>CM042810.1:2498000-3747000 GCA_009982885.2 Hyles vespertilio
GTTTACTTATTTAGCTATTTTATCACGGATTTAGTTTAATTTTTACATTTTTGACTTCCCGACGTTTCGATTACTTTACAGCTTTCGTAGTCACGGGGCGGCATTTTAAATTTTTTCCAACACATAAATTATATTTAATCATAATGTACTTGTAGAATGATTTAATATCACATATTTGTCTTGTATGTATCAACTTTTTCAATAAATTGTCGTTTAAATACATTATTACGTTAACGTCCGTTTTTAATAATAAACCTGATTTATTCTTAACATACAAAATATACAAATATATCTGCCTCGGTGGCGTATTTGTATTACGGTACGAGTAGAACACGTCGGGTTCGAATCCCGGGTTGGACGAAGTAAGATTGGATTTTCTATTCATTATCAACCCGTGGTCAGAAATGTGTGCACGATATGGTGATAAGCTCGCCCCCACCGCATCGTGGGACGGAACACGTAAGGCGCTAAACGTGGGTGTCCTGGTAGTACCCCTTCTGGGATAAAGGTGTGAGTTTATGCATGAATGCAAAAATAAAATTAGTCGCTGCAAACAAATATTTATTTTTGTTTTGTAATAAACTTAAATATAATTAACGGAATGCATTGACGTGGTTTATAATAAAGTATGTTGGGGTAACACCGTAAAAGTGTGTGTAATGGGTAAGCAAGTAAGCTCATATAAAAATATAAGAGCTTCTGTTCTTACCCCTTCCATCGCTGTATTACGGTGTTACCCCCACCCACCTTGATTATTATTTTAATACCGGATGCCTGCCTAATATCAAGATTTATTTTAAATTATAGTATCAATAAAATATCATGTATTCCTTCCATAAAAACCTGGTTTACCGTCACACATACACAATTAATAATACTCCCAAGAATCTCATGTTTTTCTTTTGGTAAAATTTGCGGAAAATTCGCTGCCATACTTATTAAGATCAGCTAAATTCACACAGCACACATGTCAGCCATGTTTCCATTAAGGCAAGGAATATTATTTTTACCAAATGATGTTCAAACTTATATCTGGTGGGAATATGACACCAATTTCTAGCGTTTAAAATTTATGCCGTGGCATCGAAGGCCATTTTTACCAAAGGATGTTCAAACTTATGGTAGGAGTACGGCATAATTTCCGCCGTACCGGTCTGCTCTGGCCCTTAGACCAATGGTCGATCTTCGATCACCCGTCATTTTGTGCTTTTTATCGTAAGTCAATGGAAACGCGCAACAGGGCAAACCAGTTTATTATCTTCATTTCGTGTGTGGTCAATCTGTTTACTTGCATGCGCTAACTAACACTCCCGGCTTCGCTTGTAAGGTCAAGGTGACCTTAAATTAGAAGTTAACCTTGAATTGTCATATGTCAGTATTTTAACAGACAAACGTTGATCAAAATATGACTGAATCTTAACGATGTTTAACATTATAATGGATTTAATTATTTTCATTTTCATTTATAAAAATTCTGAAATACTACCTCTTGCCCGTATTTGAGACTCGAGATGGGTGTTACACCCTTGTATCCCTAAGGATTATTATAGCTATTTATCATACCCACTGGGCATTAAATACAGAAGAGAACAAACTAGTTTCTAAACCGTTCTTCTCAAGTGAAAATTGTTTTCCAAGTGGTAGAAAAAATCTGAATCTAAATTATGTATCACATTTTAATTGTTGCAATAGGTATTTTAGAAGAGAACAACACTATAGTATACAAAGCAATGCTTGACATTCCACTGCGCTCGCCATCCTGAGACATATAGATGTTTAGTCTCAATATGTCCATTAGTTACTCTGGCTACAATATCCTTCAATCCGAAACACAACAGTGCATTTAAACTGCTGTTTGACGGGAGAAATAGACATTGCGGTGGTACCCACCCAGGCAGCCTCTCACATATGAGAGACCTACCAAATAGGTAAATCTAAATTATGTTTCACATTTTTATTGATTTGATGGGTATTTTATTATACCCGCACTAAGACACTAGGCCAGCGTGGCGAACTATATAATCCACCACATTAGTAGTAGTAGTTAGGTGATACCAGATTATTGAACATGATTCAGAAGAAGAAATATTCCAGACATATTTTTATTTGGGTTTAAAACGATTGCCAACCCGCATTAGGCCAGCGTGGTACTATCGTGGACTACGAGTATAAGGCCTAACGACTCTCAATATTATTCTCTATTGTAAAGAAAGTCCGTGCCCTGCAGTGGGAAGTATATGGAAAATACAAATACCCTAATATCTCGATAACGGGTAGTAGTACGGGTAGTGCAGTGAAGTATTTATTCATTAACTTATGAGTGGAATTGCTCATATTTATAAGCAGGCGCTTAGCTTACTTTGAGGCGAGCAACTTCTTATCACGTCATCCGCGGTAGTAAATTCAGTATTTCGAAGAATGTAGTTGAAATACTGATTTCTAGTGATTTTTACTATCTATTAATAGGAAATGTTAAATAATAATTGTATTTCATTCGATTCATATTAATATTATAACAATTCATTTGTAAGTCACTGTCAATTTAGGTCATTTAGTTTTTATTCAATAAAATCTGAGGATTTTGTTCAGAATGGGATCCTACCACCATGTATAAGCAAAGGTGACGGGCTGAGGAGAACCTTGATTAAGTCGAGGTAGTTGTACCTACTGTTTTTTTTCTGGTAGTCCAGTCCAGATATAGTATCGAATGCCATCAAACGGGTCTCTTGCCATTAGATACAACCATGCCGGGCCGCTAAGATGCCTCTTCAAGCTACGGCGAAAGGACCGAAGATTACAGGAAGGAGGGAATGCGTGTGAGAAAAGAATTGGAGAACCTTTTGCTTCGCGCTGAGATGGTTGCGGAAGTATAGAACGAAAAAAATTATGCAATAAAGCATATTATAAAATTTCAGAATATCTAGATGATAGCAAGGCTTGGGAATAGAATTAAATTAAATAAATGGGTAGTATCTCGGAGCGGAAGTCTTAGTATGCTCTGTATAATATCATTTAAATTAAGTAACATGTCAAATTTGCCATTGTTTTTCTGTGTAAGTGATTGGGTATGTCATGCTCGCTAAAAAGTCTGTGCTTGCGGTGGCGTCGTGTGCCAGGTCGGTCACTTCCCTGCAACATGGTTGAGGAGGCCGATGGCTGGCACATGCGTCATACTCGTGAACGGGTGCTGCTTGCGTAGACTGGTCTATCCAATTTGCTTACATTGTAACGGATTCATTGATGGATTACATAAGGCTTTCGCAATTATTCACTGTTTTGGCGAAAAAGAGTATACTGATTCTTCGTTCTGGGCGACTTCGCTTCACTCAGCCATAGTAATTATAATATAATAATATTCGTATTAAAATATTTTTAATAAACTGCTCTGATTTAAACCAACTTGTAAATTATGTAATAATCACTAAATTGTAAACTGGTTTTGAAAAGAGCAACACTAGAGTTTCTTGCCCGTTCTTCTCTAGTGAAAACCGCTTTCCGAACCGGGTGGTAGATAAAAAAATGACTGAATCTAAACGATGTTGAACATTTTAATGGATTCAATAAATTATTTTCATTTCATTTCATTTCAAGAAAAATTAGTGCCACGAATCTGCTTCTCGTAGATTGTTTGTTATAATTGTGTCAAATATACAAACCGTGTGCATTTGTTAAGAGTGTTGATTTTCTGCCCGCAATATATGATAAGATATTTGTGCAATCAAGTTATTAATAATGTTTAATCTATATTTTTTAGGTCCACTCCATGTTTTGCTTTTCAGCGAAAACTTTATTGGCTTTTTTGCAGTATATTATGTAATGTTTATTTATTTCTTCCATTTATGCTTTATGTTTTCCTTAATTAATAAATAAACCCTGAAGCCGTCTGCGGAGAAAGTCATGTCAGACGAAAATGGTTGTAAAAATAAAATTGGTCGGCAAATGTTATCGAACTTAGGACTTCACAGTAAAGACAAATATCGTGAGGCTGCGATCAAAATGTCACTCGGCTGTCCCCGAAACGAAGGCAAACAAATGCCGTTAGGCTAAATGCGAAGCTAATATACCGGTACTGATAAAAAAAACTTGCTGCATTGGGCCATAATGTTCGCGAGGCTTACGTACCGTTATAGGGTACTATAACCCCACACTTATTCCACAAAATGGGTAGGCAGAGGCTTATAAACAAATTTTATTATCAAAAGGACAGGTAATTATGCCAATAGTGACTAGAGTCATCCGAAGGATTGGGCTTATTTCTGTTCCGTGATGTTTTGACTATCTAGGTGGCGCAGTTGGTATAACGCGGACTGTGAAACGAGAGGCCGGTGGTTCGATCCCACCACCGACACAAATGTTTGTGTGGCCCACAAATATTTGTGTTGGGTCTGGGTGTTTGTGAGACTGCAAAGTCCCTCGTAGTTTCTGATAGCTACGACACACACTTAGTTAATCTTAATTTGGGGTCAGGACCTATGTAATGTATCTGACTGTTGGGTGTTTTTATTATAATTTATTATTTATAATAATAGGCTAAAGTTATTTAAGTTTTGATTCACTATGTAGGTAGACGACATAACTCTTCAGATGGTAAATAGTTTTCATTCATGAACTTAAGTATTGCCAAGAATACTATCAAGTCACTGGTTATACTGCGGTGTTTACTTTTAGTTTAAAGGATAGATTGGAAAATATTAGATCATGAAGGATACCAGATCCTGCAAGACGAAGTAGCAACGAACGTGACAAGTGACGTAGTTCTAACCCGCATTAGGCCAGCATGGTGGACTATACGACCACAACCACAGAACAGTTGAATATGGTAAGAAGAGAAATACAAGCGTCTGACGCGTCGCAAGGTGGTGCATAAAAAGCACCACTGCCGCGGAACGGATGATCTGTCAAATCAGTCGTTGTTGAAATACCTTGGAGCGTGGTGCTCCTGCGAAATAAAGTAAAAATGCAGATTAGTGCTATTTATGTTGCAGTTCCAATACTAAACCGTCGAATATCAATAGAGAAAGAATTTTATACCACTATTTAACAAGATTTTATTGATTTTCACCTTTATTTCCAAAAATTGCGTTTTATAATTACGACATTTTGAAGAATTCGATATAATGATAGACGACAAATCAAACATTGGTTATTACGCGTACATACAATGCACGCGAATGCCAAGTTCCTACGCAATGCATACGACTCATTTTTGTTATGTCATCTTCGAAATCTGTAACATGTCACGCAGTGTTGTAGTCATGTACATAGTAACTATATCGATGTAGTTACAGATTTCGTATACTCGTAAATCAGTTTTCATAGGCATTAAACAAAGAAAATTAAATCAAATCCTTTAGTAATTTTAAATTGTAGTTCTCGTAACGTTTGATAACGTTGACGACCTATCCTTATGTTCTAATGTCATAACTCCGCCAACTTGAGAACAACATATATTTGTGTCTGAATATACTTTATAATATTAATTCATTCGTTTGTAGGTTTCCAAGAGTGAGTCGATAAAGCCAACAGGTAGAGACAACTGGATTCCTACAAAATCCAGTACGATTTGTTCTAAGTGTTGATTTTCGTAAAATAAAAGACGATAAAAAAATCTGTATCATAAGTAATATACAAACAAACAAAAAATACGGGCAACGCTCATGGCTGGGAGAGAATGCCTCAGGCATTAAGTCCGCCTTACTATATATACTATACTTTGTATATAAAGCACTTAAATTAAATTAAATTAAAAACTGTATCATGGGTGTGAAATAATGAATTACTATATGAAAAATCAAAACCAATGAAGCTATTGACGTAAAATAATCATAACTTTATTGTAATAATTGCATATATTATGTGCTTTTCCAATAATAAAAATGTTAATATCACATACACAGCTGAAAATTTTGAAAGTTCTGTGCGTGTAGATTTGTAAAATTGTATACAAATTAAAATTAACTTTCACTATTAGATATTGTAGTCTAATTTATTTTCTGTCTATCAACATAATACTAATTAAATAACTGTATCACGAAAAATACACTAAGCATAACAGTGAAATAAATCCCGGTCTTATAACAAAAACATATTTCCATAATTTAATCGATACTTTAAATCGACTATTGCAAGCTTTCTATATTGGATTTGTAGAGGCTTTGTGTTTCCAAAACGACGACGCTGGTTTTGGTACAATTTGACGGCTAATGCCTTTCTAACTATATTCAACTGTTCTGTGACCTCAACACTTTCAATCGAATTGTTGGTTATAGTGGAGGCCCGTGCCCTACAGGGACATATAAGGGCTGATACAGTACTACGAGAAGTTACTCATCATATTACGATTGAAGTAAGATCGTCGAGCTATATGGGACATTATTGTTAGCTATGTCTACTTTGTCGATAAAATAGGCTTGAGTTTATAAAACATTTTGACAGAATTATGATATTCAGATAAACATGGCAACATTAATTGAAGCAAGTATCGTTAAAATTAAAAGGGTTTTTATATGTACGATATGGAACCAGTTGCTTTTTATTTTAGCTGGATATTGTTTATGTTGTTTGTACACAATTACCTGAAAACTGGGTTTGGTTAAAGTAATAACAATTGGGCGAAATAATACAACCCTATTTTTTGTGAATTGTTGGTTAATTAATTGTGCGGATCTAAGGTAATTGAAAATATTTTGGACATCTACTTTGTTATAATACGGTTTTTAGACAGAGAAATTTTAAATTAAATAGTATGGAAAAATATTTTGGACAGAAGGCCTTTTTAACCAGTTCTTTTGCAATAACTAATTACTTAAAATCAATATTGCATAAATCTTTTATAAATATTAGATAATTACTTATATTTTAAAATAATTATTTACGTCTTACCTTTCCGAATAATATTTAATCTATGAAAAAATGCCCCTGTTAAGCCCAACAATTCATGCTAGATTGTCAGACATCGGAATAGAAACGGGGATCTCACGGTTATGTACCGTGAGATCCTATCTTGCCTACTGTGTAGACTAACAAAACACCCCAGGAATTAAATATTTCAACTTATTTACTTTGAATATAACGAACGGAAATCATGCGAATATTCTGACAATGATTCCAAGTAATATTTTAGGAATAATTGCTCATTTGCTTTGAAGGTCAGCACACTGATTGCGACTAGGAATCTCGATATTTACTGACTAAAACGTGCTTTGTGTACATTAAACCTTTGATATATCTATAAGTAAGAATAGTTCATCGAAATGAGAAAATATAATCAATAAAATATAGTGCAAAAAAATTTTTTGACAGCCTCTGTGGCACAGTTGTAGACGCTGACTGTGAAACCAGATGCTGGTTCGATCTCCGCACTGAAACAAATGATGTGTGTATGTATGAACATGAATCCTACTTTCTTAGGAGTAAAAATTACATTTAGCTTTAAGTATTGAACACCCAACAGTCACAGTCTTGACCCCACACCGAGATCGAGTCTTGTGTCGTGGGTATCAATAACTACGAGAGACTTTTTGGTCTCACAAACACCCAGACCCGAAACAAATACCCGGATGGAACCAGCGGCCTAATCACAGCCGACGTCTAACCAACAGCGCCACGGAGGCTGTCAAAAAATTAAATATTGATCAAAATAATAATTTAAAATATTGTTGATACTCGCCTATTTCCTAGCCACAAGATGATTGAGCACCTCTACCTATTCAAATGCATTATAGCACCTACTGACACGATGGTACAAGCAGGGGCCTAATAAATCTGTCATATGCAGACATCATAAACGTGCCGTGACGGACAGAAACGGTAGTGTGGGGTTCCATTCCGGGGGCAATTTTTTATGGCAAGGCAAAGTGGTTGTATTGAACCTAATAGTTAGGCGCTGATGAAATAGATGATCAATTAGTGTATTAGTTGACATCATAATGCCGGCCTGATGCAACTAATTGCGCGCAGATTGGTCCCAAAAAATACGAGTTGGTATCCAGGCAGATACGAATTTGCTAACACATACAAAATTATCAGCTATTTTGAATTCCTGGAATAATTATTTATTCTTGTTATGGCACTAATCTCAATTTGCCCTCTATAAATCTATTTTATCGACTAAATTTGATTAAATTTAATTTCACACTTTCTATATACTCGTATAACGGGAAATTAATTACTCTTTATGCTAAACATCGAAGAGAATATATTAACAAATTAAAACATGTACAGTCGGGTGGTAAAGTGATTTCATTGGAAACAAAATTATGGTTTCATTTTCTTTTACCTCCATTCTACGCTTATACTCTACACGGGGTCGTCGCTTCATGTTACCTTTTTTATGTTTTTTGCAAAAAATAAGACTTATTATTTTGCAGTCGGCAATCTGCTTAACATCAACACTTTCAGAAATATACAGTCCCATGCAAATCATGACTTTGGAATAAGAATGCACAAAGCAGATTGTCTGAACGGGGCATTGAACCCAGAACAATAATGTAGCAACAAAGCGTATTCATATTTATTTAAACCCTTACAATATTATGTATGTGAAAGTGCGTTTGTTGCTTTACCCTTTCACGTAGCGATGGGGCAAATTATTGTCGTGTTTTTTTTTTCTAGTGTCTATTTACGACCTGGAGAATGCCGGCTTCATTTTATTAGTAAAAAATGCACGGTGTCTATGAAAAAAAACATGATTCATGTTTTTATATTTTTCATTCACGTAATTAACATAATTATGATTCTTTGTATGGAGAGATGTTTAGTGATGTGATATTAAGGAATAAAAATTGAAAATACATTTGTGCAAGCGACTGTACGGAAATGCAAAACATGTTTTTTATTTATACTTATTGTTTGTTGTAGCGCAATCATTTTTGGGCAAAATTTGAATTTTCCTAAACCTCACAGAGTTTGTTTGTAAATTCTAATATGTAATGGTCAGTAAATATAAAATTAGAAAACCCCTGGTAATTTAACTTACCAATTTTTCCGTTATTTCTTCTACACAACTGCTAGTCCGGGGCGGTACCACAATTTTACAGGAAATCGACGTGAAGCGACAGTGCTGCTGTCGCTGTGGGTGACAGTGATCACGTACTATCAGGAAACTGGTGGCTCAATGGCTTCTTAGATTTACGCGAATAATATAACACACTGAAATAAAACTATTACGAATTTTATCGCGGATTTGATTTCATTTTTACATTTTTAACTTGTTCCCGACGTTTCGATTACTTTACAGCTTTAGTGCTCACGGGGCGGACTGAAGTTAAAAAATGTAAAAATTATACTAAATCCGCAATAAAATCGGTAAATAATAGCTTTATTTCAAAGACTGTTTGCTCGTTTGCCAAATCAATATTAAAAGGGACATTGAAAGTAAAGTTGTGTGTAATCAAATATGTGATAACACTTTTACATATACATGTATTTTACAAATTGCCGAATATCATCTTTAACAGGAACACATATACATAAGTATCATATGATTTATGTAATGTACAAACTAGAAAACCTTGTGATCTTCAGGTCAAAGTCGTATTTAATTGTTGACACGGAAAATTGTAGTGTTTATGGACAATTGAATTACAACTGCCGGGAAACATAAGTACTATATATCATAGAAAATTTTTATTTTATCATATTTTCTACTTGCCATTACTGACTGTCTTGGTCACGTAGTTGTACTACGGTACGGTTACATCGCTGAGGTCTCGAATTCGAATCCCGGGTTGGGTAAAATTTTTCTCTTCATTATTATTCTGCAATCAGAAAATTGTGCCCGATGCGACGACAGACTTGCCCAAGACTCGCCTATCGCATACACAAGCATGGGGATGGAATACACAAGGTGAAACGTGTGTGTCAACTCTGTATACCCCATCTGGGGAAAAATCGTGAGTTTATGTATATATGTGCATTTGTATGTATGTATGAATCTTGCCTATTCTTTAGTGCCTTTGTAGGCAGATGAGCTAGCCACTTGCCCGGTGTTAAGCGATCACCGCCCATCGTGGACTTTAACAATGCCAAGTTTACTGTTAAGGCTTAGGCCAAATCGCTACCTACTGTGTGTTATATAGACTTTATTATCATCAGCCTAATGTGTCAGTGTAAGTGCTCTGCTTAAGAAGTTTATGACTTGAAAATTTAATTACTTATGCTGCTTTAAGAATTATAAACAATTAATTTTATTTAAAATGTAAATTAAATTTCACAGGCGATGTGGAGATCCTTGGGGGAGGCTTATGATCAGCAGTGGACTTCCTGTGGCTGAGATGATGATGATGATGAAAGGATAAATATCAAAATAAGTGCTAAAATAGACGTACATCATTCAAGTTTCTAATTTTGATACAGGCGACATATATCGATGAAATCGTAAACTAGTACCGGTCAAAGCCATGTTGAATCATATAAAGGGCAAATATTTATGAACACATATAAATAACCCGATGTAATTCTGAGGTATGCAATAAAATGATGCTTGCACTCGCTCACTCGGCATGGGGCCACGTATGTTTATTCTCACACACACTCATACAAGCATATTCAATACTCGTACATTTTTTTTTTCATTGTGGTTTCGCACGGTTTGTGCATATTAGCTAGTTCTATAGCCAGTTCTCAAGTATTTATTTTGTCTAATTTTCCCAATTGTGGCGAAAGTGGTCAAATAAAGTTTATAGTCTGTCATTGTCAGTCAATCGTTCCGAAATAAAATTAAGAGTCAATATTTCTAAAATAAAATTCTAAAATTCAGTAATTTAATGAAGATAAAAGGAGACCTCGCAAGTCGAATACATTTATGATAATTATTACTATTATTGTCTACCTCTCTGGTGTAATAAATGAAACAGCTGGATCAATGTCCTTACAGTAAATGTATGTGTAATTAAAAATATTTTTGGAGTCTGATGTGTAATTGAAATGTTTTTCAACTAATTAATACCACGATATAAGTAAAGTAACTGTTTATTACAATATTTATTTTATGTAGTGTGTTTGTTTTTTGTTAATTATTTGCATGAATTTACTATCGTTTTGAATGTACGCATACCTATTTTTCAAACTTATTTGAAAATTATGTTTATTATTGCCATTTGCTGCACGATGTAATTATAATTATTAACTAAACCAAACAATTGGTTTTTTGAGAGTAATTATACTATTTTTTAAATTAATTAAAATACCATACGTCATATTTTGTGTATTGTGTCTACTTACGTATATTTTCCTTTGCAAGCTGATGCAGACTTTTCGTCTATTTACTTAAATATTTATAACAATGCAACTCTTAATGTTCTATAAATCTCTGTCAGAATATGTCCTTAAGTGGGAACATGCTTTTCGTATTATATAGCCCGTATGTATTTTACCCTAGTATACCCACTGCTGGGCAAAGCATAACCCCTACTTGTTGCAAGAGCCCTGAAGCTTTATCCGTCATGTAAATTTATGAAAAGCTGTGTGAACGAACCGATTAGTATCAAAATTATCCCAAATAATGTTTTTGGAAATTAAAATAAGTCACATGAGGTCACTGCCCTTACAAGCGAGTTTTGATAATTCATTGATAAACCGCACCCGCGCGCATTTGATGTTGTTGTTTTAGGATATTGCATGCGGGCGAAATTTTGCATCTGATAATGTGTCGGGGAATCGAACTCGCGACATTTCCTTTGTAGCTTATGTTTTTTAATGTATTTATAGGCGTATCGAATGTAATTTAATTGTTTAATTTGATATTAAAATGCATTAAAAAGTATAAT
Organism: Hyles vespertilio; assembly: GCA_009982885.2. Classification (NCBI taxonomy): domain Eukaryota; kingdom Metazoa; phylum Arthropoda; class Insecta; order Lepidoptera; family Sphingidae; genus Hyles; species Hyles vespertilio. The sequence goes on from CM042810.1 coordinate 2,509,769, forward strand.
TTATTTTATCCGAATGTGTGTTCAATATTAATGATCTAGAACTTACAGAGAGACGACGAAATAAATGAAAATGAGACATATAATTTATAATAGTTTTATTCGTAAATTTTCATTACTTACATATTTTGATTCAGTCGCATAATTTTCTCTTTACATTTTGAGACCCATTTATATACTAACTTAAAAATACGATCACATTTCTCACATAAAACAACCGGCAAGGTATAAAAAATATTAATTATCTGTGGTACATTTTCACCGTATATCTATCTGTTACTTTTTATTAATATTCACGGATACAGATTAAAAATATATTAAATATCCGTAATTTGACAGTATTGGTACAGATTAAAAATATTTATATTTTTCCCTAGCCGTAATATGCCGTCTTTACTGCCAAATGTGTTTTTTAAATCACGAACTGTTACCGAGGCCCATGTTCATTGCATTAAGAATATCACCATTATCAGCGTCTATTTCCCAAGCGAACAGACCGCCTAATTTGTTATTTCTCACATATTTTCCCTTTTCGATCACAGACCTCGAATCGTCGTAAGTAACTAGGTCTCCAGTAGAAGGATTGAACACATACGGGGCTTGAGCTACCTTATCATAGTGGTAGGTCCATTGACCGCTGGCGATTCCATTTGCAATTTCTCTGTAGTCCACTACTCCGTCTTGCCAAGTACCTTTAACTGGTCCATTAGCAACTCCAGTAAAAGGAATGTCGTCTTTGTAGTCGTGGACTCCGGTCCATCCACGGCCGTACATGGCAACTCCCACTACAAGTTTTTTGGGCTGGACTCCCTGGGCCAACAGGAATTTGATACCAAAGTCAGTGGTGTAAGACTCTTTGGGTTTCCATTCAGGGGCGTACAGAGAGGTCTGGTGTCCAAGAGTGTCGTTAGACCAGGCTCCCTTGAAGTCGTAGCTCATCACGAAGATGTGGTCCATGTAGTTCTGTGCCTCTTTGTAGTTGACCACCTGGATCTTGTCCCATCCAGCGCTGATGGCGGAAGTCAGTTCGTATTTCTTGCCAGTTTCAGCAGACAGCTCATCCAACATTTGCCTGAGCTCTTTCATGAGCTGTACGTAGACTTCACCGTCTTTGGGACTACCAAGGTCGGGGTTAGCACCCTTACCCCCAGGGAACTCCCAGTCAATATCAACTCCGTCGAAGAATTTCCATGTTTGCAAGAAGTCCTTGACTGAAGCGACGAAACGGTCTCTCTTAACTTTGTCGTCAAAGAAGAAGAAGGGATCGGCAAGGGTCCAACCACCAACAGAGGGAAGGATTTTGAGATCAGGTTTGGCTTGTTTCAACATCATCAACTGACCGAAGTTACCCTTGTAGGGTTCATTCCAAGAGGACAAGCCCTTCTGTGGTTTCTGGAGAGCAGCCCAGGGATCGTGGATGGATACTTTGAAGTGCTTCGCGACCGCTGCAGGAACGTTGCAATGCTTGGAAACTGCCTTCGATTTCTTTCAAACTGTCGTTGATTCCCATCACCACCGCAAATCGGGATGAAACCGTACAGAAGATGGGTCAAGTTGGGCACTGGAACTTTGTCTACGGGGAACTTTCTCGGGTACACGCCCCATTCTACGAAATAGGCACCGACTACTTTACCAGATGTCTGCCTGAACTTCTTGTTCTTTTCTCCGATGGTGTAATCTAAAGGAGGGAGATGGCTTCCATCAGTGTCGGCAACAATAATTTCGACAGCCTCGCTGGAGCTGCATCCGTCGGAGTTGCACAGCTCAACTTGCATCTGGTATCGTCCGCCCTTCTTCACTTTGAACGCGGCTGAGGAGGCACTGCCGGCGCCTTTCCAGACTTCTTCTCCGTTGAGTAAGACTCTGGACTTATCGGCCGGGTCGCCGGTCCCACACGTTCCAGTTGACGGAGACGTCGGCGGCGTCCTTCTTGGTGACGAGCTGGTTGTAGGCGGTGGCCGCCTGGTTGACCTCGACGATGGCGAAGGTGCGCTCGCCCCAGCCCAGGTTTGGCTTGCCGGGCGGGCCGCACTGCGCCGCCGCAAACAGGCTCGCGCCGATGACTAACGCCAGCATTTGATGCCCCATAACCGGTTCTAAAAAAATAAATACGTGAAAGACGAACCTCTCATTTAAGAGTCGATTCGAAACTGGACTTGCATCTTTGTGGTATCTTTTATATAGTGTTGTGTATTGTAGGCCAACCGCTAGCGCGAAGGAGCCCGCATTGTTGAATGCCGATGCTGGAGCGATTTGTTGATACGTAATAATAATCGTTAGCACAGTTTCTTATCCCGGTCATGTTAGTGGGTCGGTCAAGGTGAAGCTTTAATTGTTTTTTAACGCGGCGCCGGTCGTGCCCCTTCTGACTAAGGGATGAGCAATGCTCTTTGTTATCGTCGCCGATTATTCGACATTACGCAGCGGTTTGTTTGCAACTCTAATTAGTAATATACCTTGCCTTATCTGGACTTAGCTGTCGGTTTCTTTTATTATTATTTGTAATTTTTTATTTTATTTTCGTGTCAATATTTGTAATAAATGTGTCATGTCGTTGTGTCTTCGTATCATTGTTGATAATCTTGGTATTAATATAAGTTTATCGCGATAATTAATAGGACTTCGATTGCATAAATCAGTGATGAGTAATAATATTATTGGTATCTTATAACGCATTTGCAATAAATCTAAACTGCATAGCATTCTGATTGATCAATAATTATGTAAATAATTTCGAGCCATATTTACTAAAATTATCGTTATAAAAGCATCAACAGCATTTCAATATTATGAATTTCAACCAAGTAAACATATAATATAATATAATATAACCACACTCAATCGTACTGTCGATTGTAGAGGAGGCCCGTGCCCTGCAGTGGGACGTATATGGGCTGATACAGACAGACAAACATATAATAAATATAATTTAATATAAAATAAACATGCACAAAATTACTTTTTAGCTCGGAAATGTATCGGTTACAGAATATTCGTATAATAAAATTACGCAAACAATGAACAAACTCACTCATACAAAAACATATGCGTATTGGATTTGTATATAGACTATTCTATTTTCTATTGGAATCACATTCACAACTGAACTCTACATTTATTATTAAAATGCATATTAATATTAATTAATTAAAAACAACTTACATTATTATTGAAACGGCTTGAACTATTTTAAATTTAGAATCAATAATGAAATTTCACTGCACTGTTTCATTTATTATTGAAATGGTTTTAATTTTGAAATTAGAATTTATTATTTATTGTTATCAATGCATTCAGGTCATTATCTTGGCCCACACCCCTATTTAAGCCCGCATGGCTTGGCTATTCCAACTATTTAACATCATAATTGAGACAAAACTCGTTTGACACTGACAAGGCTGATACGAGAATTTCCCATGATAAGATAATAAGTAGGGCGTGGGTCGATTAGAATATTTGTACGATGAATTTAGCGGTTTTTAATATCTAGATTTGTTAGGAGAAACTATGTTAATACTTTTATTTTTTAACGGACTAAAAAACTTTTTTAGAGTATAGTTTTAGTACTAACTCCGATTATATTTTTAAACATAATGATGGTTCGTTAATATGACGAAAAATAGTAAATTTAAATTACTTAGAGATATAAAAAGGAATAAAGATGGAAAAATAGATAAATTATTTGTTATTCTTATGTCACTAAATTACAAATACAATTCCCGAAAAAAATATTCTTAATTTGTTTTTCACAATAGTATGCAACCACTAAGAACTACCTTCAATGGTCCATTTCTATGACACAAAACAAATACTTAAGTACATGAAATATAAAAAAACATTTTTTCATAGCGTTGTTTTCTTTTTTTAAATAAATTATGCTTTTTACTACTCCGAATGATTTTGTTCGAAAATTGTCGATTTTGAAAAAAATCGAGTCTACTTTCGTATTAATGTAGTGCGCATTAAGGTCAATAGTCGTTCATTTCCATAATTTCTATTTCTTAAACTAAATAATAATTAATTAATCCAATTTAATGTTTAGTATCTTTGATTAAAATTAATGGAATATTACTGTAAATGTACGTCCATATTTTATTTATTACTGTGATGACCTTCATAATATCTGGTTCAGAACTCCGTACTAAAATTGTATACGAAAATAAAAATACACTTCTAGCCTTTACTTACAACATTATTCAATTTTTAACATTCTTTATTAAGAAAATAGGACATTACTTTCCGTTCACAAATCAAGCACACTTCCCGAGGGTTGGAGGAAGTAACTATTATTTGGTGGTCCAAAATATTGATAGAACAACACACACCTCGGCCTATCAATATGAATGAATTACAACTTAATGTTCTAATGACAGAAGTACAATTCTTAAAGTGGCAGAGCCAGTCTGTTGTCATTTCTAACCCGGCTGGTGGTCCAAAATATTTGATAGAACAGCACGCACTTTCGGCCTATCAATATGAATAAATTACAACTGAATGCTCTAATGACAGAAGTACAATTCTTAAAAGTTGGCAGAGGCCAGTCTGTTGTCATTTCTAACTCGGCTGGTGGTCCAAAATATTTGATAGAACAGCACGCACTTCGGCCTATCAATATGAATAAATTACAACTGAATGCTCTAATGAGAGAAGTACAATTCTTAAAATTGGTAGAGCCACTCTGTTGCCATTTCTAACTCGGCTAATGGTCCAAAATATTTGATAGAACAGCACGCACTTCGGCCTATCAATATGAATAAATTACAACTGAATGCTCTAATGACAGAAGTACAATTCTTATAAGTGGCAGAGCCAGTCTGTTTCATTTCTAACCCGGCTGGTGGTCCAAAATATTTGATAGAACAGCATACACCTCGGCCTATCAATATGAAATGAATTACAACTTAATGTTTTAATGACAGAAGTACAATTTCTAAAAGTGGCAGAGCCAGTCTGTTGTCATTTCTAATTAAGCCTTGAATGGGCAAACTCGTCCGGGTCGGTACCACTGTCTCACAGAGATCGACGTGAAGTAAAAGATTTTCTGAGTTTCGGTTCAGTGAGTGAACTTGACCGATGCCCAATACCCTGTCCTATTCTCATCCTTTATCTTTCTCTTTTCCCTCCGGATTTAACGCGCCGGCAACAATATGATCAAAACGGTTGCAACTATCAGGTGACCGTTTGCTCGGTTGCCTGTACTACTGCAATTAAGAAAATAAAAATTCTTATAAAAAGTACAACATTTTCCGAGTTGACAAAATTAGGCGGGTGCAGTTGCAAGCTAAATATAAATAATGATAATTGGTGAATACTACATAGGACATACATACATAAACTCACGCCTTGTTCCCAGAAGGGTTAGGCAGAGGTCGAGGGCACCCCATTTCGGCCTTGTATGTTCCGTCCCACAATGTGATAGGTGGCGAGCCTATCGCCATATCTACTACTACATAGTAGAATAGATACTACTACATAGTAACATAATTATATTATTTTTTTACATTTTTTCATGTTAACTTAGTGTAGGATATATTATAGGATATCAGCTTTGTGCGTCTGCATTTTTTTTTCGGAAATATTACATGACTTTAAGTAGAGTATTATTTCCACCACAAAAAATTATTTTACAATATTTTACAATCAGCAGATTTTTTACCAAAATAAAGACCGGAACCCATGAATCCAAAAAGAAAAGATTACAAAACTTGTAAAACCAGGCTCCACTGCACATGGGTTGTAATTTCCATAATTTTATACTTTGTTGATTAGTCCCGTGAGCTTTGCAATGAGATTTTTATCCCCACACGATTACTACTTTTTACAAACCTTTTTATTGACTTATGTAAAGTCCGCCTACCCGTACTAAGCCAGTGTGGTGGACTTTTATGGCCGAACCACTCTCAATCGTACTCTCGATTGTAGAGGAGTGAGACGCATATGGGCTGATACAGTATCTGATTTTTAAGTGTTTTTAACTGATTCAAAAGTAGTATAATTAATCCTTTTTTATTGAATAGTTCCGATAACGAACAACCGGTTCACCTTATAATAAATGACGCATCTATCTAGAACAATAATTTCGGTTCTTAAAATCTAAAGCATGGCTAAACGCTCAAGGCTTTAACAAAATATTTATTTTAATCCAATACGCTGGCGTAGCACGGATTGGTGTACTTCATAATGTCAGTATAAATAAATAAATAAACACACCCAACGGCCACATACATATTAGAATAGTATGTTTTTATATTATGTATATAATAATCCTTTAAGTGCAGTTCCAGCGTTTATTTTAATCGCGCCAAAATACATATAACCCACACCTTATAGATACTTCGATTAACATCAACATGCAATAATCTCAACAAGCGATTTCAATCCTTATCCCAAGGGGTTTAAAAATTAAATTTCACTACATATTGACATCCAAATTAGTACTGGTGTTTGACTGTGAAAGTAATCAGTTTCCATTGAATCTATTTTAAAAACAAATGAATTCACATTGGGGTGGAAACGCGATACATTACGTTTGGGGTAGATTAAACAGCGTGGTTTATATACATTAGTAATGTCCCGCGGTTTTTACCCGGGGTATATATGCAGTCTATTGCATCATACCTACGCTTTTTTTTTTTAAATAGGTGTGTGAAAAATTACGTCGATTCGTCACTGTCGGTACCTGCGAGAGTTATAGATTAACATAAAATACGAATAATACCTATCTACCATCAATTTTTTTGCGATTTTATGCTTTGAATGGCGAGACGCGCATAGCCTTTGCCTGATGGTAAGCTACACGACCGCTCATGGAGAGTAGCAAAACCAAACAAACCCATTATTAACAAGCGATTGGCATACACTACGCTCGCCATCCTTGAAACATAAGATGTTAAGTCTCAATATGTCCAATAGTTTACTCTGGCTACAATGTCCTTCAAACCGAAACACACAACAGTATAGGTTTCCTAGACAGAATACATTTGGACAACGCGAAACTTGGAGCAATATTAAAAGCAAATAGATACGAAGAAGCTTTGTTTACCAACATCGAACAAATACAGTATAACTGTTAAGAGACGTGGGGTTTTAATATAATTGGATACAGAGTTATACGGTTTGTCCTAGAATCGATCTAGAGAAGCAGGATGTGATTTTTTGGTTTCACACGAGTCTCAAACAAGAAGCTGGGATAACTAATCTTTTTGAAACATAAGATGGTTTGGCAGATTGTTAATTCAGACGATTTAAGTCAAAATACAGTCAATGTTTTCCAATTTACAGTGTTATAAAAATAATAGACTTTTGATGAAAAATGTCTTCACGCGGCACGAAATATTTCGGAAGGTTGGAGACTGTCCCGCCCTCACACCCACCACTGTAACTCCTGTAAGCCAGGATCAACAGTGGCACACAAAGTAATGACACCGAGGCATTGAAGCTCGGCGAGTCTCCGGGAATGTCCTGACTAGTCTTTAACCCCGCAACGCAATTAATCAGAAAGTTAAATGAATAGGAGGAGTTGGAAATAAATTATTGTCCACTCCTCTCCGTGCAAAGCGGGTGACAAAACATTGAACTGAAGAGGTAAATAACCTCGCAAAAGACTTTACCAGCCGGAGAAGCCAGCTATAAGCACCACGGATCAAATCATTATTACATTAAATGGGACCTATTATGTGAACTGTTATGCTTGATTCCAGTAATAGGTATGGCAAAAACGCCGGAAAGCACGGAAGTTCTTTCTAGTCTCTAACAAGGTCCATGTAGTATACAACTCCAGATGATATTTGCATACTATCTAGCATGGTTTTACGCTCATTCTGCCAAAGACTACACTCCCAAAGTATATGATGCGCCGACTGCTCATACTCGCAATTAGGTGTTGAACATGGACACGCAGGCGACGCAACAAGCCTAAAAGAGTATAGTTTAGACTTAAAGTTACCATGGCCCTTTAGAAATTGTGATACGCAATGATCGACATCTAGCCATGTCTTTGTTAACGATCACGTACGCAAGGAAAAAATTGGTATAGATGCCGGCCCTTCAAAGATACCTCCCATCTATTTGCCAGTCATCTAATAGTTCGCTATATACCACTGAAACCGGTTTAAATAATCTGTCAACTTTTAAAAGTTCACGTGCGGAAAAAAAAACTTTTATCCATATTCTCCCTATTAGAGTAATACATCGCGGCGCGACGTTGCACCTCCAGGTGGACTGGAAGTACACCCGCTAGGACAGGCAAAGCTTCGGTACTACAGTTCTATATGCCTTGCACAAGAATATCAATGCCAAACGTTGGCTCTGGAGCAGTTTTCTTCGCACAGCACCGATAGTGCCCTATCAACCCATACGGGAGATCCATAACAGATACATCCTAAGTAAGTTGCTTCATAGATGATTTTTAGTGTATTGAAAGATAATTTTGATATTTTTGTCAAAGCAAAAAAGTTCCTTTCGACTTTTCCCCGACGTTCTTAATATGTTCAAGAAAGGAAAATTCCTTCTAAAATTAAACCAAGATAACAAACCAATTCCTTTTTTTTAACAGTGATATTATTAAATTTAATTCGCGGCTGTGATTTTAAAGTTCCTTTCAGAAGTAATTGGAACTTTTTTGTGGTGCAAAGGTTAAGCGATTTCGATGGCCCCAATCACATATTAGTTTTAAACACGCGTCCGACATAATTTCTAATCCTGACCTACTATTGACTCTATATGCAAGAGGCCGTCGTCCGCAGCAGGGTGTTCTTTGACCGGATGGTCAAAGAACACCCTGACGGCAAGGGAATAGCAAGAAAATCGTCAAACCCTAAATTTCACAAATAAGGACCTAAGACCGAACCTTGTGGACACCATCGTAAGTGGTTTCGACACAGCATAGTGTCCAAGTTTAAGTTTTGTTGTTCCGTGCGAGAAATACAAGTAAATAAGTGACTATATATTTTTAAAGCAACCTCGTAATTTCAACTAAAGAAGCAGCATCGGCCACCAAGCGTTGTCGAAAGCACCGGATATGTCCAGGAAAAATACCGAGTACATATATGCGCGTCGATGTACTTACAGCTCTTCTAACCGATATTGCCGCGTAAAATCAAACAACTATTAGCAATATTACTATAATCTACCGGTGGTTGGTCTCTCATATGTGACAGGCCGTCTGGGTAGGTACCACCGCAATGCCTATTTCTCCCGCCAAACAGCAGTGTAAATGCACTGATGTCTTTGCCAAGCATCGCTTTATAATTCAAGGTGATGTTTGGTTTTGCTGCTGTTCATGAGCAGTTCGTATCGCTTACCATCAGGCGAATAAAAAAAGAATCACGAAAAACATTTTAAATCCTAATTAAAAATAAATAACAGTAAAATAATATAAGCTTTGAATACACATAATATTCATAACGCAAAAATAAATGCGAGATTTTCAAAATTGATTCTGGTTCTCGTTTGATCAGAATAAAATTGCGTCGCGGCTTACTGCGGTCGCGTCAGACGTGTCTCACCTGTGGAAAATGTGATAGTACATTTGTACAAAAATATATTTATTATATTCCAAAGCCTTTTGTAGGAATACCTATTGAAAAGGTTTATTTTTGGTATAAATGGCGAGATGAACATGCTATTCGGCCGATGGTAAGCGAAGCAACCGCTCATGGACAGGACCAAAACCAAACAACATAAAAAAATATCTATAGATTACTATTCTATTCTGTTTTTTTAAATCCCACTTAAAATAAAATTCGGGACCTCATGGCTTACATTATTTTTCTACCACAGAGATAAATTTGGCAGCCTCCGTGACGCAGTTGGTTAGACACTGGCTGAGAAACGAGAGGCCGCGGGTTCGAACCCGCATTGAGACAAAATGTTTATGAGGCCCACAAATATTTGTCTTGGCTCTGGTGTTTCTGAGATCGAAAAGTCTCTCGTAGTTTCTGATCCCCACGACACTAGACTTAATTGATCTTAATATTGGAGTCAGGGCTATGTATGTGAATTTTGGGTATATGTATTTATTTATTTATTATTAAATAATGTTTCATAAAGCGAAATTATCATAACTTCAAAAAATCGTACATGCATTTACCCGCAAGTTTTAATTCATTCCTTTTAACAACTGTTCCAATTTAACCCTGCAAGTTCCAAGAAGCAATTGCACCGATATAATCAATCAGAACGACAAAAAAACCACGGGAAAATGATTAAAAGAACAATAGACATATCTCCCATGTAATAACTAGGCCACAGCAAAAACAAAATGGCGACATCGATTCTAGAAGCAAAAAATATTCAACAATTGCAAACGGAATTCCGTATGAAAATAATGCAGTCTTGTTTTGTTAGGCGCGGAAATTATTTTCATTTTGATGAGCTATTGTACGGGCTTAGATTTAGTTCTCTAGACTTAAAGTTGTGGTTTTTATCGAAACAAAATATGTAACTATCTTTTAAGTTGGATTTTTGTCCATGTGAATGTAATTTAATTAGTTTTTCTTTTGGAAAAAATAAACGTAATAAGATAATGACTAATATAAGATAATGATACGGGTCCGGCCTGCACTAGGCCAGCCTAGTGGACTATATTGGCCTAATCCCTCTCAATCGTGCCTTCGATTGTAGGCGAGAGCCGTGCCCTGCAGTGGAACTTATAAGGGCTGATTATGGACTATCCAGTATGATAATCTTGTATTTTTTTATCACACCTAATTTAATTCAATTTAAAGTGTATTAATTTAATAAATATGAGTAAATACAATAAATATTTATTCATAACCAAACTATAAAACATAATCTTTAAACGGGTTTATCTCTGACCATAAGATTTACCGCAGTCACCGAAAACTAAGATTACAAACTTTGACAGACCACTATGTACACTTTAACCACACGATGTCCGCTTTCAGCGGTATAGACATTTGTAAATATTTGTTCCTGCCGAGACTGAGTTGTGGCTGATCTTAATATCTTGGATAAAACGGGAACTCTATTATTACTTATGTATTTACATACATATTCCGGCCCTAAAGGCTGGCAACGCATCTCTTTGTTCTTTGGTGTTGAGTGTTGAAGATGTTCATGGAAGGCGGTGGTTTTCATCAGTAAACCGTATAATTATACAAGTTGAAATTGAGATAGGAATTTAATTTAAACCACATGGTCCTAACCACCACAAGTAATTTGTACAAAGTTAGAAAAAAAAAACTGATCAAGTAATTTTGGCAGAAATCTCGATTTGAGGCAAAAGTCCTTTCAAAACTCGGATAAGTTCCTAAAATTGTGAAAACTAAAATCACGATTTTCGAAAAACATTTCCGATTTGTATTATGTAACCTAGGTTGATTGATGGTAACATGTGGGTTAAATATCATATTATGTCAATATATTCAGCCGGGTATCAATAAAACTTTGATTCCGTTTGATTTGATTTCGTCTATATTTTGATTGGCGTGAAAAAATTAAATTGCATCTGATGTTAATTTCTATGAATCCTCAAGGTCTGAGATACGCCTACCGGGATTGAAAGTGGACATAATCATAGCTTAATAATATTATCCTGATTTATACAGGAGAATCCGAAACGCGACACATTTACGTGTACACTACCGTTAAAGTCACTACACTTACGATCAAGTAAATTGTAGTCATTTGGACATGCAAGATATTTATAAATATAAATATGGTTATATAACATAAACACTCCAAGATATATATTTTAGAATATGTTGAGAAACTGTGGTAAATATTTTAGTGAAAATGTTAAAACGTTAAGTGAATGTTGCTGTAACATGCGAAGTCCATATTCCCGAAATATTGGGTACAAATTGTTTCTACGTCACTCAAACGAAATTCTAGTCTATGTATGAATATTTCAAATCAAAATTCAACGCATGTACCGTATGAGTTATACGCTTTTCCTTTTACTTTCACTGTTCATAGTTTTTGAGTATATGTACCAAATGTACAAGGTATAACGCAGGATCGATTGTTTTTTTTGACGTGACAACGTCTTAAATTAGGTTGCGGCTGGGAGTCACTTATGAAAAAGTGTAACGCCCGGTAACGTTACGATGAGTCACCGAACGAGAGAGAGGCCCGCCGAATGCCTTGCGTCTCTCTCCCACTCAATTTAATTATATTTTTTTCAGTTTCACCCACTTTTCAAAATTGTCCCATAGCCCCCCCCCCCTGCCTTCCCCCACCCTTATTCCGAAATAGTGCCTATTAGCCTCCCAACGAAACCTACCCCCCCCCCCCCCCCCCCCCCCCCTCCCCTACCCCCACCCCGAAAATTTACCTCACCCCGCCCAATCCTATCTCGGCCAACATAGGTCGTAGACCCACCGAGTTTGGTATCCTCGGAACCGTCTTGGTGAGGGCTACAAATTGACCCCGCCAGAAATCCCAAATTACGCAAAAAATTACCCCCCCAAAAAAAAATTTTACCTCCAAAACAATTAATTTAAGTTAGCCTCCCCACGAAACCTTCCTCCCCCCCCTCCCTTACCCCACCCCGAAAATTTACCTCACCCCCCCAATCCTATCTCGGCCAATATAGATCGTAGACCCACCGAGTTTGGTATCCTCGGAACCGTCTTGGTGAGGGCTACAAATTGACCCCGCCAGAAATCCCAAATTACGAAAAAAATTACCCCCCCAAAAAAAATATTTTACCTCCAAAAAATTTATTGACGTGACAACGTCTTAAATTAGGTTGCGGCTGGGAGTCACTTATGAAAAAGTGTAACGCCCGGTAACGTTACGATGAGTCACCGAACGAGAGAGAGGCCCGCCGAATGCCTTGCGTCTCTCTCCCACTCAACTATGATCGGTCTGCCGCGCGCGCAGCACTAGAGAATTAGGCGCATTGAATCGGCGCATGCTTGTGTCTCTGTCTTTGTCTTTCTCGAACGTTCTTGGCGTTGGAAAAACAAGAAAGCGTCACAATACAAGTTCACACGTGTGGTTAAAGTATCGTCAGCTGTGTCTGTAGTGAAAATATGGAGTGCTTAGATTCGTCATTACATGTACAATGTTTTAGTAAACAAAATATATTTCTATAGTTAAAATTTGTGCAATTCTTATTTTCATTCAATTCCTTGTTCCTATTGTGCAATTTAATTATATTCATATCAATAAATATTCTACCGAGAAAAAGACGTTGTCACGTAAAATCTTCGCCCGTAAAACCGACTTTACAGGCAACCATTTTTTTTAATAATAAGAAATGAATAAAATATATTTCTTAGAATGGCAAGCAGGGTTTAAATTATGAAACTGTAGCTAATTATCCCCTATTTGACAAAAGTTGAAAAATAATTGTAAAAGACAAAACAAGTAAACATATATCATAATTATGTAATAATGCAATTATTGTTAATTTCGAAAGTATGTGAAAATCACTAACCATGAAAATCATTAGGCGGGTATTGAATTAATACCTAATTTCAACCATAAAAAAGAAGCCCAAGCTACCAATGACACTTAATATGACATATTCATATAAATTTCCTTTGCAAATAAAAACTCATCATAATAAGGCAATAATTCCAAGAGATAATTGAATATAATACAAAATATTGGACCCTAAAAACAAAGAAATCACAATATCTGGGTTGTCACGTTTTTGTGCACATTAGCATACAATACGAAAGTATTGGGTGACGTTTTTAGTGTCAACGAACCAGTGTAAACTTGTAAAGAGGGCATTTGTATCCAAGGTGCAAGGCTAAGATTAGGCCGGTTGCACACTGCCAACTGCCCGCCATTGTGGGCGTGACTCAGTCCTGTTTTTAAATTGTAACTGGCCGAAATCGCGTTCCTTTTTTAAACGTTTTATTTCTTTAGTGGCTTGATGTTTATGGTGTTTGAAAATTGTTTTTTAAATTGTGTTCTTTTTTTGTTTTTAATTTAGTTCCGTAACGATAAGTTAATACATTTTTACGCACTGTTTACAACTTGGTTGGTTTTTGTTTTGTTTTTTTAACCAACTGGTTATGCGATAATTCTGTGAAGTAATGTAATATTTTTAAACATTCCTTAAAATTGTTTTCTATCGTTATTATTTAAATACTTTTGTTACATGAATACGTTTAATATTTAAGAAATAATTGGGTCTTAATCATTTACGGATATGCTCTTTGTAATTTATTTTATTAAACCTTCTTAATATATATAGGAATATTTCAATGGACATTAATACAGCGATTATTATATATTAGAATTTAAAAAATAATTAAATATTCTACAAAATTTATCCACTGAAATAATTATACGTTTCATTAATGAAAATCATAATAATATTGTAAACACAAAAGTCGATTTTTGTTCAGAATTACTTTTATTGACTTTATTCAGCAAGAAATTTATTTCAGAAGATCTTTGTATTTGGTAAATAATAATGCAATGTTGTTTATATCCTAGATTTTATTGACTTTATTTAGCAAGGGACTTATTGCTGAAGATCTTAATAATTTTATATTTGGTAAATAACTATACAATGTTTTTTTCAATCCCGGAAATGTACACGTGTCCCGGGACAGATCTAATCCGTAACTCAACGACAAAGCTAGTTAAAAATAAATCAGAAAAGGTTCCAATAAAAAGCGACCAAAGCCCTGAAATTACGGCAACCCTTGCCGACATTACTGTCCCAAAACAAATAAAATAAAAATACTAAATAAATTCCTTGAGGATTTAAGCCAATATTGGTTGGCAAATGGCAGCTAATGTTGAGCCAACTAGATTCTGTAGGTGTCTTGAGAATTTTGATTTTATAGTTTCCAACAGACAGTAAATGGTCTGTTGATACTTAAGGGGACGCAAACTGCCGAGATGGTGCGGGTTCGAATCCCAGAAAGTAAATCCGAATTTTCGAAGTCATATTGTGTGAATTTAAGGAAGAAAACATGATGAGAAAACCTTTTTGTGCAAGACTTTTTTATACTGGTGTAAGGTCTCTCATTATCATTCGGTTTGAAGAAATATTGTAGCCAGAGTAACTACTGGACATAATGAGACTTAAAATCTTATGTCTTAGGATAATGAAGATATTGATAAATGAGTAAAAATGACGACATGCTATTAAGGTCCCCTTCGGTGCCTCGGGGGGGCCAAAAGGGGTACATATATGACCGAGCTGGGTTCCTAACAATACCTAAGCCAGCATATTGACTAAAAACCCCACGGTGACCGTGAAACGCATAATGGGTAGAACCAGACATCCCATAGCGAAAAGCGTCCCAATTTACGTTCGCGTAAGCCGGGTGGTGAAAAAAACATAGTATAGAAATATTGATGAGATATTTTTTGTGGCGTATAGATATATTTTATATTTATTATTTAATCTTTATTGTACATAAACAAAAATAATTTAACGATATAAAGATATAACATCAATTAAAAGCGCAAAAGGCAGTCTTATCGCTAATAAGCGATCTCTACCAGCCGACCTTTGGATGGATACAAAAGGAGGAGAAAGAAAATATAAAATATAATATAATATATGTAACTCTTAGAAGTCATGGTGGATCTTTCAATCGAACTAAACTAAAAGAGGCCCATATTCCCCAAAGAACGTACGTAGGCTAGTTCATAATATGAAGATTTTTTGTGTTTTAAATAGTAATTAATGTTCTGAGTTAATCATTTTTTTATTCATATAGAATAAAATTGATCTATCAATACACACATTCGGAGTCATGTGTTCATTGATAGTCAATCACCACGATCAAATACGGCGAAGAAAAATATCGTGAGGAAACCTGCATACCATAGCGATTTGTAAGAATTTATATGGTAAGTAAAGTACGCCAGTCCGCATTAGAACAGCGTGGTGGACTACATGGCCTAACTACTCTCAATCATGTTCTCGATTGTAGAGGAGGCCCGCGCCCTCCAGTGGGACTTATATGGGATGAAACAGATACAAATTCATATAGAAAAGGACTTAGTCGTTAATACGATTATATCGCCCTAACTGTGTTTTTTAATTCAATTACTTAAAAAAGTTAGTCACATAATCTAAACTATTCTGGTTATTGTAGGACTATATCTGTAACAGCTTATCTACTTTTATTGATACTAATGAGAGCTAAATAGTTTAATACATAAATATATATATTGCATATAAAAAGAATCCAAGAAGAAATAAACAACTAAAAATACATCTATAATTTGTACATGCATAGTAACTAATACATAATTTATAGAGCTAAATTAATTCAAGTAACCTTTAGAGTATTTGCGGAGAGTATTGTTTTGGCGCGATTCCGTACATTTACATAGGGCAACGCAATTTGTTAGTTATGCTAACTTTACTCCACAAACTGTGCAGAACTTGCATAGTTGTGTTACTGAATGCTATTCTATTTCAATGCGTTTCGAATATTTGTTGTTTATTATTGTTATGATTTAATAATTAAGATGCGTTATATTTTTTATTCCAATGAATGGCAAGATGAGCTTGCCTTTTGGCTGATGGTTAGCGATACGATCGCTCATGAACAGTAGCAAAACGAAACAAATCCTTTAAATAAAAAGCAATCCTTGGTATTCCACTGCGCTCGCCATACTGAGACATAAGATGTTAAGTCTCAATATGTCCAGTAGTTATTCTGGCTACAATTTACTTCAACAAACACAATAGTGAATTTAAACTGCTGTTTGGCAACAAGCAACAAGATTTAGGAATTGATACATCTTGAAAAGAATATATAGTTACTTATGAGCGTCTAATTCTATAGGAAACTAAAGGGTAATGTTGTCACGTATTTTTTTAGATCAAACTAATATTTACGAATTACGTTAACAATATAAATTGTATCTAGAATAAATTAATGACAAATAATTATGTCGACCGAAACCAAGATCATATTCACAAAAGTTTCTCTCCCTTGTAGCCATTAAAACAATTGCCGAAGAAATTAACCTAAAAGAATGTAAACTACAATACTTGGATTGTTGTCCAGTTGGATTTAAACATTTAGCAAAATAAATGAACACCTACACTTCAAGAAATTGAAACGACCGACATCCTACTTAGTCCTGAATATAATTAAAGAATTGTGAGTTTTCCTCTCCCGCCTGTTATAAAGAAATTCTCCATTGAGACTTCTTGTAAAAAGGAATTATGACTTTAAGTTTATGGAAGAAACCCATAATTTTTTAATAGCTACTGCATGAGCAAAGATCTACAATAGTTCTATATGACAATGTACTGATATTTAGCGATTGTCTGAATAATTTTATATTTGGCTTTGGTTTAATTATATAAAAACATCCAACAGTCTCAGTGAAAACCACAAGAAAATTAACGATGAAAAAAATAGCCGGTAACTGACATATAATGTTTAAAGGAAAATAGACCCTGGTTAATATTTATAGGAAATAATTAACGAATTTCATAAATAGACTATCGCATTGTATTAAAAAAAAAACAGAAATATTGTAATTTAATATTAAAGACTTTTGTTAGAAATGATCACAAGATGTAGGCTTCCTATTTAAAACCAATAAAAGGGCCTATATTCTTGCACTTCCTGTGGTAAATAATGTTTAACCTGATTGGTATAAAAATATTTCAACATGTTCAAGACTTTAGAATGATATCAACCACGCCTTCCTAACATCACACAATACCAATGACTCACAATGATAAAATCACACTAACTATTTGAATTCAATGCAAACATTTCACTTTTTTAGCGGGTAATGATTACAGTACTAAGAAATAATAATAGACGACTTTTAAAAAGAAATGATTAGTGAAGTAAATCCGTAAAAACTCGTAGGTTATGAACTGTGGATCCTAGAATTGATTCTGGGTCTGGGAAATACATTTTGTATTAAAAATATTGTTTTCTGAAAACTTTATATGAGTTTTCCTAGGCTGAAATTTGTGCTCGACATGTCAACAGAATTGACACCAATCGAAAGAAAGAAATACATTTATTGAAAGCGCAAACATATATAGGTAGGTAATTAAATAACAAAATATACATAAAATAAAAACATGACAAAAATACTATTATGCAACAATATTATGTGACTAAACTTTTGCGCCGACAATGGGCCTCTCATTCAGTTTTATGCTGCAGTATGGGAAAAGCCAACTGCAGCGCAAGGTTTGCAACAATCAAGGTGCCAATCAAGGTTTGGAACGGATCTAAGTTCAGCCAACTATTGGTGGTAGTAATAAAACCTCAGTTTATCCCTTTGTATATACTCTGTATATCCTAAAGGGTGCATTTTTCAAATGGAGGTGGATGCTCAAATTCGAAAATATGAGGAATTGCGAAAAATGTTGAAATGAGTCACGAGCTCATCTTTCATGTAAATTAAAACTGCATAGGTACTTAGAATTTCATAAATCCTATTTAATGCTTTCTTAAATTTATTGTTTTCTGATTACATCGATGGTAAACATAAGCTTTTGTCCCTAAGAAATCGTAGGATTCAACGTCATCGCTCACATGAGTAGCAGTGGTATTTCTAATACATGATTTAACAGGAAAAAAATAAATATTACTTATGAATCATGTATTAGTAAATTTAACACACATTGCACTGATAAACCGCGAAAGGAGGACGACAACCTATGACTAACATTGTTTTTAGTAACAGGAAAAAAGAAAAGCAAATAAAACATGACTTATAATTTAATGTGAATCATTCGATAATACGATAGCGGTTTTATGTGTAACCATGCGTTGCTTTCTTTATTCTGTTTTATAAACTAGCGGCCCGGCCCAGCCTCGCCCGGGTACAAATAGATTTCTATACAATAATATGTACGTATGATACGTATAAACCTTCCTCTTGAATCACTCTATTTATTAAAAAAACCCCATCAAAATCCGTTGCATGGTCGTTAAAGATTTAAGCATACAAAGGGGCATAGGGACAGAGAAAGCGACTATGTTTTATATTACTATGTAGTGGCAAAGGGTATTGAGAATTTGTCCCTTTTCGATAATTTTGTGTCATGTTCTACGTGCACGTATTCCATATTGACATGATTTTCTTACATTTTAAACGACCGACTGCCAGTATCAGCCCATATAAATCCCACTGCATGGCACGAGCCTCCTCTACACTCCAGAGTAAGATTAAGAGGGGTTAGGCCAAATAGTCCACCACCCTAACCTATCGCGGGTTGGCGAACTTCACATATAGCCGTTCTCAATAATTTATCTATCTTTAACAAGAGATTTTGTTGGAGATTTATATGCATTTTATGTTTCAGTTAACAAAGATAAAGAGGTAGAAACATTTTGCATATATTATAGATATCTAAATTATATAAATATATGAGTCTATTTGTATTTCATGAAGCGTAGTATTGGACCGACATAGCAATGCTATTTTAAACCCCGTGTTAAAGATAGATAGGATATTGAGAATGGCCGTTAGAAATTTTTACAAATCGAACGGCTGGTTACCTGACAATAACCCGTTCAATAGTTTGTTTTTTCTTTTTAGTTTACCACCCGGGCCTAATACGGTTTTTTTACATATTATATTTTAAATTTTTATTATAGTTCGTACGCAAGTTTACTAATGATGTTTTCTTCATCATTAAATTAAAAGATGATAATTAACAAGTTTTCACAATTCACGTAGGTTACGAGTTTGGTAGTTTTTTAGTATCTAGCATTAGGTATGCAACTATGGGTGTTAATGTATAAATTATAAAAGTGGTAGAGCCAACTAAACTCTAGCCACTGCCTCAAACAATATGGAAGTGCAGCGACGGCTTAGCTATATTTCATTTTGTGACATTATCACCAGCTTAAAATTCCTTTCTTCCCTTTCCCTTTCAATTTTGAGAGGTTGGTGACGTATCTACGATACAAAAGTTTTCATCAACTTTACCCTACCTTTGTGGGCCAGTGACGCATCTAACATATTAGTTTAAATCAAAACAAAATTTTGATCGTAGACTCATGGGTGATAATCAATTACAAGCGAACAGTTTACAAAATTATTGGACGTAATAAAAAATGATATTATCCTGAAATGTGAATTAAAGTTGTGCCAAGTATAATTATGATATAACTGCTGTTGGCCGGCATTCAAACCGCAGTGCCGACCAAATTTTAAAAACCGGATGTTTCCCCTTATCTCTCGCAATATAAATACAATTGTATAATATTCATATGAATATTAATATTTATTTAATAAACCCGGTCAATTTTATTTTGGGATGCAGGGAGCGTTAAGCTATCATTTTGTAAAGTTAATATTTGTAAATAATGTGCTGTGTTCTGTGAATCAACAAAATGCTTCGATAAAATATATACTAGATACAGGGTCCGGAACAAAATCACACGCAAAAGTGGCTGAGGTTGCTTATATTTATACATTTGAATTCCGAACTACGAGATGTAGCAAAAAGTCTTATTATCACTTCAGGTAACAATAAACCTTATCCTTTAAAATAAGATTTATCATGTTTTGGACCATACTCAAATTAAATAAGAGCACACGCTTATTTGTGCTCTTATTTCTCTTGCCGTTTATAAGGTCGTTACTTATAATCTAGTGTACATTTGATCGAAGACGAAATCTCCTGAATCATTTGGTTGTAATTGGAAGGACTATGCAACGTTTATGATCACAGACTTATGCGGTATGAGAAACTTTTCGGTCTCACAAACACCCAGACCCTCGGGTCTTTGTCTCGACAAATACTTGTGGGCCACACAAACATTTGTTGCGGTGCTGGGATCGAACCCGCGGACTCTCGTTCCTCAGCCGGCATCTAACCAAACGCGCCAAGGAGGCTGTCAAAAAAATTGTCTATGAATAGCCCCGTAAATATTTTGAATGAAGGTATTGGGGCAGCGTGTACCATGAACGGCCTTTGAACGTATTAGGGTGAATATACAAAAATTGGGTAACTCACTGTCATCAGCCAATATATACAAAGTCTTATTATATTTTATTGAAATAACAACTTATTTTAAAACAATGAAAAGTCCTTTATATCGTCACCCAATTTCACTTATTCATTTTAAATACAAGTTAATAAAAAAACAAAATTAATACTTAAAATGTCACAATCCCGAAAACCAACAATCAAGTGACTATCTATTAAACATTATCATTGATTTAAGAAAACTTACTAATTTACTACAATCTGTGATGAACATAGTATTATATACTACAACTTTCATAATGCAATGTTCTCTAATTTATTTAAAAAAAAAAGAAACTTTGTGTTTGTTTTCATCCGTCAGTCCGTTGTGTGTTCTTTAAATTTGAAATTCTCGCCATATATCAGCGAGTCAAGGTCAAATCCCTGTTTATGTATTGATGTTGGTAATGAAGTTAGTTGTGGACAGCACAATTTGACGGCCGCCATAACTGTAAGAGTTCTTGGGTTGTGTTTGTCTTCTATACACATGCAAAGCCAGTCAAAATTTCAGTCCCGCGGTGGGTCGTTATTTTCTTGTTAATCTGAGGTTTATTATCATTTATACATAATTAACTATGATTTGTTAAAATGTAGTTTGTTGATATTCGAAATTACCAAAAAAAACGTTCGTTCTGATTATAACCTCAAATTATGTCTTTTTCGTCAATCCGCTGGCGTCAGTCCTTTGTCAGGTATCGCGCCAGAGGATTGACTTGTCTCCATAGTACTGCTTTTTGTTGTTGTTTTAGAGCACTTTCATCTTGATTGCTACCGTGTATAAGTATTTCTATTTTATATTTCAGTTTAGAATATCATACGGCACGCTAAAAGCAATTTGACTAGGGAAGAAGATTAGAAAAAAAAACAGAAGTCGAAAAGGCTCGCTTGGCCAGAATAAAAAGTGCCCCATTAAATTAGCGGAATACAAAGAAAATCAAAAACTTCAGTACTTAAGGAAATAACTAAAATTTTTAATAAAAACCTACTTCAAAACAAAAAACCACTAAAAACCAAAAAAACAATAAAATATTAAGTAACGCATATATTTTGATTTGTTGGGTAGTCAAGTCATTAAGCAAATTAATCTTCTTCTTCTTTTCAAATGTAGTTTGGCTCCACCGTTTCATCGGTGATTTTGCCAATGTCATGTAATGGGAGCGGGGTAATTAAGCAAATTAATCAACATGCACAAGTACAATGAAATAAATATTATTTTTTGCTTTGCAGTAGTACTTATTATTTTAATATTTTTTTGTAGTTTTTGTTTTGAAGTCGGTTTTTATTTTTTTATAAAATATTTTAGTTATTTGTATATGACATTATATGACAAGCACCAGCTTTCAATCAAAGAAAGAATGGTCGAAATCGGTTCACACAGTACAGAGAAATGAGGTACCAAAAATAAAAAATGCAACATACAGTCGAATTGAGAACCTCCTCCTTTTTTTGAAGTCGGTTAAAAAGAGAAAGGACAACGTAAAAATGTTGAAGACATGACACCACGAGAGCAATGAATAACTAGAAGAAAATGGAAAAAAATATGCATTAAACTACAGGCAAAGAAAACAGCTATTGAAATAAACCACCTATAATTTTATACGCCAGAATACAAGAAAATTGAGATAGTATTTTCTCCCAGTAATACATTAATAATTATTTTTAATTGTTACTAAGTGATTTGAATACTTAAAAGACATGTGCCATTATTAAAAC
The DNA here is from genome assembly GCA_009982885.2 of Hyles vespertilio. Lineage (NCBI taxonomy): Eukaryota > Metazoa > Arthropoda > Insecta > Lepidoptera > Sphingidae > Hyles > Hyles vespertilio. Next base: position 2,532,399 of record CM042810.1, read on the forward strand.
TAAGAGATTTGTACTAATTCTTATTAAATTTCATTATAATTCTTATAAAATTGTGTACTTTATCAGTACTATGTTAGCCTCGTCAGTCCCGTGGCAGTCAAATTCAGAAAATTTTAAAATCTCATAATTTACTTAAGAAAGTGACTGGCCCGATTTGGAACAATATAATCATTAGATTTGTCATCATATGCATCCGAATTTGTTATAATTTGATTTAATTATTAAAGTAAACAAAATATTCTCAAGAGTTACCCAACTTTTGTATAATCACCCATTAGACAATTTACTGGTGGCAGGTCTGTCAATATGTGAGAGGCCATCTGAGTAGGTACCACCGCAAGGTCTATTTCTCCCATCAAACAGCGGTGTAAATGCACTGTTGTGTTGCGGTTTGAAGGACATTGTGGCCAGGGTAACTACTGGACATATTGAGACTTAACATCTTATGTCTCAGGATGGCGAGCGCAGTGGAATGTTGCTACTGTTCATGAGCGGTCGTATCGCTTACCATCAGGCGAACGGCTTGCTCGTCTCGCCATTCATGGCAATAAAAAAAAATAGTGGCTCTATAAATTGTAGAGTCAAACATATACGATTCCAATGCTAAAATCTCAGGTTCAAATCCCGGATTGGGCAAAGTGATAATGGATTTTTCTATTAATTATCAGCTCCAAAGTCAGAAATTAGTGTCCTATTTAGCGATAGGCTCGCCTCTATCACATTATGGAGTGAAAGTACAAGGCAAAACGTGGGTATCGTGGTTCGACTTCAGCCTACCCCTTCTTGGAAAAAGATGAGATTTTCTACGATTCCAAAGATGATTTCTTTATTTAAGTATAAATCACCGTTTAGCAATAAACACTTTTGTTTTCCTAACAAGAAAATTTGTACAATAAAAATCAATTTAGGATTGCCTTACACGTAAGCCGAATCTATAGGCACACAATTTACAATTCATATTTACGCGCCATCACTTGACAATTTATCTAAATTCTAGTATATTAATGTTTAAACTAATAAAATATATAAAAACACCACAAAATAATAGTTATGATGTTATTCAAATATATCTCTAACTTTTTCAAAAATGTTTTGCACGTAATATACATTACGTTGTGACAAGATTATCAGAGGAAAACTTTTTATCAATAATGGTATAAAGGGTTGAAATGCTATACGAAATGGAAAACATATTTGGGCGTGTTATTCGCTTACTACTTATTTGGTTACCACAATGTTTTCCGGGAATATTTTGTTACTAAACTGAGAGCCCTCGAAAAAGTATTTTATGTTTACAAATTTGAATAGTATTTTCTCGCGGGCTCACTCTTAGGATAAAAACACTCTTAGCCCATTATAATGGGTTATGAAGTAGGTGCCAAAAGTAAAAAAAAATCCATAAGTTACCAAAATGAAGCATAAAAAATATAAATGACAGTTTTTTTTTCTTATAGTAATGGAAATTAATTATCCTGGATATATACAACTTGTTTACCATCTTTCGAGTGTTTGCAATGAATAATTACTGTATCAGCCCATATACGTCCCACGGCAGGGCACGGGTCTACTCTACAATCGAGAATACGATTAAGAGTGGTTAGGCCATATAGTCCACCACGCTGGCCTAGTGCGGGTTGGCGGACTTACATACCATAGGAATTCTTATAAATCTCTATGGTATGCAGGTTTCCTCACGATGTTTTCCTTCACCGTTTTAGTGCGTGGTGATTGATTATCAATACACACATGACTCCGAAAAGTCAGAGGTGTGCCCTGGGATTCGAACCCGCGACCACCGTGAACATGTGTTGCAATGAATAATACTGCTATTAAATTTAACATAACATACCTGAGGTTTGAATTCAAAAACAACAAATTAATTATAATATAACAATGTAACAAAATTAAAAACATTGCGCAATAAAATAAAAAAAATCAAAAACTGTTTAAATTATTTGATATTTGTAGGAATGTTTGTATCTAATCTTGGATTTTAAAAATGTAGCATTAATGGCCAATGTTTTTAATAGCACGACGGCCTACTCAATCCACTAAAATGACAGGTGAGCCTGTAAATTAACATCAATTAACACTAATCTCCATTCACAACTTAAAAGCCGAAAGTATCAAAAACAAACATCCAATTTAATTATGTAAATAAACAGATGAAAACATTCGAGGTCAATGTACATGTTTATCAAAGATCGTGGATGTACTCTCGCATTTTAATACTGATTTAAAACCGCTGACCGACTCTTAACACGACGGAATAAGGCACAAATTTGAGTAACTTTCAGTATCGCTCCAGCGCAAAGAGGTTAGTTTTTACAAATGCTCCGAACTCACGATTCGCGAAGGGACACGTAACGGAACGTCGTAACGGTTAAACAATAAATGAAGTTCCAATTTAAATCTCGCTTCGGGTGTATTCGGATTACGATCGAGCTCGAATGTGATACGGCGAATAAAATTCCATTTTAGTGCATTTTGTATTTGGAATGCGCATTTCGCTGTCACTTTAATTTTATAAGGTGATAGTGAAATTCTCTTATCGATTTTATTTTAAAAGTATTTTTAAATTCATTTACTTTGTATTTTTAATCAAAACTCTTGCGATGTTATTTGAAACGAAACGCAAAACAATGTCTAATTAGGAGTAACCTTAAAGTCGGTAGACATTAACTTTCGCACTCAAAGGGCGTCTCGATGGTTTTGTAACACAAACCTGATATATCTGTCCTTGCAATTAAGGTTTATACAAGAACCCAGAGCATTAAAACCTCATTTAAGCACACGCAAAAAAAAACTGGCAGACACAACACATGTAGCAAAAATTTAAAATTGGAACACATCACTCGATAAAAAAGTAAAAATAGAACGCACGTTTGTCACAAAATCCCAAATCCAGTAGGCCGAGATTGCGGCGCATGCGCTCGCGCAAGTCCTGCCCACACTAATGCTAGCACATAATAGCACCGTCCAGGAAACCTTGTGTTGAATCAGCAAGGGCCTATTAGTATTGCACTCGCGATGCTCCGATGTTCGACACGTCCCTGTAACGAGTTACAATATTGTCGGATTCCTTAATATGCCACCGTCTTCCGGCTGCGTCGTTTAGTAGGAAGTAGATATTTTGAATTTGGAACTTATTACGAAAACTGTACTTTGGTCTATTTTTGCCTAATACTTTTATCTATTTATGTATTAAAAAATATTCGTGTCCTAATTTTTGTCTATCTTTAGATTCCCACAGTTAAAGCCTTTCCCGCACTTGTTTGACGGTGTAACGGTATCACTAAAATAGTAAAAACAATTAAATATTGTGCATGGACCTACATTTGTGAACAAGAAATCAAACCATCAATAAATATACTTACCTACTGGTAGGTAGTTAGCAATATCAAAATACATTTTAAAAAGCGACAACTTCACAAAATTATTGATATTGACTTCACCCAAATAAATTCAGCAGTTGCGCAGTTGTACACGTATTTTACTTTCACATTCTCCATACTTATAATGGAAATTGTTGTCAATATGCTGGTGCCTTACTGATCTACTTATGGCGTGTGTGGGTTGAGTACTGGTTTGATTCTCAGCTCAGGTAAACAACTTCTGTATATGACATATCAGCCCATATACGTCCCACTGCAGAGCACGAGCCTCCTCTACAATCGAGAGTACGATTGAGTGGTTATGCCATATGAGCCCACCACGCTGGTCTAGTGCGGGTTGGCGGACTTTACATACCATAGAAATTCTTACAAATCACTATGGTATTCAGGTTTCCTCACGATGTTTTCCTTCGCCGTTACAGTGTGTGGAGAAATTAAAAAAATTACTTATGATGTTAACATGGGGTAGAATGGTAAAAAAAATTAATATCCACGCCTGCAAATTTTGTCCCACCAATTATACGTAAACGTGGCATAGGGATAAATCGATTAAAAAAATATTAGTAATTAAAAATTTTGAAACATAATAATATAGCCCATATACATTAGATACCCGCTAAACACGGGCCACCTCTACAATCGAGAAATCGATTATGAGGGTTGTGTTAATCGATTAATCGATGTTTGAAATAAATAAAGTAGATATCGTGAATCAATTATCAGCATTATTTAACGTCACAGTTCGCTGCATACGATGTAATGCAATGATATAAGTAGACATTGCTTCATCAAACACTGATTAATAAGCAACATATCTGTATCAGCCCATATACGTCCCACTGCAGGGCACGGGCCTCCTCTACAATCGACAATACGATTGAGAGTGGTTAGGCCATATAGTCCGCCACGCTGGCCTAGTGCGGGTTGGCGGACTTACATACCATAGTTTTTTTTTTTTTTTTTATAAATCGCTAGGGTATGCAGGTTTCCTCACGATGTTTTCCTTCACCGTTTTAGTGCGTGGTGATTGACTATCAATACACACATGACTCCGAAAAGTCAGAGGTGTGCCCTGGGATTTGAACCCACGACCACCGTGAACATGTTGGCAGTCGCGTCTAGTCCGTTTACCAACAGGCCACCACGCACTTCAAGCAACATATACCTGCTAAAAATCCTGATATGTTTATTAAAATAAATTAATTACATCTAAAAATATCCAATAGAAATGAATCTATTATTGACGGATTTCGTGGATTTGGTTTAATTTTTACTTTTTTTTATGAGTCATCCCCTTGTCACAAGATGAAAAGTAATCGAAACGTCGGAAAGCTAAAAATTATTCCAACTTTACTTTTAAATATTCCAAAGATTCCCAACCAAAAACATTCATATTTTCTTCCCCATATTCTCTTATTTAAAATAAACCATTTACGAATATCCTTTTAAATTTTACATTTAAACGGTAACAGCGAGTCGTGTGCCGCGGAGCAAGGTGTTTGGCCGCACAATAAGTCTTTGTCCGTCTGTCAGTCCACTAAGCATTCTGGACACGGCGCTTAGCAAGGCTGGCTTACTTCGACGCACAGGGATAGGAGGAACGGTATTGCAAGTTTTATTTATTTAGATTGTTTTAATATACGACGCAATAAAAATGACATACCGCCTTAATAGGTAAATAATTATTTTCTATTTCTCCCATCAAACAGCAGTGTAAATGCTCTGTTGTATACCGATTTGAAGAATAGTGTACCCAAAGTAATTCTTGAACATATTGAGACTTAACATCTTATATCTCAGGATGGCAGGCGTCGTTTTGTAATTCGTGGTGTTGTTTAGTTTTGCCACTATTCATAAGCGGTCGTATCGCTTACCATCAGATGATTAAGATGCTCGTCTGACCATTCATAGCAATAAAAAAATGAGAGGTAATAATTTGTGGAAATTATTTAGAAAAGAAATACCTGACTTAAAAAAAGGAATTCGTTGATATTATTGCCTTCTTGAATAAATTACTTATATTATGAATGTGTGAAAATATTTTTTTGGCTTATTCGTCTCGCCAGTCATTCGAATTAAAATAATAATTTGGTGCTGTGTGTAAAATGTGTTTCTTCTTCTTCTGCCACAGAGAATCCACTGCTTAACTACCTGCAAGAATTTCTAATGCGATATTATTGAAGGGCAGCAGTTCTTCGGCAGTTTCCTGCAAATTTAGTTTTTATTTGCTGAAAATATTAATATAATTTGGTTTATACATGATATGTTTTCAAAGATGGAGTCCATGGCTAAACCCAACATTATGAAGAATAGGGGAAAAAGCTTACTTTTCATCAAAATCGGGCCCATGACTCTTATCAGCATGTATTACTTACCCATAGTTTCAAATATAATATCCACGATCATTTGAAAAATTCATCATGCATATTTATGCGTTTTAATAACAATACCTTCAAAACTACACAAAGAAAACTAAGTCTAGACATTAAAATGTCAAACTCTTAAAAAAACACTTTATTTCATGCAACATTATAATACCTCGAACATATTTAATGATCATAATATTTTTTTTTTTTGTATTGTATCAGCCCATGTACGTCCCACTGCAGGGCACGGGCCTACTCTACAATCGAGAATACGATTGATCATAATAATGATTATTAAAAATGTAAAATATTTAAATCCTCGATAACGTGCGAGAAACGAGCAGTAAATTGTGAAGCGGCGGATTGAAGCTTACATCTACACAAACATTTGTAGATTCAACAAATATTTTCTAGTAAAATCTTTGAATATTCCCGATACATACATACTATCAAAAGATACGACAGTTCCATGTATTTTTTCTAAAGCTTAAAATTCCAATCTTCATGAATCCCACATATTTATATTATTATTTATTTATTAAAACATTATTTAATAATCAAATCCCAAGCTGACTAACTAAGAAACTGAACAAAGAATGCAATCAATTATACAAAATTATTTGTTTGAATGAAGTTTACAAAGTTATTTGTTAACTTAAATATTAATCCCACGGTTGGTTGTCTGTAAGAGATCGCATCGAGCGATAAGACCACCTTCTGTAACTTTTCATGTCGTCCTACTGTTCTCTCTATATTCGGTGTGGTCAGACAGACCACGACGCGCTCATCACACAAGTTCCGTATTATTGTTCGGCGAGACAAAAGACGCGATAATAAAAAAATTATCGCACGCGGAAACTGAACCCTTTTATTACACGCTCTACATGACGGGGAATGCTAATTGTTGGATAGCTCTATGTGGTTTGAAACCATTTTATTTATAGCGCATAATATTTTTTTTTGATTTGAACTGCGTAGATCTTCGATCAAATATACAGGGTATATTAAGACAGCTATCGAAAACGAAGCTGGATGGTAGATTAAACGACGTCAAACATAATGCAACAGATAAAGTTGCAAAAAAAAAACCGTCAATTTTTTTTGTTATTTTTTTTTTCTATGATCATATTTGGGTGATAATATACATTTTTTCTTAAAATATTAGTGTATACTCTTTTATTTATAAATCATCTAACGAATAAAAGAGTTTAAATTATTATTTTAGCAAAAACTATGGATTTACCACCCAAAAATGACGATATTTAAAAAATCATAAAAAATAATTGTCGCGTTTCTTTGCGAAATTTTTAGTTGCATTGTGTTTGTAGTCACTAAAACTACCACCTGGCTACGTTTTCGGTAGCAGTCTTGAGATACCGGTATACTAGATACAGTGTCCGGAACAAGATCACACACCAAAAGTGGCCGACGTTGCATATATGTGTACATTTGAATTTCGAACTACTAGATGTAGCAAAAAGTACTTAATTATAATCAACTTCAGGTAACAATAAACCTTATTCCTTTACATTAAGGTTTATTATGTTTTTGGACCACACATTTATTTGTGCTCTTATTTCTCTAGGATTGTTTAGGCCGTTACTTATAGTCTAGTGTATATGTGATCGAAGGTGTACCTAGATACTAGAAAGAGCGTCGAAAGCCCAAAAGAATGACCCGGCATGATTGGTCAGGCTCGTCCGGGGCGGGTACCACAATCTCACAGGACATCAAGGTGAAATGACAGCTTTGCTGCAACGTTTCGTTCGTTTTGTGAGATTTCTGGATGCCCAATACACCATCCTTTTTTCCATCTATGATCCAGCGTGGTGGATTTTCATGGGCGGCAGTGATGTTACACTGCACGTTTGCCGGACCTTATGCATAAAAAAATCACACATACACATCACGCCTTTTCCCAGAAGGCTAGACAGAGAAGCTACCAGGACCGCGCTTTGCCTTGTGCGTTCGGTCCTACAATGTGATAATGGGCGAGCATATTTCTAGCCAATTAGTTATACAATTTAAGTAATATTTTTATCAAGGGTAAGTAATACGGAAGATTAAAGATGAGCCGTATTAGAATACAATGTTGATACTTAAGAGTTAAACGTACGTTTAATGAATAAAAACAACTCATTGTGATAATCGATCTACGCATTTGGATTACACTATGCATCTCAATGTCGATCAAACGAAACAATAGATATTATATACACATGGGAGGTAAGTCTGTCTTCCCTACTACGTGTGTATAGTGTATACTTTAACCTTTCTAGATCCCAAAGGGCCTTATTGATAAACTCGGATGATCGAAAGGTTACAGCTTGGCAAAAAAGAGTCTTTATTGAGGGCGCTAATATCGAAATTGATATTAATATGGCATCCCTATATACTACGACCGAAATGTTTAGATACTTTTTATTTTTATTTATGACTAGCTGTGCCCGCGACCTCGTCCGCGTGGAATTTAACAAAAAAGTGAATTAGTTTATTTAGTTTTTTTTTTGGTTTTTTGCAATTTTATTTTAATTATCAACCTTTGTAACGAAACCATCCCGCGATCTAACTCTACGGTGGCGCCATCTCTTAGCGAGCGGCGGTAAACTCCCGTAACACGTTTATTTTCATTAACTTTTTTGTATTAACTTTTTCTAAAATAAATGTAGCCTAAGTTACTCCTTATTATATCAGCTACCTGGCAAAAAAAGTCCCGTCAAAATCGGTCCAGCCATTTCAGAGATTAGCCGGAACAAACAGACAGACAGACAAAAAAATTTTAAAGATCATTTTCGGCATAGGTATCGTGTATATAACGATATGTAGTAGGACATTTTTTTTTAACTTTCACTCTCAAAACAGACACTTCAATTTTATTTATATGTATAGATTTTTAATAGTCTCGTTGTTTATTTTAAATCACAAAACAATCAAAAACTATATGGAAATGTATATCTGCGTAAAAATATATATTTAATGAACACAATGATATTTTCAATAGTGTTGCCATAATTGATTTTCTTATATGCCTGTTTTCAACGAATCGTACTCTTTTTTTGTCAAATTATACCTTTAGTACAAGTATTTACAATTGACACGATTATTCGCTTCTTCTTTTTTACTTTAAAAATCAGTAGGTTGCCCTAATATTATTGTCATGATGGACCATATCATCTGTGTTTATTAATAAAGTCGTGAATACCTCGCTATTCAAAATACATAATTACATAATACATAAACTCAGGCCTTTTTTCTAAAAGTGGTTGTTAGAGCCCTGAGTTAGGAATTTGTGCTCGATATGGTGATAAACTCGTTCCCTATCACATACACACACACAAACACACACACACACATACGGAACCTACAAGGCGAAACGTAGGTCTTGGTAGGACCTCTGCCTACCCCTTGTGGGAAAAAGACGTGAGATTATGTCTGTAAATTAAACGGAGAGTTTCTTGCTTCGAGAATCGTACGCAATTGTAGCTAAAGTCAAATATGTCTACTATATGTATGTGCCCTTTCGCCATTTATCTACTAGTTCGCTTTCATCTAAACATGCGTACATCTACATTGACATCTAGATAGTAAGCGTGCAATAGAGATCTGTACATATGTATTTAAGTAACGTGGTTTGCGCAGGAAGCCGCTATCACGTCAGCCATATACAACAGCGCCTGAAGATCCTCGGGCGAAGAGTATGTATCCAATGTAACACGATTCTGTATTGGGAAATGGAAATTTTAATAATGTCTATTTCTCTTGCCCCTAAGGTCGTCCTAAGGGCAAATATTTACACGACGCAACTTTTTAGATCCGTACAATAATTATCGTACATACAGGGAATATCAAGACTGCTACTGAAAACGAAGCTGGGTGGTAGTTTAAGCGACTTCAGACATAATGCAACAGAAAAAGTAGCAAAAAAAGCGACAATTTTTTTTTTTATTTTTTCGTATGGTCATATTATTTGGGTGGTAAATACATTTTATCCTAAAATAATAGTGTATACCCTTTTACTTATAAATACTCTAGGATATAAAATAGTTTAAATTATTATTTGAGCAAACCTATGGATTTATCACCCAAAAATGACGATATTTAAAAAATCGTATAAAATAATTGTCCCGTTTCTGTGCGAAATTTTTAGTTGCATTGTGTTTATAGTCACTAAAACTACCACCCTGCTTCGTTTTTGGTAGCAGTCTTGAGATACCCAGTATATAAACTCACGCCTTTTTTCCAAAAGGGGTAGGTAAAGGTGTCAGGGTACCCACATTTTGGCTTGTATGTTACGTCCCAGGATGTGATAGGTGACGAACCTATCGCCATATCGGGCGCAAATTTCTTACTCTGGGCTGATAATGACTAGAAAAATCCAATACCAAACATGTAGGACCTATGCCTTATATTAATTTAAATATCTATATGTTTGGTACTGGGCGTCCCGCCTTCAATATGTTACGCATATATTTTGATTTGTTGGCTAGTCAAGTCATTAAGCAAATTAATCAATGCACGAGTTCCATGAAATAAATATTATTTTTTTGCTTTGGAGCGGTAGTTATAATTTTTTTGTTTTTAGTGGATTTTTGTTTTGAAGTCGGTTTTTATTTTTTTTATTAAAAATTTGAGTTATTTTTATATTTTTAGTGTTGATAGGCATTTAAATGAAGAAGATTTGGTCCCCACAAGGAATATGTTCTTTCCGATGACAATGAAATCGCTAAAATCGGCTAAAAGCTGCCAAAGATATTGGAATATTCACATGTTTATTATTTTTGCTCCCCCCCCCCCCCTCCCTTCGCGCCTACCCCTTTTTCCCTCAACCACTGTAGCCTAGCTTTTTTACTGAACCGAATGCAAAAAGAACCGTTGAAATCCTATTAAATTTTGAGGAGTTCTACTCTCCAGGTCCGAACATGATAATCAGATCTTAATGTTGTGTTCCTGGGATCAACCTGTTAATACGTTCTTTCCAATGAAAAAGAAATCACTAAAATCGGTTATAAGCTGCTGAACATATTAGTATTTACGTGTATTTTAACGTTAACACCCCCCCCCCTCACCCCTACCCCTTTCTCCCTCCCTCACTGTAGCTTAACTTTTATAATAAACCTAATGCAAAAAGAACCATTGGAATCCTACTAAATTTTGAAGAGTTCTATTCTCCAGGTCCGAACATAATCATCAGATCTTCATGTTGTATTCCTGTGATCAAACTGTCAATACGTTTTTTTCCAATGAAAAATAAATCACTAAAATCGGTTAAAAGCTGCCGAAGATATTAGAATTTACGTGTATTTTAATTTCATCACCCACCCCCCCTCACCCCCACCCCTTTTTCCGTCTCTAACTGTAACTTAACTTTAATAATGAACCAAATGCAAAAAGAAACATTGGAATCCTACTTAATTTTAAGGAGTTCCCCTCTCCAGGTCCGAAGATATTCATTAGATCTTCACCATATTTTTATGGGACCAAACGACAAGCACCAGCTTTCAATCAAAGAAAGAATGATTGAAATCGGTTCACACAGTACAGAGAAACGAGGTAACAAACATAAAAAAAAAGCAACATACAGTCGAATTGAGAACCTCCTCCTTTTTTTGAAGTCGGTTAAAAATCTAATATCACTTTGCCCAACCCGGGATTCGAGCCCGAGACCTAAGCTATGTAACCGTACCCAAATACGACTACGCCACCGAGGAAGTCCTTATTTCCTTCGATAAAATATACAATAGATTATAAGTAACGGCTTAAAAAACAAAAAGAGAAATAAGAGCACAAATAAGCGTGTGCTCTTATTTGATTTTAATATGGTCCAAACCATAATAAATCTTAATTCAAAGTAATAAGGTTTATTGTAACCTGAAGTCGATTAGAATTTAAGACTGCTACATGCTATATCTCATAGTACGAAAATCAAATGTATAAGTATAAGCAACCTCGGCCATTTAATTATATCATTTTAAACGGGGAAAGTTTCTCGCATTGAAGATACGTTCAAATATGATCAAGTTGCATGGTGAAAATATTCGCCTTTAACATTCGAATACGTCATTCTAATAGCCCACTATACAAAAAAGTGAAATATTCTTTGAATTGCTAGTAATTTATATTGGGAAGAATTGACAACAGTAGAAATTAACTCACGTGTGTAAGCTTAAGGTAATGGAAACTTAACAAAGATAATATTATAATATAATACACCAAAGGTCAGAGAACATACATGATTATCCCCAATTCACAGAATTATAGGAAACGAGGAACACTACAATTGAGTACGTATTTATTCCAATCTGCTCTTAGGTATTTATTATCTTCCTTTCTTTACACAGGCTTATTGTTATTTCAAATATAATAATTTTGATTGATGGCGAGATGAGCATGACGATGGTAAGCGCTACGACTGCCGATAAACAGTAGCGAAACCAAAAACACTTTCAATTACAAAGCAAATCTTGGCATTCCACTGCGGTCACCTCTAATTGCTATCCTGAGACATAAGATGTTAAATCTCAATATGTTCAGTAGTTACTCCGGCTACAATGTCCTTCAATCCGAAAGACATCTGTGAATTTACACTGCTGTTTGGCGGGAGAAATAGATGTTGTAGTGGTACCTACCGAGGTGGCGTCTCACATATGAGAGACCTACCACTAGTATAGTGCGAGTAGTCGTTCATTAAGCGTCATTAATTATTCATTGAAATTATAAAGCATCATTACATGATTAAATTATATATAAATTAAGATAAGATTTATGATTAATTAACTTACTAAACAGGATGGTGGAACGGTGAAATGGTTACAACCGGTGGAAGGAGACGCTCGAGTGCGGTGGTCTGAAGTTAAATGTGGCGTTGACCGAGTACATGACTTGCGGGAGTACGAACCCCCAAAGCATCGAGACGGAAAATCGGAAACATCGGAACGAACTTGCCGTGAAGACGGACAAGTTCAAGTACCTTGGGTCCGTACTGCATGAGTCCGGTGACATCGACCTTGACGTCAAAGCCCGTATAAGCGCTGCTTGGTCTATGTGGAGAGAGGTCTCGGGCATACTCTGCGATCGCAGGATGCTGAAGAGGCTTAAGGGTCTCATCTATAAAAGCATTGTGCGGCCGGTGCTCCTCTATGGTTCTGAGACGTGGCCAAGCGGCACGTCCAGGAGGTTCACGTCGCGGAGATGAAGATGATGCGGTGGATGTGCAACGTGACGCGTTTGGACAAAATCCGTAACGAGCACATCCGTGGCAGTCTTGGTGTCCGCGATGTGACTGATAAACTCCAGGAATCCCGCTTGAGATGGTATGGTCACGTCCTAAGGAAACCGCAGGAGTACGTCGGTAAAGTGTGCCTGAGCCTCCATATTCCCGGAGCTCGACCGCGGGGTAGACCAAAGAAGCGATGGCTCCATGTCGTCAAGGAAGATATGAGGGTCAATGGCCTTACTATACTACTAAATATACTACTAAAATCTGTATCAGTAGCAGCCCATAAACGCCCCACTGCAGGGCCTCCTCTACAATAGAGAGTACGGTTGAGAGAAAACTAATACTAAAGAGAATCTAAAATATTAAACAAATGTAATATATTACGTAAATGTAAAATTTCAAATAAATGCAAAATATAAATTAATCTAAAATATAAAATAAATCAATAATGAATATAAAATAACAATACAGGTGGACAGATGACCTGGCTAAAGTTGCAGGAAGTCGCTGGATGCAGGCTCCTTCCAACAGGTCGATGTGGAGAGGCTTGTGGGAGGTTTACGTTCAGCAGTGGACTTCCTGTGGTTGAGATAATGATGGTGATAAAATAAATCTAAAATATTTAAAAAATCTAAAATGTTTAAACTCAATGCCGTGTGCCAATGGACACGCGCACAAACAGAACACAACAAACATATCGTATGCATGTAAGACACGTACAAATGATGTAGTAATTACAAGTGGAGCCCGCGACTGCGCTCGAACAAATCCACGATCTAATTAACGCTATACGTTCTTACTCACGTTACTTGTTGCGGATATCCTGAAGGGAGGAAAGTGAAAATTCTTGAGTATTTTTAATATTGAAGTCTATTCAAAAACCATGTGCGTTTTTCAAGGTACACGTTTATATAGTAAAATACAGACTCAATAGTAGAACAAATATAGTGATCCTTAATTGAAATAAATAGCAATAACAAATAGTAAGTGAAGTCGTTAATAACATTTCACAAATAATATAAACAAGCTAAACGCGATTTACCATAGTGATTTCGCAAAGACACGCAACTTTTTTGTGATTTAAAATTACCATCTTGTTTGGGCGATGCGTGGTGGCCTGTTGGTAAACGGACTAGACGCGACTGCCAACATGTTCTCGGTGGTCGCGGGCTCGAATCCCAGGGCATACCTCTGACTTTTCGGAGTCATGTGTGTATTGATAGTCAATCACCACGCACTAAAACGGTGAAGGAAAACATCGTGAGGAAACCTGCATACCATAGCGATTCATAAGAATTTCTATGATATGTAAGTTCGCCAACCCGCACTAGGCCAGCGTGGTGGACTATATGACCTAACCACTCTCAATCGTATTCTCGATTGTAGAGTAGGCCCGTGCCCTGCAGTGGGACGTATATGGGCTGATACAGACAGATTGGGTGATAACCCCATAGTTTTTGCAAAAATATACTTTAAGACTTAGCATATCATAGCCTCTTTAAAAATAAAAGTTTACAATATAATTTGAGAAAAAAAAACCACCCAAATAACACGAAAGGAAAAAAAAAACAAAAAATCCTTTATTATTATTTGTAAATCTTTTAGTTGTTTTGTGTCTGAAGACACTTAAACAAGCTTCGTTTTTTATAGCAGTCATGATTCATCCTGTATGATTATGCCTGCCTCAAAGGGGTAGGCACAAACGTTATTTGCATTGTCTAGATTGCAACATTGCCGAATGTTCTACCACTAGCGACCCGACCCGACTACAAAAGGGTGTGTATACGCCTTTTTTGAAAATATGCCTTTTTATAAAATAATGTAGGTGTCTACCTCTGAAAGATTTTTCTAGTATTTTTCTAGTAGTCTAGTACTTTCAGAACCTATTCATATTCAATGCAAAGAAACTTTAATATCTTACCTTTTTCTAATATTTGTTTAGACTTGATTTAGGGTTTACAGAAATCTTTCACCGACTGAAACGCAAAATAAAAGCTATTAAAAGAAAGAAATATTTTCTATTCTATGTATTCATTTATAATGGATTTGCTTTTAGAAAGAAAAAAGAAAAGTACATCACTTCTTCTATTGCATGTATTCATTACAATTTGTTCTTATGATATATATTTACAGCCTTTGTGTAAATGAGTGTGTAAATATCCATAAACACAAGCATTTTATTTATTAACATATTCCTTGATATAATATACGACCAAAGAAAACAAGGAAGTTGGTATACCTAAGTGTTGGCGTGAGTAATTTGCCGTGAAGAGACGGAACGTACAGAAACATCTAACTAATAATAATGGAAAGTAATCTCGTATGTTTACACACATTTCTCTATTATATCACAGAATACTAAACTAACAGAAGTCAAGCTCCATACAAAGCGCGCTAAATCAACGCACACATACACAGCGTTCACCGACACGATATTTCAAACCAGTCGAGACCACTGCGCGCGCGAGTGTCACCCGCTTCGGGAACGCAAATAGTGAGATGTATTGTGCAAAGATGGAGCAAATGATTAAAAGTTATTACACAATTAACACCAGATTATAATAATTGAATATAAATTTCATTAAAAAAAACATATATTGTAAAAAACAATAAAACAAACGTAGAATAATGACATACACATTCTCCGCGAGTTCATAAATAAAAATTAAATTTATTTATTGTATTATTGCATTTTATATATTTAATTTAAAAATTCAATCAAACGATACGAGTGCTATTAACACGATACGTGTTTTCGCGTAAGCCAGAGTTAACAACCCTTGCGCGAACGCCGAGCGTAGTGTGAGTGTGGCAATAAAAGTGAAGTACATACACAAGCTTGACTTCTGTTAGTATTCTGTGATTATATTATTGGGAAGGGAAATAGTTGAAGTGTTATAATAGCGACATACTAAAAGATGGCAAAAAGAGTTATATTACTTATCTAAAAAATGAGGTTATAAGAAAGTATGTCTATGGAAAGTAATCTCTCATGTTTAAACACATTTCTCTATTATATTATTTAGAAGGGAAATGGTTGAAGTGTTAGGATAGCGACATACCAAAAGATGGCAAAAACAGTCATATTACTTACCTAAAAAATGAGGTTATAATAAAGTATGTCTATGGAAAGTAATCTCTGAAGAAGATGATACAAGGTTAAGTATTTGTTTCTAGCTGGCTATTTATATTCAATAATACCTAAAGATGGCATTAAAAGATAGTATAAAGCTCTATAAATTATGAAAATAATTGGTCCTGAAAATAACTTCTTACACGCACTAAAAATCTCTGAAACTAATTGCTTTTCCGGACAAAACCTACCTAGCGGCCTATAAAATAAGAGCGTATTCTCACTTATAAGGCAGTTGCCTGTAGATGGGCCGCGGTGATCATTTACAATCAGCTAAACCGTATGTTCATTTGCCCCCTATTGTTGTATCAGGCGATATACAAGCCACTGCAGGGCACAAGCCTCCTCTACAATCGAGAGTGCAGTTGAGGGGGGCCTTATAGTCCACCACACTGGCCTAGTGTAGGTTTGTGGACTTTACATACTAATTACTATAGAAATTCATACAAATCGGTATGGTAATGGTATGCATTTTTCCTCACGATGTTTTCTTCATCTTGATAGTATATGGTGACATTCTCTAAAAAGTCAGAGTTGTGCTCTGGGATTTGAACCCACGATCACTGTAAACATGTTAATATGCCAACACGCACATACATAACTCAAGCCTTTTACCCAGAAGATGTAGGCAGAAGTGCCAGGTCACCCGCATTTCGCCTTGTATGTTCCGTCTCACGAAATGATAGAGAGCGAGCTACACATATTTTTACTCCCTATAAAAATATAAATATGAAAAACCTTTTTATTTCTTTTCTATTTACATTCCATCTTAAAATACTAGGTTATCAATATATTATATTTCTTTTAAGCTATTTCGTTTGTAATTATCTTTTTTCCTTTTTAACAGTTATGTAAGAACTTCAGAAAGGGTAAAGCCCCCTCGAAAGATGCCAATTGTTCTCTATCTTGTGCTAATTGTGTCCAGTCTGGACCGGCTAATTTTTTAACGTCGTCTTCCCAGCGTGCTACTCCTTTTAACTTGTGGGCCTTTCCACATCGTCACTGTTTTTATTTACTACCTATAAAAAACAAAAAGAAATTAAAATTAAACATATGTTATTAATGGTGGCAATAACAATATCATTAGGTGTCTAACTACATCAGTTCGTAGACATGAGCAGCACTTAATAAACATTAATAAGGTAAAGATTTGTTTGAGCAGGGCGCCTCGCTAATAGCTCTCTATCGCCGTCGGCAATAAATTGGTAGATAAGCGATCGCGCCCCTACGCCGATTCTATTACGATACGGGTATCACATCGTTTTGTAACACGACTACTTAAATGGAAATGCTTGGGTGCATTAGTTTTTTTTAGTTTTGCCCACCACGCTTGCCTAGCGCTGGTTGGTGGACTGAACATACAATGGAAATTCACACAAATTGCTATGGTATGCAGGTTACACATACAAATTTAGTCATAAAGGGTATATAAAGCCTAAAGGGGGATGCTACACTCATCATAATGAACTACTTTTACTAAGGAGACAACCATGAAATTATGAAAAAATCTGCTGTTCCATACATTTTGCAGATTGAAACGATTCGTTTTGTTATTGTGTCTCTAGTGGCCGAATTCTATAATCTATCTTTCTTTAACTACATATTTCATTAGATATTTGAATTAGAAAGAAGAAGATAAAAATTTGAAAGCATTTCATTTTGCAGTTAACTAATAAAAAGATAAGTGCGTGGTGGCCTGTGGGTAAACGGACTAGACGCGGCTGCCCACATGTTCACGGTGGTCGCGGGTTCGAATCCCAGGGCACACCTCTGACTTTTCGGAGTCATGTGTGTATTGATAGTCAATCACCATACACTAAAAACGGTGAAGGAAAACATCGTGAGGAAACCTGCATACCATAGCGATTTATAAGAATTTCTATGGTATGTAAGTCCGCCAACCCGCACTAGGCCAGCGTGGTGGACTATATGGCCTAACCACTCTCAATCGTACTCTCGATTGTAGAGTAGGCCCGTGCCCTGCAGTGGGACGTATATGGGCTGATACAGAATAAAAAGATATATAGATATGGTGCATATATTTACCTATACATAGGTAGGAAGCAATGTACATGTACATGTAATTGTATCAACATAGTAATGGTAGTTCTAACCTCTTGTTAAAGTCAGATAGGATATAGAAACCGACCGTAAGTAAACATATTCAATAATACAGCACGGATTTATCGGATTTCCGTCAAAATATCCATTAACGAACATTAACACATTTTAATAACCATAATTTCAAGATAATCCTTTTTCAATAACACGGCAATTCGTACAAATAATTCGCGAATTTCGCTTATCTTTTCGTACGAAACAAACCCACATAAAACGGTCAAACGCGCACAAAATTCCTGTATAAGTGTAAAATATTATTTTCGCGACATAAATTTCAGAGCGGTAAATACTTTATGCATTTTGTAATGAGAGGCAAATCAGCACTTAAGCGGCCATAGCAAATGATTTAAACTTCACTGGATTAAATTTAACCGGTTTGATATACCCTGTGCATTAAATCTGCTTTGCGGTTAAAAAATGAAATATGTTTAAAAACTCTCGTTTGAGCTATATTTGTAGTAATTTAGTGAAAACTGAGCTAGTATTAGATTCATCGCTCATCTAATAAATAATTGAGACAAAATGCGTTATGGACTTTTGTTTTTAGGTCGAGATATTCTTTGTCGAAAATGTTCGTGTCTGAAAATGTAATTTGTCGAAAAAAAACAAGTATTATTGTCATATTCAGTCACAGAAAGTCCTTTTCTCAAAATAGGCCCCAAGGATACCCACTGGGACTTGTAAGATGTTATTATAGTGGCTAATAAGTCTTTATAAGGTAGACATAAATAAATTATTAATGATAAGATGTAAATAATGATAAGAAATAAGTAATTGCATAGATCGGAATTGTTGATACGTATCTAGACATGACATTTCATGGAGTGAGTGATGGAGTATAAAAATACAATGAAATTTATGAAAACAAAGTCTAATAATCTTTTTTTTATTGCAATGAATGGCCACACAATCATGCGATTCGCCTAATGGTAAGCGATACAACTGCTCATGTATAGAAGCAAAACCAAGCACCATGAATTTTAAAGCAATTCAAATGCAAATTTCGCTGTGCTTGCCGTCCTGAGACATAGGATGTTAAGTCTCGTTATGTTAGTTACTCTGGGTAAAATGTCCTTCATACCGGAACACAATAGTGCATTTACGCTGCTGTTTGGTAGAAGAAAGACATTCCGTTGGTATCTCTCACATATGAGATTCCTACTAGTTCATAAATATCTTATAGAAAAAATAGTTCGTTGAGAGGAATTTGTGATGTACGTTTTGTATGAAAGAGTGCGAAATAGCATGGTAATAGAACGTTGTGGAGTGAAAGAGGATGTATGAGATAGAATATGAGGAAGGAATATTAAGATGGTTTGGACATGAAGAGAGGATGGCAAAAGGTGATAAACAAAACAGAAGTATGAGACGAGCTTGAATGACACAGTCGGTAGAAGTAGACCCTATCAAACCTATATCGACCAGATTGATGGCACCCTAGCCAAGGCACTGATTAAAAGTAACCTGATCCAACGAGAATGCATGAAGAGATCAATGAAAGTGGACGAAGCGAAAGTAGTAGGTTAGGATCGAGCAAAGTGGAATTCCGTAGACTCTGCCTAACTTTATGCGAAACAGGCGTGACGTTTATATATTATGTTTGTATATCTCACACAAACACACATTTTGGCTTCTTCCCGGAAAAGGTAGGCATTGGCGTTACCAGGAAACCCACATATCGCCTTGTGTGTTCCCTCTCAAGATGTGACAGGGGCGAGCCTATTTTACATACATACATACATAAACTCACGCTGTTTTCCCAGAAAGGGTATGCAAAGGTGCCAGGATTTCGCCTTGTATTTTCCATCACATGATGTGTTAGGTGGCGAGCCTATCGCCATATTGGGCACAAATTCCTGACTCTGGGCTGATAATGAATAGAAAAATTCAATATCACTTTTCCCAACCCTGGATTCGAACCCGAGACCTCAGCTTTGTAACCGTATCCTATTACAACTATGCCACCGAGGCAGTATCTACTTCTATTAATAAGCTAAATCAATATATTATACACAAACACACCAGTTTTACCCAGAATGTGTAGGCACAGGTGCTACCAAGCACAACTATCGCCTTGTGTCACCTGTCTCAAGATGTGACAGGGGCGAGCCTATTATATATATTATATTTTGATGTAAAATAATACGAGTATAACCGCAAGTAAAGTGGTCGCGTTATAACATACGAGAGCAAAGAATTAACAAAACGTAACAATAGATAACTAGAATTCAAGACATTATTGCTCTATACGGCTATCAATTAGCTCGCTACATGCTCAATATGGGCTTTCTATCTAAGTTGAAACATTGAGACGTATATTCTAGATCAGTGTTTCTTAACCGATGTTCAGAGATCATTGGTGGAACCCGGGGGTGTGGCTAGTGGTCCGCAGAGCCATCCTTAAATTACCTAATTACTGGTGGGAGGTCTCTTATATGTAAGAGGCCGCCTGGGTAGGTACCACCGCAATGTCTATTTCTCCCGCCAAACAGCAGTGTTAATGCACTGTCGTGTCTCGGTTTGAACCACATTGTGGTCAGAGTATCTGTATTCTCTTAGAAATCTGTATTCTCTTAGAGAAAAATTTAAAGAGATAAATATAATGACAGTAGCATCACAATATATTTTTGAAAATCTAGTTTATGTCCATAAAAATAAAGAAAGTTTTCGTAAGATTAGCGATATTCATAACAAAAACACTAGGAATAAGGATAATCTAGCAACGCATAAGACCAGACTCCACAAGATCAGCAAATCTTTTAAGGGTTACTGTATACACTTTTATAACAAAGTTCCCAGTCACATTAAAGCCTTATCTATTACAAAATTCAAAGCAACTATCAAGCAAAAATTATGCAATAAAGCATATTATAAAATTTCAGAATATCTAGATGATAGCAAGGCTTGGGAATAGAATTAAATTAAATAAATGCGTAATATCTCTGAGCGGAAGTCTTAGTATGCTCTGTATAATATCATTTAAATTAAGTAACATGTCAGATTTGCCATTGTTTTTCTGTGTAAGTGATTGGGTATGTCATGCTCGCTAAAAAGTCTGTGCTTGCGGTGGCGTCGTGTGCCAGGTCGGTCACTTCTCTGCAACATGGTTGAGGAGACCGATGGCTGGCACATGCGTCATACTCGTGAACGGGTGCTGCTTGCGTAGACTGGTCTATCCGATTTGCTTACATTGTAACGGATTCATTGATGGATTACATAAGGCTTTCGCAATTATTCACTGTTTTGGCGAAAAAGAGTATACTGATTCTTCGTTCTGGGCGACTTCGCTTAACTCAGCCATAGTAATTATAATATAATAATATTCCGTTTAAAAATATTTTTAATAAACTGCTCTGATTTAAACCAACTTGTAAATTATGTAATAATCACTAAATTGTAAACTGGTTTTGAAAAGAGCAACAATAGAGTTTCTTGCCCGTTCTTCTCTAGTGAAAACCGCTTTCCGAACCGGGTGGTAGATAAAAAAAATGACTGAATCTAAACGATGTTGAACATTTTAATGGATTCAATAAATTATTTTCATTTCATTTTCATTTTCATTTTCATATCTACTGGGCATATTGAGACTTAACATCTAATGTCTTATGACGGCGACGCAGTGGATTACCAAGCATTTCTTTGTAATTCAAGGTGTCGTTTGGTTTTGCTACTGTTCATGACCGGTTGTATCGCTTTCCATCAGGTGAACGGCATGCTCATCTCGCTATTCATTGCAATAAACACCTTGAAATACAATGCAATACTTGGCATTCCACCGCGCTCGCCATCCTGAGACATCAGATGTTAAGTCTCAATATGTCCAGTAGTTACTCTGGCTACAATGTTCTTCAATTCGAAACACAGCAGTGCATCTACGCTGCTGTAGACATGTAGAGATAATATCATATATTGTATGACATGTCCAAAGTCCAAACTATTAAGATAATTGCCCCATACGAACAAGAAAGAAACCCTAAAAGTTAATCAAGGAAATTGAAAGGCTACTATAGGTTTATGTGACCTCCAAGTATAACTCAATTGCCGATGAAGTTATGATTACGCGGCGTGGGCTGATCAAAAAAGTTTTCTCGTTAGCGCGACGCGTCGCTCATTTGACAAGTTGTTCTCGGCCCGGTTTTGGTGCCGGGTATAGGGGATTTTGGGTTTTTTAGTTATTGATAGGTCAAGATATTTTTTTTGATAAAATACTTTAAAGTATGTGTTCCACCCCATGGCTATGGTGCGTAAGAATTTCGCCACGGTATTCAAGTAAGCAAACGTTCAATCAAGGTGGACGGACGACCTGGTGAAGTCGCTGGATATAGGCCGCTTCCAAAAGATCTATAGGGAAGGCCTAGGTTCATTAGTGAACTTCCTGTGGCTGAAGAAAGAGGGGGAGAAATGAAGCTTCGTTGCGCAAAAACCCCATCATGACACCTGCAAGCAAGGGCCAAAAAATATTTTTGACAATAATAAAAAATACAGTAAATGAACGACTAGTACATGTAATTTGTGGGAATGCTGTATATAATTAAGAGCGTATACACCTTGCGCGCAAAGTCAACTATAGGTATTTCTTCGTTAATTTCACGCACACATAAGCGACCAAAGCTTTGTGCGTAGAGCTGCCGCGACGGCTCGCTATACAATCGGCTCAAACAACTTTGATCCGTGCGCTTCAAATATTCAATTGAAATGTAACTGTAATATAATATCATAAAAATATTTTATTTGCATTATAAGTAGACAAATATTACTGTGCAAGCAAAGAATAATACAAATTTTGGACACTAATCATATTTTCGTTATTATTACATTGTTAAGTTGCATTCAAATCAGTGTTCAATCAGTATACACTACGGACGTTTTATTAATCATTTCGTGTTCGAACACATAAATAGTGTTAGGGGCCTTACAACCCCTTACAATTACGAAATATATTTAATTTTATATTACAATACATAACATAATTTAGCCTCGGAATTACATCCCATTATATTACCTGAAACATAATTTATACTCACTACAAAATCATTGTAGGTAATAAAAATAATTAAATATTTTACTACCAAAGTACTAAGATGTGGTAATCGCATTCCGCGCGTGGCTATTTTTACTACGCGCGGCATAATCGACTGCAGCCAGGCCGGAGCGACGAGCGATACGTCCTCCCTCTAGAAGGCCTTGCGGCGGTCTGATTTGATCCACGTCGGACAGCGTGTTTTATAGTGGTTTTTAAAATATTTGTAGAAAACATGAAAACTAATTTTGTTGAAATATAAAAATGGTAATTTATTGATAAGATGTTCTTCTATTGTAATATGCAATTGCTATAAAAAATTATGTACGATAAGTTTGTGAAAAAAAATATGTTCTTGACGAGAGTTTCTAAATAATTTCGCATTGTTTAAATTTTTATTTTTCAGGAACTAAACACAAAAAGATTATTTTTCTCAGCAAAATCCCTCCATAAAGGTCTTATTAGTCTGATAATATTTTTATCTTCATCTTATATTTAGTGGTTTCGGATATCTTAAGCTTTTAAATTGCCATTTAAAGCCTAAATAACGAAACTTGTGTTCAGTAATCCGTATAGTACTCACAAATTATCCATCAATCTATAATGTTTTCCACCAAAATCCCTAGATGACAACCTTTTCTAAAATTAGTAATAATTATTTTTCCTTTAAATTGTTTATTGGTGGCTATTAACTCATTTGAAAAGTCCTGTTTTTAAGCCAAAAAGCGCGTGCAGGGTATAAACGCTCTTAAGTATAATATTTTTGTTTATGTGTTTAGTAGAATGGCGTTGAATCTTGAAGTTTGATACCCAGGTCTAGGCCGGTCGTAGATACACGCGATTTAAAACAATTTCAAACCGACTTCCGTAAACTCATGTCTTTGTCCTAAAAATTCCCCACAACGTCCCAAAGCTCAACGGAATTCGGCCATATGCCGAATACTTAAGCGTTTGTTTTTAATTTTTCCGCCGAGCCAAATGTGAATAGTATTTGGTTGAAACTGCGTCGACAATTGCACTCGGCACCGTAAACACATAAGCAGTACTTGCGTAGTCCGAAATCTTCTTAACCATTATTGAGGAGAAACGTACGGAAGTGAAATTGGGACGTGCACGCTTGTAAAACTGTCTTGTTTATTAAGGAATAATATGGTAGACATACTTTTGTGTAATGTGTGTAACACGGCTATTGAGAAGATACTTAGTTTAATATTACAAAAAAGAAATCTTAGTTCGATTGTATCTAAATAAAAATAATAAATAACATCCAACAGTCACATACATAGTCCTGACCCCACACTAAGATCGAGTCTTGTGTCGTGAGTATCAGGAACTACGAGAGACTTTTCGGTCTCACAAACACCCAATCTCATATAATATTATAAATATTATAATTAATTTGCAACAGTGTTCATAAAAGGATTATTTTCGGATTATATATACAGATGATTGTTTACACCTTTACAAGTTTTATATGAGTTAATTGTTAATTAATAATATTTTGTGAATGCACAAACATTCCGGCACTATATTTTAAACTGTGGTATGAGTTATATCACTCCAACTTGCTTATCAACCATGTCCAACAAAGTTAGACTTTATCAAATTAAGCAGATGCTGTATTTAGATTGTAATGTACATCATGTGTACGGTAGACCAAATCCCTAATCAGTAGAAATAGATAACATTAATGCTTTTTTTTATCTGATTTCTTATGACACATTCTGATTTGTATCTGCTAAAGGAAATGTTTTGTTTATATTAAATATAAAAAAAAACAAATTTTTTTTGTACATTCTAATTTTTATCTATAAAATGAAGATTATATAAATAATAATCTTAATACTTTAAGGCTTACATAACAAAGTGCGTGATGGCTTGTTGATAACGAACGAACGCTGACAAAACTGTGGTCACAGGTTCAATGTTACTCTGTAATGTTCTGTTCATTAACAAGAAAAATTTGCATTTTATTAATTATATAATTTTTTATAAAATTAACAATTTTAATATATTTAAAAATCATTGCTCAGTATAGAAATTTTAATAAAACATACTATACGGAAGTTCGCCAACTCGCGCTAGCCCAGTGTTTTGGACTAGAACCTAAACCCGATCAATCATGTAATAGAGTATTCCCACACTCAACTATCGATTGCGAGCTGATACAATAAAATACGGTAAAATAAAGTCAGATAAGAAAAACCGCAGCGTCCCCGCTCGCAATTCCGAGCCGTGTGTTTCCAAGTGTGAAGCTGGAAATTGGTGGAGAGCCGTAAACGGCGCTCGGCGCCTACGACGTTCGACATAACGATGGCATTAACGAGAATTTGCTCTAACTACACGCTATGCATTTTATTGTGACCATCCAGTCATGGAATATTGGACTACAAAAATATAATTGGAGATGTATAATGATGGGTTATAGGCACAGTAAAAGCAGGATTGATATACCAGTAAAGGATTTAATATATAAATAATACACATGCATTGACATCGAAAAGAATATGGCAAGTGCAGACAGAACAAACTACATTTGAATTAATTGTTTCGTTTATATATTATAGGAACCACATGTTAAGACACATGTGGTCAATCAAATGAGGCAATGTTTTCGTTTATTTTTGAACTTTTGTATTGATAATTAATAAATCTTTCAATATTTATTTATTTATTTTTATTGCTATTAATGGCGAGACAGCCATGCGATTTAATTGATGCTAAACAATACGACCGCTCATGAACAGCAGCAAAGCCAAACACCACCTGGAATTACAAAAAATGCTTGGCCCGCGGCCTCTCGTTTCACAGGCGGGGTCTAACCAACTGCTCCACGGAAGCTATTATACCAACTAACACGCTTAATTAAGGAATCAAGAGTCAATAGTCACAGGAATTGTAACACCAAATACAAGTTCTATGTCGTGGATATCAGAAACTCTCTCAGCCAAAGGAAGCCCACTGCTGGACATAGGCCTCCCTAAGAATCTCCACACCAACAGAGAGGTGTGATCGCGGCCTGAATCCAGCGACCTTCCTGCTTCCTTAACCAGGTTGTCCGTCCAGCATGTAGGCGAAGGTAAAACAAGGAAACCAATAAAAATAAAATATTCGTCTCTTTTAGTCTCTCATCAAGCAATAAATGATACCAGAGTTAGTGAAGTTTATGAGCGGCAGTGATCACTTGTTTGACCCGATTGCTCGATTAACTGACCTATTATTTAAATAATAATCTGCCATCCTGCAAAACGTAAAATTAATCTGTTAATACGCCAATTAATTTATTAATAGACCCGTTAGCAATATAAATTAGAAAACGGCTGGACAGCGTTTCAATTTATTGTCCATTTAAAAGCAAAATCAGACTAGATTTTTAAAGTGTTAGCGAATGAGTCGACGGCGATTTCATTAATCTGACTTAATTAATATACATTGAAAGTTTTAAACTGAGTGATTGGTAATTAATAAGTATCTATAGTATCAACTACTGAGATAGACTCAGTTCTTTATTCACGCAAATGACACCATGGTTGTCTGTTTGTATCAGCCCATATACGTCCCGCTGTAGGGCACGGGCCTCCTCAACAATAAATAGTACAAAAGAGTGGTTTGGTCATTATGTCCGCCACTCTAACATAATGCGGGTTGGCGGACTTACATCCCATAGAAATTCTTATAAATCGCTATGGTATGCAAGTTTCCTCACGATGTTTTCCTTTTCCGGTTTAGTGCGTGGTAATTGACTATTTGCACACATGACTCCGAAAAGTCAGAGGTGTGCCCTGGGATTCGAATCCGCGACCACCATGTTGGCAGCCGCGTCTGGTCCGGTTTTTTACACCACACTGGAAAAAGGGGTTACATTTAAGTATGTATGTATATAAGAAATAAAAATAATTCAAACCTGCGTAAATGTGCAAAAATAATTCATTTTTATTAATTTCCTTCAAAACATATGTGGTTACAAATATTTGTATTTGGAGGTCATTCGTAAATATTCCAGTTCTTCCACAGAAAACTGTACAATTTCAGTCACTTTTTGACACGTAAAAGATTAAAAAACACTGTAAAAGTGTAACTGCAAAATAGTCCAGGTAAAAAGTGCGAAACTCATTCGAAGCTAACGCCCATCGAAAAAAAAAGGTGCGTGATCGCTTGATTTCCATACTAACAAACTTTAAACCGCTCTGGAAAAATTGCCTTTTTTCGGAGCTCTCTTCATGGATCCATTACTACAACGATTGTAAGAATTGAAGAATAGGTGAGTTTTAGTTTGTTTCATGACGGTATATCTTTAATAAACATGAATATCGTAAGCATATGAAGAGTTTTGGGTTATTATTATTTTTAAGTTTGCTTGTATTTCTTTATTTATTTTATTCATATACTTTATTTTATACCGAAATTTATAAAAAATAAACAAAAAAACACAGAAAATATTTTAAACTAAAGTCATGGTAACCTTGGCCTTATCGCTAGCTGTGATCTCTTCCAGTAAACATTTGGTTGGAGCGCCTACAAATTAGATAGATGAACTAATTATGATTACAGAAAGTTGCTGGACCCAGGCTCCCAATGGGCCTTTCCTTATTGTTTTCATACGAGTATATTGGAACGAAGTTTTGGAACAAAGTTCCTTATCGTGCGTTGTGGAAGGGGGCTAGACGGAAAAAATTCTCACGAAAAGTTGTAACGAAACTTTAAAACATTTGACAATCGTTTTTATTTATTTATTTAAAAATGATGTCATACATTTTATTTAACTCACATAAAGGCAATTAAATATCCAAATACATATTAATATGTTAAAGGCTATAGTAAAAACTAAGAACACGCTGTAGCCTAAAATTAAGTGAGAAACGTTGCGACATTTTCGAATTTTCATCTAATAATGTTTATGAGCGGTAGTATCGCTTACCATCAGGCGAACGGCTTGCTCGTCTCGCCATTCACTGTAATAAAAAAAAATATCATAAATCAAATTGGTACAAAAGAAACATAAATTGCCTAAATATGTGAAAAAAATAAACATAATGATGGTGGTACCCAAATGATTCTTTTGATGATGACATTCAATTAAAATTACATAATAAAACCGTAATACATTGATTTTCGATCCTCCTTAATAAATTTATTATTATTTACAATTTTAGTTTGTTACCCTGCTGTCAATTATCAACCCTAGATTTGACTATGTATATTTACCAATTATTACTAAAATTGAGCCTACTGATTAAGTTTATATTACATTATATTTGTTAATAATAAAAAAAATATATTTTTATAACTTAAAAGAAATAAAATTTTATTACAATTCCTTCACTAATTAATCAAAAGGAACTTCGTTCCATCCGGGTGTCCCTTGACACCTCTCAAGTATTTTTTTTTATATTACAGTATCTAGTGTGAATGTGTGTTGTATTATTGTTTTTAATAAATCTGTTTTTATTCTTTTCTGATGACTTGGAATGAAGATAGGGATAGAATATAGATAGAAGTGTCGAAAATTCACATTTTAGTATACATGAAAACAATAAATACACCCAACAGTTAAACACATAGTCCTACATACATAAAGATCAATTAAGTCTTGTGTGTGAGTTGTCCAGGATTATCTTTAATTATATCATTACCTTATGGTCACCCTACTCAGCGCTATTACAGACGGAAGCATCGCTACTTGTTAATATAATACGAGGGAATAAGCCGACATTACATTACACAAGACATCCGCCAAACGTTGATTTATAAAGCATTTCCCGTAATCCATACAGAACCATATTAATAGGCTAGATAATATTTTAACATTCATTGCATCAGGTCATTAGACTGACATACTTATATTCCATATATTTTGACAGCCTCCGTGGCGGAGTTGGTTCAACGGCTGTGAAACGATAAAACGAGAGGCCGCGGTTTCAGTCTTCGCACTGATACAAATGTTTGTGAGACCGAAAAGTTTCTTTTCACGACACAAGACTTAATTAACCTTAATGTGGGGTCAGGACTATGTATGTGACTGTTGGGTGTATTTATTGTAGTATTTTTTTAATAGACTTATATCATAGTATAAAAAATTATCAACACAAAAAATCTTTATTTATTTTTATTTTTTATTTTTATTTATCTTCCAAGTAATCTGTTATAACCAACATAGAAAAACATAAATTCAAATTAAGAATCTCCTCCTTTGTTTTAAGGATACAAAGGAGTCAGGATAGAGCAGTTGTCAGTAGCCTCATTTTTTCAAATCTTCTTAGAAAAACTAATTTTAAATTGCTTAGGAATTAAAAATTTAATACACTATTTCTAGGATACCTTCTCCCTATAAAGCCCCAATCCTGACTGCGAGAAAGCTAGACATTCGCCTAAAAAAATCCATTTTATTAATTAGAGTATTCTGGCCTTAAATAAACGCGGAGCGAACAAATATAAAATCGTAAAAGGATCGAGCAGCTGCTTAATTGAATGATCTAGCTAAGCGGCTTTAAGCGGCCTTAATCCTTATTGCCTATTAGCTAACGTAAAATTGCTAATGAGCGAAATCTCTATTTTGCGGGGCGCGTAAAATGCTGCTTGGTGGTTTGAGGAAGACAATTTTAGTGACATAAAAAAGTTTGTGACCGTAAGTGCAGTTCAATCTAAAAAGAGAGTCTAGCGGATATATATGGTGGTAGGTCTCTTATATTTGAGAGGCCATCTGAGTAGGTACCACCGAAATGTATATTTCTCCCGTAAAACAGCAATGTAAATGCACTGTTGTGTTCCGGTTTGAAGGACACTGTAGCCAGAGTAACTACTGGATATATTGAGACTTAACATCTACTGCCTCAGGGTGGGAAGCACAGTGAAATGCCAAGCATTTTTGCCTTTGTTATTCATGCTGTGGTTTGGTTACTTACATTTCATTGAGCAGTAGTGTCGTTTACCATCAGACGAATGACATGTACGTCACGTCATAGCAACAAAGTCTAGAGTCTAGAGTTTCTTGCCCGTTCTTCTCTAGCGAAAACAGCTTTGTGAACCGGATGGTAATAGCAAATAGTGCCTGAATCTAAATAATGTATGACATTTTATGGATTCAATAAATACCTATATTTTCATATACATTATCATTTTCATTTTCATTTTCAAAAAAAATTTGAATTATATTTTTCACCGTCGTGAGCGGTAGTCTCTTTCCGAGAAGATGCAGATACCCTACTAGTGCCGGATCTCTGGCAATCTTAAGTCTCATAAATGATATGCAATAGCAAATCTCCAGACTCCAACCACATTGCAAGCTTAACGAGGCACAAAAGGCCAGTCAATAATGACACAGCGACATGAATAACATTAAAATATGAAATTCGTGAACGTTATACTTAAAAGTCAATCATACTTTACTACTTCGTGGTAATTATTACTTTTACTCCTTGGTGTAAAACGTATATAAGATAAGTCATTCATTGTGCTGTGAAACGAAAGGCCGCGGGTTCGATTCCCGCACCGAAAGAAAGTTTGTGCGGCTCATAAATATTTCTTTCGGGTCTGGATGTACACTATCGTGCATAATCTGCAAATAACTTGAATTATAAATAATATTAAAGTATACCCATCTTCATTTTATATTTACGAAAAACATTAACAATGGATAACTATCGTATGACTCAAATAATAACTAAATAATTCATAACTTAAAAAAAAAAAAAAAAAAAAACAAAAAATCACCGAAATCGTAAATATACGTCAAAAAGCGCTATCTTACGACCCCCCGTAACCTTACCTTGGGACAAAGCTACCTGTGTGGTAAGGCAGAGATCTTATTATAGATTGCCTTGATCGATCTGCCAAGTCTTCTTACCCTTTGTGACCACTTCCTTAGATCTCCTCATTTGTACTTTGTATGGGAGGTAATTTGATTTTGACATTTCCTGGCCTTAAGCAAAGGTATAATGCAAGCGAAATTAAAGATTACTCAGGAATGCAATTCAAAGTCTGGATTCTGGAGAAAGATGTTCTTGGTTTTTGATATCTGAAATGTAATGGGTATGGTATATTTAATGGAATATTTTTCTTATTTCATCTTCTTTGTATACCATGTTATATGTAAATCTTATATATAAAAATGAATCGCAAAATGTGTTGGTAACCGCATAATTCAACAACGCCTGGACCAATTTGGCTGATTTTGCTCTTGAAATATTCGTGGAAGTCCTGGGAAGGTTTTAGGGGTGAGAAAAATAGGAAAATTTATGAGGAAGATACTAAAAAACCTTTTTTTGGGTATCGTTTAAGCGTGATGCGTCCAACCAATATAGGATGATCTTTGTTTATTTGACGGGAGACGTAAAAGACGGTCCAGCTTCAACTACCATCCAACGTAAAATGATCTATCTTTCCATTGTCTTTCATTGACAGTTGACGAAATAGAACAAAATTCAAAAAATGTGTACATCGTGTATATCGTGTATATAATATTATCTAGATACGGCGTCTTGCGCATAATTTTGTTAAATGTAAATTAAAACGATGTCCACATCTACCAAAATCGCCCATTGTTTTTTGAGATTATTGCAACAGTTTTAAACAAAGTATACTCTATCGAAGCGTTTTGCCGGAGTATACCAAAATATATCTAATTATAATTTTTCGTTTTCATAAACGACATTGTTTTTTGAATTTATACTTTTAGATGTGCTGTGGGACATACAGGGTATATCAAGACTGCTACCGAAAACGAAGCCGGGTGGTAGTCTAAGCGACTTCAGACACAATGCAACAGAAAAAGTTGCAAAAAAAAGCGACAATTTTTTTTTTGTTATTTTTTTCCTATGGCCATATTTGGGTGGTAAATACATTTTTTCCTAAAATAATAGTGTATACCCTTTTATTTATAAATACTCTAAGGTATAAAAGAGTTTAAATTATTATTTTAGCAAAAACTATGGATTTACCACCCAAAAATGACGATATTTAAAAAATCATAAAAAATAATTGTCGCGTTTCTATGCGAAATTTTTAATTGCATTGTGTTTGTAGCCACTAAAACTACCACCCGGCTTCGTTTTCGGTAGCAGTCTTGAGATACCCGGTATTTAAATTTCGCATTAGTATTGTTTTCAGACTCAAGAATAAAAAAAATATTGGTACGTTGATGCCGTATCTAGACATTATAATGAAACGATATGCAGTTTTATATTTTTAAATATTTGTTCTATTACTTACGTCACCTGGTAAGGCAGTATGAAGGTTTTATTACTTTGTATATGGTAACGTAATAGACGCGACTGCCAACAAGTTAACGATGGTCACGGGTTCAAATCCCAGGGCACACCTCTGACTTTTCGGATTAATTTCTACGTGAAATAAAATCCGCCAACTCGCACTAAGCAAGCAGGGTGGACTATAATATCTTCTTCTATAATATAAAAATGAATCACAAAAAGTGTTGGTAAGCGCATAACTCAACAACGCCTGGACCAATTTGGCCAATTCTTTTTTTAAATGGTTATTATTACTTTATTACTAACAAAAAGTAATGGCGTGCAATATTATTAGGAAAAACAGCATTTTGGTGATGAAATAAGGGACGTAATATTGGATGGACAATAAAAAACGCTAAAGTTTTTAATGTCAAAATTTCATAAGGCAATCTTTATATGTACATGTATATGGAGAGACGGGATATAATAGAGTGGAAGGTACGGGAGAGGGCTGGGATAGCTGACAGA
Source organism: Hyles vespertilio (assembly GCA_009982885.2). Taxonomy (NCBI): domain Eukaryota; kingdom Metazoa; phylum Arthropoda; class Insecta; order Lepidoptera; family Sphingidae; genus Hyles; species Hyles vespertilio. Next base: position 2,565,363 of record CM042810.1, read on the forward strand.
TTTGATAGGACGAAATGTAAATGCACGTTATAAGACGGGATGGATAATAAAAGAGAAAGGACGGGACGGATCGGGAAGAGACTGAACAGACGGATGAGACGGGATTGAGCCAGACAGTAGGATAGCTATGTCAAGTTTAGGTATACAAGAGATTAATACGAAAAATAACATGTATTTGGTGTGGAGTGGAATCAAAAAGTATATGCACCCAGGCGAAGCTGGGTCGGGCCGCTAGTAATAAATAAATAAATACACCCAACAGTCACATACATAGTTCTGACCCCACAATATGGTCAAGCTTATGCCGTAGACATCAGGATCTACGAGAGACTTCCCGGTCTCACAAACACCCAAACCCGTAACAAATACCTGTGGTACTATAAAAAAATTGTCTCCGTGCGTGGATCGAACCCGAGGCTTCTCGTTTTATAGCCGGCATCTAACCACCACGTAGGCTGTCAAGTTGTTTTAATTTCCCTTTTCCTTAATTCCTGTTAATCCCGATTCTGTATAATATGTAAAGTCCTTAAAACCAGCGCAATGCGCTATGGCCTAAACCCTCTCAAGCAAACTAATTATTGCAGAAGAGTCTCGGGTGTAGCAGTAAGTGTTTATTGGCTGATAAACAGAACATATTAATTATGAGCTCCAAGAAATCTTAGTATAAATAATTGCCATAAAGTAGATTTTTCCCGTACGGATTTTTCCCGGACGTATATGGACTGATACACACAGATTTTTCCCCTGAAATCAAAAGTAACAGTATGTTCAAACATATCACGTTTCTTCCCAAACATTTGTTGGCGAATGTTGGGAAAATTCCCATGTTGATGTTTAGTGTTTCCGCATAGTAAGCGGCGGGTGCGATGGAAACAGCTTACTCGAATACGGCGAGACATCGCAGCCAACGACATACAAAATGCACACAGGAATTCTAAGAATAGAAGATAGGGAAGCGTACTTTTACTTATATGTAGGTAAATATGTGGTAGTAATGTAAGGTCTTTGACACAACATGGGAAATTATAAATAGAAAATGGTTTTAAGGACGACATATACAAGTTATGTTCGTGGCATTAAAGTCGGACAAGGACAAGTCGTTAGCAGGCCGGCATAATTGTGTCTATTGACATGGGACTGCCATCCGATGCCAGTAGACACTCTGCCTGGGCGGCATTTACGCTCATCATCAAGCGCAATGCGGCCACTATGCCGCCAAACAGCAGTGTAAACGCGCAGTTGTGTTCCGGTTTGATGGACATTGTAGCCAGAGTAGTTACTCCAGAGTAGTTAGAAGTTGTCTCCTTTTTGTGAGTCCTTAGTCCACCGTGGTCCAATGCTGTTGATAAACTTCACATTTCTAAGCAATTATTGAAGAAAACTTACATAGTTTAAAATAAGCGACTTCTTCTAAAATAAGCGACACTTATTAATTTTAACTACGCACGTATCTTCAAAAACACGGTAGAGTAACTAGACATATTGAAGCAATGTAATATTATGTCTCAGGATGCGATCGCAGTGGAATTCCGGGCATTACTACTGTCCATGAGCGATCGTATCCCTTAAGAGCGTTTATACCTTCCGCGCGCTTTTTGGCTTAAAAAGAGGACTTTTCAAACGAGTTAATAACCACCAATAAACAATTTAAAGAAAAAATAATTAGTACTAATTTTAGAAAAGGTTGTCATCTAGGGATTTTGGTGGAAAACATTATAGATTGATGGATAATTTGTGAGTACTATAAGGATTAATGAACACAGGTTTCGTTATTTAGGCTTTAAATGGCAATTTAGAAGCTTAAGATATCCGAAATCACTAAATATGAGATGAAAATATAAATATTATCCGACTAATAAGACCCTTATGGAGGGATTTTGCTGAGAAAAATAATCTTTTTGTGTTTAGTTCCTGTATCTGTATCAGCCCATATACGTCCCACTGCAGGGCACGGGCCTACTCTGCAATCGAGGGTACGATTGAGAGTGGTTAGGCCATATAGTCCACCACGCTGGTCTAGTGCGGGTTGGCGGACTTACATACCATATAAATTCTTATAAATCGCTATGGTATGCAGGTTTCCTCACGATGTTTTCCTTCACCGTTTTAGTGCGTGGTGATTGACTATCAATACACACATGACTCCGAAAAGTCAGAGGTGTGCCCTGGGATTCGAACCCGCGACCACCGTGAACATGTTGGCAGCCGCGACTAGCCCGTTTACCAACAGGCCACCACGCACTTCTTACTTGTTTAGTTACACTTGTTTAGGCCCTGAAAAATAAAAAAATTTAAACAATGCAAAATTATTCAGAAACTCTCGTCAAGAACATATTTTTTTCACCAACTTATCGTACATAATTTTTCAAATTACCATTTTTATATTTCACATAATTAGTTTTATTTTATTTTTATTTTATTTATTAAGGAAAACATACAGCATAAATATTACAAATAAACGTTACACAATATATTACAATAAAGCCAATAAAGTTTTCACTGAAAAACAAAACATGGAGTGAACCTACATAAATAATATAGTAATCATAAGTCAAACAATAATAACAACTTAATTAAACATAAAAAAAACATATTTCTTATCCTATGACCAAAAACAGAAGGAATAATAACAATAATACAAACCAAAAATTACAAAACGAGAGAAAAAAAATATATATATGTACATATATATTAGTGGATGGGAGAACCAGTTGATTTTCTGATAGAAGCAGTATAAAACGACTTGTTTTTATTAAATATATCAATATGGTTATATGTTTTGTCGTAGCTATGACATGCTCTTACAATAAAGCGATTCTTTGAATATTTTTTAAGACAATTGGGAGAAGAGAATGTATTTTTCTAACGAGCGTTAATACGAGGACAATTGAAAAATATCTTACTTAAAAGATAAGGAGAATCTATTAACCCATTAATTATTTTATATAGGAAAAACTGATCTCTATTCTCTCTGCGTCTTTGTAGTGATACGATTTTGATGTCAGCGGTAGGAAATTTATAAGATAATCTTTTCAAAAATTTATTTTGGACACTTTCCAAAGTATGGATATGGATTCCATACTGTGGATTCCAGACTGTCGAGGCATACTCCAGTTGAGATCTGACCAGAGCATTAAACAATAATAGAAATGTCTCTGGACGTTTAAATTCCATGCTTTGTCTAAACATAAAACCAAGCATTTTGTAAGCTTTTTCTGCAATTTTATTAATATGTATATCAAACAAGAGCTTACAGTCTAGTTGGACTCCGAGGTCCCTTACTTCTGTATTTCGTTTAAGTATTGTATCAAATAATTTATAATCATATAAAATTGTTTTTGTTTTACGTGAAAACGTTATAACACTACACTTATCGACATTCAAATACAAATAATTAGAAACGCAATATTTACTTAAGTTTATCAAATCTTCTTGTAATTGGATACAATCTTGTTCATTTTTAATAACTTTAAATATTTTTGAATCGTCAGCATAAAGCAAAATGTCAGAATGACATATATAATCAATCACGTCGTTAATGAAAATATTAAAAAGTAAGGGGCCAAGATGTGAACCTTGAGGTACTCCTGCAGAAATAGGTACAAAGCTGGACATAAATCCTTTAACAGCAACTGCTTGAGTTCTATTCCGCAAATATGAATCCACCCATCGCAGGAGATCGCCATGCACACCGATTCCTTCCAGCTTTTTGACAAGTACATTATGAGAAATTTTATCAAAAGCCTTGGAGAAATCGGTGTACACGACATCAACCTGAAATCCCCTTTCCATGGCACACAATACCTTGTCCAAGAATTCACACAGATTCGATTCAGTTGACCGTTTACCAACAAAACCGTGTTGTTGGCTGATTAGCGCAGGTCTTAATACTGGATACAAATTGTTATAAACAATTTTTTCAAACATTTTTGGTATTACTGAAAGTTTTGAGATGCCTCTATAATTTTTAATGTCATGTTTATTACCACTTTTAAATATTGGAGTGATAAGACTTTGTTTCCAAACAGAAGACATACAACTGCACGATAAAGACTTGCGAAATAGTATTTGTAAAGGTACAGAAAGTTGTTTTCCACAATGCTTTAGGAATAGAGGATGCAACCCGTCCGGCCCACAACCCTTCCTTATATCGAGTTTATATAAATATTTTTCAATTTGGTTACGGTCAATTGTAACTGAACTTATGTTAATTTGGTTGTCATAAGATTTTTATTTTGCATGCAGCGTAGAATTTACATCGAATACAGATTGAAAAAATTGTTAAACATATTTGCTATAGATTGTCCATCGGAACCAACCTGATTATTGAAAAACATCGTGTCCGGAACATGGTTACCTTGTTTTTTAGATTTAATAAATGACCAGAAAGTTTTGGAACTTAAACATATCCTATCTTCAGCATCTGAAATAAAGGACATTAAACACGATTTTTGCATTTCTTTGACTAAATGCCTAGTTTCAGAAAACTGATTATGATCACTCTGTCTTCTATAAATTTTCCATTTTCTGTGTAAACTTAATTTCTTCCTTATCGTTTTGATTAAAGAACGTGAATACCAAATCGGAAATTTAGGACTATGACGTACCACCTTTGAGGGAACAAACCGATTTATTAAATCATTAATAATTAAATAAAATTCCTGAACAGCTTTGTTAATATCATATTGTGATAAAACCTCATCCCAGTCAATATTTGCCAATTCCTTATTGATTATATCATAATCAGCTAAATGATAACGGTGGACAATCCGTGGAGGAGGATGCAAAGCTTGCTTAGTCAATCCAAGATCAACATTTACAGCTACAGCAGGGTGATGGGGATCCTCAGGTAAAGATAACGGGGAGACTCGCGTAACCAAAGAATCTTGGTTACAAATTATAAGGTCCAACATTCTACAATTAACATTACATAGTTGTTTGTGTTAGTTTTCATGCTTTCTACAAATATTTTAAAAACCGCTATAAAACACGCTGTCCGACCTGCATCAAATCAGACCACCGCAAAGCCTTCTAGAGGGAGGACGTATCGCTCGTCGCTCCGGCCTGGCTAAAAATAGCCACGCGTGGACTGCGATTGACACATCTTAGTACTTTGGTGGTAAAATATTTTTTTTTTAATTACCTACAATGATTTTGTAGTGAGTATAAATTATGTTTCAGATAATATAATGGGATGTAATTCCGAGGCTAACTTATTTTATTTTATTTTTATTTATTTAACTTTATATACAAATATATTGTACATAGGCGGACTTAATGCCAGAGGCATTCTCTACCAGTCTACCTTGAGATGGTGCTGAGAAATAAATTATGTTATGTATTATAATATAAAATTAAATATATTTCGTAATTGTAAGGGGTTGTAAGGCCCCTAACTCTATTCATGTGTTCGAACACGAAATGATTAATAAAACGTCCGTAGTGTCTACTGATTGAACACTGATTTGAATGCAACTTAACAATATAATAATAACGAAAATATGATTAGTATCTAAATTTGTATTGTTCATTGCTTGCGCAGTAATATTTGTCTACTTATAATGCAAATAAAATATTTTATTATATTATATTACCAATATATAAATCATAAGTTACATTTCAATTGAATATTAGAATTTTGAAGCGCACGGATCAAAGTTGGTTGAGCTGACTTTATAGCGAGCCGACGCGGCAGCTCTACGCACACAGCTTTGGTCGCTTATGTGTGCGTGAAATTAACGAAGAAATACCTATAGTTGAATTTGCGCGCAAGGTGTAAATGCTCTTAACATCAGGCGAATGGAAGGTTCGTCTCGCCATCTATATAAATAAAATATAAATCAGTCTTTATACCAATTGAACACATACAGAAAATGAAATAAATGATGAAACAAGTGGAAAGAATACTAGTCTTTAATACGACTAAGTAAAATAAGTATTTTAGTAATGGACAACCGGTATCTATCTTAATGACACTCGACACAAGTATTTAATTCACGCTAGTCTTCATTCATAATTTCGAACAGACAACTTTACTATTAGATTCGTGTTATGTTCTATGAAAGATAGTTTATTTAATTACTAGAAATTTAAAAAGAACTAGAAGTATCTCTTTACACGGTATAATGACGTGAAAAAACACGGCGTGCAAAGAGTATAAAATATCAAAAACAAACAGTTTTCACTGAACATTTTTCTGATAAAATTTTATGCACACTAACTCTCAACTGTTCGTGCTAATGAGTTCCTTATTAAAACGAATAGATTAAACAAAGAAAAATCCAACTTTATTCTAGTTCATTTTTACACAATTACTTAATGGTTCTGACAATTTTCTTATGCAGTAAAGATTAGTGAGTCTTACCGCCTTATGCTGGCAAAAAATAAAAATACACGCTGTAATAATTGACACAGCACTGCTCTAGAACATCAGTCTTTTAAGAATAGAATACATTGACTTCGTGGCAAAAGGAAAAATTGTGAAGACAAAAAAAAACATTCTGGAGGATTTGTGATACTTAAATTATACGACCACTATAATATAAAACTACATACTAATTATATACATACTACGTATGCAAATAATGTTTTCATAATGTTATAATAATGGCTCACTGAATTATGTATAAGGCCGTTTTGCCACATACAGGGTATATCAAGACTGCTACCGAAAACGAAGCCGGGTGGTAGTATAAGCGACTTCAGGCACAATGCAACAAAAAAATTTAAAAAAAAAGCGATAATTTTTTTTTTTGTTATTTTTTTCTTGTGACCATATTTGGGTGGTAAATACATTTTTTCCTAAAATAATAGTGTATACCCTTTTATTTATAAATAATCTAAGGTATAAAAGTGTTTAAATTATTATTTTAGCAAAAACTATGGATTTACCACCCAAAAATGACGATATTTAAAAAATCATATAAAATAATTGTCGCGTTTCTATGCGAAATTTTTAGTTGCATTGTGTTTGTAGTCACTAAAACTACCACCCGGCTTCGTTTTCGGTAGCAGTCTTGAGATACCCGGTATATTGAACGGAGATAACCACTGTGAATTCTAAATTTGTGACATCTATGCCTGCCCGCGCAGAAATACAAGCGTGAAATTATATTTCTATGCAAAAACCGTATGCATTTTACTGTTTACGACAGTTTGTTATTTTTCTTTCAAAGTGGAGGTCGACGTCTTAAAACTTTCAAGTAATATAAAATCACAAGTTGCTGATAAGTAATAAATTTTATTTCAAACTCGTAACGCAAATGAAAAACTTGCAAATTTTACTTTTGAAAAAATCATAAAAATATATGCTAAAACTAAAGGGCCATTAAAACTTGATGTATCCATTTTTTTCGTCTATCCAAAGAGCAGCAATGGAGAAAGTATGATTTGTTAATATTATTTTTATTCTATTAAACATACGTACAGTAGAAATTATTTTACATTACTGGGAATACAGCTTTTGAAAGGTTTGAAGCTAGTCATTGTAAGTGTTAGGAAGTATTAGTTTTCTGTACATCAATTAATAAACTCTGTGGAATATTGTTTATGGTTATTCCTAGTTTAAAATTATTAAAAAATAGTTTCTCTAGAGTTTTCATAAATTGCATTGTTTTATTTTTCTCGCTTAATATATTCCCGTTCTAGTATTAGTTAATTTTCAAATAAATAGTGCTTTTTTTTTCGAAAGTGATAGAGCATATAATAATAATTTTTAATTACTGATAATAAAATCGTCATGAATTAATATTTAAATATTAGCATTTAATATCGCTTTTCGATCAGTATGTACATATGTATGCAAAATATAATTTCAACGATAATGTGTAACAATTAAGCCTTTTATTTAGAAAATTTAACAAATCAAAGAATAAATAACAATAATACTTTAATCAGAGTAAATGCAACCCCTCCGTACCTTTCTCGATACCCCAAACTTTCTCAATTTCATAAAAGTGTAAACAAACCTCGTATGAATAGGGGATTAGGAGGGAGGCTTGCAAGACGTCTCCGGAGGGGTGTCACTCAAAATGGCCCTCTTAGATATCTTATTATTTATTTAGGACCGTGCGGCAGCCCTGCTCGGTTAGGGTTGCCACTTATCATTTTCGGCCTTTGGATCCCAACATTTGTTTGGACAATTGGAATTTGGCATCGCTTAAGCCATTTTGTGTATTTAATGAGATTTTTTTGAGATAAGTAGGGTCTTGGTATGAGCTTTCTCTTTGATGAGTTTAAGGGGACAGTTGAAGGTCATTTAGGGTGGTTTAGAAATCCTGTGGTTTCCTGTAAGCCCAATTACGTACCCCGATTTGAATGCAAAAGAATAACTCTTGAATAAATTATTAATTGGTGCAGCCAAGCGGAATTCTATATGATTAACACGTCTTTTGAAGTTGGTAAAATAAATTCTTCATTTACTCACTTGAAGTCTGAATATGTTGTGTATTATTATTAGAACCTTAATGCACCAAAACACACCCAATAGTCACATACACAGTTCTGATCCCTCACCAAGATAAGAGTAACAGAAACAACGAGAGTCATAACGGTCTCACAAACTCAGACCCGAACAAATACCTGTGGAACGCAGAAATATTGGCTGTGCGGGGATCGAACCCGCGGCCTCTTGATTTATAGCCATTAACAACTACAATACAGAATGGGTATATATTTATCAGTAATCTTATAATAAACGTTAGTAAAATTAGGTCTTCTGCAAAAACACACCATCCCGGCGCGAACCAAACGGTTCTCGAATTCGTTTTTGTGGAATTGTTTGCCGTCTCACCTGTTCCCTCCTTCCTACAATCCTGGGTCCTTCCGGCGTGGTGTGAAGAGGCACCTTAGCAGGCCGGCATAATTGTTTCCATTGCCATGGGACTGCCGTCCGATGCCAATGGATACTCTGCCTGGGCGGCATTGGCACTTACCATCAGGTGCAATGCCGCCACTATGCCAGGCCATTATAAAAAAAAAAAACATTTTCCAATAATAATCTTCTTAAGACTAAATTACCCTATTCTTTTAATAGCGACAAAACAAAATTCTATTGAATTCAATAATCTGTTTATGGAAAAAGCCATTACGCTTGAATCAAATTTACACAATGATATTAAATATACAGCCTCCGTGGCGCAGGCGGTTAGACGCCGCCTGTGAAACGAGAGGCCGCGGGTTCGATCCCCGCACCGAGAGAAATGTTTGTGCGGCCCTCAAATATTTCTCTCGGGTCTGGGTGTTTGTGAGACCGAAAAGTCTCTCGTAGTTCCTGATACCCACGACACAAGACTCGATCTTAATGTGGGGTTCAGGACTATGTATGTGACTGTTGGGTGTTATTATCATTATTATTATTATTAATTTTCACCGAACATAATCTATACCGAATCCCAGATAATACTTTTAAAATCACACATTTAAAATCATGTTTATCGTGTTACAACATATTATATTTTGAACTCCAAAAATAATAAATAAATCATTATATTGTGCACTTGTAAATTATATCCTACAGATTTATCTTATTTTTTTTTGATAACCGTCAATCCGCGAAAAAACACATACATACATAAACTCACACCTTTTTCCCAGGAGTAGGCAGTATGGCCACTAGGATCTGGTTCAGCCCATATACGTCCCACTGCAGGGCACGGGCCTACTCTACAATCGAAAGTACGATTGAGAGTGGTTAGGCCATATAGTCCACCACGCTGGCCTAGTGCGGGTTGGCGGACTTACATACCATATAAATTCTTATGAATCGCTATGGTATGCAGGTTTCCTCACGATGTTTTCCTTCACCGTTTTAGTGCGTGGTGATTAACTATCAATACACACATGACTCCGAAAAGTCAGAGGTGTGCCCTGGGATTTGAACCCGCGGCCACCGTGAACATGTTGGCAGCCGCGTCTGGTCTGTTTACCAACAGGCCACCACGCACTTATTATTATGGCTACCAGGACAACCACGTTTTCATATGTGTCCCGCAATATGATAGGGGACGAGCCTATCGATATATCAGTACAAATTCATGACTGGGCTGATTATAATGAACTAGCGGCCCGGCCCAGCTTCGCCCGGGTGCATATAGATTTCTCTACAATAATATGCACGTATTATACACGTAAACTTTCCTCTTGAATCACTCTATCTATTAAAAAAACCTCATCAAATTTCGTTGCGTAGTTTTAAAGATTTAAGCATACAAAGGGACATAAGGACATAGGGACAGAGAAAGCGACTTTGTTTTATACTATGTAGTGATATAAAAACCCGAATCGACCTGAAATTCGAACCCAAATCTTCAGCGTTGTAATTGTGGCAAAACGAATTGGAGAAAATACAATTCGATTGAATTCAATTATCTGTATATTTATAGACGGCAGTTCGCTTGATTTAACCCGTACAATTATCTAACGTGGAATATAATCCACAATCCAACGTATTGCACATGATAATTGGATTGTAATAATTGTGGGATTAATAGCTACACGAGACACGCAACTATGACGTCACAAAGATTAGCCTTGATTCGATTGCGAATATCTATAATATTCATTTAATACTATATTCATTTTCGGATAATATGATTTGATTGGAATAAAACATCTTACAGGGATCGATAGTTAGGTTCTTGTTCGTTATTATTTTATTTGCACGAAATTGGATGTTATCTATTTTTTGCGTTATTTAAACATATTTGCGGAATAAATATGTACCAGAGATGCAATCTCTTTTGGTCACCACAATTATACCGGTTTAATAAACATTATTATAACTTAGTAGTGTTTTTGTTTTTATTGCAAGGAATAGCGAGACTAGGTTGTTGTTCGTCTGATGGTAAGCAAGTCGTATGAGTTGCTCATGAGCAGCAGTAAAAAGCAACACCATGAATTACAAAGCAATGCTTGATATTTTACTGCGCGCACCATCCTGAGACATAAAATGTTAAATCTCAATATGTCCAGTAGTTACTCTGGCTAAAATATCCTTCAAAACGGAACACAACAGAGCATTTATCCTTCTATTTGGCTTGCTTGTTTGATGGTATGTATTTATATAATCTAATATCGAATTACCTAAACACAATCATTTTCAAATTCATCACGAGATAACACAAGTGGAGAATTAAATTGAAAATATAATTGCAAACGAGAATTAGGCGTGTTGTTCGCAGCATAACTCAATTATGTTGGAAGCTGTTAGATGTATGGCATTGTGGCGGCGAACGGGGCGGAAATAAGGGGCGGAATCGGGCGTATGGGGCGAAACAGACGATGTATATAACTTTTGTATTATCGAACGTTTTTATTGAGTAAATTGGTATGTCATATTCAGTATTGAGGAGTCACACGATTATTTGTTTAGATTTTGGGGGACCGGGAAGTTTGAGAACGTGATTCTTGCAACTTTGTTAAGAATACTTTCTTATATTCCAAAATTTATCTGTACTAAATTCGCATAGACAAATTAAGAATATGTTTTAATTTTCATTTTTATACGTAGCAATGAATGGCAAGACGAGCATGCCTTTTGTCTGATGGTATACGACCGCTCAGGGACAGTAGCAAAACCTAAATAACAGCATGTTTCATTCTGTGACATAAGACGTTAAGTCTCATAATGTCCAGTAGTTACTCAGGCTACAATATTAACTGCTAGTATTTATTTAAGTTTACACACCATAGACAATTTCAATAGTATTTAATCTTTTCTATCTAATCCGCAATAAGCTGTAGCTTGGCAAAAGAGTTTGTTTTTAATGAGGGTGCTTAGATCGAATTTAATATTAATATGGCAACCCGATATACTACGACAGATAAAAAAATATCTATTTGTTAATAGTCTCTATGTTTATTTTAAATCGCAGAACAAATAATACCATACGAAAATGTAAAAACCCTACGTATAAAATTATCCAACAAACACAATCACATGTTTAAAAGTGTTGCTGTTAGATATTTAGTTTTTTTTATTTTTTTATTGCAATTTATGACGAGACGAGCAAGCCGTTCGCCTGATGGTAAGCGATACGACCGCTCATAAACAGTAGCAACATTCCACTGCGCTCGCCATCCTGAGACATAAGATCTCAATATGTCTCAATATGTCCAGTAGTTACTCTGGCTACAATGTCCTTCAATCCGAAACACAACAGTGCATTTACGCAGTGTTGTTTCACGGGAGAAATAGACATTGCGGTGGTACCTACCCAGATGGCCTTTCACATATGAGAGACCTACCACCAGTTTTATATAATTCAAGGAGGTAGGTTGGTTCCCTGTTTTAGTTCTATGAATGTGTCATGTGTAGATGTCAATAAAAAGTGTTCAAACAGCGTTGTATTAATTATTTACAACAAGACAAACATAATATATAATTACAAATATAACAGTTGCCACAATTATTTTTCTTTAATACCAATTGTTACCACATTATACTCTTTTTTACCACGTTATACACTATTTTTTTTTATTGCAATGAATGACGAGACGAGCAAGCCGTTCGCCTGATGGTAAGCGATACGACCGCTCATGAGCAGTAGCAACATTCCACTGCGCTCGTCATCCTGAGACATAAGGTGTTAAGTCTCTGTATGTCCAGTAGTTACTCTCTATGACAATGTTTTTTTTTTATTGTAGAAGAGTACGATATGACGCATTTTTGCCGAATTATTTATTTATGTAAAGTTGTAAGAACTCCATTACTCTAACTAATATTTGTATCAATCTTAGTAAAGTCAAAAAATAGAATACAGAAATGTTGTGCTATGTTTAACATTTATAATTTCTTATTTAGCTACAAGTCCCACATAATAAGGTATAGTTAATTTCGCGAAACAACGTAAGCGAGCAAAACTTCGTGGGCTTAAATTGTTTAGCTTCAAAGCTAATACACAATTTTGTCATAATAACTTAAGAACCTCGTTTGTGTTTTAAATAATCAAATTACTGAGTAATTTGCTGAATATTTTTGGATCCACGTGTTTCCTTTTTAGAACCATTTCTGAGCGACATTTGAAGGAACAAAAGACAAGTTTTATCTAAAATAATATTGCGCACCCATTTATTTTAAAGACGCTATGATACGCAAGGTCTTAGATTATTATCTTAGTTAAAACTATTTACCACCTTAACACGATGATATATAAAATGTTACGAAGACCGATCCCTGCTTTTTCTTATTTGCAATGTAACAGTCACATAGACTAACACCGGGCTTCATTTTCGAGAAGAAGTCTTGATATACCCTATATGATTTAGTCGTAGCAAAGACGTTTATACTATCATCTCTAACTTCAGAAATAAGGCAAATATATTCAACAAGGAATGTTCCCATTCCTCTGTCGATCACCTTATAGGAAGCTACATAAAACAACTTCACGTCAGCGTAAGAAAAATTACAGGAAATAAACACAGGAAAATGCAAAACTTGGCGACACACCAGCTTTGTAAATTGTTTGTTTATAAGTTTGCAGCGATCGTATGCAAACGACGTAATGCGCGGCGCGGCGCAAATAACAAAACGTATGTGACACAAAATATGTTGCCACGTTGCGGAAAGCATCGGAAGATGCTACAATTTTCAAAGGGTTTCGAGAAGTATGATGTCGACTGTCACATTACGTAATTTTTTTTATATTTTCCAGACCCCACACTAAGATTGAGTCCTTTATCATGGGTATCACGAACTACAAGAAATTTTTCGGTCTCACAAACCCCCAGATTCGGAACAAATGCTTTCACAAGCATTAGTCTCGATGCGGGGACCGAACCCCGGACCTCTTATTTAACAGCTAAAGTATACCTCACTCAGCCACGGTGTTTGTCATTACAAAAACATTACTTAATCTGAGATAAACAAAACAAAATAATTATGTATAGAAATATAGGAGATTCATCGTTTCGACCACATCCCTTTTCAATTGAGACTTGTTTGTAAAATCTGTTCTGTATCATCCCATATACCAGAGCACCGGCCGCCACTAAAATTGACATTATGATTGAGAGGGTTAGGCCACATAGTCTACCATGCTGGCGAACTTTACATACCATAGAAATTCTTAATAATTGTCTGTACGATATTTCCTTCAACGGATTAGAATCTTGTAGAAGTAGTGTATCTTTATTTATCAAACCATCCATGACATAACCCTTGATGCGTTATGAACATTTGAACATAGTAAAGGAAAAATAAGGATAAAAAAGGAAAAATGAAATGAGAATAGTGCATATCAAATATTTTTGATGCAATTTTCCTTGATATTTACCATGTTGTCTGACACAAATAATTCTTGGAACTGAAACAATTCCAGGCAACCGTGCTTTGAAAAAGAAAAAACACAAACTCATACTATTCTGTGAATTCAAATTCAATTATTAAAAATTGTTATGGAAATGTTACACAATATAAAAATTAAATAACCTACTTTGTGAACTTTGTTTTATGCTCTTATAAATAGGAAAAAAAACACATGAAACAACCTTTGGTGTTGCCGAGTCGATTTCTTGGTTTGTCTTCACGCATATAATGTTTCTAAATGTTATAGTATACCGCATAAAAATACAAACAAATGATATAAATACACCCAAAAGTCAGTCAGTAAGTCCTGACCCCACACTAAGATCGAGTCTTGTGTCGTGGGTATCAGGAACTAGAGACTTTTCGGTAGCACACACACACCCAGACACAAAACACATAGCTGTAGATCACACAAATATTTAACTCGGTGCGGGGATCGAGCCCGCAACCTCACGATTGACAGCCAGCGTTAGCGTTTACGTTGCGTTAGCGTTGCGTCACTTTAAAAATGGTGAGGAATATTACATCCAATATTCACATGCATAACTTCATGCTTAATCTCACGCATGCAAATCGTGTTTTGTAAATCAAAATCAACGAGAGACTTGTTAATCTCATAACACTCATACCCGAAACATTTGTATCTTAATTTAAACCTACTTATTTGTGGTAGGTCCCTCATATGTGAGATGCCGTCTGGTACCCAACCACCGCAATGTTTATTTCTCCCGCCAAACAGCAGTGTTGTGTTTCAAATTGATGGTCATTGTGGCCAGAGTAACTAGTGGACATATTGAGACTTAACATCTTATGACTGAAATTGATATATTTCATTGCGCGCTGAATGAATTCACAAAGATAGCAACACGGATAATATGTTATAAATAACTTTTTTATTTTATTATATATATATATATATATTTATATATATATATATATATATATATATATATATATATATATATATATATATATATATATATATATATATATATCTATATATATATATATATATGTATATACATATATATATATTGTAGTCTAACATAGTCTAAGATATGTATATATTTTTTTAATATAGTTATCAAGATTATCGATGCTACTGTATTAGGTCTTAACCTGTAAAAGTAGTGTTATGTGGCAAATAAATAAATAAAAAATGTCTCAGGATGGCGAGCACAGTGGAAAGCCAAACATCATTATGTAATTCAAGGTGTTGTTTAGGTATGGGTGCTTCGGCAGATATCTGTGGCGGGTGGCGAGAAAGGAAGCGACAGCCGTGTGTCATCACTGTGACAACTGCGCGGAGGACACAGCCTAGCACACTCTTTCGGAGTGTCCAGCCTGGGGTGATGAACGTATGATACTCCGTGCAGCCGTCGGAGTAGACCTCTCGCTCTCGGTCGTGATTCCCTCCATGGTCGAGAGTCGGAGGTCGTGGCAGGCAATGCTCTCCTTCTGTGAAATTGTAATTTCGCAGAAGGAGAGCGCAGATCGGGATCGTGAGCGGAACGATCCCGCTCGCCGCCTGCAAAGAAGAAGGCGCCGGGTAATAACTGGCTGAACCGACGCCTTTATCCTTTACCCTGTGGTTTGGGGGTACAAGAATTCCTCCACGGCATCCTCTGCCCGTCTACCTAAAGGGGTCATCGGAGTCACTGGGCACACGGCGGGGGCCGTGCGCCCTCGCGTATAACGGACTCCGAGACGTGTGATGGAGCCTCGTCTCCGTCATGGACGCCCATAACAGCTTTACGGGCGTCCGAAAAGGGGGTGTAAATGGAGGTAATCTGGGCCTTCATAATGATAACATAAGGCCCAGCAATGGTTTTGCGCGGGGCGGTTCGCGGACGTAAATCGGGGCGCCCTTCGCCCTGGGATGTCCGGTGCTGCCCACAATGCGTGTGAGGGCTATCGAGAGGTTTTTAGTCAGTATGCTGGCGTAGGTATTGCTAGGGACCCAGTTCGGGACACAATATCCGCGTGTGTACCGGGCTGGAAGGCCAGAGACACTGACATGCCCCTTTCGGCCTCCCCCAGGGTACCGAAAGGGCAGCTTAATAGCTTTTCCTCTTGAAAAAAAAAAGGCGAACGGCATGCTCGTCTCGCCATTTATTGCAATGAAAAAACTTCATAACCAACAGAGATTATTCAAACAAATAATATATTAACATCACAATAGTCCACCCAACCAGACTTTCCTCAAAACACTCGAAGTTCGACTGCAACATACGGCTCTAACATTACGTTATAATGGGATTTGATGTTGCAGCGACGACGCATAGAACAGACTTGCTCTAAGCAAATTCGCTGCATAACACTTCAGCGGCTTATTGGTTTCGGAAACTCCTTTACGTGAAGCTGAGTTTAGCTTGTGGCGTTTTTAGCTTATATTAAGCTGGGGTTATTTGGGGTGGAAAACATGGGTGCTAATATAGAAAAATCTTTTTCCAGCATAAACATCGTGTTGGAACCTCAGGAGAGTATTGGGTAAGAGAAGGTAACGGAAACGTAAGCGTTATGAGCAAGGAACTGTGAATTGCTAAGCTCTATGGGCAGAATAGAAAACGCTCCTTTTGGAAAAGGCTTTCTTTGAAAATCACTCTAATTATTATGTAAATAAATACACACAACAGTCACAAATATAGTCCTGATCCCACACTAAGATTTATTAAGTATTGTGTCATGGGTATCGGAAACAAAGACTTTTCTTTTATTTATTTTTTTATTTTTTATAATGGCCTGGCATAGTGGCGGCATTGCACCTGATGGTAAGTGCCAATGCCACCCAGGCAGAGTATCCATTGGCATCGGACGGCAGTCCCATGCCAATGGAAACAATTATGCCGGCCTGCTAAGGTGCCTCTTCACACCACGCCGGAAGGACCCAGGATTGTAGGAAGGAGGGAACACGTGAGACGGCAAACAATTCCACAGCCTGACGGTGCGGCACAAAAACGAATTCGAGAACCGTTTGGTTCGCGCCGGGATGTTGTGGACCGTCAAGCTATGTCTCACAAACACCCAGACCCAAGACAAATACTTGTGGGCCTCACAAATATTTGTCTCGATACGGAGATCGATCTCGCGGCCTGTCGTTTCACAGCCAGCATCTTACCAACTGCGCCACGGAAGCTGTCAATTCTTGGGACAGTTATAACAGGCTGTTGCTATCACAAGCTGGTTAAGCGACAATATGTCTAACGCGCCTATAGACATGACCTGCAATATATCAGAGCATCCATTTGTGTGAGCTTTTTGATTGAAAAATCTTTTATGATTTGCTTGAACCTCGTATTGATATCGAGCCTATCAATAGTCAATACACACAAACCGTCTGACACTCACACATTCATCAAATATAAATTATTTGATATACTTATTGCTCATTGTATAAATTTAACATACACTGGGAAAGGCACTATTACACATTACCTAGATCGGCTTCAGAGGACGCAATAATAGACACTGCGGATCATAGATGCATTTATAACATCTCTATAATAATATACTTCTCATCAGAAAAAATCTAAAAACCTTGCCAGTTTGTGTTTTGTTAGGATGATCAGAAACATGTGTATAAATATAATTTTAATTTAAGAAATCAACATTAGAATTTGAAAACCTCATATTATTTACTGTTAATCGACATTTGAAATATATTCGTAACCTAAATATACACATTTTTATGATAATCCTTACAAAACATAAGCTTGCAGGGTCGATTTTCCTGATAAGAAATGTATGTTATAAGACATACTCGTATCACAAGAATGTCTCTCATCGAAAAACAAGTTCACAAATCATTATCTTTACTAGAGCAGTCAATAAGATTAGCAACCCCAGATGATTTATGGCCGTTCTATTGATATCTAATTTTCATTCGATCCATTAATTGCTCGCCCTGGGGCTTAACGGGTCAATGAAGTGAGTCCGACAATGAATTGTCAACGGAACGAATGAACGAATGAGTGAATGGATTTTGAACGTTTTATTGTCTGTGCCCGCTTTGTACGCCGCTCGGAAACTCCAGTAGATAAGTTGACTTTTATAGAGCGAATGAATATTTGAGTGTGGATATTGGAGGGGCTAGATTAGTTTTTATGAATAGCCTTGCTAAAATCTTTCCACTGTCCAGGCTTCAATGTAATGAGCAAGGTTAAAGTGGTACCACTGTCTAAAGACTAATCTTAAGATTTTTACGCTGTTAGGACAAAGTACTACAATTAAAAATGGTAAATGCAGGATAATAAAATAAAATACTTTCTAAATACTCTTTTCAGTAATATAAAATGATTATAAATATATCGTCCTGGTGCCATTTAGTACACTTATCGACCTATGGCATTGGATAGAAATAATTTAAACATAAACAATAAATACTCAATTCAATAAACTCATGATTTTGTTCGTTTGAACGCCTTAATCTTTCAATTTACCACTCAGATTTAAAATATTTTTGGGCAAGACAACTCAATTATTAGGTGTAGTAATTAAGGTTATTTCAGATCACACTACGATTCTTAGAAGCCAAGCAAAAATTAATTAATACGAAATAATTAATTTTATATCTTATAGGTAAAATTGGTCCGAATATATATTACAAACAAGCGGTCCGGCCCGGCTATGCCCGGGTGCAGACACACTTTTCAAAATGGCGGCAAAAATGTTCAATGCTGACATTTAATTTAGAATATCTACTTCCATTGTGTTTGTAGTCACTAAAACTACCACCCGGCTTCATTTTCGGTAGCACTTATGATATACCCTGTATGTAACTTTGATAATATCGAATATTGAAAATAAATCGTGAATAAAATTGGTGATATCTGAAGAGCATGAATTGTACAGCTGTGTGTCTTTGAGTATTTATAATATAGAGGGTGCCGCTGTTATACATTCGCGTCTGGAAAAACGTAGATATTTTCTTGTTCGTAATCATCATCATCATCATCATCATATCAGCCACAGGAAGTCCACTGCTGAACATAGGCCTCCCCCAAAGATCTCCACAATGACATGTTCGTAATGTATATTAGTGAAAATTAAATAAATTATTTAGCAATAAATTACTATAAATTCCATTGATAACCGAAATTATAAATAGCTATTATCCTTTTAAAAGAGTGAGTGGAATTAAATAGTCCTAAACCTATTTATTTTTACTTTTCTTTTCCAAGTACTTCATTTATGGACAACCTGTCAAAAATCAGCCAATAGGAGGGCAGAAAAAGGTGGCCCGGCACCACCATTTTTATCTACGTTTTTGAAGCACCAGCGCTCCCTCTTTATTGTAGATACTCTAAGCTGTGTTTATAAGATTTTTCAGCAAGGATGTGCGATATAGATCGAACTTACTACTCAATGTAATGCAAAAAAACTGAGAGAAATCTTGAGACTACACGTTCAGCATAATTTATGAGGCACTCCAAATTCCTTTTAGTTCATATTGAACGTAAACAACTTTTTCCATATTCGTAATTCTGTAAATAAATCAAGGCGTAATGTAGCCTAGAATTACCATTTTATTTCTAGAAAAAAAAACACGTTAAACAGTGTCGTCCGGCGTTATTCAATTTCACATAAAAATAACATTGCTGCCAACAAAAAGGAAACATTATTGAATAAATGAAAGAAAATAAAACGGAGACATGTTTTTTTATCCGAAGAGCAACGTCGTAAAGTGGCTCGGAGATCGTAAAAGTAACGCCGGCGAACCCGTAGCTTCTTTGTTTCGATAATATTTGAATTTTTCTTGATAAAATTCTTACGAGACAATTCTTACAGTTTTATATAAAATATATAGAAATAAACGAAAAAAAATTCAAGGTGTGAAGGGACGCTCCTCAAGCAAAACGATATATAGATAAGTATCACAACCTGAGTATAAATAAAAAACAACATCCAATGGTCTTCTATACTTAAGTTTTAGTAAATCGAAATATTTAGTGAGAGCGCAATGTAAAACAAACATCCAAAACTTTATGGCCATGCAGGAGAGAAGTTCCACGATCAGCTGATTATTTAGTATTACATTGCATTATTGAAAATATATACATATTTCATTTGTTTCGGTAAATATAATTTATTGAATATTAGTGCACATACTGTTAAAATGCCTTTACAGGTCACGTAATTACCGCCACTCAAGAACACCTACAATTCGTCAATCTTAGTCGCGTTTCCGCTCATAATAGGAAGGAAAAGGGATGGAAAACAGCAACAGAAATAAAATAATTAAATTGGCCCTACCTCTCACTCCCCGAACAACAATTACTCGTAATACCTAAGTCACTTTACTTAATTTTTCTTGTAAATAGTTGCGTCAACTATAATCTCAATGAAACGTAGTGTTATTTAGTTTTGCTACTTACATACTACTTACTTAGCTTACCATCAGTCTAATGCTCGTCTCGCCATTCACAGCAATGAAAAATAGTGCGTTCCTTCAAAAGTCTGGGGTGACAGCGTTGTGGCAGAGTGAGCAAATATGCTATATTTATTATTAAACATTAAAAAAAAACATTAACAAAAAAAGAGTACTAAAAAATTAAAAAAAAAACTAAAACCAACAACCATATTAATTTATACTATATATCGATATCGGGCATCCGGTATCAATATGGTCATGAGGTCATATTTCCACCATAAGGTAAAAGGAATTAGGTTGAATAAAATACGTTCCTCGACTAACTATTTTGAACAAAACGCTGTCTGTTAGTTCAATCTTAAATAAACAGATTAATAAAATTATTAATTCCCTTCGGCTGACTTAGTTTCTCCGTAATATTATAATTCTCGTTAAAATGGACCTTTAAAAGAAAATTAAAACTAAATAGTTTAGGTAATTTAGTTCTACAATATTCTTGTTATGCCATCAGGCTCCGAGATTTATTCAAAACAAAATAGTTATATCAAGTTTGGCTCATGAAAATATGTTTCAGTTTTATAATTGTTAGTTAGTAAATTAGTGTTATTTTTATTTGCCGATTTTGTAGTTTGCTATATTTTTCGATAATTAAAAGAAATTCATCTAAATTATTCTGTGACCGTCTTATATCTGCCTTTAATATTAAATAATTCTTATTTTCGTATTGATGCGAGATGATTGCTAAACCATTAAAACATATAATTAGCTATGAAACTAACAGGCAACAAACAGGTCACTTTAAAAAACCTTGGCTTGGGCTGTGAGCATATGTTCAGCATTACACTTTTTATTGGCAAAGATGAGAACGACATACGCCATTTAATTATTTTTTTCTGTTCGATTCAGTAACACCCATCTGTCTCGTTTTCAATTAGTAAATTGACAATATTTTACTCAATACTAAAATGTAGCAATTTAAATTAAAACCTCCCGTCACTAAAATCACCACCATTTTTTGTCCTATCACTCCCTAACACAATGTTTCCTATTTCCGTTCGTTCTTGAGGTAACAAAACTTGACAGACATGAATGTGAAAGAACGAATGTATTTTGGACGCGGGGGACACGTAGTATGCCAGCTCACATCAATCACTTGCGATCTAAGGCTATCGTTTATTCAAATATTTTGGCAGTAGTACTAAGCCTGTAACGTACGGATTACAGACATAAATAAATACTTACAACAGTCACATAGTCATTAAGACAAGTTAGACATTACGAGAGACTCGCCGAGCTTCAATACTCGGTGTCTTTAAAATGCGCGCCAAATTTGATCCTAGGCTTATGGGAGTTGCAGTGGTGGGTGTGAGCGTGGGACAGACTCCATACATAGTCCTGAGACATGTTCGAGTCTTGTGTCATGGGTATCAGGAACCACGTGAGACTTTTTGGTCTCAGAAACAAATATCTGTGGATTATGGTTTCTTAGATTTACGCGAATGTTACATATTGAAATAAAACTATTGATTACGGATTTTATCGCGGATTCGGTTTAATTTTTACATTTTTGACTCTGTGGATTACACAAATATTTATTTTGGTATGGCGATCGAACCGTAGCCTCTTATTTCACAGACGGCGTCTAACCAAATATGCAACAGAAGCTGTCATTTTGTACGCATAATTATAAAATTACAAAGATTTCACAACCATACCCAGACATGTTCTACAACATTCCGCAATAATTTAATTAAGCGTATCACTTTTGAGCTTTGTCGTCGTATCTATAAAGGCACTAGCTTGTGTTATCTTTCAATAAATCTAAGTGAAGTAACTTAGCACTAACATCAGAACTCAACAATACTATTTCTTCACTATTCAGTATCAACTGTTGTGAACGCATCGGAAATAAATGAAATGAAATATGTTTTATGGTATTTTATGCCAAGTCAATAAACATAGTTCTAAACTCTATACCTATACATTTTTTAAATGTATTATTATATTAATTTCTATTAGGTATTTTATTAGAATATTAATGACTATTTTTTGGGTTTTTTTTCTCATAAAGTAATTTATGTTAATCAGATTCTTAGTAGACCATGTGTATTATTAAAACGGTGCGGAGTGGTTTAATGTTACCACAGGATCTAATCTATAATTCTTATTGCAATGTGATTTACTATAAATAATAAAAATATAAATGGCGAGACGATCATACCATTCGTAGGAATGCTTAGCACTGTGCTCGCCATCCTGAGATATAAGATGTTAAGTCTCAATATGTCCAGTAATTATTCTGGCTATAAAGTCCTTCAAATCGGAACAAAACAGTGCGTTTACACTGCTGTTTGGTGGGAGAAATAGATATTGCGGTGGTGCCTACCCAGATGGCCTCTCACATATGACCTACCAGTGAATTTATCATGTAACCTTCCAACACACTCCTACTATTTTGAAAGGTAAACGATGCTACAAACCCGTTCATTTTTTCAGCCAGCCCGTCATCGAAAATTGGCTATTTGCATGAGGGAGTTTCTTGCGCCATTTCTTGTTCACTGCTACAATACGTTCCGATGCGGTGGTAGCACAAACTAACGATTCAAAGATCTTGTGTAAAACTATTTGAATAGAAAATATTTTAATTTTGATTTTGCTTATTACGAGATATTATCCAATCATCTCAGTCATAGCCAAAATAAAAGTGTTAAACTTAAAAAAAGGTTATAACATTTGTAAATATAGAAGCAGGAAGTTCATTTCACCTTACGCAAATTATTCATGTAAAATTTTCTTATATAATTTAAACTGACACTAACAAAACTTAAGTATAAAAGCCAATTTAAAATAAAATCTACGCTAACAGATTCCTGCGTTCATACCGAAAGAACTAGGTTTTATTAGCCCAGTCTAGACTGGTGTCCATTAGCTGAGTCAGCGTGGCGCTTCGCTAATTGCCGACTCTGCTCAGTTATTATCTAAACTAGAGAATCGTGTGTCTGCGTCTTAATAACGGTATGGGGCATGTTTATGTGCTTGACGAAGCGAGAATAACATCGCTGGGGAATGATTACACTTTTTATACAAAATTTCACTGACTTGGCCAGGAATTTGTATGATTGTTAAGTATACTGCGCTGTATTAGGTCATATACATTGGGATATACTCTCAAGACTGCTACCGAAAACGATAATATAAAATAACAATTTAAACTCTTTTATACCTTAGAGTATTTATAAATAAAAGGGTATACACTATTATTTTAGGAAAAAAATGTATTTACCACCCAAATATGGCCATAGGAAAAAATAACAAAAAAAATTTTTTTGCAACTTTTTCTGTTGCGTTGTGTCTGAAGTCGCTTAAACTACCACCCGGCTTCGTTTTCGGCAGCAGTCTTGATATACCCTGTATATGACTGCAAGCCACGGGACTCCTTTACAATCGAAAGTACGATTAACAGTGGTTAGGCCATATAGTCGACTACGCAGGCCTTGTGCGGATTAGCCGACTTAATAAAATAACTTTATAACATACTATAGAAATTCTTATAAATCGCTTGGGTATACAGGTTTCCTCACTATGTTTTCCTTTACCGTGGGAGTAAGTGGTGATTGACTAACAATACTTACATGACTAAGAAAAGTCAGAGCTGTGACCTAAGATTCGAACCCGCGACCACCATGAACATTTTGGCGGCCGCGTCCTGGTCCGCTTACCAACCCAAGCACTTCAAGTATGT
Organism: Hyles vespertilio; assembly: GCA_009982885.2. NCBI lineage: Eukaryota > Metazoa > Arthropoda > Insecta > Lepidoptera > Sphingidae > Hyles > Hyles vespertilio. Next base: position 2,589,780 of record CM042810.1, read on the forward strand.
TTATACAGGGTATATCAAGACTGCTACCGAAAACTAAGCCGGGTGGTAGTTTAAGCGACTTCAGACACATGTGTTTATTTATTTATATTTTATTTAGCCAGATGCGGTGATACAATCTCTTGTTTTAAGATAGCTTCTCGACACCACAGAGGCCATACTGAAAAGAATTGTTGACCATAAACTTGTAAATTAGAAGTGAAATTAGATTCTCAAAATAACTTGTGTAAATTTATAGAACCGTATTTGATCAGCACTAGACTATAAGCAAATACACACTTAATTTATTACCCTATTCTCCCTTCATACAGATTCAATTTACATTGTCCTTAAAGTAGGATCGAGAGTTAAAATCCTAAACGGTTTAGGATGGCATCTCCGTGACAAAGTAATGGAACCTATCACGAACTCCATAAAACTATATTGTTTAATGTGCAAAGGGCAATGAAATATCGCTTCAATAATGCTTTAATTGTGTTACTGGGGTATGCAAATAAGGATCATTATTCCACACACTTGTAGTGGCGCCTTGTCTAAACAGTGAGGTTAGATAAATACGTCAAACAGATACAAAGATAGTTCAATCTATAGTTAGATAACAATCTTGTGTCGGTATCATAAACTATAAGATACCTTTTGATACAACAACTATGTAGTTTAAATATCTGTATCTGTATCAGCCCATATACGTCCCACTGCAGGGCACGGGCCTCCTCTACAATCGACTACCGATTGAGAGTGGTTAGGCCATATAGTCCACCACGCTGGCCTAGTGCGGGTTGGTGGACTTACATACCATAGAATTTTTATAAATCGCTATGGTATGCAGGTTTCCTCACGATGTTTTCCTTCACCGTTTTAGTGCGTGGTGATTGACTATCAATACACACATGACTCCGAAAAGTCAGAGGTGTGCCCTGGGATTCGAACCCGCGACCACCGTGAACATGTTAGCAGTCGCGTCTAGTCCGTTTACCAACAGGCCACCACGCACTTTCACTTTAGTTTAAATATATATAGGATATATATATATATATATATACCGGGTATCTCAAGACTGCTACCGAAAACGAAGCCGGGTGGTAGTTTTAGTGACTACAAACATAATACAATTAAAAATTTCGCAAAGAAACGCGACAATTATTTTTTATGATTTTTTAAATATCGTCATTTTGGGTGGTAAATCCATAGTTTTTGCTAAAATAATAATTTAAACTCTTTTATACCTTAGAGTATTTATAAATAAAAGGGTATACACTATTATTTTAGGAAAAAATGTATTTACCACCAAAATATGGCAATAGGAAAAAAATAACAAAAAAAATTGTCGCTTTTTTTTTTCAACTTTTTCTGTTGCATTGTGTCTGAAGTCGCTTAAACTGCCACCCGGCTTCGTTTTCGGTAGCAGTCTTGATATACCCTGTATATATATAGGTATATATGTAAATAATAAATGTGTTTTTTTAAACAAGTAATAATCAAAAATTTTCAGAATTCCTGGCAGTTCGCGATAATTGCGTCATTATTGTAACTACTTCATTGTAGTCAAATTACTGTGAATTAAGACAATTTAAAACCTAATGTCTCAGGCGACAAGCATAATGCAGTGCCAGTGTTTAATAAGAACCATGAAGCTAATGTGTATGAACACGCGTAACACTGAATAGGGGAGCAACTTGCTAGTCTTGTTATACATACATACATAAACTCACGCCTTGTTCCCAGAAGGGGTAGGCAGAGGTGCGAGGGCACCCACATTTCGCCTTGTATGTTCCGTCCCACAATGTGATAGGTGGCGAGCCTATTTCCATATCGGGCACAAATTCCTGACTCTGGGCTGATACTGAATAGAAAAATCCAATATCACTTTGCCCAACCCGGGATTCGAACCCGAGACCTCAGCTTTATAACCGTACCGCAGTACAACTACGCCACCGAGGCAGTCAGTCAGTCTTGTTATGGGTAATATATTTTTTAATTGGATAGGTCTAGCAATCATACAAGCACCTGATTGTGATTTATTATCACCGTCCATAACTATCTACTAAATTATAACCGTAGATGGCCAGCATATCAAGATGAATGGATGATTTTGGTGGAACGAAACACAAAAGCAGTAACTACACGTCCAATTCTCCAAGACAATGGTACTACATATAGGGACCCATTCCTACACCTTAGGACAAAAAATAACACTAGTCTAGAACAAAGAAGTACCCAAATTGTCTTCACAGCGAACTATCGTGTACGTACCGTTTGTTAGATTAATTACACCGGTGGGGGAATATGCGGGCTGTTTTATCTGGCGGCCGTATTACGTACTAACTTAGTGCCGCAAAAATTGTCTAGCCTTTGTAATAGAGAGGGAATTTGTGGTAATCGATTCTTGGCGTTATCGATCAATTGATTTGCTGAATCGATGTATCGATTGGAGTTTTACAGCGAATTACATGAAAAAATTACTATACAGGTTTGTAGTATACAAATCCCTGTATTATATACAACAAAAAAATGCAAAAAATATGGTTTTATCTTTAAAGATTCCTCTGCTCTCATTCAATTGGAGCAGCATAATATTTTTATTCACAATTTCATATATGTTTTACGACTTACTCTTAAATAGGTTTCAAGAGTTTTCACTAGCTTTAAATATAATTATTCAAAAGTATTTTACAAATATTTCATTTGCCATTTAAAAACACACAAACACTTATAGAATATAATCATTAATCGATTAAATTACGTCTGCCCAATCGATTCTACAATCGGAAACGCTTCCACAGCCTTATTTGCGAGTGGGCGGAACTAATCCCGATTATTGATGAGCTTTCTCTAAGCTAGACAAGTTTTTCTAAGAGGATATTTTGTTTTGAACCGATCACAAAAATACGGGTTTTTGTTGAAGAAATATTGGCTTAAGTTTTCTTAGATGTCTATTTATTTTTACGAAGCCGGTATTAGCTTTCTTGTATCATAATCGAGAAATTCTATTTGATGGTAAATTATAAAACAACACTAGAGAATACTAGGGACGTTAATGGCATTAAGGAAATGGATTAATTCTTGTCTTGTATGTTTATAGGTCGTATCGATTTGGAAATAAATCCGGATTCAATAATTTAGGTAGACCGACACAATTCAGTGAAAATTGTACATTATGAGATTGTCACAAGAGTCGTTCCTGAATCGAAAAGTTGATCTGACACAAAATACATATTTTGACCTAATGATCGTAACAGCTTCATCGTCACAGTTTCTTGTTTTGATAGCTTTTGAAGTACAATGAACATCTGATGTTGAGGGTATTCATGGGCGGTGATTACTACTTACTACTGACTGTGCACTAAAACGGTGAAGCAAAACATCGCGGGGAATGGCATGAAGTCCGCCAACCCGCATTAGGCCAGCATGGTAGTCTATAAGGCCTTATCCCTCTCAATCGTACTCTGGATTGTAGAGGAAGCCCGTGCCCTGCAGTGGGACGTATATGGGCTGATAGAGATGAGTACTTTCCCCGATCATATGTGATAGTTGTCTGTTCATTTACTTTCAATTCTACAAAAAAGATACACCCTTAAAACAAATCTATACATAAAAACATCGAACTTATATTCCAATCAACATCACTCAAACTAATCTATTAACAATATTTAGCTTTTTACCCATAATCTCTAATAAGTTCGTACAATAACTCGACCAAACCCCGAACTATGTTTTGCGGCAAAACGAATTGACTGGGACGTAATCTTATCCGAGAAAGGGATTGTTTGTCAAACCATTTATCTTTATAAGCCGTATACTTGTTACAATTATTATACCGCCATTTGTACTGAGATATTACTCAATTAGCATTTAGCACTTTTAGAATGCCTATTTGAATTTTTGGGTTAAAACTTGGCTTTGTTTTACCACCAAAGTAATTTTTGTATAAGTAGCACATACAGAGCCGTTTTAAGCAAGATTGTGATCTGTTTTCCCTTTTTATGTGGTCAATATATCTGACTAGAGAGTGGTTATATTTTATTGATAAAAACGTCTAAAATATATATTTTCAAATAATAACATAGATTGTTGCATATATCTATTTATGAGTTTATGTTACATATTGTGTGTATTTATGATTTTTAAGACCGAAAGGGCTCTCTTAATTCCTGATACGAACACAACAAGACTCGATCTTAGTGTGGGGTCAGGACTATGTATGTGACTGTTGGGTGTTATTTATTTATTATTTTATTTATCAGTATAAAATCTCTAAGACGGTTCGATCTTCATTTACACAATTGAAAAATTGATGCTTGAAATTTTTACTCCACTATTAAATAACTAAAAACTCTCCAAACCTGTGCTAAAACTAAAATTCAACGACAGCAATAAAATAAAGCATAACTCTGGTCCGAAAACGTAATAAGGATCCCGTAACTTCTGTGGAGATACGAACTTGGCCTCTATCTTCAAAAGTTGGTCTTTCAGTCGAGTTTAATTTTATCAGTACTGAGTTTCCATAGCGATTTGTTCGCGAGCGAAACCGCACCGAAATATTGTACTCGGTTCTTGGCTAACCGATGGATAGATTGTAGATAAAAGTACTAGAAGCCTTGGCTGATAGCGCGAACGTGTTCTATCGCTATGAGAAGCGGTTAGCTGGGTTGTACACTTCTTTTAAGTTTTCATTTTTTATGAGAATCTATCGAATTAAGGCATTCGATTGCTTTGAAATTTATATGATAGCTTGGTTTTTGTTATGAGGATCTTGGAATTTAAGTTCTTTTAATAGCATTGATTTTAATACTAAGGATAGGCCCTCTAGTACATCTAGAGTTTCAAAAAGATGACCATGAAAATTGGACATAAACGATGGTAAGAATTAATATCTCGATTTTAAATAAGTTTTCTGTCATAATACAAGCAAGATTTTTTTTAAATCATACCGAGTGACTACTAATTTCATATAACGCTTCACTAGCGATGCACTGGAGCGCGCGCACCACTTACTTCGGAACACTACGCGCTTTTCGACCTGTCCATATATTTATGTCAATGTTTAATAGTTATTTTTGTCATGTCACTTTATAGATCTTGTGGGTATTTAGATTTTATATTTGATTACCTTATCTAGGGATCGATTTAATGTAATTTTTGTTTTAAGATAATGAGTTGCTTGGACCACGACTTCGTGCCATAGCGATCATTTTGCTTTCTCAAATATTGAAATTAAATTAAACAACTAGCGAACTCTTCGAGCCTACAGGCATTTATTAATAAAACAGAGGATATAATATGAAATTTCTACAACCGTAAAGTCACGATATTCCTTAAAATATTCAGCTCCCAGAACATTCAAAACATCGTGTATTTAAACATTTTATTAAAGCCTATCGTATTTTCCGCGCCGTGCCATCGAAAGCGATCGAAAAGTTTGACGATTTAAAACGGAATCATAATTAAATGTCGATAAGGGCCGTTAATTGCCCGCTCTGTCCCAAGATTGGGGATATTAAGGAGATTTCCATCAACCCTATTAATTTACTGGGGGTAAAAATGATTTAAGCCAATTAGAAACGTTGAATTTCTGAGGATGAATTCTTTATTGTTATTCCTTGGAATCTTAGCTCTGTTATAGTAGAGGCTATTTTGTGTTGCTAAAGGAATTTATTCAAAGTTTTGACTTCTTTTGAATGTCAATGGTGGATCAAGAGGGGAGGTCATGGGGTTCATGTATGACAATCATAAAAATAAAGATATAACCATACCTGACACCAATTCGAATCACGGCAAATTCATACAAAGTACGCTAAATTGATAAACTGATACGATGCAAATTACTCTACCCTCAGTCAATTTGGGATTATACATACGGCTACGACTACTAGAAAGCCTGCGAAATAATTTTTAATATCTCTTACACCTTTCAAGAAATTGAAGATTTCGGTTCAAAAAAAAAAATACCGCAAAGCCTGAAAACTAGAGTGTTCAACAAATGTGTCCGGCTGACTCTCATTTATGCAGCTTAGACATGGACGATCATACAAGAACACATACACAATATAAAGGTTGCTCAACGTGCCATGGAGCGTTCCATGCTAGACATATCTCGCAGGAATCAAGTCCGCAATGTGAAGATCTGGCAACAAACAGGGGTATTTGATGTGGGACAACGCATTACGGGGCTCAAGTGGAAGTGGGTAGGACACTTGGCCAGACGAACTGCAGGTGGACTGATGCGGTAACTGAATGGTGGCATAAAGAGGCCAAGAGGATAGGCAGACCATCCGCTCGATGGATGGACGACATCATTTAGTTTCAAGGCAAAGTAGTGTATTTGACTCCAATTTTTTATTGTATTTATCCATAGCTATGGTCTAACAAAGAAATTTATAAATCCATTCAGAATGAAATAAGTTAGAAATATTTCAAATTTTGTAGTAACAGAAAGAGTAACAGAAAATAAATGCAAAACCAAGATAGTGACGTCACTAGGGTTATTATACACTAGTGGCCCGGCCCAGCTTCGCCCGGGTGCATGTAGATTTATCTACAATAATATGCACGTATTATACACATAAACCTTCCACTTGAATCATTCATATTTATAATATTATCATTAATACTCTTAGCAGCGTATGCGATGAAAGACATTTTATGGCTAATTTTTTTACACCTTCGGTTGGTTTTAATAGGAATTTCTAAAGATTTCTATAGTAATCTAGTATGAAATATAACCTATGTTACTCAGTGATAATGTAGCTTTCTAATGAAAAAAGAATTATTAAAATCGGTCCAGTACTTTTTGAGTTTATTCGTTACATACAAAAATACAAATCTTTCCTCTTTATAATATTAGTGTAGATTACAATGTAGGCGTATGAAAGAGACAGCAAGATGTCCCCACTACACCCCTACTCTTTAATTTTAAATATTAATATTTGCCTAGTGTTACAAGATACTTTAATACTTTTTTAACATAAATGTTTTAGTTTTAAACGTATATATGTTTTTAATTGAAATAATACCAAAAATCGATAATAGTCAAATACTTTATAGTGGATGTAACATGCGCAGGACCGAGAAGAGTGGTGCAATAGAGAGGAAGCCTATGTCCAGCAGAGGATAACTTCGGGCTGATAATAATATCAGCCCGAATTCACCATCATCATAAGATGATGAAGATATCTTTTACATCCTCATAAATACACAAGTAACGAACACATTGTTTGTGAGCAACATAGCTACACAAAGTAGGTGGAAGGCGGGAGATTGTACAAGTTATAAAGTTGTAGCAGACACTACGCCGGCTCCGTGTCAATGAATGAATTTGTAGCTAGTTAATTTTCTTGTTCCTTTTATTTAACGAATGTTTCGGGAGTTACGAAGCAACGTCATAAGGGATGTGGTATTTTTGGGTCATTCAAGGTCCTACTTATTTATTTATACAGAATGTATGATTTCACCAAAAGTGAAGAAGAAAACATTTTTTGTTATAATTTATATATCATCGTATTTGGGTGGTAAATCCATAGTTTTTGCTCTTAGAATAATTTAAATCCTTGCGTACCATACCGGCTTTAAAACTATTATTTATTTATTTTATTTAATCCTTTTTTCTGCACTATACAAAGATGCTATCAAGGTATTAAATAATAAAAATAATAGTACAAATGGCGGCCTTATCACACTAGGTAATTTCTTACAGGCAACCATGGGATGGGTATATAAACAGGACATAGAAAGGGCAGTCTAAGGCGTAAATGAAATAAAAATAATCTAAAATTAATAATTAAATATTAAAATATAACAAAATAAAAAATAAAATAAAAAACAGTGTAGACTATTATTTTAGGAAAAACTATATATTTACCACCTAAATACGACGATACGAAAAAAGTGACAAAAAATAGCGTTTTTCATTGTATTTGTAGTCACTAAAACTATCATTTGGATTCGCTTTCGGTAGCAGTCTTAATATACTCTGTAATACTTAAGCATAAAATTGAAGTGTATGTTTGTAAAGAGAAAATAAAAAAAAATGTCCAACTGCATATCGTTATATACACGATACCTATAACGAAAATGACCTCAGAATTTTTTGTCTGTCTGTCTGTCTGTTTGTTCCGGATAATCTCTGAAATGGCTGGACCGATTTTGACGGGACTTTTATTGTCAGGTAGCTGATATAATAAGAAGTAACTTAGGTTACATTTATTTCAGAACCAGTACCGCGCGCAGCTCACGCGCATGCCACCACTGGGCCATCACGTCGGGCGCCTCCCACCACTTCTCCCACCATCGAATCAATATCCCACAGGTGTGGAGTGGAGTAAAAGAATATCTCCACCCAGGCGAAGCTAGGCCGGGCCGCTAGTTATCAATAAATACCACATCCACATGCTTTCGTGTACAGCAGGACGGCAAGCGGGCGCGTCAGTAATTAGAGTTTTGCGACACAGTTCGCTACTTTGTCGCCAACTCCAACTCTAAAACAAGTCTTTAGCGTTTTTACAAATTAAACATTGGAATTTGTCTCTTATTATGCGACGTATAATTAAAATATAAATTGCGGTTTCACTGCCGGACGGCGCTTTTAATAATGCTTTCAAATACTTTTTTATGACATAGTTTTAAAAGTAGGTTGTTGCTGTGTTTGTTTTTTAACGGTGTTTTTAGTGTTATTATAACAAATACACCCAACAGTCACATGCATAGATATGTGTCCTATATGTTCTGAACTCACTTCAAGATCAATTAATTATATCGTGGATATTAGAATCTACGAGACTATTTGGTCTCACAAACACCCAGACCCGAGACGAATACTTGTGAGGCAAACATTTATCTAGCAGCGTTCGGGAAACTTCGCGACGTCTTCTCGTCCATAATACCTCAGTGCCTAAAATCGCAAGTCTTCAATAGTTGTGTGTTACCAGTGATGACATACGGCACCGAGACGTGGCCTCTCACTGTGGGCCTCATTAAAAGGCTCAAAGTCACTCAACGAGCCATGGAGCGGGCTATGTTCGGTGTTTCCCTACGAGATCGAATCAGAAATGAGGAGATCCGTAGGAGAACCAAGCTTACCGACATAGCCCATAGGATTGGCAAGTTGAAGTGGCAGTGGGCCGGGCACATAGCTCGTAGAACCGATGGCCGTTGGAGCCGAAAGGTTCTTGAGTGGAGGCCACGTACAGGCAAGCGAAATGTCGGACGCCCGCCTACAAGGTGGACGGACGATCTGACTAAGGTTGCTGGAAGTCGCTGGATGCAGGCCGCTTCCAACAGGTCATTGTGGAGATCCTTGGGGGAGGCCTATGTTCAGCAGTGGACTTCCTGTGGCTGATATGATGATGATGATGATGAAACATTTATCCCGGTGCGGGGATTGAACCTGCGGCCTCTCGTTTCCTAACTGGCGTCTAACCAACTCTACCACGGAGGCTGTCAGGTAATGTTAATATGAATGATAATAAGCTTTCACGTAGAAGTGATCTTAAATAAAAGTGATGTTTAATCACGTGTCATCACAACAGAAGTATGTTTTCAACAAATGCGGTGTACAAGACATACAACATTTCTACTAACAAAGCCAAAAAACACGTGATGATGCTATAATCATATGAAAGATATTAGTCTTTTCAATGGATGCTAAAGACCGGAAAAAATATGAAGATTAAATAGGAACGTATCCTGGAACGGGCCTTAATTTATTTAGGGAGAAAGAAAGAATTACTTGAAAGTTGGGTCAAGAGCATAATACAAAAGGTAGCCTTATTATACAAGGCGTGTACCATAAACTTAACTTTGAATCCTCAACTTTGAAATCCTAACCACCGCTTTATACAACTACAGGTATAAATCTGTATGTAATAAAGTAATTAAATTGACTAAAAGCGGTTTTGTTGCGGTACAATCACTTTAAAGTTTGCACCAACTAATATTGAAGATATTAAGAACAAATAACCATTATGTTGTATTTTAATAACTTCAAATTACCACCTATTAATACCATCAATAAATTTGACAACTACAGCTATTCAATGAATAAATAGCGAGTGACGCCCACTGGCCAGATGGCGGGACAACTTGCACAAGGGGGCTGGCAGCGACTGGACGCACAAAGCAGCAGACTGAGCTCTGTGGCATACGTTGGGAGAGGCCTATGACCAGCAGTGCCCTGCAACGGGTTGATGATGATGATTAAAGTCGAATTAAAACCAAAATAATGAACTCATTATTCACTTAATCAACCAAAAGAGACGATCCGTCAAACCCCAGTTTAATAATTACTCGAATACCCACATTTCATAACCCACAAACGCAGTTAAGTGCTTAAACTAAGCTTTAACTTGTGGATGGATCGTAGTTACAGTTGTAATTGTTATTGCTAACTTTAATTAATTTGTTTCGTTTATTTAGTGTTGGAAGACTGTTCGGCTGACCGCCCTTGTGTGGACCTTGAGGGAGAAAACTGAAGTTTTCATTTGAATTTGTAAAGTTATTTATTTGATTAATTTATATGAATTGTATTCCACACCAAAACAACAATGACTAGAAACTAAACATAAAAATAAGTGTGATAATCGTTCATGCATTTATTTTTAAGTTTGAGTGTAACATCCTATATTACAACAATGTCAACTACATAATGACCAAAATAATACTAAGGAACATATTGAAAAATCTCAGCCATTCTTCAGACACACCTGAATATTTCAAGTCTAGTTATTGGAACGAAGTTCCTTATCGCGCGGTGTGAAAGGGGGCTAGACGGAAAAAATTCTCACGAAAACTTGGCACGACACTTTAAAACATTTGACAATCGTTTTTTATTTCTTTATTTGAAAATGATGTCATACATTTTATTTAACTCTAATAGAGGCAATAAAATATCCAAATACATATTAATATGTTAAAGGCTATAGTAAAAACTAAGAATACGCTGAAGCCCAAAATTAAGTGGGAAACGTTGCGACAATTTCTAATTTTCATCAAATGTCATAAATCAAATTGGTACAAAAGAAACATATATTGCATAAATATGTGAAAAAAAAAAACATAACGATGGTGATACCCAAATGATTCTTTTGGTGGTGACATTTAATTAAAATTACATAATAAAACCGTAATACATTGATTTTCGATCCTCCTTAATAAATATATTATTATTTACATTATTTTAGTTTGTTATCCTGCTGTCAATCGTCAACCCTTCATTTGACTATGTATCTTTGCCAATTAATACTAAAATTTAGCTTACTGATTAAGTTTATATAACATTATATTTATTTGTTAATAGCGGCCCGGCCCAGCTTCGCCCGGGTACAAATAGATTTTTGTACAATAATATGTACGTATTATACATATAAACATTCCTATATAGGCACGCTGCCGCCGCCCCGGCCGGCCAGTACCGCCGCAAGCGCTACGTCCCGCAATTTTAAATCTGTAATATCTTCGAAAATATTCATTTAAATCTTGTGCTGTAAAGGACCACATAGATCTATATTAAATCAACAATTTATTTAAGCTATTTAATTGGATAAGGATTAATGCTGTATTGGTTAAAATTAGCCATTATTTGTCGTAAAAAGTAAATGACAAAAAATGTTATTGTGTGATATCCATAAGAGATAGACATATACCATCGCGGAGTTTTCTGTAGACCTTTTCAATGTGTACAAATACCGGGTATCTCAAGACTGCTACCGAAAACGAAGCCGGGTGGTAGTTTTAGTGACTACAAACACAATGCAACTAAAAATTTCGCAAAGAAACGCGACAATGATTTTTTATGATTTTTTAAATATCGTCATTTTTGGGTGGTAAATCCATAGTTTTTGCTAAAATAATAATTTAAACACTTTTATACCTTAGATTATTTATAAATAAAAGGGTATACACTATTATTTTAGGAAAAAAATAATTTACCACCCAAATATGGTCATAGGAAAAAAATAACAAAAAAAAAATTCTCGCTTTTTTTTGCAACTTTTTCTGTTGCATTGTGTCTGAAGTCGCTTTAACTACCACCCGGCTTCCTTTCGGTAGCAGTCTTGAAATACCCTGTATATAGTACATTATTTTGATAAATCTCGTAGGGTTCCGCCTGCGTTTGCAATGTAAGCGGAAAAATATTGATAATTAACGACATCACATTAGAAACCTCAAAAATAACAATATTTCTCCACTATTTAATGGATGTCATTATACATATAAACCTTTCTATTGAATCACTCTATCTATTAAAAAAAACCGCATCAAAATCCATTGCGTAGTTTTAAAGATTTAAGCGAACAAGAAAAATAGGGACAGAAAAAGCGACTTTGTTTTATACTATGTAGTGATAATGAAAGGTATTATTTTTATAACTTTTATTATTTACAATTTTAGTTTGTTACCCTGCTGTCAATCATCAACCCTAGATTTGACTATGTATATTTAGCAATGATTACTATAATTGAGCCTACTGATTAAGTTTATATTACATTATATTTGTTAATAATAAAAAAAATAGTATTTTTATAACTTAAGAAATAAAATATTATTACAATTCCTTCACTAATTAATCAAAAGGAACTTCGTTCCATCCCGGTGTCCGCTGACACCTCTCAAGTTTTTTAGCGTTAAATTACTAGTAGCAGAGTTCCAAATAACACTAATCTTAATTTTCCAATGAACAAAAAATACCTCTTAAGTATTTCTGTGTACTCAAATATTCTCAAAGAAATAATGGAATCAAAAAAATATATACATTTTTCAAAACATACACGAAACAATTTGTTTGTACTTTTAAAATCAAGGAATTGATCTACCACCATAAGAAATAACACAAATCACTTCGCAGCTCATCCCACCTCAATTATGATATAACAAACAAACAGCGAAATATACACAACCACGCCAAATCACATACATTTTATTCGAGCTGATAGCGCCTTTGAAAGACCTAATTCGTTTCGCGAGTAGCGGGCCGCCGCAAGGAATCATGTTAATATCGGGCCGGCTATATATCTCAAGTGCGGCCGGAGATCCCTAGGGCAGGGCGGGCATTGCGTATCACATCCCTTCTTTGAGATTGCCCTTAGGGGACATACGGTATGGAAGGGTGGGTAGCTTGTTGGCTGATTTTTGGGAGAGGGAGAAATTGCTTTTTCTGTCGTGTTTACATCTGTTTTATGTATTCACAAAAAAGTACAACATTCAACAATAATTTAAAATTAAAACATCCAAAAAATTACGTGCATGCAAAGAAATTATTTCTTTGGATTCCATCTACAACTAATTTATAATTCATTTGTTTATTTGAGTAAACTCGATTGTATCCCTAAGAAGGTAGAGAATGTTGCCGATAATACGACCCTGTATAGATTAAATTCATTTTTCTCCCAGAATGAAGAGACCAAACTAGGATTAAAACCAGAAGTTACCGTTTCACAACCAAAATACAGGGTATATCAAGACTGCTACCGAAAACGAAGCCAGGTGGTAGTTTAAGCGACTTCAGAAACAATGCAACAGAAAAAGTTGCAAAAAAAAAGCGACATTTTTTTTTTGTTATTTTTTTCCTATGACCATATTTGGGTGGTAAATACATTTTTTCTTAAAATAATAGTGTATACCCTTTTATTTATAAATAATCTAAGGTATAAAAGTGTTTAAATTATTATTTTAGCAAAAACTATGGATTTACCACCCAAAAATGACGATATTTAAAAAGTCATAAAAAATAATTGTCGTGTTTCTTTGCGAAATTTTTAGTTGCATTGTGTTTGTAGTCACTAAAACTATCACCCGGCTTCGTTTTCGGTAGCAGTCTTGAGATACCCTGTATACAGTCGCTAGCCTTTTGAAACAATTTGACGTAGAGAAGATTGTGGCTTCAATAATATGGTCAATATTAATGAACTCCATAGGTACTAAGCTTTTCGTATCCATAAATACTAATTGATCAATGCATTTTTATTCTGAAATTGTAACCAAAGTTTGATCAAAAATTGGATCCTATGGAAAAACTTTTGTAGTGCATAAAATCCGTAGCTTCGGTCAAATAAAACACTGAGCTTTGTAGTAATTCGATTATATCTATGGCATGATTTCAGCCGAATTTAAATTTCAACTCGCAAACGGAATGACTAAATAGTTGTTTAAATATTGAAAGGTGCTAGATTTCATAAATCATGTTGTCAGAACTAATACAAACACTAATACTAAATAATAATTAAATTATGCTAATGTTATTGTAGAAATAGGACGGGTGAATTAAGATCTATAACGAAGCCGAGTGGTAGTTTTAGTGACTACAAACACGATACAACTAAAAATGACGCAAAAGCGCGACAAGTTTTTTTGTGATGTTATAATATCGTCGTATTTGGGTGTTAAATCCATAGTTTCCAGTTATCTATAGTATCACTGAGCGTTGCATTTGACGACCGCAACACCCATTGGAAGACGACGTCTAGAGATGCATCTGGACGTTTAGACGAGGTATTATGCATAATTTTAGTTTTTTTTTATTGCATTGAATGGCGAGACGAGCATGCCGTTCGCCTGATGGTAAGCGATGCGATCGCTCATGAACAGTAGCAAAACCAAACAACACCTTGAAATACAAAACAAAGCTTGGCATTCCACTGCGCTCGCCATCCTGAGACATCAGATCTTAAGTCTCAATATGTCCAGTAGTTACACAACAGTGCATTTAAACTGCTGTTTGACGGGAGAAATAGACATTGCGGTGGTACCCACACAGGCAGCCTCTCATATATGAGAGACCTACAACAAGTAATAGACCAAGAGCCCGTGGCGGCCAGACCTTCGTAATTTTATAAAAGCTGACAGTTTGTGTGCGCATTCCTCTGACATAGGCATCACACAATCAGCTATAATGAAGTTCCGATCGTGGTTGCTTTGGAAGTTATGAGCTTCAATGTTTCTGGTAATATGAAAGAACCATCCAAAGTGTCTGAATACTAAGGAAATATTTGTTAATAGTTGCACTAATAACATATAGGAAATTCCGATTTTATACTATAACGCTGACAAAATTACATTATGTTAAAGTTTGAAGATTGCGTGATATTTAATAACATGTAATTTTGCCGCCGTTATCGTATAAAAGCTGAATTTTATATATGAAAGCAACTATAAACAAATATTTCCTTGGTATTCAGACACTTTTGATGGTTCTTTCATCTTGCCAGAAACATTAAAGCTCATAATTTCCAAAGTAACTACAATCGGAACTTCATAATAGCTGATTGTGTGATGCCTATGCCAGAGGCATGTGTACACAAACTTTCAGCTTTTATAAAATCACGAAGGTCTGGCGGCCACGGGCTCTTGATCTATAAAGATATTAGGACTAGTGACGTTACTGCTTTTGTTTTGCATCTTTTTTCTTTTACTCCCACTACAAGATTTAAAACGATTATAACTTGTTTAATCTGAATGGATTTATAAAATTCTTTATTTGTAGGATTTTGGGTAAAGATACCTTTTGATAAATACAATAAAAAATGGAGTCAAACACCCTGTAATTTCCCACAATTGTTCTAAAAATACACGGGTTTATCTTAACACCTACGTGAATTTGTATAAATGGTGTTCCTAAATTGTGTACGATCTTTATACAGACAAATATGAATATTCTACCGCCAGTTTAAGGTCTCTAGTCTCTACAATATCTACAAATAGTCTAATATATATTATTAATAGAACATTCCAATTAGTATTTCACACCTAGACGATACAAAGACTCAAGTATATGAAATATTTGTTTGCCGTTTCCGTTGGTAAAACGTTTAAATTAATTTTATATCAATACAAATAGAATGGCGGTTTGATTGGAAAGTTTATCTTGTCTAATTATATTCATGTTTAAAGTAAAGTAATCAATATTTTTACTGAAAAAATCATTTTCAACGCATAGATTCATCGAAAGCTTTGATGCGATTAGAATTTAGATGCATTTATATATATATATTTATACAGCTATTTTCAGAATCAACTAAAATTACAGAGGCGTGAATTTTCCTGCATTATGAGCAGACTGAAACAACACATGACTTGATGACGCCTTGGTGACGTAGATTTTTTAAGTTACGGTTACAAAACTGAGTTCTCGGGTTCGGATCCCGAGTCGGTGTCACGTCTCCGTGATCATAATTAATATTTATGACTTTATAGAACTCAACTAATTATTATTTATTCATTATTATTACCACTATCGCTTTTAAAAGAATTAAACGTAATTTGTGATTATAACTCCGTCAACATCAAGGATTAAAAGACCTGTGTCTGCGCGAGTAAAACCGGTTTGCGGTTCGTCGAGCGGGGACTGAGAGCCACGACATTTGCTTCGTGATTCAACTTCACTACAAGTGCGAGACTAGATTGTCGACGCGTGCGTCTGCCGCTTAACTAAATTATTCATTTTTTTGTCATTATAAACTAATATCTTATTGTTGTGAACCCCATAATTGGGGTTTTCCGTACCGGATAAAATATTCGTACGGGCTATTTGTTCCTGCTTACAAGCTGTGCTAGAGCTGCTTGGCTGTGGATCATCTCGCCGCTGAAAGTCTGCACCGGCCGACCTACCCACCTGACCAGCCGCCGCCAACTACGTGTCGTCGGCGCGATAACCAAGGGGAGTAAACTAGCGGGAAAATACTATTGCCTAGTATAAATGACCCTCGAACGAAACCGGCCCTAGAGACCTACATTGTAATTTTAGTCGTTTTGTTATATGTATATAATTTTTTGTTCGTTGACTTTTAGTTTTATTTAATCAACGTAACAGTGGCGCCCACTATTGTGGTTCATAGGGTCATTTATACTACCGGTATATAACTGTTTAGATTTTCATGGTGTTGGTAATCCTGGTTTTTTTTTGTAAATTGATTCATGTTTGATTTGTATAATTATTCACTTAATGAGTACACTACATCATAATTATGTTCTCTTTGTAAGGTGTTCTCATTGAATGAATATACCAATAAGTACCTTTTCATTTTTGGTTTAACTGTAATCTTAGTTTATCCTTTACTCACAAACATTAGAATCGTTTTAGTACATTAGTAATACATGTAACGGAACGGACCATAGTTTTCTCACATAAGGTTTATTGTGTCTTTGTTTTGTATTCTCTGCTTATTTTACTATTTAATATATCTGAACAATTTACTCTTTTAATTATGGCTCATAACGTCAAATTTCTCTCATTACAAAAATCTGAACTAGAGTACGAGGTAGGCTTACGCGGCGACAATCCTCGAGATAGTGTCGTGGAATTAAGGAAACAGATAGCGAAACTTTGCCGTGGTTTTGCGTCGGAAGACATTCTGGAATCCCACTTGGAAGCTCGTGATGATTTAAAGGGAGCTAAAGAAAGTCTCCTAAAGAGTAAAACTTTTTTAAGTAAACTACGAACAACTTTTGATAGAAATCTTATGCTTCGTACAGAGAATTTACTCAACCACCTGTATCACCGGCTAGCTAGAATTTCACCTGTCACTACCGAAGATCAAAATTCACTCGATGAACTAAATATAGAATTTCAATCTCAATCTAGAGAGCTTGCCAAGTTATCCCCAACAACCCCTTCTACTGCAGCATCCATAGATTTGCCTGAGGATAGTAATACAAAGGACATCTCAAATTCTTCTGTAATTAAAGTGACTTGTGATCGTGGAATAGGCACCGACCTACATAAGATAAAATATGATGGCAAATCATGTGTTCGGGCATTCATCCAGAAAGTAGACGAGTTTGTTTTAGCCCGTAATATCACTGCTGACAAGTACTGTCCTTTGCTGCAGAAATTTTTACTGACAACGCCCTCCACTGGTACCGTAGCATTCGCGATAAGGTATATTCCTGGAATGATGTAGTAGTTTTACTAAAGCAAGACTTTAGTCAATTTGACTACGATTATCGACTAATGTCCGAAATTCGTTCCCGTTCACAAGGAGAAACGGAAAATATTACCGTTTACCTAGCAATTATGCACGGTATGTTTTCTAGGTTATCTCGTATAATCTCTGAGGACGAAAAGCTAGAGATTTTGCTTCATAATATAAGACCTTGCTACGCCACGATACTAGCTAGCTGCCCCGAGATCAAAAACATTGAAGTCCTAAGAAACCAGTGTAGGAATTTCGAAAATTTTCAATCGAGGCTTTCGCAATTTCGGGAACCACCTAAAGTCACCGCTGATACTCTTGCACCAGAGTTTGCTTACAACTATAAACCAAACACTTCACAAAGTAGATCTCATACTAATAACACATATTACAAACCTAACACTAACTCAAACTACAAACCTATACAAGACAGACAAAACTACAACTCAGCTAAGACAAATAATAATTATACTTACTCTATTAATGATGCCATGGATTCAGCAGTCGACGCTGTAAGTCCTAATATCAAACGTACCTACTGTCCTCGGTGCCGCACAGACAACCACTCCTTGAGTCATTGCAAGGAACCAAAGTTCTTGATATGTTTTAAATGTGGAAAGAAAGATGTGACCTATCCATCATGTCCAAATTGTGTCAAACCACCTAACTACCCCAATCACAGACCTTCAAAAAACTAAATAATTTGGATTGTAGCCATCACTCATATTTCAACCAGTCAGAATGGGATGATTGGCTAAATTTTATAAAAACATTTTCCCAGACCTATAACGTAGCTACAATCCTGCAATCTAAACCAGTTAATGATCCCCGCCCCTATATTAAAACTGTTATTAGTAATTGTAATTCCTTGTCAATATTCGGTCTACTAGATTCTGGTTCAGTAGTAACTATACTAGGGAATAACTCTCATAATTTATTACTTAAATATGGATTCAAAATTGACAAAAAAGAGACCATTTCAGTTACAGCTGCTGGTGGAGAGAAAATGAAATCCATAGGCGTGATGAGTTTACCGATTGATTTTCATAACACATCTGCAGTTATTAAAGCCCATATAATACCTCAAATAAAAATTTCACTAATTTTGGGTATTGATTTTTTAAGGACATTCAAAATTTTTCCAAACAACCTATCTGAAGTAAAATTCCTGTCTAATGAAGACCCTAAGATTATAGAAATATCAACTGCTACCCATATTCAATCTTACGACAACCTAAGTAATAGCCAAAAGCAAATAGCCGATGATATAGTCGAAAAATTTAAAGATATTTCTTTTGAACATAAAGGCCTCGGCAGAACACACCTTATAACACATAAAATCGATACGGGTAATGCGGCACCTATAAAGCAAAGATACTACCGAATGTCTCCAGAGAAACAGCGTATTATCACTGATCAAGTCGATGAAATGTTATCTCTTGACGTCATCGAGCCTTGTGAGAGCCCTTGGTCTTCGCCTGTTTTGGTGGTTGGCAAGAAAG
Organism: Hyles vespertilio; assembly: GCA_009982885.2. Taxonomy (NCBI): domain Eukaryota; kingdom Metazoa; phylum Arthropoda; class Insecta; order Lepidoptera; family Sphingidae; genus Hyles; species Hyles vespertilio. The sequence continues at coordinate 2,609,179 of CM042810.1, forward strand.
ATGGAAAACCTCGTTTTTGCTTAGATAGTAGAAAACTAAATTCTATAACTAAAAAAGACGCGTATAATTTGCCCTACGTATCAGAAATTTTGGACAATTTAAGGGAATCTCGTTTTCTTTCCAGTCTTGACCTATCTAAAGCTTTTTGGCAAATCCCCATTAATGAACCTGATCGCGAGAAAACTGCTTTTTATGTCCCGGGTCGTGGTTCTTTAAAGTTTAAGGTAACAGCTTTTGGGTTATCGAATGCCCCAGCAACGCAACAACGCTTGGTGGATCTTCTTTTCGGACCGGAATTCGAGTTAAAAGTTTTTTGTTACTTAGACGACATCATTATTGTAAGTAAAACTTTCGAAGAACACGTGGATCTATTGCATCGTGTGCATAATAAACTCAGTATGGCTAATCTAACTATCAATCTCAATAAATGTCAGTTCTTTCGCAATGAGCTACGTTACCTAGGATACATCGTGAATGAGCATGGCTTGCATACTGATCCAGAAAAGGTAGAAGCTATTTTGATGTTTCCTACTCCTACCACTAAGAAAGAAGTCAAGCGTTTTCTAGGAACGGCTTCTTGGTACAGACGTTTTATCCCCAATTTCAGTACTATAGCTGGTCCGCTTAATAGACTTACATCCACCAAAAAAACATCTCCACCATTTCTTTGGACTGTAGAGGCGGATAAAGCATTTAAGAAACTCAAATCGATGTTAGTTATGGCTCCAATTCTAGCTTGCCCAAATTACGATTTACCTTTTGATGTACATACAGACGCCAGTGACTTTGGGATAGGCGCAATGCTCTCACAAACTGTAGATGGAATTGAACATCCTGTTGCCTACATGAGCAGGTCGCTTTCTGGCCCTGAACGTAATTATAGCGTTACAGAAAGAGAAACCCTCGCGGTTCTGACTGCGCTCGAACACTGGCGCTGTTACCTAGAGAACGGCAAAACGTTTAACGTTTTTACGGACCATTCTGCACTGAAGTGGTTTATTTCGCTTTCAAACCCTTCGGGGCGTTTGGCTCGATGGGGTGTCCGGCTCTCATCCTTTAATTTTGAAATTAAGCATCGACGTGGTAAAGATAATGTCATTCCCGACGCATTATCTCGATGCCCATCAAAATTCCCAGACTCCACCACTTTTGCCATTGATTCTGGCTCTTCGCCTTGTAAAACCCAACAAAGTACACCATCTAGTAATGCGTCTTCCTCAGCACCTAACGTAAATGACGACTGGTACCTAAACATTTTCAAGGGCTGTACAGATCAACCTTCACGTTTTCCTAATTATCGGATAGAAGGTAATATCTTATATCGCTACATGAAAAGTAATAACCCATTAATATCAGAGTTCTCCTGGAAGGAGGTTGTACCCAAAGAGTGCCGTAGAGATATTATCGACTCTAGTCATGCCTCGCCAACGTCTGCACATTTTGGTATTTTTAAAACGTATCGCCGGTTACTCTTAAAATATTACTGGCCAGGTATGTATAGTGATGTAGTCAAATACATAACAAACTGCCAGATCTGTCTTGCGTATAAACAAGCTACACATGGTACCTTGGGGAAAATGGGCCGTCCTAAAGATTGTTCGCGTCCTTTCCAAACTATTTCCATGGATCTCATTGGACCATTGCCTACCAGCAGAAAGCAAAATAACTACATATTCGTCGTAACTTGTTGTTTCTCAAAATACTGTATGCTATTCCCATTGCGACAAGCCACCTCCACTGCTATTTGCAAGATACTTGAGGACAGCGTTTTTCTGGTACATGGCATTCCTCAAACAGTATTAATGGACAATGGCTCTCAATTTATTAGTCGCCAACTAGACACATTATTATCTAAGTATAAGATACCTAATATCAATTTTTTACCTAAATATACCCCACAAGTTAATACTGTGGAAAGATATAATAAAACTATTATTTCTGCAATTTCTACACTAATAAATAATGACCACAGGGCTTGGGACGTATGTATACCCAAAATACAATTCGCTATTAATAATTCTGTAAACGAAGTGACCCGTTACACGCCTTCCTTTTTAGTGCACGGTCGTGAACTCGTTACCTGTGGATCACATTATGTTGATAACGATTCTTCGTCAAGTTACGTTTTTTTACCAAGAGACGTTTATGCAGAAAATTTAGGATATCTTGCCAATATTTTCAATAATGTCCAAAAAGCCTTATATTATAATCATCAGAAAGCAACCCAGCGTTACAACTCCCGAAGAAAAGACGCTGAATTTAACGTTGGTGATATCGTTTGGAAAAAATGTTTTTTTCAAAGCGACAAAGGTTCTTTTTTCACCAAAAAGCTTGCCCCTAAGTACGAGAAATGCCGGGTTACAGCCAAGCGTTCACCTCTGGTGTATATTTTGGAGGATTCTGTGGGCCGTAATATTGGGGCCTGGCATATTAAAGATTTGAAATTAAGCTCGTCAACCTCTTAACTCAATACCTTGTGTGGAGTTTCGGATTTTACCTAGGTAAACTCCTTCTCTAGAGAGGGGGGTACTGTCACGTCTCCGTGATCATAATTAATATTTATGACTTTATAGAACTCAACTAATTATTATTTATTCATTATTATTACCACTATCGCTTTTAAAAGAATTAAACGTAATTTGTGATTATAACTCCGTCAACATCAAGGATTAAAAGACCTGTGTCTGCGCGAGTAAAACCGGTTTGCGGTTCGTCGAGCGGGGACTGAGAGCCACGACATTTGCTTCGTGATTCAACTTCACTACAAGTGCGAGACTAGATTGTCGACGCGTGCGTCTGCCGCTTAACTAAATTATTCATTTTTTATCATTATAAACTAATATCTTATTGTTGTGAACCCCATAATTGGGGTTTTCCGTACCGGATAAAATATTCGTACGGGCTATTTGTTCCTGCTTACAAGCTGTGCTAGAGCTGCTTGGCTGTGGATCATCTCGCCGCTGAAAGTCTGCACCGGCCGACCTACCCACCTGACCAGCCGCCGCCAACTACGTGTCGTCGGCGCGATAACCAAGGGGAGTAAACTAGCGGGAAAATACTATTGCCTAGTATAAATGACCCTCGAACGAAACCGGCCCTAGAGACCTACATTGTAATTTTAGTCGTTTTGTTATATGTATATAATTTTTTGTTCGTTGACTTTTAGTTTTATTTAATCAACGTAACATCGGGCAAAGTGATACTGGATTTGAGCCCGATATAATGGATATCAGAAAAAAAAAGAGTTTTAAAATAAATAGGTTAATTTAATATTTATTTTGGCACGATTTTCGCGACCACCATTTGAAACTTCAAATTTACTGAAAAATACTAAAAACTCAGGATAGGCCCTGTCCTTAATTTTTAAATCAATCCTCATAACACTCATTTGTGGATGTCAAAACTATTAGGCTTGGAGATCCAGAATCTGGGGGCACGGCAGTGCCCCCTCCAAGTCGAGCGAAAAGCGGCACAGTCGTACCATCCTTTTCTCGAAGCAATTCAGACCGTTTTCAACACCTCATAACTTCGTTGTGGTTAAAGAAAGAAGGCTGAATTTTAAGATAGTTACTAAGCAGGCATTATGTAAACACGGTATATTTAAAATTTCATTCAATTTGAACCAGTAGTTTAAGAATTGTAACTTTTTTTTTTTTTATTGCATTGAATGGCGAGACGAGCAAGCCGTTCGCCTGATGGTAAGCGATACGACCGCTCATGAACAGTAGCAATATTCCACTGCGCTCGCCATCCTGAGACATAAGATGTTAAGTCTCAATATGTCCAGTAGTTGCTTTGGCTACAATGTCCTTCAATCCGAAACACAACAGTGCATTTAAGCTTGTCAAACTTTCTTAATTTTGTCACTCACTGACTGACTGACCGATCATCAAAAGTCTAGGGCACTTCTAGCAGACATAAAACCTTCAAATTTAGAATATAATTAGTGTTTAGTGCCTAAATTCAGGGAAAATTTAAACATTTCATAATTGCTGTCTAGTTTTCTAGATACACCAACTACGTGAATAACTTTGTAATCCCATATAAATGTATAGGATTATAAAGCTACATTTGTAGTTAATGAATCATTGTACCTGTATATTATAATGGAATAATAGTTGTAGATAGGAATATATTTATATATACATATATATGAGGCATAACAGGAGGCGGGTATAAAGAGGGAAAGGGTGTATTCAGCCTATGAAACTGTACAACATTCCTCTAGAAAAACAAGACGAAGAAAAACTTGCAAATAAATAGACTAAATAGCTCGAAAATATCAATTACCATGAAAGAAAGAACACTAATAATCAAATCCGCTATATTTGTGATAAACTGATACCTACAAAAATAAGAAAACACCATAAGACAGAGGCTTTAAGAAAAATCGTTATATACATTCTAGAAGTTAAAAGTACCAAAAAGGGAAAAAATAGGACTCTACAAAAAGACGTGAGATCCCATCAAAAACACCCTGTAAAAAAATTCCAAGTCTCGCATCTCAGTTTTTCCACCGCAAAAAGTTGTGAGATCCATGCAATACCAAGTCGATTCATTTATTTAGTCCTTGCTTAAAATATCTTCTGTATAAAGTTATAACGTAACTTATTGTCATATCAATATTAAAAATTCTTTACGTTTTAAATAAGTAGATCAACTTGGCCAGCAGCATTATGTATAAATTATACGATACATTATGTTTTCATGCGATGGCCAAGTCGATTTATTTATTAACAACGTAAAGAATATTTAATATTGATATGATAATAAGTTACGTTTTAACTTTATACAGAAGGTCTCTTAAGTAAGGACTAAATAAATTAATCGACTTGGTATTACATGGATCTCATAACTTTTTGCGGTAGAAAAACTGAGCTGCGAGACTTGGAATTTTTTTAAAGGATGTTTTTGATGGGATTTTTCTATCCCAAGCTGGTGATTTAACTAACGTATGTGAAATCGAAGATGTTTTACAATATGAGGACAGTTTAAGTTTTCGCGGATATGATTAATACATTGGAACAAAACTATTTACACATATATATTATCTGGTACACAGTTCTGTCAATTTAGTCTTTACAGTGCATAAGTTTTATTTATATTTTATGTATAAAAAAAAAGTTTATTATTATTATATTTTATCAGCGATATTTCATATTTACTTATATTTTTATCTGACATCCACACTGCGACCACGAAAACTATAAACTTATCCAAACATTGACATTCAACTGTCCGTTCTTTTCACCCGTGCGTCCCATGCACTGTACTAAGATAAGAACCGTCGAAGAAATTGAAGTAATATCGCCAGTTGTTACTTGTTTGCGGATAAACAGAAGATATCCGAGCATCGGCATTCAGCACTCCCGTTCCATTTCCATGATGGACTTGGTAATCTCGTGTAGTAGTTCGTAATGTGGCGGATATCGGATTTTTTCTCGGATATTTCTGTTTGTTTTTGCATATATTTTGGTTACGACAATTTGGGGTTTAGATTATTAAATTGAGATTTTGTTTTGAAAGAAAAAAAGCCTTTATTTGCCAAGAAATCGTTTATAGTTATACTCATATTTAAAGTAACTTAAGTAAGTATATAGTATTGCTTGTCACAATTCGGTTCATGGTCAGGATGTGCTGGTAATAAAACCAACGCTGGTCTTCCGCAAGATTTTTGAAACTATATGTGCTGCTGGAAACGATTTGTTTCATTGCTTTGTTGGCGCTGCCTCCAAAGGTTATGGAAGTCAACAATTGAAAAGAATGTAATATAACCAGAGAGTCATAAATGACAGTAAAATATAAATATTGCGCATTCCTTTGTTATGGAAAAACGTGCTTTTATACATGCACGACAAAGTAAGGGCAATGCACCAATAGCACCGGATGACAAACTGCGACTAAATTCAAATACTGCAGATTGCTAATTTTCGGTTATTATCACAACAATTTTCATGAAAAAAGGGAAATGAAAATATTTTTCAAACTCATAAAATGTCATACATTATTTAAATTCAGATACTATTTTTCACTACCACCCAGTTGACATGGCTGTTTGCGCCAGTGAAACAGTCTAAAAACTCTAGCATGGCTCTTTTCAATACAAGTTTAAAACACAGTGATTATAAGGGAGTTGTAGCTAAGTTAAAATAACAATAAATACACCCAACAGCCACATACATAATGTTTACCACATATGAAGATGTTGATCTGATCTGATAGACTTGTATCATGGGTATCAGGAACTACGGGAGTGCGTAGTATAGTCACGGTACGGGAATCAAACCCGCAGCATTCCGTTTCACTTTGAGCGTCTACCAATTTCGGCACAGACGCTGTCATTTTCCATCAAGTACGGTCGTCTCAACTCGGGCGGGTATGAAAGCCTGGTTATCCTTATTTTGCTTTTGCCCTCGCCAAGACCAATGTCTTTCCGATGCAGAATGAGAACTGTGGAGGCTAAAGTTCAATTCCTAGGGTTGATGAATTTATTTATTTAAAACTTCATTGTACACCTAAGACTAACAATAAAGAATAAGAGAAGAATAAGTTAAGTAAATAAACTCTCAATCGTACTGTCGATTGTAGAGGGGCCCGTGCCCTGCAGTGGGACTTAAATGGGCTGGTCAATTATAGACGGACTCATGCCCTGCAGTGGGACGTATATAGGCTAATATAGAAGTTAAGTTAAGAAAGTAAAATTAGTTAATTCGATGTTTGTTAAGAAAATCACATTTCTATTTAATTAACGACAGTTAAGTTTAAGTAAGTTCACTAAAAAACGTACATAAGACTACATAAATTGTTAGTTGAACCTATGATGCAAAAAATCTATAATCAAAAGAACCATCTGTATTCGCATCAGTAACATACTTCAATACTTTCACACAAAATAAACATGCAATCAAATCCGCAGCCCTCAAAAGCGTTAACAATGAATCTTTTCCAGCATAAAAACCTGGAATACACATGAATAAAAGAAAACAAGGGGTTTTTCTCAGTCGATTGGCTCACTACATTAGGCGCAATCCACAAAGCGCGTTTAGCTCGAAACTCTTTGCATTTATTGCCTTCTGTTAGATTGAAGTGATATGGATGTAAAAACACTGGCAGTGTGGACTGCGGCTAACATTTTACAATCCAAAAACAAACAAAATGTTAAAGCTTGACTATTTTAGTTATTTATATGTATATGTGTGCATAAATAAAGCACACATTATTAACAAGAATAAAATAATAATAGGCTTAAAGAACATCCTAAATAGTATATCAAACTGTAAGAAAAAAAATTGAATTATTTAAAAAAAGCTTGGAACCATTACAATTTACCAAAAGACCAAAAATTATAATATGTAAACAATATGTATTATTCTTCAAACCTTCTTTTCTTCAAGCCTTAATACAAGATTTAATTATTGATCTAAATGTGGGGTCAAGACTATGTACGTACTTTTTTGTACTATATAGATATTCTTATTTATCAATTTTAATTAAAACATAGTTGGTCCATTCTCAGCTTCAGTATTTCTTTTTTTTATTTACTCAACCTCAACACCTATTTTTAAAAGCCGCAAATAAAAAAGGTAAAAGTTCGAAGTGTATGTGTCGACTATAAATCGAATCCGACAATAACTTTCACATCACGCTATTAAAGGAATTGTTTATTTGCGATTGCATGAGAATAGGGAAAAAATGGCGTTTTATTATAATTCTAGCAATAGAGCCCATACATGTAGGATTTGAATGTTATGAAGAAAGATGAGTAGAATAAAACGTTAGACGAATGACTGACATGTAATAAATTAATTTGAATTTAAATTTGGAAAGTGGTTTGAGTGAAAGAGATGACGAATAAAATTACTTAAGATGGAAAGAGTTAGAAGATGAATGATTAAGATGCTAAAGTACGGAAGGACGGAATAAGAGAGAACGGTCTGGAAGTCGAGGAAAGACGTGATGAACGATTGAAGTGGTGACGAAATTAAGACTAATTTATAAGAATATAATACTGAAGATTTTCCAAACGATATATGTATGTTTGATTTTGATGTTGGAACTATTTCCACATACATAATGTAACGCCTTTTTCCCAGAAGGGGTAGGCAGAGGTGCAGCGAGGATACCTACGTTTTGTCTTGTATTTTCCATCCGACGAAGTGGTGATATATTGGGGACGAGCCTATTGATATATTGGGCACAAAGTCCTGACTTCAGATACTGACGTTTCTTATACATATTTTGTTTGCAGAGACCCTGTTGGTACTTTTAAGCATCATACGGCAGCGCTAAAACATACCACTGAAAGGACAAATAAAATAATTTGAAACTTTTATTATGTAGCTTAAGACAAAGAGAGAGTATTTCGCGACGAGAATCGTATACCATTATATGATAAACGCCATAGATTATCGTTTTTTGACAAATGTTTAAACACGATGTAATTTTTTATATCCCTACGATAATCGTATTGTCAAGGCGGTAAACTTTCCTCTTATAAATAGGGCTTAAGTGTAAAAATGTTAATTACGGCTTCAAAAAGGGGGGAAACAGGTTTTTTCACCATCTTGAACTGTGGCTATTACCTGGGTGGAGAAACCAAAAAAGTAATAACTCAATCGAAAACATTAGTATAAAGGTGAAACAAATCATTCTACACTTTTATATTTTTCTAAAACACAAAAATACAAGAGTGCATTCCCATTTCTCGGGAAACCATTCCGTATTTTGCAAGTTTTTTTTCTAATGTAACTTAGAGATAACAGTGAAAATATCCTTTGCTATCTTGCGGTCGTAATGACGCGATCCTTAGGGAATTTCCTTGTGTTTGTAGTGGTGTGGTGGTTCAATAAACTCGATGTGAAATTTGTCACGGGCTCGTAGAAAGTATATTTTTAATAAATCATTTGACAAATAAGAAAATAAAAGAAGAAACAAATTCGCCCAACAGTCACACTCGTAGTCCTGACCCCACACTCTGTTGTCTCACAGGAGATTAACCTGAAGCGACAGTTTCGCATTTCTTGTGGTGAGTGTGACTGCCGGATTCCCAATACCTCTTCCCTCTTTCCATCCTTTTCCTAACCAGTCCTTTGCTGATTTCATGAGCCGGCAACACATCCATGATTCAAACTCTATGGATGTTCATGGATTGTAATCACTAACTATCTGGTGACATGTTTGCTCGTTTGTCGAAGTAAGGAATCACCGCATTCGCATTCTATTTCTCCCGCCAAACAGCAGTGTAAATGCACTGTTGTGTTTCGGTTTGTTCAAAAATATCTGAGCCTTCAATGGCGCCCACACGCGATGTGTAGTTTTAATTAATGGATTACAACAATTGCACCGGTGGTAGGTCTCTCATATGTGACAGTCCATCTGGGTGGGTACCACCGCAATGTCTATTTCTCCCGCCAAACAGTAGTTTAAATGCACTGTTATGTTTCGGGTTGAAGGATATTGTAGCCAAATTAACTACTGGACATATTGAAACTTAACATAATTATGATGTCTTATGAAATGAAATGAAATGAAAATATTTATTGAATCCATAAAATGTCATACACTATTTAGATTCAGTCATTTTTTTTTCCACTACCACCCAGTTCACCAGGCTGTTTTCGCCAGAGAAGAACGGGCAAGAAACTCTAGCGTTGCTCTTTTCAAAAATAAGTTTACAATACAGTGATCATACAGGAGTTGAAATTCAGAGCAGTTCATAAATTATTCATAATAATGATTATATTGTACGGCTGAGTTAAGTGTGGTCGCCCTGATCGCGGAACCGGTATACACTGTTCAGCAAAAGCAATTGAAGGCAATAAAAAAAATTAAAAAAATGAAAAAAAAAATGAAAAAAAAAAAACAAAGTAATTAATATTATCATTATAAGCAAATTGAGCAGACCAGTCTACACAAGCAGCACCCGTTCACGAGTATGACGCATGTGCCAGCCATCGGTCTCCTCAACCGTGTTACAGGGAAGTGACCGACCCGGCACACGTCGCCGCCGCAAGCACAGACCTTTAAGCGAGCATGACATACTCAAATTGCCTACAACTATGGTGACACAAGTGGGATAATTATTTTAATTATATTTAACAGAGTACACACACATCCGGTTCGGGGACTTATATTATGTTTTATTCCCACGCCTTACTATCTTCTAAGTATTCTGAAATTTTATAATATGCTTTATTACACAACTGTCGTTTAATATTAGATTTAAATTTATTTATAGATAAGGCTTTTATGTGAGTGGGAACTTTATTATAGAAATGTATACAGTAACCCTTAAAAGATTTGCTAATTTTCTGGAGCCTGGTCTTATGACTGACTAGATTATTTCTATTTCTAGTATTTCTGTCATGAATATCGCTAACCTTTTGAAATTGTTCTATATTCTTATGGACATACATTAAATTAGCGAATATAAATTCTGATGCTACTGTCATTATATTTATTTCTTTAAATTTTTCTCTCAGAGATTGTCTGGAGCCCAACGAATAAATAGATCTTATGGCTCGTTTTTGAAGAAGAAAGATGGTATTAATGTCAGCAGCACCACCCCACATCAAAATTCCGTAACTCATTAGGCTATGAAAGTAAGCAAAATAGACCAATCGAGCTGTATCAATGTCAGTCAATTGGCGAATCTTGCCCACTGCAAAAACTGCAGCACTCAGCTTTTTAGCTAACGCTGTTATGTGGGGACCCCATTGAAGTTTAGGATCCAATGTGATTCCCAAAAACTTAGTAGTCTCTACAAGGCTCAACACATCCCCGTTCATAAAAATGTTGGCATTCACTTTTTTTACGTTAGGTGTTATAAACCGAATGCATTTAGTTTTTTGGCTGTTTAACAGTAAATTGTTAACGCCAAACCAATGTACTATTCTTGAAAGAGTGTGGTTTACTTCGTCAAAAATTGATTGATGTCGTAATTTTAAATATCAGTGAAGTATCATCAGCAAACAACACTACCTCACATTTATCCCTTATAAAATAAGGCAAGTCATTAATATAAATCAAAAAGAGAAAGGGTCCAAGAATTGAGCCCTGCGGAACCCCCATAGTAACAACAGATCCATGTGATTTTTGTCCGTTGACATCAACCCTTTGAACCCGATTGTTTAAATATGATTTACATAGTTCAAGAGCAAGTCCATTTATTCCATAGTGGCTCAATTTCCTGATAAGAATATCATGATAAACACAATCAAACGCTTTGGATAGATCACAGTATACACCTAAAGCATCCTGAGAATCCTCCCAAGCATCAAATATGTTATCTATGAGCTTCACACCAGCATCAGTGGTGGAGCGACCCCGAGTAAAACCAAATTGTTTACCATGAAGTAAATTATTATTTTTAAAATAACTTTGCAACTGTATAAGCATCAGTTTTTCAAAAATTTTGCTAAATGAAGGCAGTACTGATATAGGTCTAAAATTAGAGGGGTCATCTGTACTACCAGATTTAAAAAGAGGTATTATCTTACTGAGTTTCATTTTATCAGGAAATATGCCACTATTAATACATGTGTTAAAAACTAAAGCTAGCTGAGGAGCTAATATAGGTAGTACATAGTTGAGGATCTTTGTAGAGATTCCCCAGAGGTCATAAGTAGTTTTAATGTTTATAAGTTTAAATGTTTTTACAATGTCATCACTGTCAACGGATTGGAATTCAAATGAATCGCCACACCCTGGCACACTTTCCTGTAATAACGTATGGGCTAAAGAAGGAGACGAATTTAAGCTTTTTGTTATGGAAACTGGTATATCTGTGAAGAACTTTTCAAAAGCCCTAGCTACTTCTATATCAGAGTTTATTAATTTATTATTAATACTTAAGCTAAACTCGGTGTCACGAGGTTTAGCTTTTCCAGTTTCCCTATTAATTACACTCCATGTCATTTTAATTTTATTTTTGGAGTTTTTTATTTTTTCTTTTATGTATAATGACTTTGCTTTATAGCAGACTTGTTTAAACAATTTAGAATATTTTTTAACATAATTTTTAAAATGCTCACTATGATTATATGTTTTTTCAGAATAAAGATCATATAGTTTCTTCCTACTTATGTGTATGCCAACAGTGGCCCAATTATTGAAGCAAGTTTTTTTGCTTGTGGGAACAGATCTGGATGTAAAGATTGATTCAAATTCCTTACAAAATATGTCAAATACAGAATTATACAGAGTATTGGGGTTGTTACCCTGTACAAGTACATTGAATTTTTTCAACAAATTATTCTTTAATTTATCTAACCGGATCTTTGTTACCGGAACAACATTAAGTTTTCCAATGGAAGTTTGATGGAATTCGCTTCTAAAAGTAACTAGTTGTCCACAGTGGTCAGAGTCTAACTGATTAATAATAGATTTATTTTCTGGGACTATATCTGTGAACACATTATCTATACAGGCAGCGCTAGTGTTGGTTATCCTAGTTGGCTCCAAAAATAGATTGACTAAGTCAAATGATAACAAGAGATTTCTTAATTTTCCAGTCATAACAGAAATATCTAACAGATTAACATTGAAATCTCCACACACCAACATTCTTTTATTCGTTTTACTTAATTTCCTCAATGCATCTTCAAGTATTATTTCAAAAGTATTAGGATGGCGAGCACAGTGTAATGCCAAGCATTGTTTTGTAATTCAGTGTTTGGATTTGCTACTGTTCATGAGTGGTCGAATCGCTTACCGTCAGGCGAACGGCACGGTCTCGCCATTCATTGCAATAAATAAAAATATAACAACAACAAATAATATAAAAAGGTACAAAAATTTCCCAGCTACCAGCAATCGAAACATCGCGATACGTACAAATAAAAAAATACGATTCTCACAACAGCGCCTGTGATGATGTCTTCTCCCTAGGGAACCGTTCTTATTCCGGGAACATTCCCGTTTGTGTTTCACACCACGCTTCGTTACCATTGATAAGAGATAAAAGAGATTATTTATTTAGTGGATGTAGCTTATGGGATTTGTAATGAAAAATTCTCAAAAATTAGTGTCGTTTTTGACAACTAAGTCTACAAAAAAATGATTGCTGTAGACAGGGTATTTATCAGGAGACTGCTACTGAAAACGAAGCCGGGTGGTAGTTTTAGCTACTTCAGATACAATACAAATAAAAAGTGTGCAAAAAAAAACAAAATACAGATTTTTTCTGTGTTTTTTTTCCTATCATCGTATTTAGATGGTAAATGCATAGTTTTCAATAAAAAATACACCCTTTTATTTTTAAAGACGGTATGCAAGGGTTCAAAATATTATTATTTTATCAAGAACTATCGATTTACCAGTCAAACACAATGATATTGAAAACATAACAGAAAAAAAATTCGGTTTATTGCGAAATTTTAATTTGCTTTGGGGGAAGCTTCCAGTGGCTGACATACGAGTATAAACAAATTTGAAAATTTCTTAAATTTTTAAATATATTTGTATACTTTAAAGTACACTGTAGCCAGAGTAACTACTGGACATATTGACACTTAACATCTTATGTCTCAGTTAAATTGATTTTTGGCCTAAATTATTACATTAGTAAAACCTGGACAGACATGAGACAACTAATTTTAGTAGTAACTACAAAGAAAATGTTTTATAATAATAATAATAATAATAATAATCATTTATTTCAGGTAACCAAGGACCCATAGCAAAGACAATACACAAATAATACATACATCCACAAGAACATACATTTTCATTTTTGCCTCTATCCAGCACCATATGTGATATGTTTGTCACAACAGTGCCGTACATAAAAGCAATCTGGCTTATCAGCTATCATTTTCAGGACAGTGTTGGAACTGAGTCGAATTCTGCGCACCAAGGATTATGTAAACAAGAACCGAGTATAATTATTTTAGTTTTAAAATTAACAAACACACAGGCAGTGCTGTTACTTTTGATGCTATGATGTAATTGGGGCAAATATCTTACAATATACTCGTAATATATTATTTATATTGATTTTAAAACTAAGGACAGGCTTTCAGTACATTTGGTTTCAAAAAGATGAAAGTGAATATTGCGCTAAAATAAATATCAAACGAACTTAATTTAATACATTTCATGTAAACGTTGATAAAGAAATTGTTTTAATTTATAATCTTTATTTTTATTAGATTACTTAAGATGTACTGGAGCGCGCACCACTTACGTCCTAACACTTTACGCGCTTTCCTATCTGTCCATATATTTAAAGAAATGACTATTTACCTACAAAATACATTTATCTCGCTAGTACAATCAAAACCTTAATCTTTCTTACAAATGGCCTTTCATTCTGGTACCTACCAAACATTGCCTTCCTACATAAAATAATTTGTATACATCTAGAGTAAATATGTGACGACAAATAAGCTTTACAAATATCAACCCACGCCCCGCCGAGTTTGTAAGACTGATGTCAGTTTTTCTTGATCCAACAATATTGACCCCACGGCATTATGTACACGTGGGCGGTACTACAAACTACTCAAGAGTACTAATGAGGGCGAAGAGCCTATTCTAGCGCGAAATTAACACATTAAATAGATTAAATATAAAATAGAAACTATTAAGGTAAAGACGGTTTGGTATAGGACTGAATTTAGTTCTATAAATAGATTTGTTTTGCTTAGATCTGTACGAGTATACAAGGCGTAGGCTGATGCGCCATTAGGGCACAATTAGGGCCTCCACAGTTTACGGTTCTTATTTTATATCTTTAAACGAGAAATTCTTGTATATATATATATATATATATATATATATATACCGGGTATCTCAAGACTGCTACCGAAAACGAAGCCGGGTGGTAGTTTTAGTGGCTACAAACACAATGCAATTAAAAATTTCGCATAGAAACGCGACAATTATTTTTTATGATTTTTTAAATATAGTCATTTTTGGGTGGTAAATCCTTAGTTTTTGCTAAAATAATAATTTAAACTCATTTATACCTTAGAGTATTTATAAATAAAAGGGTATACACTATTATTTTAGGAAAAAACGTATTTACCACCCAAATATGGCCATAGAAAAAAAATAACAAAAAAAAAATTGTCGCTTTTTATTGCCATTTTTTCTGTTGCATTGTGTCTGAAGTCGCTTAAACTACCACCCGGCTTCGTTTTCGGTAGCAGTCTTGATATACCCTGTATATATATATATATATTCTCTGAATCTCGGACACGATTTTCATGAAATTTTGTATACAGGGGGTTTCGGAGGCGATAAATCTATTTAGCTAGAATACATTTTTAGAAAATGTAATAAAAAAATTAACTGATAATATTACTCTTCCTGACATCTATTGGCGAATAATAATACTATTTGTTTTATTGTGTGCAACTAACTGCATAACCATACAATAACACTAAAGATATTCCAGCAAATGGCGTTGTTAAGCAACGCTAAGCCAATGAGTGGTATTAGCTTTTAGGTTTTATGTCAAAACTTTAAAAATAGTAAGTGAAATTGGTAATTTGGCGTTGAGTTTGGATATGGCTATTTGTTTGAATCATGGATTATTAAAGATATACTGCCGGATTGAGCGAATATTGAATCGAGAGAGAATATCTTATATAAAGTACGGTATATTCCGCGGAGCGTTAAAATAAGACCATGTTGAACTGTATTGGAATTATAAATAGTAAAAAGGTACAAGAAGACTTTTAGTGGAGTAATTCCTTCAAGCTCGGTCATCCAGGTACTTTCAACTTATAACGTGACAAAAAAGAGAATACGGTGACAATTGGCATTTTTTTATGGCAACACTATTAAAAAATTCGGTGTCTAACCAACCGCGCCACGGCGGCTGTCAAAAATAAGAATAATAATACAAAATAAAAATATAAACCAGAAAACAAACAACATTTTCTTATGTTATGGGCATCAGTTGACAATTACCATTACATTATACTGGTGGTAGGCCTCTCATATGCGAGTGGCCGCCTGAGTAGCTACCACTTTGTCTATTTCTCCCGCAAAACAGCAGTTTAAATGCACTCTTATGATTCGGATTGAAGGTCATTGTAGCCAGAGTAATTACTGTACATATTAAGAATTGACATCTTGTGTCTAAGGATGGCGAGCGCAGTGGAATGCCAAGCATTGCTTCGTAATACAAGGTATGGCTTGGTTTTGCTACTGTTCATGAGCGGTCGTATCGCTTACTATCAGGCGAACGGCATGCTCGTCTCGTCATTTACCGAAACAAAAAAAAAACATATCCAACCACTTTCTTCATAACTTATTGCTGCATTTACCAATTATTTACCATCATTTACCTACTTGTCTCTTCAGCCAGAACAATTAAATAAAATTCCCACTCAACAAGACCAAACGAATTGACAGCAACAGAACGGAAAGCTTAATACAAGCTCGGATGAAATATGTACGTATTTCAACAATCACTAATCTTCCCGTATTCCTTCTAATTCCCTCCGAAATAGAATTTCGTTAGCATATTATGCCGATTCGTATGCCGGTCCGAAAGAGAGCTGAGAGCAGTATTATTCTGATTTTTATTTAAAAATATGTTTTGTAAAATATTGAATGTGACAATATTTTTGCAGTGATAGTTTTAATATACAAAAAATTGGCAAGTAAAACTAAATCTTATGGTATATTAAACTATATGGTTTCATCAAAATTTGTTATCTTTATTTCTTCCGTGTATTTTTTTCTTTTATGTTTTTAATTTATGTACAATAAATATATCTTCATGATGTTTTCTTTGTAAAGGTAACTCTCTTTAATTTGACTTTTCATCTACAGTTTCTCATTCCTCACGCATGGTGGTTTTCAAGATGGATAAATTTAATTTATCATTCTCATTCCAAAAGTAATACATAACAGTATGTTAACTTAGCATAATTTATAACTAGAAATTATCAAAAGAAAACATATTAGTAATACCAAGAGCTACCAACAAAAATATCAGCCTAAAACATATAAAATCACACATTTACAAAACATAAGACAACCGCAATATCGTTTCGATATCGCTGTATGTTACTCATGAACGTCAGAATAGGTTCGCCACACAGCCCGGTGGGAACTCATTAAATTTTCAACCGTTACCCGTTCCGGTACAAGTCTGTGCAGGCGAATTATTAATTAATCCAAATACGTACTTTAATACATTTTTCTTATATCCCTGCGTTAAGGATATATTCTAATTTATTATCTGATTAGTCAGGAGTTTAAAGGGAATGTACACGGGTTTGCGTTTAGCTTTTACGCACTTAGAGACTCACACCCATATTCTAAGACGTTCCTCGAAAATTTCTCAACTCCACTCGGCCTTACTTGGAGGAAATCTGTATTCATAGTTGAAAAAAGCCTCCTCCACTCAACGTCACTCAATACTTTTCTTTTCTCGAGGAAAAGAATCAACTACCAAACTCAAGGTACGTCGCGACCTACCTTAAGGAATACTTGAGGAAATATTTTCACTATGGAAACAGTGTTTATTATTTACATGACAAATTTTGACTGTCACTTTTCAAGTGAGCATAATATTGAAATGTCAAATAGTTTTTGTTATATCTGTACCTTATTAACACATCAATGACGTATTCGATGACGTATTTCCTCGACTCAATCTCACTTGAGGATCCTCTAGGAAATACGTATAGATATATTTTTAACTAAGCATACCATTTTCGAGGATTCCTCGAATTCATTTTAAACGTCACCTCGACAGAGATAAGGTTAAGGAAGATTTGAGGAAACGTCTTAGAATACGGGTGTAAGGCTGTTTCATCGCTTTAAATATTTATCTGTGTTTAATATTTGATGAGTATTTTGTAGAATTAAGATATGACGCCATTTAATCACAACACAATCACGTTTCGATACGAGGAAATCAATACATTAAGATCCCTGTGAACTTTTAAGTGACACAACAAAATCAAAATAAACTATTTTTGTATCTACTAATTTTGAAATTAATCTATGCTATAATAATATAGTACATAAAAAATCAAGCTTATTTATTGCACATAATTTGAAAACGACTGCCACGGTGGCGTAGTTGTACTAAGGTATGATTTTTTTTTCCTCCTGTGTATTATTGTGTGGGGGTCTGGTTTAGAGTCGCTGTTGAGTGGTGTGCGTGACCATGTGGGGTGATTCACTGGCAACAGGATAGGGTCTCGCTATTTGATACGACGACCTATCCCTCGCCGGTCTTGTGTGTAAGTGTAGGGGGGGTCCAGAGGAGCAGGACTACCACATAGCAATGCTTTCATCCGCCCCTCGTCGGCCCCCCTGGGTAAGTAAGTTAGAATTGAGGTGTGTGTTCATGTTGTGAGTGCTATGTGAGTTCGCTAAGTATTGTAAATATTGTGTACATAGGTTTATTTAGTTGGATTTATTATTAATCATACAATTTTGTTGCGATCGAGCAGAGTAATTGTTTACACAGTATAGAAACAAGTTTCGCAATTAGTTACTTAAAATAAGTATGTAGACAAAGATAATATTAGAAATAGAAGTGGAAAATAATGTGCTTATTTCTAGAAATATGGATTTTGGTAAAACAATAATCAACCTTAAGACTACACGATGATCTTGAAGTATACATACTTATAATTATTATTAGCGAGTTAATGCGAGAAGTTAATACACTACATATGATGAAATCAAATAATTTTAATACACACTAAGGTATGATTACATAGTTGACGTTAAGGGTTCGAATCCCGGGTCGAGCGAAGTGATGATAGTTGATTTTCCAATTTCCGTTGCTATGTCTCTGGGTCACGTTGTTATAATATTTTATTAATTTTTATATTAATTTTCCATATTATAAGTCATCCGTTTTATTCACAACAGAAATTAATTAATAAGATGTTTGCAAAAAAAAATGACGATAATACAAAAAGTCTATACAACAAGAATATTATAACACAGATACAATATTAAACCCGCTTCCTGCAAAACACAAAAAACACTTGTTTCATTTAGTTAAATTAACTTTAATTTTTATTCCACAGTCACAACACAGATTTTTCTAAGCACAAAAGTTAAAATGCCGTTCCATAGAAATGAGTTTTCCTAGAATTTGCCCGGTTTAAAAAACTACAATTGTACACAAAGAGTTAGCAACATCTGCCGAACAGTGCAATTTTTATATCATTTAGTCCAGTGAACTAAATATTCCCGGGACATGGGGCCGCCATAAAAACTCGATTACGTGGAATTTAAATTCTAGGGACACAGTGCAGTGTGAGACGTAAGGCAAGTCTGTTTTTTTTTTTCATTTTTCGTTACTACACATAAAAAAAGATTTATGAAATATTATAAATCACCATTAATTATGCAATTTCATACAGAAAACCTTTAGATGGATATAAGAAAAAGAAAGGAAGTGATGACAGCCTAGTACATATAAGAGACAAGAAAATATCATAAATTAATATTGAATAAAATAAATATTATAAAATAAAAACAGTCATTATTAATTTTGATTCTTTATTCTTTATTATTATTATTTATATTATATGGCTTAGTTTTTTTTTATTACATTTACAATAGGTATTCATCTCCAAAATCTAGCATCATCTTAAAAATATTTTTATCTTGTAGTGGGAGTAAGAGAAAAGGTAAGATGTCCGCATTACACTCCCAATCTTTAATTTTACATTTTAATTTAATCACTTTAATATAATGCTTTAATAAAATATAATATAATGTTTTATTTCAATGGTATTCGTGTACGCAAAATTATACCCAAAATAATCATAGTATATTATGTTATGGAAGCCTGCTAATTGCTTGTTACGCAAGGGCCTAACAAGTTATAAACCTAACCTATAAACTGTAAGGTCTTTAATGTCATCCCAGACATAAGATGTGAGTTTTCGATTCGATTAACATTATTAGTTCAACTTGAGGTACATCAAGCCTGATACCTGTTTTTGATTATGCTTTTTGACAGCCTCCGTGGCGCAATTGGATAGACACCAGCTGTAAAATGAGAGGCCGCAGGTTCGATCCCTGTACCGAGACAAATACGTGTGAAATCTAAAAATAATTGTCTTGGGTCTGGGTGTTGGTGAGACCGAAAGTCTCTCGTAGTTTCTAGCACCCATGACACAAGACTTAATTATCCTTAATATGGGGTGAGGACTATTAATGTGACTGTAGGGTTTATTTATTATTACCTAACTCTAATCAACACCATTAAAAAACAAACTGGTGGTAGGTCTCTCATATGTGAGAGGCTGCCTGGGTGGGTACCACCGCAATGTCTATTTCTCCCATCAAATAGCAGTTTAAATGCACTGTTGTGTTTCGGATTGAAGGACATTGTAGCCAGAGTAATTACTGGACATATTGAGACCTAACACCTTATCGTCTCAGGATGGCGGGCGCAGTGGAATGCCAAGCATTGCTTTGTAATTCAAGGTGTTGTTTGGTTTTGCTACTGCTCATGAGCGGTCGCATCGCTTACCATCAGGCGAACGGCATGCTCGTCTCGCCATTCACTGCAATAAAAAAAAAACAAACACAGCAAAAACCTACTTTCAAAACTATGTCATAAAAAAGTATTTGAAAACATTATTAAAAGCGCCGTCCGGCAGTGAAACCGCAATTTATATTTTCATTATACGTCGCATAATAAAAGGCAAATTCCGATGTTTAATTTGTAAAAACGTTGAAGACTTGTTTGTGGTGTATTAATGTTTATTATATACAAACGGTACGGTTGCAACGCTGAAATCTCGGGTTCAAATCGTTGTTTGAGCAAAGTGATATTGGATTTTTCTATTATCAACTCGGAGTCAGACATTTGTGCTGATATGGCGATAGGCTTACCTATCACATCGTGGAAGGGAACATACAAGATGAAATGTGAGTGTCCTGGCACCTCTGCCTAACCCTTCTGGGAAAAAGACGGAAGTTTATGTATGTAAATATAGGCAAATTTTCAGCAAAAAAAGTACCTATCTATACATATAAATAAAATTGAAGTGTCTGTTTGTAAAGTGAAAATTAAAGAAAATTTCCAACTAGATATCTCGATACCTATAACGAAAATGATCTTAGAATTTTTTTGTCTGTCTGTCTGTCTGTTTGTTCTGGCTAATCTCTGAAATGGCTGGACCGATTTTGACGGGACTTTTATTGTCAGGTAGCTGATATAATAAGGAGTAACTTAGGCTACATTTATTTTAGAAAAAATCTTTTATTTTAGAAAAATAATGTTTTGTTAAATCCACGCGGGTGAAGTCGCGGGCACAGCTAGTCTCATTTAATATCAGATACCGACATTTATCGAAAAAATTTACCTATCTGATATAAGATTCAAATACCGACATATAATAAACATTAGTTGAGTTACTGTGCTAAACTATACTGTAAATGCAAAGAATAGTGGTTATTGCTGGTTGCGGTGCATCGATCGCGCTCGCTACTAAATACTTGCGGAGATGTTTCCCACCACGCTTGTCCGTCAGCTTAATTTATGCGCTTCAGTGCTGAATGTTTGAATTGTGTTTCTGTATTAGGTTCTATTAAATTTGCTTATCTATACATATAAATAAAATTGAAGTGTCTGTTTTAAAAGTGAAAATAAAAAAAAAGTCCAACTACATATCGTTATATACACGATACCTGTGCCGAAAATGATATTTTAAAATTTTTTGTATGTCTGTTTGTTCCGGCTAATCTCTGAAATGGCTGGACCGATTTTGACGGGACTTTTTTGTCAGGTAGCTGATATAACAAGGAGTAACTTAGGCTACATTTATTTTAGAAAAATAAAGTAATGTTGCAATGCCCGCGCGCAACTCACGCGCATGCCACCACTGGGTCGTCACGTCGGGCGCCTCCCACCACTTCTCCCACCAACGAATCAATATCACATTTACAAAATATTGTATATAAAGAAATGTTTCAATAAAGCTAATACAAAAAACTGAAAATAAATGTGTAACGGGAGTTTACCACCGCTCGCTAAGAGATGGCGCCACCGTAGAATTAGATCGCGGTATGGTTTCGTTACAAAGGTTGATAATTAAAATAAAAAGGCAAAATCAAAAAAAAACTAAATAAACTAATTCACTTTTTTGTTAAATTCCACGCGGACGAAGTCGCGGGCACAGCTAGTATACCATTAAAATTCTGCATGTTATTGTGTATTAAATGATTTCTATATGAATTCCACGAAGAAAACTAAAGGTGACAGCCCTGAATTGGAATTTATTGTAATGATTTAGGGTAGAAGAGGAAGAGAAGGAAAATAACTCCTGTACAAGAAGCTGTATGTATAAGCTTCTTGCTCCTGTACCTTAGGCTATCTGACAGGTCGATTGAAACACTACGACAATGCCTTGATATCACCCATTGTTTTCTGTTCACAAGGTGGTCAGACGACGTGGTAAAGGTCGCGGGACATCGCTGGATGCCTTCAACAGGTCACAGTGGAAATCATTGGGGGAGGCCTATGTTCAGCAGTGGACTTCCCTTTGCTGATGGATAGTTGCTAGGTAAATTTAACTTAATTTTAAAACTATGAAGAGTTTTGCAATATTTGATATGTACATGGCATTCTATAGGATTCATATCACCATTTATCATACCTTGGGATGGAAATTAGCTGGCTAATCTGTAGATAGAACCAGTGCCAACTCTACATACCCTTTCGCATATTGGTCTGTGAATACTCAGCAGTAGACTTCCTTTGGCTGATAGATGGATGGATGGAGTAACATTTAAATTTTACAGATTTCCCGTCTTTTTAAAAACTACGTATAAATTCCACGAAAAAGACACTATTGAAGAAGCTATTGAAACAAACCAAGTTGGTCGAGAAAGTTGTTAAGCGAGTTGGAGCGTACTTAGCTGTAATTAAGTAGTGAACCTGGCTACAAATCTCGCCGAACGGCTGCCGTCTAATTAGCTGCTTTTACACGCTGGTTTATTGGTACTGCTGATGGCGTTTTAATGCCAGGTTGGAAGGACCTTGATGAGTTTTTATATACATATATCCCTGAAGAGCAGGTCAGTGTTATTCAGAATTTGCCAAGGTTATTGCCGTACCAAAATATGTCATATATGAATTGTATTAAATATCGGTCACGAATTCCGGTCCCAAATAATTCATACAAGAATTATTTTCATGCGAAAAAATCACAAAAATTAAAATGTCTAACCTAGTATTTGAACCCAGGAAATCACCAATCTATTACGTGTACACGCTGTTTTAAACCCAAGAGACTATAAATAGCAACTTACAAATTATTTGTATATATACCTCACGACAGAAAACCAATTTTAAAACTACCAAGTAAATGCGATGGTGAATACAACACTTCAATTAAGAATTGACTTACAATTTCCTTCGGAGTTCGCCAGTACCGCGACTCTGGGGAACAAAGATTACCAACTCCACTGCAGGCGCATAATAAACTTTACTTGTTATTTGTAAGGAATGGCGTTTGTTATTTTGTCGAGCATTCAAGTGCTGTTTGCGAGACCTATCCTTGGGGATGGAGACTGTGTCTAGGGTATAAAACTCACGTAGATATGTCAAATTTGGAGTCTAGACGTGATATAGGTATCCGTTTTTTGAAAAAGCCTAAATAATCATATCGATTTATTTGGACAGTTCATATTAAACTTTCTTTATTGGTGTCAAACTTGGAACCTTACATTTGGTATAATATCTGCCTAACAAGACAAATATTATTATTTTTTCGAGAACGACAACACTGTCTGGTCACTGGCCTGAAAGTAGGCGACACGCGACATGACCGCTCAGGGCCAGTAGCAAAACCAAGGAACACCATGAATTAGGAAGCAATGCTTAGCATGCTACTGCGCTTGCCGTCCTGAGACATAAGATGTCTCATTGGGAGAAAAGAAAAATATTAACTAAGGTGGTACCAACCCAGGCGGCCTCTCAAATATGAAAGACCACTAGTAAAGTAAATAAATAGTAAATGCATAATGGTTTCATAATTTCCATTAATATCTAGATATCATTAACAATGTCTTTCAAACCGCAACATAACAGCGCTTACACACTGCTGCTTAAAATACACAAATGTTGCTAACACAGACAGCTGCGCCTCTCATGAAGAGACTATTTTCCTATCAATAAATACACTCAACAGTCACATGCATAGTCCTGACCACACTAAGATCGAGTCTTGTGTCGTCGGTATCAAGAACTACGAGAGACTTTTCTGTCTCACAAACACCCAGATCCGAATCAATACCTGTAGATATTGTCTCGGTGCTACAATATGTACCTAAATTTACGCAAAAATCAAGTTAATAGCAAAAAAAAATCATTCCAGTTCAAAAAATCGAAAACACTCCTTAAGTTTGAAGTAGACAATTAATACGTTCGCGACCCGGAGCCAATGTCAAGTTTTCTACTTTTGCAACTCCTAGTTACCAAGTTGAAAGCATTAATCTTAGCTCGTACGTCTTGGTGTCCATAAAACAAGTCACATCTTTACTTGGGACCAGAATTGGCGCACTTAGTTTGTATATTACGTTCAGTTTGACGTAACATCATATTTCGCTTTAAAAAGTCTACCGTTGATCATAGATATCTTAAAGAATAAAGTTAAATTCATTTTTTTTTTGTTTTTAATAACATTGTTTTTACCACAGTTCTGTTTTAGGAAATATAATAATAAATAAAATCCCAACTTACAAAAACCTAGGTTTCAAAAAGGCATGAAACTATAACACCACATAATACTCTCTATTCATATTCCCCAGTGATACCCACGTATTTATTTACAATGTTAGACTTGCAACCATCTGGTGCTTGGTGAAATCTGCAGTGTTTCTATATAAAAACTAGATCCAACCGGCACGCCAAAACATCTGTTACCAGCGTACCCCTGTATTTCTTACGATCTGCACGGAATAAAAAGCATTGCAACATTATTCTCTGAATGTATTTTATAGTGGGAAAAGTTGTTCATGCATGTCCTAATAGATGGCGCTAGTTTATGTTGCCGATTTAACTATATTACGACCGGGAAATATCTGGTATCAAGAACAGCTTTGAGTTAGAGAGAATTACAAATTGTTTATTGGAAATGGCATCATTATTACTTCTTATACTGCATGCATGCGCAGTTTACAAAATTGTGATGTTTGATTAATTACATTTCTTGTTGCCAAAACACATCTATCAATCTTTAACAAACCACCACGAGGCTTAAGATCAATGAATCTCAATTTAAATATGAGTGATCTGTAGCCAGAGTATCTTCCTTATTATCGTACGAAAAATCGATACAGACCTTATGTGATTTAATATGTCGAAATACATGTAATAGAAGGAATACGAGTTAAGACATTCATGCTAAATGTAGCAATTTTTTCAGAATCCATAATTAGAGATGAATGAGAGAATCCATAGGTCATACTCAATTGTATATTGTATAGCATCGGGAATGCTTATAGCCAACAGTAGACTAAAATCATGATATAAACGATTTAGTTACAGCATTTTTTATTTTACACAACATTGTTTAATTTATGAAAGGAGCCAGATCAAAAATCGTCTTCGTTTCGTGCTTAATTCTTAGCCCTGATATGAAATTTTACAAACTTCAAAACGATGACAAATTCAAAGTTCGAACAGATACCGGAACAAATAAGGTCGTTCTCCCTAACCCTGAATCATCACAATGGGCCGAATACAAAAGAATTATGAATGGTACAAAGAAGGCTTCCCGTATCTCGGTTAGAATCGCGGGGCGTGCCGTACAATCGGATTTGCGTAGTTATATTGCCACGACAATTTGCGTAGGCGCTCTGATGACTTACACTTTACAATATCTTACTATTGGTTCTCGAATTTTTGGAATCATATATACAAACAATTCGAACAACTTCTGAATTTAGTTTGAGCGAAGTACACAAAACATTTGGTAGCTGACATAGGTTTATAAAATTACTATGAATAAGGGCGTTATTTTTTTAAAAAGTAAACCGACATTTCACATTCAGAATTTGGAATTGGAATTGACGTTTATTGTGAAAAAACATTTAAACGATCGAATTTTTTTATATAAAAATTCATTGGATCTGGAACCAGACGAACATGAGCAATAGAGTAATCGAGTAAATAAAACATTTACAAACCATGTGAAGTCATATATACTAACAATAATATTCTTATTATTTACCTCTTTTAGTCCATTGATTTGTCACCCGCTTTTCTACGGAGAGAGGTGGACAAAAATATTTACAACTCCTATAATTAAATTCATGATTAAATTCGTTGCGGGTTAAGACAAGTTAGAAATATCCCGAGACTCGGCGAAATTCTTTATCCTGGCTTACAGGAGTTGCAGTGTTCTGTGTGAGGGAAGGAGTCCAAAAAAATATATATATAATATCCAAAAAAATATATAACAGGGTATATCAAGACTGCTACCGAAAACGAAGCCGGGTGGTAGTTTAAGCGACTTCAAACACAATGCAACAGAAAAAGTTGCAAAAAAATGCGACAATTTTTTTTTTGTAATTTTTTTCCTATTGCCATATTTTGGTGGTAAATACATTTTTTCCTAAAATAATAGTGTATACCCTTTAATTTATAAATACTCTAAGATATAAGAGAGTTTAAATTATTATTTTAGCAAAATCTATGGATTTACCACCCAAAAATGACGATATTTAAAAAATCATAAAAAATAATTGTCGCGTTTCTAAGCGAAATGTTTAATTGCATTGTGTTTGTAGCCACTAAAACTACCACCCGGCTTCGTTTTCGGTAGCAGTCTTGAGATACCCGGTATACTATTATTAAAAATACCAAGTACCAACCCGCAAAAAGTCAAATATGCAACTAAGGATTTATCTTTTAATTGTAGGGAAGACAAATGTCCAACTATAATTGAGGTATTGATGTAATACCTCAATGCCAACTACGAACCAATTTAACATCAAACGTGGTATTATTATTATGACTGCCCATTCCACAGTCAACAACTTCAAATAACGCAGTAAGCCTCAACTGAATACACATATTACATTTATTGAGGTACAACTCAATGTTTCCAAATAACAATAAAATCATGATAACATGTTCGCAGAAGGATTCATAGAATATTTATTTAACTTTTTCCACGAATGTACAAAGCACTGCCTCGGGGTGAAAAATCCAAACAGTTCGGCTTATACACAAGTACCCTTATTGTGACTGTGCAAATATTCATATTATATTTTTATTGCTATATTTCTAGGCGAGGATGCATCAGAATGTATTACGAATTTATTAGACTTTTTTTAAATCAGCCCTTAGATGTTTATTGGCGAGACAAGCATGCCGTTCACTTGATGGTAAGCAATAGACCGCTCATGGACAGTAGCAAAATCTTATCTTAATTTAATTTCGGATTGGTTTTCTGCTAATAATCTACTATTAAATGCTAGTAAGACTAAATGCGTCCGTTTTGCTTTACCGAACGTGGCAAGCGTAATCACGCGTATCGAATTAAATTCAGAAATTCTAAATCTAGCTAATTCCACAATTTTTTTGGGATCACTCTAGATAAAAAATTACAATGGGGTCCACAAATTGAGAGATTATCAGCTAAACTTAGCAGCGCAGCGTTCGCAGTCCGAAAAATAAGACAACTAACTGACGTTGCAACGGCTAGATTGGTATATTTTGCTTATTTTCATAGTATAATGTCATACGGCATTATTTTATGGGGATCAGCGGCTGATATCGAATCCATATTCATATTACAAAAAAGAGCAGTCCGCGCTATTTATAATCTAGGGAGCCGCGATTCTTTGCGATCTGTTTTTAAGGAAAGCAATATACTAACCGTGTCATCTGAATACATCTTTCAAAATATAATGCACGTTCATAAAAATATTAACAAGTTTTATAAGGTCAGTGACACCCACACTATTAATACGCGGAATAAAAATAAACTAGCAATACCCTCGTTTAGACTAGAAAAGTCAAAAAAATCTTTCTTGGGTAGTTGTATTAAATTTTATAATAAGCTTCCCAATTGGATAACACAGCTACCGGACAAACTATTTAGGACTCATATGAAAAACAAACTTATGACTAGGGGTTATTATAATATTAAGGAATATATTGAGGATAAAAAAGCCTGGGATTAGGTGTTCTCTTGCACATTGTGACCTCCTGGGGCCCTGAACTATTCGCTTAATTCACCACCTAACCTAATTTAAATAATTAAAAATATCTAAAATTGTGAACTCAAAAATTTACCAATATACAATCAAATAAATCAATTAATTTATATGACGACCGATCGAAAAAACATATAAAAATAATAATTAATATGGCAAATCTTTGTAAGACAAGTCACAAATACTTATTTTAGTAAATTGACCAAAACCAAGCCCACTGAGTTTGACTCGCTGGATCTACTCAGAAATGGGTTGCGCCGCGTAGTATCCAGTGGTAAAGTAAAGCCCGCTGAGTTTGTTCGCCGGGTCTTCTCAGTCAGGGCCGCGTTGGATCCGGCAGTAAGCCTAAACATACGGGACGTATCGGAAATACTTATGGTCGTTGTCTTAAGTTGGACCCAAAACAAGCCCACTGAGTCTTAGTCGCTGGATATACTCAGGACTGGGTCGCGTCGCGTAGTTCCAGTGGTAGTGTAAGCCCACTGAGTTTGTTTCGCCGGGTCTTCTCAGGAAGGGCCGCGTTGGATCCGGTGGTAACTATAAACCGCTACGCACCATTGTAATATTTATGGTCCACAAATAATATAATTTAATTTGACTAACGTAAATAATGTATTTCTTTGACAAATAAATTACTATAAAGTTAAAACTAATACTTTAAATAAAATATGAATAAAAACTAAATAAATAAATAAACCTAATTATAAATAAAAATATAATTTATTTAAAAATAAATAAAATTAATAAATAAATTGATAAAAGCAAAAAATTTAAATAAGTAATACTAAGTTTAGGAAATATATTGTAAATAGAGATTAAGTTCTATGTGTATTGACTTGTCATAAGAGCTCCTTAATTGCCTACGTGATCAATAAATACATTTCATTTCATTTCATTTCAAAACCAAACATGATGAATTACAAAGAAATGCTTGGCGTTTCACTGCGCTCACCATCCTAACGCTGGAATACTGGAACGCCATTCAAATAATAAGTTGCTCTTAACAGCGCACGGTGCACTTAGCCAGTACATTTAATCGGGATTAACGTAAGTAAGCGCATGTTATATTTAAGTTGCGTTCCAGTATTTGGGCGTAAGACATTTATGTCCAGTTTACTCTGACTACAATGTCCTTTAAACCGGAACACAACAGTGCATTTAAACTGCTGTTTGACGGGAGAAATAGACATTGCGGTGGTACCCACCCAGGCAGCCTCTCACATATGAGAGACCTACTACCACCAGTATTTGGTAAAAATATAAATTAAAAACGTTTTTGTAAAATGTAGAGCGATCTTTATTTAAATTAGATAACTTCCTATATAGTGCTACCTAAAACCATGTACAGTAAGAGCGTGTTGAGAGTTTAAATATTTCTTTCTATTCCTTAGTCATTTGGTTGCTTAGACATTGAATTTATTACCGAGCAATATTCATGTATGACAATAGAATTTGTAACTGACATGCTCTCAGTGACTTCTGCTCTTTCCTTTTGCTCTACCGGGCGTTATTACGGTATCCAGGCGGCCTCTGATATATGAGAGACCAACCAGCAGCCAAGAAACTATTGTGCCTAAATCAGACAGACGCGTTCGCCAACAGATTCATAGTGGTCGCGGGTTCGAATCCCAGGACACACCTCTGACTTTTTGGAATCATGTGTATTGATAGTCAATCCCCACGCACTATAACGGTGAAGGTAACCATCTTGAGAAAACCTGCATACCATAATAATTTGTAAGTACTTCTATAGTATGTTAAGTCCGCCAACCCGCACTAGGTTAGCGTGGACTATATTATGGTCTAACCACTCTCAATCGTACTTTCGATAGTAGAGGAGGCCCGTGCCCTGCAGTGTGACATATATGGACTGATACCGTACAGCACAGTTTCTTATCTCGTTCAGAACTTTTACCAGACCTTTTAAAAGTTTCTTATTACTAATTAACACGAGTTGCAATGGTAACTCTCATGTACTCATATCTCAGACATTCATTTAAAGTTTGACGCGACGATGTGCTTCGTTTATCTAAAGGAGAATTTATAGGGTAGGTACTACTTTGTTTGATTACTAGTTTATGCTATCCACTTTAATGTGTTTATAAATTATGGTGGTAGGTCTCTTATACAGGGTATACCAAGACTGCTACCGAAAACGAAGCCGGGTGATAGTTTTAGTGACTTCAAACACAATGCAACTAACAATTTTGCAAAAAACGCGACGATTTTGTTTGTTTTTATTTTGGTGGTAAAAATATAGGCAATTTCTAAAATAATAGTACACTAGAAGCGGTAGTGACTTCAGACGCAATGCAACTAAAAATTTTCCCAAAAAAAAGTGACGACTTTTTTGTTATTTTTTTCCTACTTACTTTCTAGAATTACTAATAATTTAGTAAGAAGTATCTATGTTGTACGATTGAGAGTGGTTAGGCCATATAGTCCACCACGCTGGCCTAGTGCGGGTTGGCGGACTTACATACCATAGAAATTTTATAAATCGCTATGGTATGCAGGTTTCCTCACGATGTTTTCCTTCACCGTTTTAGTGCGTGGTGATTGACTATCAACACACACATGACTCCGAAAAGTCAGAGGTGCCCTGGGATTCGAACCCGCGACCACCGTGAACATGTTGGCAGTCGCGTCTAGTCCGTTTACCAACAGGCCACCACGCACTTTTTCCAACTCTCAATCGTACTCTCGATTGTAGAGGAGGCCCGTGCCCTGCAGTGGGACGTATATGGGCTGATACAGATCTATGTTGTACTTCTAAAAAATGCAAGTCAATAAGCTTGCACAAATTCTTACAAGTTGTTAAATTGGTAAATAAGGTATCAATTGGAAAAAAGTAGAGATAGGATTTTCGAAAATATGGCTATCGGGGTCTTAGGCAGAATACATTTTACATACTGAAATAGAGATGTCATTCAACCAATTGAAGGCACCCTCTGACGTTAAATATGGAAAACAATTAAGAAATATGTCTTTAGTTACGTATTTTTATGAAAAGTTAGAGGAAAGCTTGGACCTGAATTACATCTATAATAACAGTATCGATTTAGATATTGTCTATTTAAAATAAAAGCAAATTATTCGGTATGGAAATGGGAACATAACAATTCTCATTTCCGCATATGTATCATCATTGTAAAAAATAAAAGTTTTAAGGCTAATTGGTGCTATTAGAAATAATTCAGGGCCAATATTATCCCCATAAAATGTAATCTGCCCAAATGAAGAAACCCGTAAAACCAAACGATTTTTTTAAGTTAGGCAAACCGATGATTATAATTCGCCGTAGCTTGGTTAGTTAAACCAATCTTAAGTATCAGTTCATTTGGAAAAGGGGTTTCTTGCCCAAAATAGTTTGGGAATCCCTGATATAAAAGTTAATCAAAAGTTGTTACTAACCACACAATTGCTTCTTAGATGTCCAATTTATGAGACTATACTTTGAGAAAATACACTGGTCTTAGAATTGAGACGAAGGATCAAGTACGTCGTAGGTGTTTTGTGTTGGATTTTGTCAAATTTTATGGCAAACGTTCAGTTTCTTCAAAGTTGATTCATATTCTGTATTCCACATGCTGTAAACTAAGTTACCCATAACGGTACTCTCAACCGAATATACCGCTGTTTTACCCCTTATGTGAGTAGTTCTACAATGCTGTGGATCGACCAAATTATGAGAGTGTGAAAGTTGACAGCCTCAGTGGCGCAGTCGGTTAAACGCCTGAGAAACGAGAGACCGCGGGTCCGATCCCCGCACCGAGAGAAATGTTTGTGCAGCCCACAAATATTTATTTCGGGTCTGGGTGATTGTGAGACCGAAAAGTCTTTCGTAGTTCCTGATACCCACAACACAAGACTCGATCTTAGTTATTTATTATATAATGTGAATAAGCCTATAAATGTTATGTGTTATGTTCGTTGGAGATTCTAACAAATAAAATAAAAAATGACGCCCGGTAGAGCGAAAGGAAAGAACAGAATACTCTGAAAGCATGTCAGTTTTATATTCTATTGTCATACTCTACTTGTATATTATTAGGTAATACATTCACTATCTAAGCAATCAAATGTCTAATAGAATATTAATTTTACTCACAAAACTCAATATTACAGCAAAGCTCTTACTTTACATTGATTTTTAGGTAGCGCTACATTGCAGGTTATCTAACTTAAATAAAGAAATGCTCTACATTTCACAAAAACGCTTTTTAATTATTTCTTTTTCCCAAATTGATCTTTCAAAATACCCTTATCTTCGTAAACTGGTACTAATATAATAATACAAGTCACAAGAGTTGTCACACGCTTATTTTCTACGTTAAGAGATGGCGCCACAGTCGAATTGAATCGCGGTATGGTTTCGTTCACATTCAGAGTATATAACGTCCTCTCGACAAAGCAGAATCATGTTCATGGGTAGGTGATTACTTACCATCAGGTAGTTTTTGAAAGTGCTTCGCACGCTCAAAGCGTGGATGCAAGCGCTTAAAATTCTTTAAAAATTGGTCATCTGCAGTAGTGATGGGTAGGACATGTCAAAAAATTGAGTTTGTATGAGTTACTCATTATGTCAAATGAGGTGGGACAATGTACCACCTCATTTGAGGGGATCCTCAAGTGAATGAGTAGTATGTACAAAATAAGTAATGAGGTCTTTTCTGAAATTTGAGGTATATTCTGTCTAATGAAAGCTGAGAGTGATTATTTTTTTTCTTATACTGGCAACAAATATTGGTAGTTATTGTTTACATAACCTCTTCAATAGCAATTTGTGAATAGTTTTGTAGTTTTCAGTATTAAACAATGCGTAAAAGAATTAAAAAGGATGTGAAAAAGATGCTTTACGATATGACTAACGATTACGAAGAAGTGAAACGTCAAAGAGATTCCGTTTTCAAAGAAAAATCGTGATTTTCGTCAACTATTTCCGAAATTGCATGTAGGTGGTTGTAGTAATGTTGATACTTTTACTGCATGCATTATTTGAATAAAATTAATTTATTAGGATAATTTTTTAGGTGTTGCGTGTGTAATGGACAATGCTAGTAACTATGATAAAGCAATTAATTTAATGATGAAGACTGCAGTGACTTATTTGGAGACTTCAGTTGGCGACGAGTTTGTCAATTTTAGTTTTGATGATTGATTTATTTGGAATAAATGCATTTATTATATTTTTTTATTTATAAGCAGTTTAAGTATCAATTATTAGGATTCCGTATAAAATATGGAAAAACTGTACTCTAATACCTGACTACTCCGTTGTCCAAGATCGGTCTGTCAAGGCATCCTGTAAGGTATTTCCTGTTAAACTAGCATCATAGGTGGTGTTATAGTACATGTTTATATAAAAATCCGAAAACCCAAATGATGGCGATAATAATACCTGCCTGTCTTTTTGTAAATATTTAGTGAATTTTAGTTTCAAGTATAAACTCTATCTAGATAATATTGAAAAATTCAAGTTTTATTTTTAGAGTTTCTTAACCAAACGAAAAATCGATGCTTAAGAAAAGAAAAACTGAATTTAAAAAATGTAATCATTAAGTATCGATCAGATATTTCCAAGTATACTTGGGGTTGTAAGCGCTAGATTTTTTAAATTTCCCGCTATTTTGCACTCAGCTTTCATTAGACAGAATATAGATGAGGTTTGTATTAGTACATAGCAAAAATAATGAACTGAGACTTAAGCTTGAAGATGCAAGTTTCTGTTACTCGAGTGTGACATAATAATGTAAAAAAAAGAAAAAATGTTTTAAAATAATAAAGTATTTATTAAAAGAAAATTTACATATAATAATTTAAAAATAGCAACATATTAGCTTTTTCCCCATCAAGGCGCTTTCTTCGTTCCGATATCATTTGGCCTGATTTCGAGAAAATGCGTTCAGATGGGACAGATGTAGCGCTTATGCAAAGCCTTTTTTTCATGATGGCATAAAGTCGCGGATAGGCACCTTTCTTTTCGCGCCACCATTCAAACGGATATCGAAATAAAAATGTCCTAAGGGTGATAAAAATAATTATCTTTCGTTTATTAGAGGTCCTGTCATAATAATACAAGTCAATATTTTCAAACTCGTCAGTAATCACTAATTTCGGTAACGCTCTAATAGGGACGCACTGGAGCGTGCGCACCACTTACATCGGAACACTTTGCGCGCTTTTAGTCCTGTCCATATATTTATGTCAACGCTGTCAATGTTGTTTCGACTTGAAAAATATGAAATTTTAAATCGTACCTATTAGATTAGACGAAGTTTGAGTAAACATTTAATAGCCTTTGCTAAGCATTCATAACAAATACTCATCACACACAACAGATATAAATAAAACACAAATTCACGAACTGTAGGACCCATATAAAGTTATTTAAGTTCTTAATAAAAAAATATTCATCCTCATAATTACTTACCAACAACAGGAATACAATGGTGCACTTATTAAAATATCATATATTAAAAACTGTGTATAATAATAATAACAACAGAATTAATATAATATTAACAAAATATGTTACGTACTGACCACCCCTAGATATCGCTGACTTGCAATTATGATATTTGCCAATAATCAAGTTAGCAACGGAAGGATCGCCGACGCAGCGGAACGTCTATCGACCACGAGCCGCCGATTCAGCGCCTCGTGCCCCGCACCGACGTCATCGGAAGCGGACACCAAAGCCTTCGCCCCTCAGGCCACCGTCACTTCTAGGTCTCGCATCGACCAGTAGACATCTAGATTAATTAGTTATAATTTTGTAATTTTTATATTTTAAATAAATTAATTATATTTTAAAATTGCATTTTTTTGCAACCTCGGGTCGCGCTCGACATAATTGGCGCAGTCGGTAGGATACCCGAAATATCACGTATATCGCAAACCGCCACGCGCGTGCGATCGAGTATCGAAGAATCTTCGCGAGCAGCTTCCTGAGGTGATCAAGAAATCGATCTAAAACAACAAAATCAATTAACTAAGCAATAATAAACAAAAGTAATGAACGTAACGAAGTTTACTTCAACAGTTTAAATACAAAATTTAGCAGACGTCAAATGTTACGAATGTCGTTCCATAATACATTCACTTCAATTTCCTTGTTGTTAAGCATACGAAGATTGAGCGAGACTGACTTCAAAATACTACGCATACGTTCGCTCACTCATTCTTGCAAGAGGTAGCGACCATTACAATTGCGAGACAGCGACATTTTCACTACGTACCTTATACCTACTCAACTATTTGAGCTGGTACAAAATTTGTGTTTGAAGTCATGGGACAATTTATTCCTTTGTGTGGGACATTTGAGGTGCTTCATGTATGAGGTACCCATCACTAATCTGCAGCCAGCTAGTGTTGAGTAGGACATGAATTGAAAAAGAGTTTGTAAGAGTAGCCTCATTTTTGTACTAAGCCAGTACAATGTCCCACTTCAATTGAAGTGAGGCGTACTGACGCTTATTTGTGGGTCATAACTTTGCCTCACGGCTCACGCCAATGAAATTACATTACAGACCAAGTAGTACAACAAATATGAAGTAATACACATTAAAATGTTGAGCCGCTCTTACATTTTGCCGTCATGTACGGGACAAATGTACTGCCTCTTGTATGTCCTACTCAACACTACAGCCAGCATTACCAAATAGTAGATACTTCATACTAGATACCCGATTTTAGATTCACGGTACTTTTCCCGTAAACGTGGTAATTGAAGAATTGGCAACAAATTATCAGTCTTACTGATACTGCAAATAAGCATTTTTCTTCGGGCAACACTAGTTCCTGTGTTCAGTACACTCCTTCGTCTTTGTATCAGAGATAAAGAGTGAAAGGCTTACTTTAATTATCATTACTTATAAGTTAGGTCCATTCTTATACAATATTTTATAGTATCTTATACATTAGTACCTAAGCGCTAGAGAGAAATTAGTAGAGCTAGAGGCAGCATATTGCAATAATTGTGAATATATAGGTGTCAATATTCCTTAATTCATAATTTCATATTATAAAAATATGTATACGCTGTAACGAGCCACTATTGATATTTGATATCTACATTTCAAATCTTTCATAAGATGGCGATATTCACGATAAATATTAATGATTAAAATATATGAAATATATTTATTTAGGTATATATTTCTTTCGGACTCTTTTCTTTTTAAGCAGAATATGAACTTTAATACGCATACATACATACATACATAAATTCACGCCTTGTTCCCAGAAGGGGTAGGCAGAGGTGCGAGGGCACCTTCTATTTAATACGCATTAAGGTACTAAATACGTCTTTATTCATAAACAGTGTATAAATATTGTAACTACAATTTAAATTACAAAATCCCAATGCAACTCTACCTAAAACCTTTCAAAACGTACCAGCAAAAGGAATTAAATACGATTTCCATCGGATATATTACATAGAAAGATTTGAAACTCACAAATTGATAAAACTAGCTTAGATGACAAAAAGAACTAACTACAAGAGATTTGAAAACTGCAGAATCGGAATTTCCAACTAAATGTAGTAAAACTATTGAGCTGAGTTCAAATAAAAAATATGGAAAACTACCATCTGTTACTAGCATTTTATATGCAATTTCGACATGATCTTTAGTTTTTATTATATTTTAAATTATCAATAATATAAAATTAATATTTTAATAATCAAACTTTACAACTGAAAACAGAAATAATGATGGTTTATGAGAAAAAAAATGTGGTAGGTCACCCATATAAAGGTCACCTGGGTACCACCGCAATGTCTATTTCTCCCGCCAACCAGCTATCTAAATGCACGGTTGTGTTCTAGTCTGAAGGAAATTCTCACCAGAGTAACTACGGGTTATGTTGAGACTTAAAATCTTATGTCTTAAAATGGCGAGCGCCATGGAATGCCAAGCATTTCTTTGTAATTTATGGGATTGTTTGGTTTTGCTTCTTTTAATGAGCGGTCGTATCGCTTACCATCAGGCGAACGGCATGATCGTCCCGCTATTAATTTTATTGCAAATAAACAAACAATGATCCGTGGTGCTTTAAAGCTGGCTTCTCTAACTGTAAAACCCTTTATCAGAGCTTATTTACCTCTCTTTGGTCCATTGATTTGACCCTCGTAACCTTGGGAAATGGACAAAAATACTTCTAACTCTTTCTATTGTTTGACTTCATGATTAATTTCGTTGCGAGTTCAATACAAGTTAAGCATTCCCGGAGACCCGCCGAGCTTCAATGCTCGGTGTCATTAAAATGCATGCCACTGCTGATCCTGGCCTATAGGAGTTGCAGTAGTGGTGTGACGGCGGGACAGTATGCACAAACAAAAAAATGATATGTGTTATTTTCTTAATAATACGAAGTGATAGAGTTACATAGTAGCTACTTTGGAGTTCAATGGGAATATCCCTGTCACCTTCATAATGTTATTTGAATTTAATCCATGCGATAATTGTTTATCAAAATGTTGACGCTAGTCTCTAATTTTTATAAAATTATTCGTAAAACTCAAGGTTAGTATCATAAAATAAAACTCTTAACAGATTTTTATTTCCACCTTCACAATTTTAATATTTTTTTTACTTAGGTGTTATCCCGCTATATTTACAGTAAGCAGGCGTGTAACTGACAGAAACTGGATTGTACCGGCTATAACTAGATAAGTTCAGCGGAGAAACGAGATCTAAGGGTGGGCTATTTTTAAGGAAATGTGAGTGTCATTTTCGTAGTCGTAATACATTATTTTTAAGTGAAAGGTAAGATCAGAAATACTTTGGACTGATAATAAAACTTAAGATTGTGATGTGATATGATGACAAAGAAAGAAAGTTTTTTTTATTGTTTCATGTTATCGTATGTTGTGTGAGTTGTGCGTTGTTTTGTTTGTGAAAGTAAATCTTTTTTTCTTTCTTTTTTTTAAAGACTCTACCTAGTACCTTCTTCATTTGGATACAGATTACATGTGTAATTTTTATATATATTATATTATGAACAAAATAACAGAATATACAGGCTAATGGTAAAAATAAACGCCACATAAGTGAGTCGCCTTTAGGGTTTAGCCTATGTATCTCCAATTTAGACCAGGCCAACAATTTAGCACGGAAGGAAGAGATAATCTAATAATTATGTATGGATGCTCTTTCTAGAACATCTGTAGGTATTTACGACCAGGTGTATAATATTAGGTCATAGTTTTAGAAAAAAAAAACTCTGTTGAGCCTACGGACGAAATTTAAAAGACTACAAACAATATTTCACTTCTTTAAATATCTCTAACAACCGATTTTCCAAACAAACATTATTTAAAAATAATATTATTCGAACAACAATATCCGAAAAATGGCTGGTAGCGGTTTGAGACGTTGGGCTGAAGATCGAGCCCAGTGGCGTGCCATAGGAGGCCTATGTCCAGCAGTGGACGGGAATAGGCTGATGATGATGATTATTCGAACCTTTCAGTGGTGATTTACCTAGATCTGAGCGTTTTCTAGTGCATGGTAGCTTGTTGGTATCAGACCAAACGGTGTTGCCAACATGATCACGGTGGTTCCGGGTTCAACGGGCACATCTCAGCGTACAGACTTTTCGGATTCAAGTTTATTGATAGTCAATCACCACGCATTAAAACGGTAGACGAAAACATCGTGAGGAAACCTGCATACCATAGGGATTTGTGACAAATTATATGGTATGTAAGCAAGCATCGTGGCCTGTATGACCTAACCCGTTTCAATCATACTCTCAACTGTATGGGAGGCTCGTGGAGGAGGTTCGTGCCCTACAGCGGGACGTATATGTGCTAATAAAATAAATAGCGTTTATGTCAAACATTTGACTCGCATTATAAGTGTTGCGGGGCTGACCCACTCACCACATCGGCTAATGTTTGTTCCAACGAGGCAAACATTGTACCGAAGTAAACGTAGAATATATGAGCAGTTGAGAGGTTGATTTTAACTCTGGGTTGTAAAGGATAGCCGTCTATTTATCGCTACATAGTATAAAACAAAGTCGCTTTCTTTGACCCTATGTCCCTTTGTATACTTAAATATTTAAAACTACGCAACGGATATTGATGCGTTTTTTTTAATAGATAGAGATATTCAAGAGGGAGGTTTATATGTATAATACGTTCATATTATTGTACAGAAATCTATTTGTTCCCGGGCGAAGTTGGGCCGGGCCGCTAGTTTTTATATAAAAGTTATTAATATTAGTTATTTTATGTCCAAAGTAATACGTGATAATGCAAACTAAGTTATGACTATAGCATAAACTTTGATTTCTTCGTTATTAAAAATATCAAAAATATGATTACTCCGCCATTAATTGTTAGTTATTAGATTATGTTTGTGTCCTATGTTTAGCATAAAATATTATAGGTGTTGTGGGCCAGACCACTCGCCACATCGGCAAATGTTTGGCCAACGAGGCAAACATTGTACCAAGGTAAACGTGGCATAGTTTCAAAGTAGGCCATTACAGTTGCCAAGTTGGTTTTAACTCCGGATTTTAAAGGATTGTGGGTTAGTTTTAAATGAATATAGTTTTTAGTATTTATATATTTAAGGCGAATGTATATGACTGCCTCTGCGACAGAAGTTGTACTACAGTATGATTACAAAGCTGGGGTCTCGGGTTCGAGTCCCGTGTCGGACAAAGTAATATTGGATTTTTCTGTTTATTATCAGCTCAGAGCTAGGAATTTGTGCCCGATAAGGCCATAGCGTCGCCCCCTGTCACATCGTGGGACGGAACACACAAGGTAACACTTGGGGGACCTGGTTACACTTCTGCCAACCCCTTCTGGGCAAAAAGGCGTAAGTTTTAAGATATTATAGACTCTATACTATAGGGTATTATTATTGAGAGATTTATGAGATCATAATCATTTCCAATAATGTCAGAAAATTAAATAAAATTCCCACTGGTACAATCACTACAGATGTAGACAATGTTTTTAAGTGTACAGTACACAAAAAATACAAAAAATCTAAATATTCCACAATAAAAATAATTACTGATATTAACTTCGCCCGCAAAAATTACAATTTTTGTTTTAAATGCCTACATGTTATACAAAAAATAATTTCAGCAAAAACAACTTCATATTTATTCATACACTGGGACCTAACCTAGAACAATCTGGATGAACTAATTCGCTCATCCGTTCCCTAGGGAAACTTCACACGATTAATACTCCTCCCTATTATATGGGTAATAATCACAAATATCACGTGACCCGCGATCACTCACCTCGCAATATAAAACGGGGGTCTCGTAAAACTGGATATACTTTGGCAATATTTTACCTAAATTCTGGTTTGGAATCGAATAAGCTGAGTAGCTTTTTATGTATTTATTTTAATTTTCATATTTTTATGTTTAATGTAACAAATATCTTAGGCTGTACGTTTGCGATTTACATCTATGGTGCTGGTAGGTCTCTCATATATTATAAGCCGCCTGGCATCTCTATATACCCTATCGCCAAACACGAGAGTAAATGCACCGTTGTGTTCCGGTTTGAAGAACATTGTAGCTTACATTACTGTAAATATTGAGACTTAACATCGTATGTCTCAGGATCTGTATCAGCACATATACGTCCCACTGCAGGGCACGTGCCTCCTCTATAATCGAGAGTACGATTGAGAGTGGTTAGGCCATATAGTCCACCACGCTGGCCTAGTGCGGGTTGATATCTCAGGATGGCGAACGCAAATATTCACAAAACCCACCTCAGAAATCCTTGTAGAAACTCTTCATTCACAACCAGGCCTAAAATGGTGAATACCAAACAGTAAGCTATAACAAGAGCGTTTATGATCATTACATTGAATATAACAGTCAGAGAGACAATAAACTTGGCGTCAAGTAAATAAAAGTGGGATAAAGCGGGGGTGATGTGTGCGGGTGGCTGATTGGTCGGGACGGGGAGGGAACGTTCCCCAGGAATTTGTCAGCAATGCCGGCCGCGAGTCGGGACGCGGCTGACTCGACGATATGTGGAAAGGAGTGCATGTTACAAGCTAACAACCTAATTTACAATTTACATTTACATACAATTAACAAACATATTTAAGGTATCGAATATTTTGTCTTCTGAAATGAATTCAAAAGCCGTTCGAAAGAGACAAAGCATTACAACTTAAATAGATTTTTAAACTATTTATGAATAATGCTTTTTAATAAATAATAAATATATTTTATTGCACAAACGAAACATAGGTGTGACTGTACAACAATTATTAAGTTACAAAAAAATGGCGTATCAGGTGGGTTACTCTATGAAACGATACGAAATTCGAATGTTCGGACGCCGTACGTAAACACAAACGTACACAAACATTTTTTTTTGCTGCGGGGATTGAACACGCAACCTCTTGTTTTCGATCCAGCGTCTTACCAACTGCGCCAAGGACGCTGTCGAAGAATGAGCCAACAGTTAACAAAAGGAGTGTAAGAGGACTGATTTGTGCACGACTACTCATAAACAAAAGTAACGCCAGTCAGGACTTAGCATTGCTAATCTCTACATAGCAACGCCACGAATGCGTTGTGTTTGTTATCTCAAGATATAAGATGTTATTTTTTAATTACCAGTTATCCCTAGAGACGTCATAATACAAAATTTACTAAATAAAAGAGTAAACAATAATGAAATAAAATAAATCGCGTCAGCTACTAACTTTTACCACAGCCAAACGATTTAGTGAACAATAGGGCGGTGTTTACTCACAAACTTGGCGCGTAATATAATGCTGAACTTATAACGCTACTATATGAAAAGTGCGCGCTTCGGGTAATTGATGTTGCCCACTCGCGGCTTCTGAAATTCATCCGGTTATATCGGTAATGCGCTAATGCCTTGAATATTGTGAAGTAACGGCACGTGTTATTTGTTGAACCTTACAGCGCCTCTATCGGGTGGTTGGAGAACTAATGCTTTTCATGTTAGGTGCGTTTTTTTTTGGTAGAGCCTTGAGGCTGCAATTATAATAGACTGATCGGATGGGGAGGCACAATTATCTAACAGATAATCGATACTTCAATTTTGTGTGTTATCTCATTAGGTATTGAGTGCGTGAGAGAATAAAAGGAAATTGTAAAATATACGTAATCACCCACAAAGCGTAAAAGCGCGTGGTAGCCTGTTGCTTAACGGACCAAACGTGTCTGCCAACATACTCACGGTGGGCGCGGATTTAAATCCCAGGACACAACTCTGGCTATTCGAAGTCATGTGTGTATTGATAGTCAATCACCACGCACTAAAACGGTGAAAACATGGTGACAAAACCTACATAGAGATTTGTAAGAATTTCTATGGTTTGTAAAGTCCGCTAACCCGCACTAGGTCAGCATGGTGGACTATATGGCCTAACCACTCTCAATCGTACTCTCGATTGTAGAGGAGGCCCATGCCGTGCGGTAGGATGTATATGGCCTTATACTGTACAGTATCCAGATAGCGACATGCAAGTGTGCCTATTAACGAGTCAAGCGGTTTGTTTTATGTTGTATCACTTGCAGACAGGCTTATATGATTACATCCACTATGAACATATAATTTATTTCCTCTAAGGCAGGGTTTCTTAAAGTGGGGTCCACGGACCCCTTAGGGGTCCGTAAAATGTGAGCCAAGGGTCCACAGCAGCTCAGTAAACTTTTAATATAATTATCAGAAAACTATCATTTAAATGCCTATCAATATTAAAAAGAAACAAATAACTAAAATTTTAAATAAAAACTTCAAAACTGAAAACCCACTATAAAGTAAACAATTATAATTATAAATTTCCACTGAAACGCAAATTAAATAACATGTACAATGTAATAAACATTACTAATTATTAATTTGCTTATTGACTTGACTAGACAACAAATCAAAAATATGCGTAACATATTGAAGGCGGTTCGCAAAGTACCAAAGTTGTAGAAATAAATTAATTAATTTAAGATAAACCCTATCCTAATGTTAACTACCAATAAAAGTCGATGTTCAATAAAAATGAGTATTCAATACAAG
The DNA here is from genome assembly GCA_009982885.2 of Hyles vespertilio. Classification (NCBI taxonomy): domain Eukaryota; kingdom Metazoa; phylum Arthropoda; class Insecta; order Lepidoptera; family Sphingidae; genus Hyles; species Hyles vespertilio. The sequence goes on from CM042810.1 coordinate 2,652,407, forward strand.
GTTTGTTTTTCTTCCTAAAATATTTTTTGACGGGGTCCGTGAACTATTTAAAATTTAGTTAGGGGTCCGTGGCTGCAAAAAGTTTAAGAAACCCAGCTCTAATGTGTATTGCAATTCATTTATCGTGCCAATATTCTCCTTTCTACAATCGTGGGTCCTTCCGCCGTAGCGTGAAGAGGCATCTTGGCGGCCCGGCATATTTGTATTATAGAATGGCATGAGACCTCCATCTGATAATATTCGATACTCTATCTGAACGGCATTTGCACTTACCATCAGGTGTAAAGAATGTAAAATTAAAAAATGTAAAACTTAAATTAAATCCGCGACAAAATCCGTAAATAATAGTTTTATTACAAGGTGTAATGCAGTAAATGTGCCGTGGCAGATTAAATAAAAAATACAATAAACGAGCAACCGATTCACTAAAATGTAATATCAATACCATAAATCTAAAGTTAAAAAAAATTCAAAGTGGTTAACTTTCTCCCCTTGTGGTGTGTCAAGGTAACGCACACCTCCGCTAATTACAAAGTTCAAACCCCCATTTCCTTTACGAAATCAGTTAAAAACAAACTAACAAGATAACTTGAGAGTGATAAAGTCGCGGCATGTTGCCGCCCGCGCCGCGCCGCGAATTAGGCAATTGGGGGACACGTGTGATACGTCACGGGATACGATGGGCCATGGAAGTTACGTACGTTTTGGTGTAGTGGAAATGTCCTGTGAGAGTTTGGATTTGATACCCAGGTTGGGTGTGTGGGAAGTGCCTAGCAGCGAGGCTAGCTAGCAAGCTTACACTTCACATTTAAGATTTAATATGGAAGGAATGATTAAAAAAAATTATATAATCAATATAAAACCAAATAAAAACGCAAAAATATCTACAAGGACCGACAAAAATTTATCTTTTCAAAAAAAACTATAGCAAGTGTATAATAATAGATTAACAATAAGTCAATAAATAAATACATACAAGATAAAAAGGTTTTACCAGCCACAGGTCTTAAACTAGGTGAGGTTATAGTAGTTAGTAGTTTGAAATTTGAGTTGTTTGAGACTGGAAGTTGTGACTTAGCTATTTTGCCCGTCACATTTGAGATTGAAAAAACCTGCAAGAGTTGTGCGTGGGTGTATAGTAACCTCTGTCTATCCCTACGGGTAACGGATATAAACAGGTAAAAAGTATTTTGTCTTTTATATTAATATTGCCTTAAACAACATGAACTTTAAGTTAGAACTTGGTGTAATGATCTTTTCTCTTTGTAACCCTCCATTGGGTAGAGTTTTACCCAAAAGCTAATGGAAGCAGCTGGTTGTAGCATTAAGAGATAAATTGGCCTATATACGTCTTACTACAGGGCACGGGCGTCCTCTACAATCAAGAGTATAATAGAGAGAATTTGGCCATATAGTCCACCATGCTAGCGGAGTGCGCGTTGGCGGACTCACATAGGTACTGCATAAATTCTTATAAATCGCTACGGTTTCCTCACGATCTTTCCTTCGCCGTATCAGATAAAAAAGATTGAAAAATGAATTCTAATGTAAACGAGTACGTTGCTTAACATAGTGTGTTAATAATATAGACTTACCTATTAGTTTTATTTCAGATAATATATGTAGGTGGGACAAGGACATATGCTGTGCGAGCGGGACAAATAGTGAGGTGGTTTCGTTTCGACGACATATGTAGATGTCAGATTAACGGAAAACCTGAAAACGTCGGAGTTAATTTAAGTTGAACGTGAATGTACTGTCATGACAAAAACTGATTAAGGAAAGTAAAACTACTCGACAACGTATACCACGCGTCTGATATAAAGATCTATTACTTTTATAATTATTTGAACCTTTGAAGTAATATTTTATTAATATTGAAAAATAAGAAGATTAAAAGAAATATGTTTCGTTGATATGAGACAAAATACATATTTATTACAACATACTGGGTATCTCAAGACTGCTACCGAAAACGAAGCTGGTTGGTAGTTTTAGTGGCTACAAACACAATGCAATTAAAAATTTCGCATAGAAACGCGAGAATTATTTTTTATTACTTTTTAAATATCGTTATTTTTGGGTGGTAAATCCATAGATTTTGCTAAAATACTAATTTAAACTCTTTTATACCTTAGAGTATTTATAAATAAAAGGGTATACACTATGATTTTAGGAAAAAATGTATTTACCACCCAAATATGGCCATAGGAAAAAAATAACAAAAAAAAATTGACGCTTTTTTTTTGCAACTTTTTCTGTTGCATTGTGTCTGAAGTCGCTTAAACTACCACCCGGCTTCGTTTTCGGTAGCAGTCTTGATATACCCTGTATAACAAAAATGCATTTTATAAAATATGATATGAGTAATGGACTACAACATTAGTAAATAAAAAGTAGCAAAATTATACCTAAATATAAAAAAGTATTCGGGCATTAATTATTTTTTTATTTGTTATTGCTATGTATTGCGGGACGAGCTTGCCATCTGCCTGATGGCAAGCGATACGAACGCTCATGAATAGTAGCAACACCTAACACTATGAACTAGAAAACAATGCTTGGCATTCCAAACAATGCTTGGCATTCCACTGCGCTCGCCGCCTTGAGATATAAGATTTTAAGTGTCAATATGTACAATAGTTACTCAGACTGAAATGTCCTTAAAACTGAAACGCAACAGTGCATTTAAACAGCTATTGCAATGGTACATTCCTTCCCAGGCAGCCTACATATAAGAGAGATCTCACACATGAGAGACCTACCAACAGCCAAATAAAATAGTAATTTGTGAATTACTGTCCATTGCGATCGCTTAAATTCGCATTATTTTAGTAATAATTGTAAGTAATTTATATGTGGGCAATAAAGAATACCCAGCCAATGTCATTACCAGATACCTCAGATATTTCTGATTAATCTCAGCTATATAATGGCTAAACCACAAACCTTACTTTAGCCAAACGCTAAGTTAAGCTAATGACGATATTAATTATTAGAACGAACAGCGTTAATTACATCGCAGACTGCTGTGCGCGAACATAGTCCAATTTCCAAATTAGCATAAACTATGTATGTAGGAGCTCTATAGTGAAAATGTTTTGGGTTTGTCTTTTTGTCTATTAAATATACTCTTCGATCATCTTATTTCTCTGTATATTTGATCTAAATATAGATTTGACAGAAACAATTATCATTGAAGTATTATACTAGAGCGGACATCAGTCACAAAATACCTGCGTTGAAATAAAACTATTATTTACTTATTTTGCTAAATAAGGGTGGTTCAAGTGTAACAGTCACAGAATAACAAGAATTTCTATGGTGTGTAAATTTCCCCAAGCTACACTAAGCCATTTTGGTGGACTTTACGACCAATTCCCTCTCAGTCGTACTCTCAATTGTAGAGGCGGCCCGTGCCCTGCAGTAGGACGTATCTGTGCTGTTGTAGTAAATTACATTATTAAATAATCTATTTATTTTTATTTATTAATTAAATTTGTACGGTTGTCACCAATGACAATAATAACATTTTTATTTGATTATTCCGATTCTATTCATATGATTGCCAAAACTAACCACCACAATTTAATAAGACTTAACTAAGAAGTAATTATAAAAGATAAGTAATTAGGAAAGGGTTAGTTTTATTTTAAAACTATACTTATTCTCCTGGTGGCTGTAAGACGAGATCTCTCGGGAACCCTCCATTTTCCGGGAAGATAAGTGTCCTATGTCTTCCTTCAGACTTTGAGTTTTATCCGTAGCAATTTTTATCAATATTACTTCAAGGAGGCTATCTACAAAGACTTGATAAAGTATCAACTGTAGAATATAGGTTTGGCTACAAAATATATCATATTTTTTGTTAAAAGTATTTCTAATCCAAATTATGCCGTTAGTAGACTATTAGCGTTCAAAAAAATATTAGATGATTTAATAAACATAATTAAGACAAAAATTTGCATCATTTAAAAAAACCGTCTTAAAATGCATTCACTTTCACATTATAGTCTTACGCGCAAATACTGGAAAGCAACTTAACTATAAGTTGCGCTTAACTAAGTTAATCCCGTTAATGCGCTGTTAAGAGCAACTTATTATTTGAATTAAAATCTATATAATTATATAAGAAGTATTTAAAATACGCACAATATTTTGACAACATTTCCATGAAATGAAATGAAATGAAATGAAAATGAAATGAAATGAAAATAATTTATTGAATCCATTAAAATGTTCAACATCGTTTAGATTCAGTCATTTTTTTTATCTACCACCCGGTTCGGAAAGCGGTTTTCACTAGAAAGAACGGGCAAGAAACTCTAGTGTTGCTCTTTTCAAAACCAGTTTACAATTTAGTGATTATTACATAATTTACAAGTTGGTTTAAATCAGAGCAGTTTATTAAAAATATTTTTAAACGGAATATTAGTATATTATAATTACTATGGCTGAGTGAAGCGAAGTCGCCCAGAACGAAGAATCAGTATACTCTTTTTCGCCAAAACAGTGAATAATTGCGAAAGCCTTATGTAATCCATCAATGAATCCGTTACAATGTAAGCAAATCGGATAGACCAGTCTACGCAAGCAGCACCCGTTCACGAGTATGACGCATGTGCCAGCCATCGATCTCCTCAACCATGTTGCAGGGAAGTGACCGACCTGGCACACGACACCACCGCAAGCACAGACTTTTTAGCGAGCATGACATACCCAATCACTTACACAGAAAAACAATGGCAAATCTGACATGTTACTTAATTTAAATGATATTATACAGAGCATACTAAGACTTCCGCTCCGAGATACTACGCATTTATTTAATTTAATTCTATTCCCAAGCCTTGCTATCATCTAGATATTCTGAAATTTTATAATATGCTTTATTGCATAATTTTTGCTTGATAGTTGCTTTGAATTTTGTAATAGATAAGGCTTTAATGTGACTGGGAACTTTGTTATAAAAGTGTATACAGTAACCCTTAAAAGATTTGCTGATCTTGTGGAGTCTGGTCTTATGCGTTGCTAGATTATTCTTATTCCTAGTGTTTTTGTTATGAATATCGCTAATCTTACGAAAACTTTCTTTATTTTTATGGACATAAACTAGATTTTCAAAAATATATTGTGATGCTACTGTCATTATATTTATCTCTTTAAATTTTTCTCTAAGAGAATATCTAGACCCTAGCGAATAAATTGATCTTATAGCTCGCTTTTGGAGAACAAAGATAGTATTAATGTCAGCAGCACCACCCCACAGTAAAATTCCATAACTCATTAGACTATGAAAGTAGGCAAAATATACCAATCGAGCTGTATCAATATCAGTCAGTTGGCGAATCTTACCCACCGCAAAGACTGCGGCGCTCAGCTTTTTAGCTAAAGTGACTATGTGAGAGCCCCATTGAAGTTTGGGATCTAATGTAATTCCCAAGAACTTAGTTGTATTCACAAGGCTCAACTCATCTCCATTCAAAATAATGTTAGCATTAACTTTTCTGACATTAGGTGTCACAAACCTTATACATTTAGTTTTTTGGCTATTTAATAACAAATTGTTAATGCTAAACCAATGTACTATTTTTGAGAGGGTGTGGTTTACGTCGTCAATATTAGGATTATGTCGATTTACTTTAAATATTAATGAGGTATCGTCAGCAAACAACACTACCTCACAGTTGTCCCTTATAAAAAAAGGTAAGTCATTAATGTAAATTAAAAATAGAAATGGTCCAAGAATCGAGCCTTGCGGAACTCCCATAGTAACGGCAGACCCAGGAGACCTTATTCCGTTGACATCAACACTTTGGACCCTATTACACAAATATGATTTGCATAATTCTAGAGCAATACCATTTATTCCGTAGTGGCTCAATTTCCTGATAAGTATATCATGGTGAACACAATCAAACGCTTTGGATAGATCACAGAATACACCTAAGGCATCCCGTGAATTCTCCCAAGCATCAAATATGTTACCTATAAGCTCCACACCAGCTTCAGTTGTGGAGCGACCCCGCGTGAAACCAAATTGTTTATTATGAAGTATTTTATTTTTTGAAAAATAAGATTGAAGTTGTAGAAGCATTCGTTTTTCAAAAATTTTGCTTAATGAAGGTAGTACTGAAATAGGTCTATAATTAGAGGGGTCATCTGTACTACCAGATTTAAAAAGAGGTATAACTTTACTCAACTTCATTTTATCAGGAAACAGACCACTGTTTATACAAGCATTAAAAATTACAGCTAACTGGGGAGCCAAGACGTGTATTACAGAGTTTAATATTTTTGTTGAAATTCCCCAAAGGTCACATGTGTTTTTAATATTAATGCATTTAAATATTTTTATTATATCCATACTGTCAACGCAATGGAATTCAAATGAATCTCTGCTTCCGCTCACATTTTCTTGTAATAACTTTTCGGCTATGGTAGGGGATGAGTTTAAACTTTTTGTTATAGAAACTGGTACATCTGAAAAGAAATTCTCAAAAATTTTAGCTACTTCAACATTAGATGTAATAATTTGATTATTAATATTTAAGCTAAACTCTGTGTCCCGATGTTTAGCTCTACCAGTTTCTTTATTAATCACACTCCAAGTCATTTTTATTTTATTTTTGGAGTTTTTTATTTTATTACTTAAATACATTGACTTAGCTTTATGACAAATTTGTTTAAATATTTTTGAATATTTTTTTACATATATTTTAAAATCCTCACTATGGTTATATGTTTTTTCATGATAAAGTTCATATAATTTTTCCCTACTTCTATGTATACCAATAGTAGCCCAACTGTTAAAACATGTCTTTTTGTCACTGGAAATGGACCTGGAAGCAAAAATTGACTTGAATTCTTCACAAAATGTGTTGAATACAAAGTTATATAATTTATTAGGGTCATTGCCCTTTACAATTGTAGTAAATTTATCAGATATATTTTTCCTTAACTTTTCTAAACGAGCCTTAGTTACTGGAACTACACTATGTTTCTCAATGTATTGTTTTTGTAACTCACTGCTAAATGTGACAAGTTGTCCACAGTGATCTGAGTGTAATTTATTAATAATACAACTATTTATAGGCACTATATCAGTGAAAACATTGTCTATGCAGGTAGCACTGATATAAGTCGAATGACAAAAATAGATTTTTCAACCTTATAGTCATTGAATTATTTTCTAACAAATTAACATTAAAGTCTCCACACACCAGCAATCTCTTATTTGATTTGCTTAACTTCCTCAATGCATCTTCAATTATACATTCAAAACTATCATATGATGAAGAAGGTAGTCTGTATACACTGACAATGACAAACTGCTCTGACTCTATACATGATATTTCTACTGTTTTTTCTACAGAGAGGCTCACTATATCCTTTCGTTCTTTAAATTTAATATTTTTATGAATCAATATTAGTGAGCCACCATGTATTGCACTTTCCCTACAAAAGTTGCTACCAACTATATGATTTTTAAAATTGAACATGAGTTGTTCAGTTTTCAGCTAATGTTCTGTAATGCAAAGTATATCAATTCCCTGACAACTCATAAACAATTCTATTTGCAATTCTTTGCCTAGCATGCCCTGGCTATTTTGATGAACTAGTCTTAAAATATGATTATTGTCACCCATATTGTTAACACTATTCCTACTAATGGGTGGAGAGGTATTCATTTCTATGTCAGATGATTTATTATTATTTAGTGGAATGTAATGAATGTCACAATTATTATAATTTTTAATGATGTGATTGCAAGAGGTGGTGGACTCTATTGTCTGATAATTTAATTTAAATTATTGATATTATTTGGAACAGATACAGACGTATCATTCCTTGTCATAAATGTCAACTGCTCAATAGAAGCAGGTGGGGTAGCCAAATTTTTGGCTTTGTCCAAAATATTAAAATATAGCAATTTTGCTATTTGTCGTTTCATCAAATATGAATTATTATTTTTATTTCATTTATACTTGCTGTAGTAAGTATTTATGTCAATCACTGTAAAATTATGGTTATTTATAAGGGCTTCTTTTAAAATACAATTTAACTTATATCTATTATTTCTTTCCACGTGTGACAAGCCTTTTTCATAGGGGAATGTAAACATTACAATATTTTTAACTTTTAGAGATGTTAATTTGTTAAGAATAGTGATCTTTATTATCTCATTTAAAACCCATATTATATACGAGTATGAAGTAGTTAACATTGTTTAACACAATATTTAGTAATAATGTTATGGGCCAAGTGATTAATCGAGCATTATTCATAATGCCCGGGCAATATGAATAATGCCCAATAAGAGCGGGCAATGTGATTATTACCAATCAATTTATCACATTGCCCGGGCATTATGAATAATGCCAAGTGCCTATTGGGCAGAGTGATGTAAAGCGAATCAAAATGAGCTGAAGTGGTGGAATTTAGAATAGGGCAGCACGAGGGGGTGGGTTGGGAGGAGTGGAGGGGGAGGGGGAGTGTCACACCTCCCTTGGTACCACTCCCATGAAAAGGTAACACACCATTCCTGAGAAATATCTATTATAGCAACCTAACCCTTAAAACACTTGTTGTCAATACAAATTAGCTTCTGCATCGTCTCCGGCGCTACGGGAAGTTCAGCCCCTTCGCCCTTGCGTAACAAAAGATAGGCACCCATGCTCACCTCCGCTATCCTTCGTTACAGCGGGCGGGGGCTGCTCTCCCTCCGCGCCTCCGGCTTTTTATATACACTCTAGGGTCGGTAGCCAAAAGACTACGTGAAGTCGGGGTGTTCCGAGTTGGTTTTGGGGCACAGTCGACCTAACTGATCCATAAAGTGGGTACACTAATTTTCTTCTGAAGATAATGTTTTGGACGTTAAAAAAACAACTAAACATAAGCAGATCAATTCAACCTTTCTAATTTATGGGTCTATCGCAGATGCGACAATGCGGCAGCGCACCACGTAAAAAATCACCTATTAATCACATTGCCCGATCATCATGTAGCTATATTCATAATGCCCGGGCAATGTGATAAATAGGTGAGTTTAGATTATAATTTATCACTTGGCCCGATATGGCTCGGCAATATTCATACTGCCCGGGCATTATGAATACTGCCCGCATTAATCACTTGGCCCATAACAATAATATTAATACCATTGCAATGCTTAATATTTCGGACCGAACCAGCGCACAAGACTAGCTTCCAATTAATAACATTGGCCAGTAGGTCAATAGCGCGTTGTCAATTCGTTTCCAAATTATATCGCTTATCAAATTTCGATTGAACGTACTTCTAAAATCCAGCTAGCTAGCCAGTAGCATTATGCATAAATTGTACGATACATTATGTTTTCATGCCAATTGCATGCAATGGCCAAGTCGATCTATTTTTTTACAACGTAATCAATTTTTAATATTGATATGAAAATAACTTACGTAATAACTTTATACAGAACGTCCCTTAATCAAGGACTAAATAAATTAATCGACTTGGTATTACATGGATCTCACAACTTTTTGCGGTAGAAAAACTGAGCTGCGAGACTTGGAATTTTTTTACAGGATGTTTTTGATGGGATTTTGTCTTCTTCGATCAAACTGAATGTAAAAGTCGTTCGAAAGACATAAAACATTCGATAATTAATATAGATTTATGAACTGTTTATAAATAAGGTCTTTCATGTTACTTTAAGGCTATTTTTGAGTCACTCCTAGGGTTGTTAAATTGGCGCCAATTTTGCACTGCCAAAAAATTAGTATTATAAAACATAACATGAAAATTTAAATTTTAAATTAATAAATAACACCCAACAGTCACTATAATATAACATATCAAATATAACATTTTAATCAATGGAATATTTATTTTTCTTTTATTTAGCGATTGGAAATCAGTCCTCAAATTGAAGCTGTTTTTAACAAACTACATACCCTGAATAGTCTAATACTTTATTCCTCAGAACAATTTCTGATATTTAAAATTTCATATCTTACTGTACATATATTGATTAAGTATTGTTCAGGTCATATTGGAACCATTTTGAGATTTTGGTTTGAATATAGAGGGGAGGTTAATACAGACGATGCTCCGAGTCATTGCAAGTAATTTAATAAATTAAGTCTAAAAGGGTTTGTAATTGTATTATTGTGACATTTATGGATAATGAAATGTCTTACTAAAAGTAATTTACATTTTATTCCATTGCTGATATTGATTACAAATGATTTACGAAAATGCATTTATGAAATTGGATTTTCGATTCCACAAGTTCTTCTGTGCCACTACAATCTCAAGGTAGACCGGCAGAGAATGCCTCCGGCATTAAGTCCACCCATGTACAATGTGTATATGAAGTTAAATAAATTAAAACATTTTTCCTTAAAAGATTTTTTTCATATCACTACGTAGGTTTCATATTTTCATCAACTTTTATATCTCCATTCCAGACCAAACCTTTTTTGCTACCCCAATAGACATTACTACAGATTTCACTTCCACCCCTATCTTAAATAAAATTAATGCATTCATATAAAATCCCGTCTTAAAATACCCGCTAAATGAAGTATAATAAACATTGTTCAGTGTGAGCGTACGTCTTGAACCCACCGCGACTCTACAATACGGATAACTTCCAAATTAGCACGTGTTCCCTCGCTTTTAAATTTATTATAATTGTCGCATCTAGGTTGGACGGAACCTATATCTATAAAGGTTTTCTTGAATTATTATAACATATAACAGATTTTTAACTGGATATATTTTAAAATTATTATTTATTTATTTATAACTAAGAAAAGATTTAAGTTTTAATTCAGAAATTGTTAATTTTGCGCAGTATCTTTGATTTACATTTCAGAGCTTATTTACAGATTTCACCTTTGCCTCTATGACAAATAAATTTCATAACATAAATATAGAAACCCACCTTATAACACCCGCTAAATGAAGTATTAAAAAGATTGTTCATTGTGAGCGTACGTCTTGAACCACCGCGACTCTACAATACGGATAACTGCCAAACTAGCACGTGCTCCCTCGCTTTGAAATTAATTATAATTGTCGCATCCAGGTTGGAAGATATCTATAATGTTCTTGAATAGGAGACATTTAACTAGATATTTTAAACCTCTTTATAACTTGATTTTGTAAGTGTTAATGCAGAAATTGTCGATCGTGTGCGATCTCTTTGATTTAGATGTTTAGAGCTTGTTAACCGATTTAACCTTTTGTATCATAACAAATAAAATTAAACAGATTAATATAAAATCATGCTTTATCCGCCTCTGTTAAAAAGTAAAATGTTCTGCCATTGTAAATATTTTTCTACTGTAGTTTTCTTCAATTAGATATCTTTAACTAGGTGTTTTAAGAACTCTATGAATGCATTAAGTTCAGTGGTTTAGAAAGAGGTTTTGCAGTATTTATTTTAGATTAGATTAGATAGTCTGTAGTCTGTATCAGCCCATATACGTCCCACTGCAGGGCACCGGCCTCCTCTACAATCAAGAGTACGATTGAGAGTGGTTAGGCCATATAGTCCACCACGCTGGCCTAGTGCGGGTTGGCAGATTAGATAGATTTGAAGATAATTATTTCAGTGAATTAGATAACATGAAATTATGAGTGTAGCGGTGGCATTCAATGTATATAAACTCTTCGGCTCCAGCGATTATAATACTATTAAGAAAACCTCGTGATCGTTTTTCGACGCGAATAATAAGAGTCGTACAGGACATGATGATTTCTGGAATGGACGCTAGTCAAGTGTAGATACGATCGTTTTATAGCTGACTTTAGTTTTGAAAATTTCACACACAACACAGTGCAGCAATTTTAGTATTAAATAGAGACAATAATAATAAGATTTCATATACAATTTACAATGACATAACAAGCTTGTTCCTTAACCCACAGAAGATGACAATCGCTTAACACTTCACGCTCCCTCTCATATTAGCATAAACCCCATAAAATTGAGCAGAAAAGGTATCAAGGTACAAGCATAGTTCGGAGCCCACCTCGCAAAAATTGTAAGCCATTTTTATGAAATAAGTTTTTTATTTTGTCGAGCGGCGTGAGCGCGAATAAATATTTTTTCAACAATATGCACAATACGTTGCCTTTATGTGTATATGTTATGGGCCAAGTGATTAATGCGAGCAGTATTCATAATGCCCGGGCAGTATGAATATTGCCGAGCCATATCGGGCCAAGTGATTAATTACAATCTAAACTCACCTATTTATCACATAGCCCGGGCATTATGAATATGGCTACATGATCATTGGGCAATATGATTAATACGTGATTTTTTACGTGGTGCGCTGCCGCTTTGTCGCATCTGCGATAGACCCATAAATTAGAATGTTTGAATTGATCTGCTTATGTTTAGTTGTTTTTTAACGTCCGAAATATTATCTTCAGAAGAAAATTAGTGTACCCACTTTATGGATCAGTTAGGTCGACTGTGCCCCAAAACCGACTCGGAACACCCCGACTTCACGTAGTCTTTTGGCTACCGACCCTAGAGTGTATATAAAAAGCCGGAGGCGCGGAGGGAGAGCAGCCCCCGCCGGCTGTAACGAAGGATAGCGGAGGTGAGCATGGGTGCCTATCTTTTGTTACGCAAGGGCGAAGGGGCTGAACTTCCCGTAGCGCCGGAGACGATGCAGAAGCTAATTTGTATTGACAACAAGTGTTTTAAGGGTTAGGTTGCTATAATAGATATTTCTCAGGAATAGTGCGTTACCTTTTCATGGGAGTGGTACCAGAGGAGGTGCGACACTCCCCCTTCCCCTCCACCCCTCCCAACCCACCTCCTCGTGCTGCCCTATTCTAAATTCTACCACTTCGGCTCATTGTTTTGATTTTGATTCGCTTTACATCACTCTGCCCAATAGGCAATTAGCATTATTCATAATGCCCGGGCAATGTGATAAATTGATTGGTTATAATCACATTGCCCGCTCTTATTGGGCATTACTCATATTGCCCAGGCATTATGAATAATGCTCGATTAATCACTTGGCCCATAACATGTATACTATTATAAATGCGAAAATAATTTTGTATTTTCTGTTATGTTATACCGGGTATATCGAAACTGAGACCGAAAAGGACGCCAGGTGGTTTTAGTAACAGTAGATACAATACAAATAAAAATGAAGATAAAATAAATTTTGATGATTTTTGTTTGCATTTTTTTTTTAGTATCGTCGCATTTGGGTGGTAGTTTTTATATATAATAATAATTTTAAAATCTTTGTATCTTCTTTGCTGTGTAGCATTGCGTCTTTAAAAATAAAAATATGAACATTATTATTTTGAGGAAAATCTATGTATTTACCATCCAATCATGACGATTGTAAAATATAGTGTCATTTTATTTGCATTGTATCTGAAGTCACTAAAACTGCCACCTGTATTCATTTTTGGTTACAGTCTGGATATATCCTGTATACATGGTACAGAACCTCAAGAAAGTAGCAATATTTAATAGGATACATGATGGGAATGCTGGGCACTCGATAGAGTACTCTTCGGTAATTATATATCCATAAGTTATGAGTAAACTATTGAACCAATTACAATTAAATTATGTTAAGAGATAGCCTTTGAGGTGCAGTTGGTTAGACGATGTGAAATAAGACGCTACGGGTTCGATTCCCGCACCGAGACAATTTTTTTGTGTGGACCACTCATCACAAGTATTTGATCCGGGTCTTGGTGTTTGTGAGACCGAAAAGTTTCTCTTAGTGTCTGATACCCACGACACAAAACTCGATCTTAGTGTGGGGTCAGGACTATGTATGTGACCGTAGGGGGTTCTTATTTATGTATTTAGATGACCTAAAATATTAAGAACATTGCAGGCTTCTTTGTACTCTAATTCCACGCCTAAATGGAGACAAAGAGATGCAAAGCTGAGAATAATGAGAAGATTCTTTAGAGTTTTATAACAGTGACGAATCTTGAGAAAAGAAAAAAAAGTCGTAGCCGGACACTAGTTCAATATATGTTATTTAATAAATACAAACACAACATTCCAAAAACCAGTAATAGATTTACATACTAGTTCCATATAATACGAACGTGAAATCTGCGCACTGCGCGTAGATTAATTAAATATTTTATTTACATAATTATTGTATGTATGCATTAGTTTCACTGAAAGTTTAATGCAATGTAAATAAATGAAGTTAATCAACTATGACGAATAAAAATATACCATGTTTTATTTCATGTGATGATTAATTATGTTTGGTACCTTGTAACTAAAGTATTCTTTTATAAAAAATAGGGGGTATATCAAGACTGCTACCGAAAACGAAGTCGGGTGGTAGTTTTAGTGACTACAAACACAAGGCAACTAAAAATTACGCAAAGAAACGCGACAATTATTTTTAATGATTTTTTAAATATCGTCATTTTTGGGTGGTAAATCCATAGTTTTTGCTAAAATAATGTAAACTCTTTTATATCTTAGAGGATTTATAAATAAAAGGGTAAACACTTATATTTTAGAAAAAAAAATGTTTTTACCACCCAAATATGATCATACGAAAAAAATAGCAAAAATAAAATTGCTGCCTTTTTTGTAATATTTTTTGTTACACTGTGTCTGAAGTCGCTTAAACTACCACCCGGCTTCGTTTTTGGTAGCAGTCTTGATATACCCTGTATGTATGTAGACGAATAAAAAAAACCATAGTCGATTGGAGTGTCAATAATATTAAAAAACCTATGGGTTTCTCATATCTTTTGATATTATTTTTTCTTGTGCTTTTACGACTATGTCTGCAAAACACTAGTTATGCAAGAATCCTGTCACTGTGAGGATTGGATACGAAATTCCATGACAAGCAAAGAATCGAATTCCAAAGTGCGTCACATTAGCAAGGCTCATTCTTTCGGGTATTACTAAACGTTTTAACAGGTATATACCTTGGTTTCAACGTAAGAAACCTACAGAATTCCATAACTCCGTTTACCTTGGTAATCCTTGTTCGTATAACTTTATACGTATTGCAGAGTGAACAATTTGTTTAAGAACTAAATCCACATATTTAATGAAACAAGTAGGTGACTATGCCATTATATTTTTTTATGTTTAAACATGTATGATATCATGGCATAATGTTTTTAGTATTAGCATTTGATTATCATAAGGATGTGTCTTATTTTAGGTTTAGTGACGCATCATAATATCACCCAGGTTGAGATTATCACTTTGTGTGAGGTTTCCGTTTGAAAATTCCATTTTGGGCGACATTGGCATAAATATATGGACAGAGCGGAAAGCGCAATGTTCCGATGTAAGTGGTGCGCGCGCTCCAGTACATCTCTAGTGGAGCGTTACTGAAATTAGTCATCGCTCGCAACGATTTTGAAAATATTTACCTACTTGTAAGTTGTATTATAACAGTCAGTTTGTTAAAAACTAAGGTAATATTTTTTGTCACCGTTTAGATGAAATCTATTAAATAAAGTTAATCTAATATTTATTTTAGCGCGATTTCCACGGTAATGATTTGGGAACTCCAAATGTACTGAAGGGCCTACCCTTAGTTTTTAAATCGATGGCCGGTACTGGTGATAGGGTTACGTAAGGGCTGATACTAATGATCATATCTTCAGCGACAAACAAGCCCGATTAAATGTTAGTGGCACAGGAATTTCAAAGAAATCCAATCTTTAACAAACAGCCGTAGACCAGTACCTTGCTATAAAAAGCCTGTAAAGACTTTTAAAAATATATTCCACATGACCTAATCTAGCTAAACTACTACAAACAATAAAAATAGACTTTGCAACAGCCAAACCGATTTCATCCGGATCTATCCGGTCCATCCGGTGTTTAGTAAGTCGTGACGAAGGTTGATCCGGACGCCGCTAGCGATAAGTCACGCTTTCGATACCCGCCTCTGTTTGTCCGGCTATTATCTAAAATAACCCGGTTTGGCTAATTATGAAACTTCCGCGCGGGTTATTTGTTTTTTGAACTGGTGTGGGGGTGAATTTATTGTGTTTTGGGAGGGAGGAAATGTTTTTGTCAATAGTTTTAAGGTCTTCTCGTTTTAAGTTAGGTTCTTAAATCCTCTACGTGTTTTGTTAATTTAATACGTATAATATTCTATATTTATAGGGACCATAACAGTGTTGTCAGTCTTCACTCAGCATTTTTAAAACACTGTCTTAAAAAGTATAAAAATAAATTTAATCGAATTATTGCCATGAGACAAAATTCATGATCTTAATTCCTTGACAATGCTTGATTAAATTAATGCCTGTATTTGTACAAAATTAAACACTAACCCAAGAGTGAAGAGAAACGAAAAATGCAGCATAACTATTCTATTGCTCACCAGCCAATATTACAAATAAAACCGATATAGATATAAATCATATACCCATATAAAACATATAAAATACAATAACATAAACAAATCAAGTTGTATTCAAGAGACAGTGGCCCTCGTAAACGCATAAGTCTCGCATTTGCCGGCAAATCCAATAACACGGGTCAAATACCTTCGCGACACAAAGCTATTCTTTTTATTTACAAATCATATAAAATATGGCATTGCATGTTTATTTTTATTTTATATAAAAGATCTTCTGTATCAGCCCATATACGTCCGCACGAGCCTCCTCTACAATTAAGAATACGATTGACAGTGGTTAGGCTATATAGTCCACACTGGCCTTATGCGGGCCCTCGGACATTACATATATTTATTTTATTTCTATGAATGGCGAGACGAGCTTGCCTTTCTCCTGATGGTAAGCGATACGATCGCTCATGAACAGTGGCAAAACCAAGCAACAACTTGAATTACAAAGCAATGGTTGTCATTCCACTGCGCTCTACATCCTGAGATAGAATATATAAAGTCTCAATATGTCCAGTAGTTACTCTGGCTACAATGTCCTTCAATCCGAAAAACAACAGTGCATTTATGAGCATGCAATGAGATCGTTTTAGACCACCGGTAATTTCACTTATAGAATGAATCATGAGAGGAAAATCACTTTATATTAGACACTAGTACTACCCGAACTAAATCCTAAATTCAACACAGCTATGTATTTAGCGGTTCTACCATTTTGATTTAAAAAAAAACAATTTGATTAAAATTGTAACCTATCCAAAAAGTTTTATATCAGACTGCGTAACCAATAACAATAAATTATTATCTTTCTTCTCCTCGCATAAAATTACACCACCAATTCAAAATTGTAAACAAAAATTGTAAAGTTGGCGTCGTGATCACGAGATCTATTACGCTGCGTTTCAATTCATCTCGTATACGGGACCATGTTGTGTGTAATCATGAAAAATAAGCGCATTATTCCGCCTGGCGTGGCATAAATGTATAAATTTTCAATTCCTCACGGAGTGACGTCTTATTTCGCTATCTTGCGCACAAAGCTAC
This sequence comes from Hyles vespertilio, assembly GCA_009982885.2. Taxonomy (NCBI): domain Eukaryota; kingdom Metazoa; phylum Arthropoda; class Insecta; order Lepidoptera; family Sphingidae; genus Hyles; species Hyles vespertilio. The sequence continues at coordinate 2,669,851 of CM042810.1, forward strand.
TTTACTCGGCAGTCGCTGCGAGCGTGTTTCATTTTATTTTTAAAGAAAATATAAGCTTTATTGTATACTGACCTGTTATTAAGTTATGTATATAGTTTTGAGCAGCCGTCATCCCACCGTGGGGCCGTGGTATCGATTATTTTAAAATGTTTAAACATTGAACAAAATCTTGCTTTAAAAAGGGCAAGTAATGTGTAGATACAACCAAAACCAATTCTCTAAAACATCAGTGGTAGTTGGTGATACGCAATTGGCTTATTTGGACAACAAATAGCTTTCTATAGTCCTAGCCCGAAATATATAAATATAATATAAATAGTGCCTTTTTATTGCTTTTCATAGGTAAAAAATGTACTCTTGACCGAAGAGCGTACACTAAAATCAATGGTATTTAATGATAGATACGAAAGTGGTTTGGTTGGATCTTAACACAAGCGTGAAAATAAATAACACTATTTTAAATATCAATTTGTTACAAAGCATGTAGGTACGCAAACTTAAGTTTGCTGCTCTAACCCGTAGGCAGGTTTAATTTCCTGTTCAATATGTTATAAAAAGCGAAAAATCTAACATTTGTGTCGGTGCAGGGATCGAACCCGCGACCTTTCGTTTTACAGTCGGAGTCTAGCCAACTGCGCCACTGAGGCTGCTAAATTCAGACCCAAAGAGCTCATGTGAGATTTTGACACTGAAAAATGTATACAAAGAGGAGTGTCCCACTCGGAATAGAATTTAGTATATCACGTTTCACGGCTTACAATAACTAGACTTGTTTTTAATTTATTTATTTAATCTTTATTGGACACATACAAAAGAACATAACAATATAAGGAAATAACATCTATAAAAAGTACAAAAGGCGGTCTTATCGCTAATAAACGATCTCTACCAGACAACCTTTGGATGGATAAAAAAGAAGGAAAAAGAAAGGGCAGTGTAAAACAAAGATAAGTTAAGCTCCAATAGATATAAATTATAAAATAGATAATCATAAAAAAATACATATAAATGACATAATAAATACTCATACGTCATATAATATACAGGGTATATCAAGACTGCTACCGAAAACGAAGCCGGGTGGTAGTTTAAGCGACTTCAGACACAATGCAACAGAAAAAGTTGCAAAAATAAGCGACAATTTTTTTTTTGAATTTTTTTTCCTATTGCCATATTTTGGTGGTAAATAATTTTTTTCCTAAAATAATAGTGTATACCCTTTAATTTATAAATACTCTAAGATATAAGAGAGTTTAAATTATTATTTTAGCAAAAACTATGGATTTACCACCCAAAAATGACGATATTTAAAAAATCATAAAAAATAATTGTCACGTTTCTATGCGAAAATTTTAGTTGCATTGTGTTTGTAGCCACTAAAACTACCACCCGGCTTCGTTTTCGGTAGCAGTCTTGAGATACCCGGTATACATATATACATACATACAATTTTAAATAATTACATAAACATCTATAATAATTTATAATTATACTACAAATTAAAAATATATCCGAAAAGAGGAAATAATACCATGCTTTATCTGTTTAGTGAGAAAGGTAGTGTGCTTTCACCAGCTTTTTAAAAGATGACAAGGATTTATTCCATATTTTTAACAGAAATTCTTCAAATTAATTGCTCCGTAGCAAACATCGGTTAAGTTTTTAATTATTCGATTTTCTTAATTCAGGGCCTCTTTATAACCGTGCTACCAAGTTTAAAATGATCATAATAACCTACGAATTCTCAACTTTAAACTTACGATATATTCGAAATTAATTTGTGTTTATAATTGGGTTAAAGCTTTTTACATCACGTTGAAAAATGTTATCAGGCTTATTAATTTGAGTTAATTTGCTTGAAATATTTTTTTCAAGGCGCGTTAAAATGAGTGTTAACTAATTAATTTATAGAAATATGAAGGAATATAGCTTTAAAATCGTAGTATTTACTTTTTAATACAACATACATAAAAATAAAATAAAACAATTAATTAATCTAACTAAACTCAATTGGAATACGGCAAAATGTGGAATTACAATTAAAATTTCCAAAATATACTTCTCATCAAAAAAATCAAAACACCTTGCAAGTTTATGTGTCCTAAGGATTATCAGAAAAATATGTATATTTAGAAATATATGTGAAATGTCGTTTAACACGAGTAGTGAAAAATATGAAGTTTCAAATACTGTTTGAAACCGTCTTGAAAAAATAAAGAGAAAAAGAAGTTGATGTTCTAAATTAAAATAAAAATGATACACATTTTTCGGATAATTCCTTACAAAACATAAACCAAGGTGATTAAATTTTTCTGATGAGAAATACCTAGTCAGGTCATATATTCTATCACATGTTTAATATAAAATAATTGAAACAAGTTTATTCATTATGTAACCATTTATATACCAAAATGAACTTAATAAAACATAGATTCTTATGACACTAAAGTTTATTCAAAATGACCTACGTGATTTTGAATACAGGCCTTCAATCTGCGCAGCCAGTTGTCTATCGCAGCACGAACGAGGTCCATGTCAATATCGGCGGCTGCCTTAATCAAGGATGTCTTGAGTGACTCCAAATTGGGAATAGGCTTTGAGCACGCCTTTTCCTCCAAGTGTTGCCATATCTTGTAATCTAATGGATTCAAATCTGGACTGGAGGAGGGCCAGTCTTCGTGCCGGATGAAGTCGATTTCACGCGCCGCCAGCCTTCTTCTTTCTTGTGTGCTCTTCGCTCTATGAGCTGGCGCCGAATCTTGTTGGAATACCCAGTGCCTGTTATTGAACATGATATGAGAAACAGGTTCCACAAGGTTCGTCAGGACTGTATTTTGATACACAACTGCATTCGTTTTTACACCTTTCTCACAAAAATGTACCTCTGTTAAGCCCCAATAAGAAACTCCCAACCATACCATGAGCGAGGATGGAAAATGACCTCGTTGGACACGCGGAATACGGTAGCTCGCTTCTTCACTACTGTGTGCGTACACCTTATCATTTTGTTTGTTGTAGCTCTCTTCTACGGTAAAATTTTTTTCATCTGAAAAAAGAATTTCCCGATATTTTTTTCCCGCGTACCGCTTCAACAAAGCGCGGCATCTCTTCAGTCTCAGGTCCATTAGACAAGCATTCAAACGATGTCCTGTTTTTCTTCAATATGCCCGAAGCCCTAAGTCTTCATTTAACACCCTTTTCACCGTGGTTCCGCTTAACCCCATCTGAAGGGCCAACAGTTTCTGCTTACGTTTGGGATTTTATTTGAGTTCGCGCCTTCACAGCTTTTATCACTGCTGGAGTCCTAACAGACCGATCGCGACCACTTCTTGACCTGTCATCTACACTAGAATCTTAATTGTATCGTTTGATGGTACGATAAACGAATCTTTTGGTTATATTCAAATTTTGCAGTATGTCAAAAATTTGAATTGGCGCGTAACCGCAACTATACAACGCAATAACTGCAACACGGTCTTCTTTAAGCGTCCACTCCATATTTAAAGATGAGTAAAATTCTAAAAAGTATACATTTTTATTTTCATGAACAATTCCAAATTCGAATTCAATAAACTTTTTTGTGGCCAGCATTCTAAAAGAAAAGTTTTTACTGTATGACAATACTTATGACCTGACTGTGTATATATTTAACTCATTGTTTAAGATATGTTTTCGTATTAAAAATATCAAGCATTTATACTCATAATCTAATGTATTAAGTGCGTGGTGGCCTGTTGGTAAACGGACCAGACGCGGATGCCAACATGTTGACGGTGGTCGCGGGTTCGAATACCAGGGCACACCTCTGACTTTTCGGAGTCATGTGTGTATTGATAGTCAATCACCACGCACTAAAACGGTGAAGGAAAACATCATGAGGAAATCTGCATACCGTAGGGATTCATAAGAATTTATATGGTATGTAAGTCTATCAACCCGCATTAGGCCAGCGTGGTGGACTATATGGCCTAACCACTCTCAATCGTATTCTCGATTGTAGAGTAGGCCCGTGCCCTGTAGTGGGACATTATGGGCTGCGAAAAAAAAATGTATTAACATGTCCAATATAATAAAATGTGAAGAGAGAAAAATTGTTCCTAATATTTTGACAACAACGCATTCATACGCCAAAAGATCGTAGACAATCTATATATTTGGTATAGTAAAATAAAACTATTACATACGTGTACGTGTGTATTATATACGTATGTGATATAATAATGTGTGTATTATTATATCACATACATTTATTACTACTAAGTGTAAAAATTAAACCAAATCCACTATAGAATCCGTAAAAAATAGTTTTATTTCAATGTGTAACGTTCTCGTCAATCTAATAGACAATTTTGTGGTTAGTAAAGATGTAAACACTTCACATACCTCTGAAAGCGTGACAACCCCTCAGGTATGCAGGCATTCTCGCGGTGTTTACCTTCACGATTTAGACAAACTATCATTAATTTAATATACACGACTTTTTTAAAATATTGCAATGAATGGCGAGACGAGCAAGCCGTTCGCCTGATGGTAAGCGATACGACCGCTCATGAACAGTGGCAAAACCAAACATCTTAAATTACAAAGCAATTCTAACTATTCCACTGCGTGCGCCATCCTGAGACATAAGATGTTAGATCTTAAAATGTAGTATTTACTTTGAATACAATGTCCTTCAATCCGAAACACCACAGGAATTTCTGTTTAGCGGGAGAAATAGACATTGCGGTGGTACCTACCCAGGCGGCTTCTCACATACATATGAGAAACCTACCAGTAAAACTAGAATAACTTCAAAGCATTAACTTTCGATTTAAACCTTTATGAACTGAATGCACTAATGACAAAATCGGTAGATGTAAATTAGACAAAATCAATAAATATAATTAATGCAATCTTCCCGCTACTATCAGTTTATTGACAGACGAACCTAAACTATAAAATGAGACTTTTAATTTATTTATTTTGGGACGAAAGGTCCAAGCTTCCTTTCCGCTTGCTTCGGGTCTTCCAGCCTGGGATTGGTATAGTCTGTTCGCACAACGCTAGGAGTGCCAGGTTAAGTCCCTAATACTAATGTAACCCAGGCATACCGACTAAAACCTTAAGTGCGACGGTTGAATCGAATAGCTTATCATTATACCACAGAAGCCCTGTGGGAATCGAGGAAAAACTTCACACACCTACCTATTTAGAGGGCGTAGTCGCATTCCTAGTTGCTTTGTTTTGGTGCCCGTCACACAGTATGTTGTTACAATGCCTGGTAACTACAAGGCGCCCGCTAGGGTCACCGGCCACCACCTCTCTATATATTTTATGTAACTTGTACTGTGTTGTATGCAGCTAATTTGCGCGACAATAAAATCATTTTTCGTTCTTTCTTTCTCACTAGGGACATTTTCGATGGCGTAATGGCCCTCGCAACTTGCTCAGCGATACAAATCACTTATACTATAGATAGAAGATACCTTGTTGGAATTCAATGATTCTTGGCACCGCGTAGACGCTTACCTCAATCTTGCGGTCACCATTGTGCTGAATTTTCTCTCCTTAGTCAGCCATTATTCGCGTATTTACACATCAAGAACGTAAGCAACGAAATCCCTAAAAGCCATTCAACGTGCATAATTTACTGCTTCATACATAGCGGCGATTAAAACCACATAAATGTTTTAAACAAATGTATAAAATACTTTAAATAACGCCTTATCGCGCAGGTACCGCGCAGGGACTCTCAATTCTCTTTAAAAGAATTTTCGATGTTACCGCTTTTCGTAGCCGGTTTCTGCAACTTTCAACTCATTTTACATGCAAATGTAGCTCTTATGTGTAATGTAATAAAGTACACCGGTAATGTAAGAGTATTTTTGTCAGTTCCAATGGTGAATTATTCGGTCGAGAGGGTAGTTGTAGGAACGGAGTGCGACAGACGACGCACACCTATTTTATGACGGTCGACTGAAAAATTCCTCACGTTTTCAAAGAAACTAAAATCGATTTCAATTTTACAACGTACGGTCGTGTGTTATTGTCTCAGTACTCTGTTTTATTGTTGGAGTTTATCTTGCCACGTGTATAAATATTGGAGATTATTATATGAAATGCTTAATTTCCGGTTATCTGTAACCACATTTCTTATAGATCTGAAATAGTTTATTGATATTGAGGTTATAATAGCCGCATATTATAAAAGTATTTATAGGGTTTTAAAGGAAAGTCTAGAAGTTTCTCATTTCTTACATTAATGATAGAAAAAGGTTTGGTTATAAATTATTGTATATCGTATATTTTTTTTCCAATTGACACATTACTTCATAAATCATATTATTTTATGTTTAGAATAAAATATTGATTTTGAAAGTTTCTTAACTCCTACTTTTCTCCCCCAGCTTTAACACGTTAAAATTCCTTGTTTCTGATTACGAGCTAAATCTAAAGCATATCCATTCTTCTACACTCCTCTTAAAATGTAAAGAACTTGCCTTGATAACGATATCCATGCTAAAATCTCATAACAAATAAATGAACATGTAAAAATTATTCCCCAAAGAATGGAATCACTGCTTAGTGCTCAAAAGAATGGCTCCATTAGAGGAAAAGTTTTGTTCGCGAACGCTGGCTATCATGGTTAATTTAATGGCATTAGGAAATCCGCATAAGTACCACTAAAACTAGTAGTTGAAGCGATATGTAAAATGTAGATAGTGGGAATGTATGATAATGAGTAAATATAATGTATAATAATAATATTGAAACGAAAAAGGTAAAGACAGGGTGCAGACCAATTGCTAGGGAATTTACAGTGTTGATTATAATGATGTCCGCCAACTCGCACTAGGCCAGCGTGATGGACTATTTGGCCTGACCACTCTCAATCGCAGCGGCGTGCACAGGATTATGACACTGGGTATGCGGCGGAGTACTCGGTCACAAAAACTTTTCTTTTATAGTTTTTTAGCATAGCCACAGCCACGCGACGGATCTCTAAGCCGGAAACCATGCCAACATAAAAAGTCTTAGATATACTACTATTCATGTCCATCTTCTACGGCAACGCAGACAAAACAGCGATCGATCGTCGCGGCGGAAGAAATTCTAATAAGTAAAATAAAAAATAACTCACCTAGTCAGCTTTCAATTTTCACATATTCAAGGTTCCGGTTAGTTGAGATTACTATACCTATCCCGATGTAAATAAACGCAAGATTTCGGCCACCTCATTCATTCATTTGATAAACATACATTTTTAACACAAACCTCGCAATCAAATAACATTTAAAAAAATAAACAAACACACTAGTAAAAGCAAATGACTACAATTAATATCGAAACTTAGTAATAAACTGTTAAATGTACACACTTTCAAATGTTAAAATGAATAATCCGTTAAGAAATCTATTTTTTTTTACAAACATACTAGTATAAAATGGTAAACAATGCAAAACCTCATAAAAAAAAAAAGCAAAATGGCCCCCGCGAAACACAAAACATTTCTATTTAAACAAATTAGGTTAGGTTAGGTCAGAGGGTCGTTCTTTTGGCAACCTGTCCGGCTGTCTTACAGAATGGCACGGGCACGCGCTCCCGGCCCCTCGAGCCACCATTGTCGCACTCCACTTCCCAATCCGCGACTTTGGCGTCCCCCTTCCTCCCCACTACTGGTGGCAGGATTTTTGTATTGAGTCATATTTTTCACTCAATGCTGAATCCGAGCGGGTTGGTACCACCGTCTGGTCTATTTCTACCGCTAAGTAGAAATGCGTTCCGGTAGAAGGGCTGGACAGCCGTTCCCTCATCCGTTCCTTCCTCTTCGATAATAGGTGTTGGTTGTTGCAAGCGATGCTCGTTGATGTGGTTGGGTGTCGGAGTGGGCGCTCGGGTGGGGGTGCTGGTGTGGAGTACAGGGAGACCCGGTGGGAACGGTCACCGCCGGCCGCCTGCCGGTTAGTAGGGGACCTGAACCCGGGGATACACAACTGTCTAACTCCCTCCCCGGGAAGCTGTCCCGCCAACCGGCGAAAATCCCGTTGCGCAGTCGTCGTGCCAGAGTGGGAGACTGGAGTGGATCCCGGCGACTGCACGCGGGGGGGCATCGGGGGCCCTTCCGTGCTTCACGCTGGCTCCTCCTAATGCCGCGTGCCCGCTTCACACTATATCCTCCCTTCTCGAGTATCGTCTTGGTTCAACCACGCTTGTCCTTACCCTATCCCACTCTCTTTAAAATATGCGAAGGCACAATCGAAGCAGGCTCTCCACGGCGGGAAATGTATCCACATTTTCTGTGGACTTCTGTAATGTCAGGGGTCTACATAGCAACCTCGACGCCGTCCACCACCATCTAGAGACGGCGCGGCCTGCCCTGCTCTTTTTAACGGAGACGCAAATATCCGCCCCTGACGATGTATCGTACTTAAATTACCCCGGTTACGTTTTGGAACATCGATTCCTACGTAAAGCCGGGGTGTGCGTCTTCGTCAGGGGTGATATCTGTTGTCACCGCCTTCGGGGCCTCGAGCGTCAGGACCTGTCTTTATTGTGGCTACGAGTAGAATTCAGGGGTAGGACCCGAGTCTACGCATGCCTGTACAGGTCCCACGCCAGTGATACGGGATCTACTCAATTATTTGAGAGCGTCCAAGTGGGGACTGACCAGATTCTCGAGCAGTTCCCTTCCGCGGAGGTGGTGGTCCTCGGTGATTTCAACGCTCATCACAAAGAGTGGTTGGGATCCAAGACCACTGATCTCCCCGGTCGGGCTGTCTATGAGATGGCCTTGGCTTATGGTCTCTCGCAGCTGGTAACACAGCCCACCCGTGTTCCAGACGTTGAGAGCCATGAGCCCTCTTTGTTGGATCTTCTGCTGACGACCCACCCGGACGGATACAGGATAGCGGTTGATGCTCCCCTGGGATCATCTGACCACTGCCTGGTCCGTTCATGGGCTCCTGGAGTGGGTCCCAGCCGCTCTTCGACGACTGGAACTCGCACAGTTTGGCGGTACATGTCAGCAGATTGGGATGGACTGCGAGAATTCTTTGCGTCCTACCCTTGGGGGCGGCTTTGTTTCTCCTCCGATGATCCTGACGCCTGTGCGGACTGCGTCGCGGATACGATTAGCTTGGGTATGGAAACTTTCATACCCAGCTCGAAAATACCCGCAGGGCGTCGCAGCCGGCCTTGGTACAATAGTGCCTGTGCTGTTGCTGCGCGCCTAAAGCAGTCCGCATACACGGTGTGGCAAGACACAAGGAGGCGTCGGGATCCAAATTCAAAGGAGGAGAAACGGAAATTCAACGCCGCCTCTAGATCCAACAAGAGAGCCTTAGCTAAGGCCAAGGCGGAGCACATCCGCAGAATTGGCGCGCGACTCCAGAGCTATCCCTCTGGGAGTCGTGCTTTTTGGTCGCTCGCTAAGGCTGTGGAGGGTAATTTCTGCCTGTCCAGTCTCCCACCACTGCGCAAGTCCGATAACAGTTTGGCCCACAGTGCAAAGGAGAAGGCCGATCTCTTGGCCCAATTCTTTGCCTCGAACTCGACTTTGGATGACGGGGGCGCCACACCGCCGAACATCCCGCGTTGTGAGAGCCTCCTATCTGACATAAAAATCACCCAGCGTGCTGTCAGACGGGAGCTCAAGCTTCTAAACGTCCATAAGTCGAGTGGGCCAGACGGTATCCCCGCAGTGGTTCTTAAAACGTGCGCCCCTGAGTTGACACCCGTGCTCACGCGCCTTTACCGTCTTTCCTATAAAGACAACCGGGTTCCGGCTTCGTGGAAGGTCGCCAATGTACACCCTGTCCCCAAAAAGGGTGACCGTTCGGACCCTTCGAGTTACAGGCCGATTGCTGTCACATCCCTACTCTCCAAGGTTTTGGAGCGAGTTATCAAGACTCAGCTCCTGAGGTATCTTGAGGATCGCCAGTTGATTAGTGACCGCCAGTATGGTTTCCGTCATGGTCGCTCGGCTGGTGACCTTCTTATGTACCTCACGCACCGTTGGGCGGAAGCTTTGAGGAGTGGGGGTGAGGCGATTGCGGTCGGCCTTGACATTGCGAAGGCGTTCGACCGAGTGTGGCATCGCGCCCTTCTGGCGAAGCTACCTGCGTATGGAATTCCTGAGGGGCTCTGCAAATGGATCGCCAGCTTTTTGGATGGTCGGAGCATAAAAGTCGTAGTGGACGGCTGTTGCTCCGAGACCAAGACCATTAATGCTGGTGTTCCACAAGGCTCGGTGCTATCGCCGACACTCTTTATCCTGCATATCAATGACATGTTGTCTATTGATGGCATGCATTGTTATGCAGATGATAGTACGAGTGACGCGCGGTACATCGGCCAACGGAGCCACTCTCGGGATTCCATTATGGAAAGACGGTTTCAACTTGTGTCTGAAGTCGAGAGCTCTCTGGGGCGGGCCTCCGAATGGGGTGAATTGAACCTAGTTCAATTTAACCCTTCGAAGACACAAGTTTGCGTGTTCACTGCGAAGAAGGACCCCTTTGTCATGGCGCCGCAATTCCAAGGAGTTACTCTCCAAGGATCCGAGAGTATTGGAATCCTTGGCATCGAAATATCAAGCAAGGTCGAGTTTAGGAGTCATTTGGAGGACAAAGCCAAACTGGCGAGCAAGAAGTTGGGAATCCTGAACAGAGCCACGCGGTACTTTACGTCGGGTCATAGATTGACACTTTACAAAGCGCAAATCCGGCCCCACGTGGAGTACTGCTCCCACCTCTGGGCAGGTGCCCCAAAATACCAGCTCGACCCACTTGACTCCTTGCAGCGACGAGCTTGTCGAATTGTCAATGATCCCGATCTCACGGACAAATTGGAACCGTTAGGACTGCGGAGAGACTTCGGATCTCTCTGTGTGTTCTATCGTTTGTTCCATGGGGAGTGCTCCGAAGAGTTGTTTGAGATGGTACCACCGTCGCCTATGTACCATCGCACCACACGTTTCCGCAGTAGAGTTCATTCCCACCACCTGGAGGCGTACCGCTCCCGAACGGTACGTTTCCAGCGTTCTTTTCTACCACGTACGTGCAAGCTCTGGAATGAACTCCCTGCATCGGTGTTTCCTCAGCGCTATGACCTGTCCTTCTCCAAACGAGGTTTAAGGAGAGTACTATCCTTGAGGTAGGCAGCGACTTTGTTGTGCTGGTCCCCTGGCACTACGGAGGTCCATGAGCAGCGGTAGCCGCTTACCATCAGGCGGGCCGCTTGCTCGTCTGCATACTAGGCAATAAAAAAAAAAAAAAAAACCTTACTAACCAAAAATGCATAATGTGCATAGGTGATTTATTGGATTCCAGCCTATTAATTTTACTCGGATTATAGGCAACGAACATTTACGATTACTCCCGACAACTGCCGAACTCCCGAGGCCTGCCGCAGGAGTCGCGGCTTTCAATATTCATGGGTGTGTGCGTTTGCGACTGTGCACGGACACCAAAATCACTACACATATGCAAACAAATGTAATGCGGGACGCGGCGGCATGACTTGGTTGATTAGGTACATTAATTTGCTTTGCAGCGCCTCTTGCTTTTCGCGTGGCAACCATAATGTTTGCGTGATTGCAAATAGGTGCTATTTATAAAATATTAGGCGTTTTTAAGGTATTCTATTTTGTTTATTCATTTATTTACTATAAATTAAAGTCATCTAAAACGTACGAACGTTATAATAAAATATCTGTGAATGGCAAGTAATGCACTGCATTTCTGCCTACAAGGAGCGCACGCCCCTGCTCAATCGTACTCTCGATTGTAGAGGAGGCCCGTGTCTTGAAATGGGTTTTTTATGGCCAGATACAGATATTGATGCTAGTGATAATTATATTAATGATATAATAATAGTTACTATATCACATAACCACCATTACAACTCCTGTTAGTCAGCATCAATATCTGTACTCAAATAATTAGCACGGACCAGTGAAGCTGGTCTCTTAGGGATATTACGAGTAGCTTGTCTTTAGCCCGCAAAGAAATGAAAAATAAAGCAGGAGTTAATTATAATAATTATATATTACTACTATGGCATGGCAAAATATAAAAGTTAAAGACAAAAGTAAGACGTTTTATTGGAATTCATTCCTAATTTAAGCATCCGTAATATTGGCATCGCTGGAAATTCCAATGAATTCTGATATGTCTCGCCAGGTCGACGTGTCTATGGTTAAGAGTAAATCAGACTCTAAATATGCTGCTTCCACTGCAAAAGATACATAAACAGTACTGAATCCAGATCATTTACATACCGGGTATCTCAAGACTGCTACCGAAAACGAAGCCGGGTGGTAGTTTTAGTGGCTACAAACACAATGCAATTAAAAATTTCGCTTAGAAACGCGACAATTATTTTTTATGATTTTTTAAATATCGTCATTTTTGGGTGGTAAATCCATAGATTTTGCTAAAATAATAATTTAAACTCTCTTATATCTTAGAGTATTTATAAATTAAAGGGTATACACTATTCTTTTAGGAAAAAATGTATTTACCACCAAAATATGGCAATAGGAAAAAAATTACAAAAAAAAAATTGTCGCTTTTTTTTGCAACTTTTACTGTTGCATTGTGTTTGAAGTCGCTTAAACTACCACCCGGCTTCGTTTTCGGTAGCAGTCTTGATATACCCTGTATTTTCAAACTCAATTTTCATGTACAACAAAGCATTTAATATTATTGCTACAAAAATATATTAATTTAGATAAACAAAGATTAAAATTCTCATTACTAAAATGCAACTTTACAAACAGAATATGGAATATTGTTAAAAATTCTGAGAAATGGGAAACAGTAATGTAATTGGTAGTTGGAATCCTGTGCTTGCATCCATGTATTCTGTAGCTTATATATTATTTACTATTTTGTTTACCGTTTTAGTGTATGGAAATATATACATATATGTATACAAGGTATATCAAGAGTGCTACCGAAAATGAAATACGAAATTCCGGGTGTCAGTTTTAGTGACTACAAAAACACAATTCATCTAAAAATTTCCTAAAGTAACGCGCTATTATTTTTTGTATTTTTATACATCATTGTATTCAGTGGTAAAAAAAAGTTTTTTCCAATAATAATAACTTAAACCCTTGCGTACCGTAACCGCTTTTACATAAAAGAGTGTAAATATTTATTTAAAAAAAACTTTGTATTTATCATTCAAATACGAAGATAAGAAAAAAAACGTCGCTTTTTTTTCAATGACGTTTTACAAAAAAAAACCTCTTAGCTTTTATTGCTAAATTTTTAATTGCATTATGTTTGAAGTCCCTAAAACTACCACCCGGTGTCGTTTTCGGTAGCCGTCTTGATACACCCTTTATACGTAAGTACATACTACATACACGTATGGATCTGCAAAGTTTGAAAATGTAGAATTGAAAAGTTCGATTGAAATGGTGAATATTTAGCAGGAAGGAGAATTCTAGCACTGGCAGCGAATACGCTCGATAAAAAATATGTAAATATTTTGTGAACCGCGAGATGGAAAAATACATCTCTATATGAGTCGTTAAATTTCAAATGTGGCTAAATCTATCATAACACAAAAATAGAAAAGGAAAATTTCAATTATTAAGAAATCAATGGCTATTTACATACTTAATATAACATGTGCTTTATGATATTTGTATATATAATGTATTAATAAGCCCCATACTTATAAATGCGCTAGTTTATTTGAAATAATGATATTCATTTTGGACATAGTCTGGTTTGATTTGAACCTACGGGATTTGAATGAATTTGATTTGACTAATACTGCGTGATGATTGGTTGTTGTGGATGATATGGCGTGTTTTGTTTCAAGACGCGTTCTGATATGGCCACGTTTGAAGTAACGGCCGAATTTGTACCATTTTAGAGTGGATTGGATTAATTCGAATAAATATACTTTTTAAATCATTGACATAAATATATGGACAGGGCGGAAAGTGTGTTAAGTGTTTCGACGTAAGTGGTGCGTACGATCCAGTACATCTCCAGTGGAGGATTACTGAAATCAGTCATTACTCGCAACGATTTTCAAAATGCTAACTTCTATTATGACAGAAACTTTAGACGAAGTCTATTTAAGTAAATTAATTTAATATCTATTTATTTTAGCCCGATTTTCACCGTCATCTTTTTGAAACTCCAAATGTACTGAAGGGATACGGCCTTTGTTTTTTAAATCAATGAGAATTAGATTAAATAAATAATATATAAACCTACCACCATGATTTTATTGAACTAATAAATAAATAAAATTCGTAAAGTCAAAGGCAATAAAACTCGTGACCATAAACAAAATACATGCAAAAAACCAATACAATAGTTGGCGATCATTTTTTACCGTTTCCGACGTCTATGAAATAGTTTGTTTCCACAGTGCCGACTATTATTTAGGTAGCGATAGATAAAAATATATGGTTTCAGTTTAGAAATAATTTTATCGTTTTTATTTAATTTTTATAAAAAATACACCCAACAGTCTTACACATGATCATGATCTCTCATTATGATACAAGTTATTTATCGTTATTACTTACTAAAACCAACGACTGCCTAGGTGGTGTACGTGTACTATGGTACGGTCTCAAAGCTAAAGTCCCGAGTTCGGATATTGAATTTTCCATTAATTATCCGCCCAGATTCAGGGATTTATGCCCAATATGGCGATAGGCTCACCGCCATTTACATCGTGAGACGGAATATACAAGGTGAAATTAGTGTCCTGGCAGTTGGCACCTCCAGGGCCCCCGTTACCATATGTGCAAAGTGTGCAATGCACACGGGCGCCATCCTTGAGAGGCGCCAAAATCAGGGCCCAAAAAAAGTTTGACAAAAAAAAACAATTCATATAATAGAATCGTAAGCAGTCGATGTCGGTACATAGAAGAAATATGAAAATAATCTTTAGAGCTCCACTTAATATTTAGTATTTGTTTTATTTATATAAAAATAATAAAAAGGTTATATCAATTTAAAGAATTACATGTAAAATGCTATAAAGGCATTTATAAAGGTATATTAGGTACATTATTATCATTGAATTTAAGTGTATTGAGGAGTGATTAATTACTAAGAGAATCGCTAACGCAAGTTAAGCAACCCCAGCCGTGGTTCTAATTTGGTTGTGGGGCCAAAAGTGGAACAAAAATATATATAATTTTATCAACACAAATAAATAAAATTGGAGTGTCTGTGATTTTGAAATAACAACAAAATTTAAATTGCTAACTGTTATTAACCCGTGAATATAAATCTGATCAATCAAGTCAAAAAAATATTTTACAAGTGAAAGAAGTAGTACCCTCTCTCGAAATTGAAGAAGACTTTCCACCGTTACCAACAGCCAGGAGAAAGTATGAACCAAAACTGTTTGACTATGAACACCAAGATGAGATCCTTCATGATCCAAAAACCGCCTTTAAAATTAGTTTTTTCTTAAAAATTATAGATCAAACTTTAAGCTCCCTAAAAACCGATTTGACTTATTAAATGAGTATGGTAACATCTTCGGATTTTTAAGCGACATAATCAAACCAAGTGACAACGATCTTATAAAATATTGTTCTGTTCTTCAAGAACGACTGACAGATCAGAATAATAAGGATATAGACTCCAATGATTTGCTTAATGAAATTAAAGCGTTAAAGTTGTTTTCATTATTGGATGATGCTCACCGTGACCCTTTAAGTAGTTTACGATTTTTATGTGAAAACAATTTAACCTCCACACCCTTCCAAATGTAAGCATTTCACTAAGAATTTTTCTGATATTGCCTGTATCTAAAGCTTCTGGCGAGCGATCTTTTTCAAAGTAAAAAATATTTATAATTATTTAAAGTCGACAATGCACCATGGAAAATTGTCTGGGCTAGTAATATTAGCCATTAAACAAGAATTTTTTGGTGGTATAAATTTCAGCGATGTAATTTACGAATTTGCAAGTCTCGGAAAATACATATCTCTACAGTAGCACGAGAAATGTAGTAGCTACGCTACAACTATTGTACTTAGACATCATTTTTTATTTTATAACGAAGTTACCCAAGTTAATTAAGCCTATTTGTTATAAAGTATGCAGATACTTTATAACAATATATTTTATAAAATATTTTAATATAGTTCTCATATGCGTGTTAATGAAAAAGCGCAAAACCTCAGACACGCCAACTTACTTTGATTTTAAGCCGAATTTTATATATGTTATTAAGGCAACTACAAACAAATATTTCCTTGGTATTCAGACACATTTGATTGTTCTTTCATCTTGCCAAAAGCATTAAAGCTCATAACTTCCAAAGCAACCACGATCGGAACTTCATAATAGCTGATCGTGTGATGCTTATGTCAGAGGCATGCGCACACAAACTTTCAGCTTTTATAAAATTACGAAGGTCTGGCGGCCACGGGCTCTTCATTTATACTATAACATGTTGTGCATGTAGACATGAGGCAATATTTCTGTTATTTGTTCCAAAAAAAAAATGTTTATAATTTTTTATTCTGGGTTATTTTCTAGTATTTATGAACAACGTGTCTCTGCCCCATTCGTTAAGTAAATGCTTTAAATGAGTGTGAACAAGAATTTATTTATAAAATCACGATAATTCAAAATGCCTTAAGGGGCGCCAAAATCTTTTTTCGCACACAGGCGCCAGTGGCCCTTGCGGGGGCCCTGGGCACCTCTGCCTACCCCTTCTGAGAAGAAGGTGTGAGTTTATGTATTTATGTTTAATTCATTCTTTATAAAAATAATAAATACACTCGACAATCATACGCATAATCGTAATCTCTCATTATTATGCAAGATTTTTGTCGTGGTTATTAGTAACTACGAGAAAATTTTAATACTTTAATATTCAAAGCCGAAATTAGCATTAGTATGTACTTATTGAATTTGTATTATATGTATACATACATACCTCTCATTTGATTTATATCGTTCACAATCTTTTTCAATTTAGCTAACTCCTTTTCTATTTTTGTCTGGATGTTTTGAAAGAAATCCGGGTCATCGAACTCTTCCGATATATTCTGGTCAGTATTATTGGCCATTATTTATTCAAATAAATTACTAAACTCCACAGGAATAAAAATGAATTGTTTAATTAGTGAGTGAGCAAACATTGAAAAATAATTTTTAAAGTATAAATCGCGCCATTTCTTTCATAACCATAGACAAGCTTTCAACTTTTTTAATAAATATAAAGAATTATAATAAAGCAAACACGAATGACATCAAAACAGATGAAAGGCAATTCTCAAGTAAGTTTATGATAACAATAATAACGTTGCTTGCTAATACACTCGATATACAATTAAAAGTTTTAACAACAAACTGTCAAAAGAGACTTGAGAGAGATAAATGTTTAAGGCGACTACATATTAACGACGACTCATTTTCATACAACAATAAAAAACAACCCAATTTTATAATGTTTTGAATTTTTCGTGTTTTCATCTTTACTAAAAGTAAAGTCATAAACTAAAGTCATAAAAATATGTTCGATTGTCTCGGTGGCGCAGTTGTAAGATGTATTATTGTTTTGTGATATTGGATTTTTCTATTCATTATCAGGCTCGCCCCCTATCGCATCGTCCTGGCACTTCTACATATACCTTTAGGGAAAATGACGTGAGTTTATGTTTGTATGAATGATTCTTTGCATACATTTTAGAAGGGTGGAACTATAACTAGTGACCATAAATTTTGCAGTTAGTTCAATACCCTCTTGAGCCGTCGTAAAGTATTTGCGTGCTTATTCGTACTCATACTCTACATATTTTTCCACTAATGAAACATAATAAAGTATCCATTTCCGCATACAAATCTAATCCATACAGCTTTTGTTTTACAAGATGTAATCGTTAATTTGCAATAAATTATTTTTTTAACGATACAAACTTTAGTGCCGACATAACAACAATTTTCGACGACAATCTCTCGACAAAATCACGTCTCCAACTCGCCATCGTAAAACGCGCCTTAAAATAAGGAATTGCGTCAAACAACACGCGATAACACATCTAAAAGTTAAAATATATTAACTGCCAAGAAAATGGCGTAATGCTTATTATGTTTTAGGCAAGTGTAAGCTTCATTGCGACGTATATGTATTGTTTGTTGATATATGAAATTATCTTAGAGTATTTTTAAACATTAGAGCGATATAGAGATATTAGAGGGTGGATAATATCAACATCTGTCATACCTTTGCTGTTTGCGTCTTCAAAAGCATAAATATATTTTTGTTCGTAATTTTGATAGCACTCCTATATTAGTGAAAATTTAACTAATTATTACCTATGTGTGTTATTACCCGACTGCGAAGAAGGAGGGTTATGTTTTTTTATCAACAAATTGCTATAAATTCCGTTGGTAACCCAAATTATATTTAATTATTAACCATCTAAAACTAGTTTGAATAGATTTAGATAGCCCTAAACCCATTTTTCTTACTTTTATTTTTTAAATAAATCGTGCATTTTTGACAAACAGTCATATAAAGGCGGATTAAAAATGATTATGTAGTACCAGCTTTTTTAACCCTCAGGGTACGGACTGGGTTACCGTAACCCGAGCGAAATTTGAAAGATGCGCCATACGAAGAGAAGTCGGCGCTGGGGGTCCGGACCAGGGGGGGAAAAAACTTATAGGTACACACTATTAGAGGCCCAAGCGGCAGAGTCAGTCTCCGCTTTGTGTCCGAGCTAGACATATATGAACATTGTGCTCGGGTGTGGTACACCCAGTCCGTATCCAACGTTACAAAATCCAAAATTTTTAAAAATATAAAGTGTTAATTTTCGTCTGTTTGCCGCTGAGGAATAAAAAGGTAAGTAAGATACGTACTCTTTACTTAATTTTGTAGATTCTAACCTCAAAATAACGCGTTGTACATGGGTAAGCGAAGTATTATAGTAGATCTCAATCACTTGAACGTACGTCTTATATCGAAATCTTTGCTGCTCGTAGTGAATTATAACTCATTAAATTTTGTTTCTTGTAATTTTTTATTACAGAACACGCATTAAACCTACTTTGATTAAAAGATTGGCAACACCTACTCTGAGGATAGGTCTGCGAAATACGATTGAAGAGTTTTTGGATTCTCGTGAGTTGCCAGAAGAAATGGACATTCGCGATGAGTTTGTCGACAATAGACTTCCAAAGCAAAAGAGATGTAACTTATGTCCAAGTTCCCTTGACCGAAAAACGTATTATAAGTGTCTTAGATGTCATAAGGCGATGTGTAAAGAGCACGTAGCGAAACTGTGCTGCGAGTGCAGCAATACTATGTAATATGACTTTTGTAACCTTTTGATAATAAATATTTGTCTTTAACAATTATTTTTGGTATTTATTTATATGATACTACTCAACAATATCTGAGAAACAATTTTTTTACGCTCAAAGTAATTATTTTTAACCTTTATCATCATAAATCAACGAAACAACGTTTTTTCGCTAACTCGAAAAAACGCGTATTTTCATTTTTCAAAAAAAATATAGTTTTTGGAATAAATCAAAAAACCGTTATGGACATTTGAAAGAACTACTTTTTACCTTTCAAACGCGATTTGTACAAAGTTAATATCTTTTTTTTTTCAAAAAGTTACAGCATTTTTAAAAAAAAACTTTTTTTTACAAAAAAATTTCAAGACTCGTTCACATTTTTCATTATAATTTTTTTTCAATTAGTTAAATGATTAATCTGACAATTCTATCATATTTTTGAGACAATTTCACACAAAATAAAAAAAAATTATTCAAATTGACAAAGTACAGCTCGACATACACCCAATCAAAGTCGCCGGGTTAGGCTAACCCATGTCCGTACTGAACGTAACTTTTTTATAGTCCGTACCCTGAGGGTTAAAGTACCAGCACTCCCTTTAAAGAAATACTTAAAGGAAATTATAAAGTAAATATGTAAAACCTTTGTCATGTTGTCATAAGTAATTAAAAAATAATATGTTAACTAAACTTTTGTATCACTTTTGTAAAACTTTTGTATCAGATTTATATTTGGATTACGCAAATATGATCATGTTTCCGATTTTCGTACAAAGCTCAAGTGGCTACCAATAAGGCTTCGCCGGAATACACACATTCTTTATCTTCTCTATAATATATTTTCAATCCCCTCACTCCCTCATATCTTAAAAATCGCTTTGAATTCCTTCATGATACACATTCGAGGTCTCTTAGGTCATCGGAGAACTTAAGACTGAAAATCCCCGCGCATTCCACTTCCTTCACAGACAGATCTTTCACCGTACAGGCTGGCAGGTTGTGGAATGTTTTGCCAGTAACGGTGAGACGGGCTAAAACTCTGCCCATCTTTAAAAAAATGGTTAAAGAACACTACTTACAGGTTCTATGAAGATATTGGAGTTGTTCACATTTTGCTTTGTTTGTTATATATATATATACAGGGTATATCAAGACTGCTACCGAAAACGAAGCCGGGTGGTTGTTTAAACGACTTCAAACACAATGCAATAGAAAATTTTGCAAAAAAAAGCGACAATTTTTTTTTTAGTTTTTTTCTTATGGCCATATTTGGGTGGTAAATACATTTTTTTCCTAAAACAATAGTGTATACGCTTTTATTTATAAATACTCTAAGGTATAAAACAGTTTAAATTATTATTTTAGCAAAAACTATGGAATTACCACCCAAAAATGACGATATTTAAAAAATCATTAAAAATTAATGTCGCGTTTCCTTGCGAAATTTTTAGTTGCATTGTGTTTGTAGTCACTAAAACTACCACCCGGCTTCATTTTCGGTAGCAGTCTTGAGATACCCTGTATATATATAAACCGGGTGGTAGTTTAAGTGACTTCACACACCATGCAACAGAAAAAGTTGCAAAAAAAAGCGACAATTTTTGTTGTTGTTTTTTCCTATGGCCATATTTGGGTGGTAAATGCATTTCCTAAAATAATAGTGTATATCCTTTTATTTATAAATACTCTAAGGTATAAAAGAGTTTAAATTATTATTTTAGGAAAAAATATGGATTTACCATCCAAAAATGACGATATTTAAAAAATCATAGAAAATAATTGTCATCATTGTAAGTGCGCGGTGGCCTGTTGGTAAGTGCGTGGTGGCCTGTTGGTAAACGGACTAGACGCGACTGCCAACATGTTCACGGTGGTTGCGGGTTCGAATCCCAGGGCACACCTCTGACTTTTCGGAGTCATGTGTGTATTGATAGTCAATCATCACGCACTAAAACGGTGAAGGAAAACATCGTGAGGAAACCTGCATACCATAGCGATGTATAAAAATTCTATGGTATGTAAGTCCGCCAACCCGCACTAGGCCAGCGTGGTGGACTATATGGCCTAACCACTCTCAATAGTACTTTCGATTGTAGAGGAGGCCCGTGCCCTGCAGTGGGACGCATATGGGCTGATACAGAAGAAGAAGAAAATAATTGTCGCGTTTCTTAGCGAAATTTTTAGTTGCATTGTGTTTGTAGTCACTAAAACAACCACCCGGCTTCGTTTTCGGTAGCAGTCTTGAGATACCCAGTATATTTATAGGTATATATACTATATGTGTATTTTGTGTATTTGTATGTTTATTAAACATATATATGTATGTATGTATATATTTATGTATGTATGTTTTTTTTTTTTTTATACTGGCCTGGCATAGTGGCGTCATTGCACCTGATGGAAAGTGCCAATGCCGCCCAGGCAGAGTACCCATTGGCATCGGACGGCAGTCCCATGCCAATGGAAACAATTAAACTTAGCAGGCCGGCATAATTGTTATAAGCTTAATAATATTATAAATTGTAATACTCGTACACCCAAAGCCCCAACTTTCGTTCTTTTCGTTTATCCATCCCATGGTTGTCGGGCAGAGATTGCTTCAAGCAATAAGACCGCCACTTGTGCATATATTTAATTTCATTTATTTTTTGACTTTGTTATGTATATGGTGTACAATAAAGTGTTAAATAAATAAAAATGTTACTTTGAATATTAATTACTCAATGATGATAATTTATATCGGTTTATAAATTTTAAAAATCTTTTAATTCATTGAATGTGAGCTATGAGGCTTAAAATAATAAATTAATTAATTATTGCTAACGACAGCTTCCGTGGCGTAGTTGGTTAGACGCCGTCTCTGAAAGGTTCCATCCTTGCACCGAAACAAATATTTGTGGGATTCACAGGTATTTGTATCGGGTCTGGGGCTTGTGTGTGTTTGATCCTCATTACACAAGATACGACTTCAGTCCTGGCATGACAGGTCAGAACTATATTTGAGACTATTTATTATTTTTTATTGTTTTTTTTTTTATTATATTGAAATATAAATATAAAAAAAAGAAATAAAATAATCGTTGAAACGAACTGTCAAAACTCCCACAAAACCATCGTTTATTTTTTTAAGTCCTTTCAGCATATACAAAACGGATTTCTCTTGCATGAAATATCAAAAAAGATACGACAAAAATGCCTAAAACAATCTGTATGCTTATTTTATGAGTGCAATGGTATGGAATAGTTAGTTTTATAGGCAAAAACGTTTAGATAGGTGTTTATCAGAGCGTGAGTGATGTGCATCACTTGGGAATAAAATAAAATGTGGTTGTATTTTTTCACATATTTTCATTTTGAATAAAAATATTTGCTTGTCAGTATTTTTATTGACTTCTATTGGCGCGTAGAGTATGAATAGCTTTGTCAGTTTAATAATTCGCTTTTAAGCACATAATATAAAATCTAAGTCAGTATATTTAATTACAAAAAAAAAAATAATTACAATAAAAAAATAATAATTTGACAGCCTCCGTAGCGCAGTTGGTTAGACGCCGCCTGTGAAACGAGAGGCCGCGGGTTCGATCCCCGCACCGAGAGAAATGTTTGTGCGGCCCACAAATATTTCTTCCGGGTCTGGGTGTTTGTGAGACCGAAAAGTCTCTCGTGGTTCCTGATACCCACGACACAAGGCTCGATCTTATTGTGGGGTCAGGACTATGTATGTGACTGTTGGGTGTATTTATTATTTATTATTAAAAAAAAATTAGGTACCTAATGAATTGTTTAGAACGTCCTACGTTTTTGTACATCAAATTAAATCTCGCAAACAGTAATCCTTCTTTAATATGAGCATGAAATGTTGCTCAATTGTCCCGCCCCCACAACCTCAATTAATGTGAAATAATATACTGAACAAAAATATTTGCTCCACGTGCGGCGTTCGCGCCATTGACAGGCAACTAATAGGTAATTATCGAGTGAAATTCTGGCTATCGGGAGCAGACACATTATGGGAGGTTAATTTGTTATGATAAAGTTATCCCATAATTATTTAAAAAAAAAACAATTTACGATATATTATGGAAAAAAAAAGTGTGTTACATAACGCTACTTTTATGTTATATTATTTAATCACATAAAATTCTACCGCGGTTTAATCAGGCTTGTCACCAAGCCACTAAAAAAATTACGAAGTTGTTTTTTTTTTTTTTTAATTTTTGTCCAATTGTTTTGTGCTGAAACAATAAACAACGTGAGTAAATGTTTATTGCATTTTAATTGCGAGCGCAGTCGAACAATGATGCCAATCATCTCGTCGGCACTAAATCTGTTTTTGGATGAGTTTTGGTATGTGTGCCGCGTCACAGGCCGAATGTCATTGGATTTATAAATACGATCAGCTCCAGAAATAGGCAGCTAACAGGTTTTCCAGGCGTACCGACCAAAATAAAGTAGCCTGGATCCGTTAACAATATAATTGTCTTGGACGGCGGTTGTGGCGGCCATTGTGAGTGGATTTCCCAAAGATTTCGCTTTGTTTTTTTTTTTGTGTAGTGCGATGGATAATGACGATGTTCAACAGTTTTCGTTGCGATGGCACAACCATCAGGTAGGTAAGTACTTTTTTTAATCAACACACTGGATGCACAGGTACACTTACACTTTGTATAGCTGTAGATTACGCTTTCCATTTTTGAATTACTATTGAAAAAATAAAATGCATATTTTATAAACTATGAATGATATTTGAAAATAGAATCATGGGCTTTTAAAATAATACGGCCTAATAAACTGATGTCAAAGTTATCGCTAATAAAATGGTCATAACTTTTGGAGATTATAGCTAGTTTATTTAGATTGGGATTATATATGAAACATGATTGCGAACGTCCTACGCTTTTACCTGTACATAAAAACACATCGCACACTGCTTACCAAATGGCTGCTTTATTCGCTAATGTGAAATGAAAAAAATCTGAAGGCATTAAAATTAATTACACATTCGTATTGTATGGTTATCAATTTTGATAATATAATATGTTAATAAATGAAGTTGTATTTATTAAAAAATATGTTTTAATTTTAACGTCTGCAGAATTTTTGAACCACAATGTTTTATTTTTAAGAACAATACTACTGTAACTTTCAAAGTAACAAATCCATTCCGTTTTTACAATAAAAAACCCTATTTTACATTACTCAGTCCCCTAAAAATTTTATTCGTATTAATTAGAACAAATATTTAAACTTTCGACTGAACCACATTAATTAAAAATAGAAGAGTCGGCCGGAGCATTTATTTACAAAGCTATTTAGCTTCCTGATTGATGGCTCAAACGGTGACACGTGTAGTTGATTAAGATAGAAGCAAATAATACAAAATAATATTTAATACTGTTTACTCCTTAAAAAAGTGATACGTATTCCGTTGATGTAGGAATGTAATAATTTTATACCAAAGAGTCCACGTGGATTAATAACTATGTTTATCTTGTTTATATTTTTATGTTATCAATAAAGTACATAATAAAGTTGTTTTCCACTTATGCAGACCAACATTGACAATATGCTTACATTAACGCACATATAAAATTCATAGTTCTACGTGTATAAAGTGTTAAATATTTTCAACAACTAGGCATGATAAATAAGGCAGAAATAAAAGATTTTTTAACAATATCTGCAGTATTTTTTACATCATGACCACGATGGATACAGAATAACGTCAAATTAAAAACAAAACCCAACTTAAAATCCACCACTTCTTAAGCAAACTAATAAAATTTTAAAAAAATCTACTATCTTAGAGTATTTATAATATAAAAAGTAGATAAAAATGGTGGTGCCGGACCACCTTTTTCTGCCCTCCTATTGGCTGATATATGACAAGTTGTCCAACATGCACGAATTACTTTTAAAGAAAATAAAAAATAATAGTGCAGGGCAATTTAATTCCACTCAATCTCGTTTTACTAGAATACTTTTGGATATCAAAGGAATTCAGCGCTACTAACATTACGAACAAGAAAATATATACGTTTTTGAAGATGCAAATAAATTAAGGCGCTCCCTCCATATTATAAATCTGTCTCTATCAGCCCATATACGTCCCACTGCAGGGCACGGGCCTCCTCTACAATTCACAGTACGATTGAGAGTGGTTAGGCCATATAGTCCCCCACGCTGACCTAGTGCGGGTTGGCGGACTTACATACCATAGATTTTCTTATAAATCGCTATGGTATTCCTTCCTTTTCTTCGCCCTTATAGTGCGTGGTGATTAACTATCATGACATGACTCCGAAAAATCAGAGGTGTGCCCTGAGATTCGAACCCGCGACCACCGTGAACATGTTGGCCTTGGCAGTCGCGTCTAGTCCGTTTACCAACAGGCCACCACGAACTTATATTATAGATACTCTAAACAAAGAACATAAAATTAAAACCAAAACACAACTTCAATTTATCACTTCTTAAGAACACTAATTAAAATGTAAAATATATGCATCATAAAGCTAAGAAATGATAAAATTATAACTCAACCAGCCTATAGGTGCATATATCTAAGACACCCATCGGGTTTGTTTCACAGAACAACGTGATTGGAGCGCTGGGCCGCATGCTGGCTACGGGAGCTCTGACCGACGTCACTCTAAGTGCCAGTGGGACCTCAGTCAAGGCTCACAGACTCGTGTTAGCATCATGCAGCCAGTACTTCGCGCAGCTTTTCAAGGTGAGACGTAACTGGAGGAAAAAATCACAGAAATAGGTGACCCTATTGGTTCTGACAGCCTTCTTGACGCAGTTGGTAAGAAGCCGGATCTGAAACTCGGGTCTCGGGTTCGTTATCCGCACCAAGCTGGTTTAACCAACTGCGCCAGGGAAGATGTCAAAAAATTATAAATGATACTAAATGTTGTCTATAGGATAAATCGTGCAAAGAAACAAACTAAACTAACTAGAATGCGGGCGTGTCGATAAATGTATAACTTGCCATTAGTATGCCTTTTGGTTGACACTTCAGTTAACTACTTCATAACTTTGCAGTTTCCGTATAGAGAACTGCAGGACACGGACCTCCCCTACAATCAAGAGTACGATTGAGAGTGGTTCGGCCACCACGCTGACCTAATGTGGGTTGGCGGACATTACATACCATATAGATCATATTCTTACAATTCACTATGGTATGCAGGTTAAAATGCGTAATGATTGAATATTAATAACATATATTTCCAACACATCAATACAAATATTACAGCATTGAACCCCAGAACGTTTTTAAGCCTTTGAGAAAATCCGTCAACACACAAATGTTATCACAATCTGCCAAGCTGTTGCATCAGCGTCCTGCAATATGGCGTCTCAATCAAGCCGGCTTATACGAGCTTCATTCAAAATTCAGGAGTGTGGCGCTACCATTTTGCGTCTCTAGACTCTATACACTGTGCCTCTAACCTAAACTCTAACTTTAACTAACTAGTCACCAAGGAGCTTATAGTTAAGCTTGTATATTGGATTACTTTTCTATAATTATGGCAGCTGTTATTGTTTCCGAATTTTTATTATCATAACCAAACAATGAAACCTATCGACGTAGTTATCCGAAAACGTAATGCTTATATTATCACAATTAACACGAAACAAATCACGAATCATTTTCATATTTTTTTTAGTCGATTCACCCTTGCAAGAGATGATCTAATATAAAACAAGCAACACATTTATGAAGTTTTCTAATATCAGTACTCCAAATCAATCACCACTCTCCATCTCATATTCCCATATCATTCCCGTCAATCCCCTTCTTTCCATTCCTAAACAGAACCATGCGTGCTGGCTAGCAAAGTCATAGCTTGATGGTCGCGTGTTGCTCCTTCCTATGATCCCGACTCTCGCCGTAGTATGAAAAGGCAACTTGGCAGGCCGGTATAATTGTATCGAATGTCTTGGGATTGTCGTCTGATGCCATTCGACACTCTGCCTGGACGGCATTTGCGCTTACCATCAGGCGTAGTTTAGTCATTATGCCGAGACAGTGTAAAAATCCTTACTCTATTCTCCCTTGCTTTCAGGAAGTGGAGGCTGACAACACCCTGGTGGTGGTACTAGGCTGCGACGCCGCTGAACTGAAACTCCTACTGACCTTCATGTACACTGGAGAGGTGACTGCCTCCAGGGTCATTCTGCCTTCACTGCTTCGGCTAGCGCAGACTTTGAAGGTTTCTGGACTGACTGATGCTGATGCTGTGAGTGATGAACTCCTTTTATTGATGGTTTTGTTAAAAAGCCAAAACTTAACATTTTCATAGGGGCATTTTTTTATAAACACTCTGGAGCCAAAACCAAAAAAAATATTTGGGTGCAATGTTAAAAAATTAGTGATTGTTTTCGTAGCTCACTGTTATTTTATTTTCTGACCATATTCTCAAAGGTGTTAGAAGATTATTCACATTTTATTTAAGCTGACTGAAATATAAACATCACTGAAAATGTTTTTATATTTCAATTACTCAACACCGAAAAAAGTAAAAGCGCAATAATGAATATCAATGGCTTTCAGCAAAACTCAACACAGCCGGCCACAACCGAGCCAGATACGAACCAAGACGAGGCAAATTCACCAATCAATCTGGAAATAAAAAACGAAGTGCAAACCCCGAGCACTGCTAACGAAAATTCGGACAATTCAAAATTCACCTACGACGAGATTCCAACGAATGACGTGAAAGAGAGAACCGACTGTAATGACGACTTTATGCATAGGAGCGAAAGGGACAGACTGAGCAAATTGGATCAAATCGTGCAGAACTTGTATAAAATAGGAAATCCGACGACGACGGCAAATGTACCAAATATTGGTGAGTTCTTTCATGTAATCTGGATGCGCACGATCCATTTGCTGATTGCGTGCGAAATGTAGAATGCTTGTAGGAAAATAAGCATAGATTTCCATTCTAACACCATTCAAAAGTCGTCTTTGTGCTATCAACAGACGCTACCTTCCCCTCTCGATCTATCTCTGGTAATAAAAAGCCGAAATATTTCGTATAGCAAGTAAGTACGTATGTAAGTTAAGATTTATTTAAAACTATGGATTTAGTATTATGTTTACACCATTAAAATTATATTAGTTAATCATAGCGTAAACCTCCGCCATAAAATCGACAGGATATTCTTATATTGTGTAGGAAGTCACTAACAGCAGGTATATCAGTTTAGTTCACTATGTAAAACACAACAACGGACATATTTCCGTACTTAGTGGAAATATTTGTAAAAAGTATATTATTTATATGTAGACCAAGAATCCGTGGCCGCTAGACTTTCGTCATTTTATGAAAACTGTTTTTTTTCTGCTCATAGTTCTGGCATGGCATCACACGATTAGCTATTATGAAATCCAAAAGAATAGACTTTATAAGTCTATTCTACTTTCAATGTTCTGGAGGCTACAAGCTCTTGCTCTCATAGTCAATATCCGTGCATGTTTATGACCAGGGACGATGTCTTATAACCCATATTTTCACTATGATATGCGGTATCTAATCTAGTAACTTACAGTTCCAGAACCCACAGACCCGTACGACAGAAAATGGCGCATGGGCAGTTCAGTATGCACGATATGCAACAAGCGACTGAGCAACCAGTACAACCTGCGCGTGCATATGGAGACGCATGCAGGGCGGCGCCATGCATGCAGGGCGTGTAGCCATGTATCGAGGTCACGTGACGCGTTGCGCAAACACGTTGCATACAGACACGCGCCGCATCAACAGAGGCCAAGGGCCGATCTGTGATAGTGACTGGAATGTAACACGTTGCTGCAACTTAAGGTGGAAATATGCTACTGTAACGCCACGCCACTTGATCCTACGCGACACGTGTTGAATCAAATTTAACAAACACGCGATGCTACATTGACGTGTTAGCAGTGTGGTTCTGGTAGAGATTCTGGTATAGAAAATACTACGGTTTCAGAGCTTAAGGCGGAAACATATTAATGAAACGCCACACGACCCCATCCGACGCGACACGTCTTCAATCAAATCAAATCGTAGTATTTTGTACGACCAGAAATACACTGTATACACGCCACGCAACGTAGTATCGCGTGTTCCTAGTGTGGTTCTGCGCATAGAAAATACTACGATTTGATTCGGTTCAAGAAATGTCACGTAGGGTCCGGTAATGTGGCGTCTCAGTAGTATATTTCAGGCCTTATTGTAGCATGCTGCTGCAACACGTAGGTAATTTATGAGGGATATTTACTTACAGGCACCAATGTAACGTTAATGTAACGTTGTTGAAACATGTTTTATGTGAATCATGACAAATACTTTTTTGGGCTTAAGAAAAAAAGACGAGAAATATGATAAATCTTTTAAGCGGTACTCTTTATTGTTACATTTTGTTCGCAGTGTCCGAATAGTATAATTCAGTGGTTAAAATCTAAAACGGACTAATTTAAAACCGCATAACTCGTAACATATACAAAATAGTGTAATCGAATCATTATTCAATGTGCAATTATTCCATTCTGCGTGTATACTCACGAAAATTTAAAAGATGTTGCTTATCAACATGTATATTTAGATAAATCTGTTAATGATTTATTTTTATAAAAAATATTAAGAATTATACATTTTTATCAAAAAATTATAACTTACTCAAAAACCGTTGTATGATTAGGTTGTAGCGTCTTCACAATTCTCATCAAAGCAGGTGGTCACGGTAGCACACTTTTCACTTCTATATTCTAATAAATCTATCTCAAGTCTGTGGTATGAATGGAAAGTGAGTGTATTGAATTCTAGTCTAATCAATTATAAAATAGTAATTTATTTTATTTATAAGGCAGGAAAAGTAGCATCTAAATAATTAATTTCGACTCTATTTACAGTAGTTAGATTATTTTTTATTTTGTCGTAAAGAAAAGAATATAAAGGTTATGATTACAAATCTATAAAATTATTTTATAAATATTTTTAAGATTTAAATAAACAGATGAAATTTTAAACAAACTGAAAAAGACATTTAAAAACAAATGTAGTTAGCATACGGATTTAAAAAGATTAAGTTAGAAAAGTAAATTACCCACCGAAACGATGTTTCGCGACATTTCACAAACTTAAAAGACATTATTTTGTTGTTTTGTTTTTATTTATTGATAATTTCGCAGCGTACTGCGCGCCAATCTTTTATAATAGACGTAATTTTGTATTTTTATTAAATATAAAAATTATGAGTCATAGTCATAGTCTAGTCTTTTCGCCAGTATGACAGGTGAAATGGAATTATCAAGATTTCTAATAATTTATTACTTACCTTTACAATGTTGTCTTGAACGTCTCTACGGAATTCTTTTACTAATTAAATTTTAATTATTTATTATTAATATTAATACATATTTTTTATTTATCTGTAAAGTATGGAGAACTCATGACTTACAAGCGCGATATTTGTTTAAAAATTACTCAGTTTTTAATCTTTTTTTATGACATCTCCTTAGTATAAGCGGTGTAAAAAAGACATTAGATGTAAAAGACACGGGGATAGTGCAATATACAAAGTGTTAGGTAATATATTTCTAATGCGATGTAATTTGCATATTTTATTCTGAAAAAAATAATTAATTAAAGCCTACCTAAGATTTCTTTGCCGGCGTTACTAAAGTTCTATATTGCTTATTTTTATCGTTGATTGAAATTTGTTGATTCTTGGTTTGTATGCATTATTTGTAATCTATAAAAAAACGTGTGCATTTTGCGCTGTCCTCTACAATTATTATTAAATTTTTCTATGTTTATTCATGTTTTATTTTTTCCTGCTAAAATCTATTTTAGATTTCCAGATACACATGACCTTTGTCCCCATCTCTGCATTCTGTATCAGCCCATATACGTCCCACTGCAGGGCACGGGCCTCCTCTACAATCGAGAGTACGATTGAGAGTGGTTAGGCCATATAGTCCACCACGCTGGCCTAGTGCGGGTTGGCGGACTTACATACCATAGATTTTTTTTATAAATCGCTATGGTATGCAGGTTTCCTCACGATGTTTTCCTTCACCGTTTTAGTGCGTGGTGATTGACTATTAATACACACATGACTCCGAAAAGTCAGAGGTGTGCCCTGGAATTCGAACCCGCGACCACCGTGAACATGTTGGCAGTCGCGTCTAGTCCGTTTACCAACAGGCCACCACGCACATCTCTGCATATTAAACGTCAATTTGGACAGTAAAGACAGTGTTATTATTCCACAAACTTGACTATTGAAGTTTGGAGAGTTATCAAATGTTTGGGTTTCAGGTGTACCAATGTTGAATCTCCATCACGCATTTTTAAATAGCCTAGAAATATGCCGAATCGCTAGTGAAGGCAAATAGAAAAAAAGCTGGAATTAAACGAATTTAAAAATAATCGTTTTATCGTAAAGGTGCAAAAAGGTTTTCTTTGTAAAAATGCTATGAAGCTATAAAATGTGAACACAGAAAAAATATACATACAAGTGTATTACAATTTTATTTATCAATTCTCCATACATTAATTTAGTAATAGAAACCACGTAGAAACTAGGGTAAAAATATATATATATGAAATTAGTATAAAAATACTGTTCAGAAACACCTTACTAAAGGCGATTTCAAAATGATAAACTATTATAATTTTACTTGATGTTATACCTAGTTGGGTTGTATTAACTGTACAAAATACAGAATAACAGATATAGCCTTATTATTTAGAAATTATACTTAATAAATATACCTCACAATAAGAGACACGTATTGCGTCGTTTATGACGACTTTTGGTATCACAACAGTCACACCAAAAAAAATATTTGTACATCGGACAGAATAAGAAGTATTTGGGATCTTCAGTAAAAAAAAGGAATATAAAAATTATTTAAAAAAAAATATTACCCGACTGAATAGTTTATCATTTCAAAACGCCACATACTTTTGCTCATAATTTCATAAGGACATATAAATGCTTTTACACTACATTAGTACGCGTTTCGCAATATAAAAAGATCACTCAGATCGGTTCTCTTCTAATACAAAAAAAAAACAAAATAAATCACAATATTTGCGCGGGAAAATTAGGACTGACGTATCTCGTGCTATTTTGATATATCTTAAAATTATAAAGCACCGTGGGTAGTTAGCAACATGAGACGATTAGCACCATCTAGCAGTTGGTATAGGAGCTAGATAGTTTGAAAATAATCTATTTTAAAATAAATTGTTCACTGTTCTTATGTGAATACCAGAAATATACAGTATTTATTTTAAGGCTATAGACAAAATGAATAAAAATAATAATTGTAGATACCTGAAAAAATGAACATATTAATTTTTTTTTTTTTTTAAATCTAGAAACTGCTATTAGTAACTCCAATCTAGGATCATATAAGCATGTTTTCTTCTCTGTATTCACATAAAAACCGTACGCACCTTATCACCATACATCGGATGTCAAAGCAGTCAGCCCTTATTTAAAGTCCAGATGTAAACGCTTATTAGTAAGTGTAAATAAATTATAACCGTCTAACCGAGAGCTTTCAACATTACTATAAAAAAATACTTATAAATTAAAGCGAAATAAATATGTTAGCAATTTCATTACAATCGCCTAGTTTTATTAGGTTTTATTTGTATTTATAATCACTTGTTAGCGGGGAAATTGTCGAGTATTGGTTGATGACTAAATTTTAATAATACATATTTGTTTTGACACTGAAAATACTTTCCGTTTTAAAATTAAAAATTATGTAGATAAAAAATGTGCATGCTTATGTTATGCTGCAATAGTATTGAAATTCATTTTTGATCGAAATTAGTAAAACTACATATTTCTATAGAAAAGTTGCTACTAATTAATGTATATCAAGTTTTTTTAGTGTCTTACAATAAATGGACAAGGCATATTAAACATTTACACCTATGATTCAACAAACCCAATTAATTACCCACATTCAGAAAATCTTTTTTAAGAATACATAATATTTGATATTAAAAATGTCAAGCATTTTGATTGTGTAAAATATATTATAACTAAATAATAACTTTTTATGAAATATTCATGCTGACCCTTTGATAAATGTATTTTACCGTAGATAGTAAAAACATATCCTTTACACAGGACACATAAATATTATTAAATTTCATAGCAACTTGACAAAACAGAACTCGATTTTTGTGTATAAATCTGCCATTTATATTCAGTATTGTTCTTATATCATGTTGTATACGTTAATTCCCCCGCTGTTGATGTGTCTAGGCCTTGGGCACGGTCCAAACGCGAGTGTTGGCGTCCTGTCCGACAGACACCACCGTCTCATCGTCCACCCACGTCAGCCCGGTGATCTGGCTTTGAGGATGTGCGTCTGGGGATAAAATGTATTTTTTTTAATAAAAATAAGGGGTAATACATAAATTACGTCACACGACACATTGTGTGACAAGGGGCGGGGAGGGTCCCAAAATTCTGTGACATCATGGTTTTTGGTAATATATGATTTTAAATCGAAGTATTACAAAACTAAATTTTAATTACTTAAATCAGAACATAACGTCATCTATGATGATTCTTATCAAAGTAGAATAAGTATTTTTGTTGGGATGAATAGCGAGACGAGCTTACCATTCGCTTAATGGCAAGCGATACAAACTCATGGACAGTAGCAAAACCAAACAACGCCATGAATTACAAAGCAATGCTTGGCATTCCACTGCACTCATCCTGAGACATAATATGTTAAGTCCTATTCTGTCCAGTAGCTACTATGGCTACAATGTCCTTCAATCTAGTACACAACAATCCATTAACACTGCTGTCGGTCGATTGCGTTTTCCAATTTTATGCTCCCATGGTGAGTTTAAGATTTTTTTATTCTGGCATGGCACAGTGACTGAATTGCACCTGGTGGTAACTGCAAATACCGTCTAGGCAGGGTAACGAATGGCATAAGACGTTAGACGGCAGTCCCATGCTATGCGATAAAATAGGGATTGACTAATTGACTAATTTTTAGAAACTGTTTTATTTTGTAGGTAGGTCCTATATAAACACGAATTACGAATCTGTATCTGTATCAGCCCATATACGTGCCACTGCAGGGCACGGGCCAATTTTACAATCGAGAATACGATTGAGAGTGGTTAGGCCATATAGTCCACCACACTGGCCTAGTGCGGGTTGGCGGACTTACATACCATAGAAATTCTTATGAATCATTATGGTATGCAGGTTTCCTCATGATGTTTTCTTTCACCGAATTACGAATAAGTTAACTAAAATACAGAAAAAAATAAATAAAAAAAACCTAAAACAATAGTTTAAAGTTCTCGCTAAAACGCCCCAACCTATCACGTGACACGTGGCTATAATCTCGGGAACAGAGATATAAACAGTCTAGTGTTCTATCATAATAAAATGCGTTTATCACGTTCAATGATGTCAGCGCGCTCCTTTCGCTGTTTGCAGTCACGTGATAATGGGTAATTAAAAAAATATTTTTATTTCTTACGAACGATTATGTTCTCAAAAAATTAGTTTTTAAAATACTGTTTTACAGTGTAATAAATTTATTTACGCGAAGTCGTGATATGAGTCAACATCCCTGTTATGCCGGTCTGTAGAGAAGGGCGTGAGGACTTACTCTTGATAATAGTGTGTTTGTTGGGCTGGTCCACGTTCCATATGATGATGGTGGTGTCGAGCGAGCCGGACGCGACGCGCGCGCCGTCCGCGCTCCACGCCACGCAGTTCACGCGGGCCGTGTGGAAACCCCACTCTTTGTTGTGAGCCAACTGTATGTGGAATTATTAATATTATACTACTTATTGTTTAAATTCGAGTAAAGGAAACAAAAGAACAAAGTGTAAAAACAAAATAAGGGAAATAATGTAGTTAAACTTAGAATAATAAAGTTTCCAATATGTATAAAAGGACTTCGAAAAGGAGAAGGTTCTCAAATCCAATGTATATTTTTCTTTAAAAAAAATCTATCAGCCTATAAGAGTCCA
Organism: Hyles vespertilio; assembly: GCA_009982885.2. NCBI lineage: Eukaryota > Metazoa > Arthropoda > Insecta > Lepidoptera > Sphingidae > Hyles > Hyles vespertilio. The sequence continues at coordinate 2,705,183 of CM042810.1, forward strand.
TAACTACAGCATGTAGGTTCTGAATTTTATATTGTTGATCTTATTTATTCTATAATAATTAACGAAGTGTTTTACAAAAATAGTCTGATATGGGGTCAAGTAAAGTCTAGCACAGATTGGGACGAGATAGCAAAGGACTCATTTTTTTGCCATAGGATATTCAAACATTTCTGGTGGAAATAAGACATAAATTCTATTGTTTTACAATCTGATGCCATAAGAAAAACAATTAGCCATTTTTTTTCTGCATTTGTGTGCAGTATGTTGATGCATCTAATAAACACTGAATCAAATATATAATTAATCTTGTTAAATTAATTCATATCTTGTGTTCACAGAATATGTGCATACATACCATCTACCCACCCACTTAAATAATCATTAAATTTATCCCACATATCCCACATATTTAAAGGACAATGGCAGATTTCCATACATGATTTTAGTTGATGTAAATTTAGAGCGTTTATTGGTCAAAAAAATATAAATGAATTCCGCTGCCGTTCCTAAACAGTAATGTGTTGAGAAATACTGGTGAAAAAGTCTACATTACTTACTAAACGTTTTTAATTTATAGATTTTGAGGTTATGTTCTATTTGTCATTTTCAATTGAAATATTATTGTTTTCTGAAATATGTTATTTAGTGAACTAGGGCTATGATATAAATATTTACCGCACTTGTTTTACCAAATAAAGCTATTTTTTATAACAGATTTTGCGAGATTCAATGAAAAATATTTTTTGTCGGCTTAAAAGACCTTACGCCATTGCTGAAAAAAAACTGACTCCCATACAAAATAGTCAATAAAGCTTTTTATTTTATTGTGAATCTTAAACATCGTTACACAACTATAATTAGTATGCTGAAAAGTCAAGAAAAATAATAATATTATTAGCAAGTATGACATTTCTAAACGCGTTGTTCATGCAAATACGATTTCGCCATTGTCCTTTACCCACTGAAATCTGGGTCAATTTTTTTTTGTTTTGGTTTACAGAAGACAAATTTGGGGCCGTAAAATTTGAATAGCCTACTGGCGGGAAATATGTAAATCCGCCACTGCTACCAAGTACGAATACATGACATACCTTATACTCATCAGTGGAGTACAGTATGAGCTTTCTGTTAGCGTCGCTGGCCACCAGGTACCGCGAGTCCGGCGAGTAGCGCGCGTCCGTCACCGCGCCCAGGTGCGTCAGCTCAGTCACCAAACTGAGAGCACCGCCGGACAACGAGTACACGTGCACTTTGTTATCCGCACCTGAAAATACATTAGATTATATACAGGGTGATATTGACATGCAGAGTTGGGCATTATTCGAATGAATCGTTATCTAGATAATTACTCGAATGAAAATTTATTCGCAACAAAATTATTCACGAATGATTTATTCGCGAATAATTTATTCGTGAATAATACCCTCACGAATTATTTATTTATGATTTATTCGTTATTCTGAATAATATTTTTAGCTCGGTACTTCATATAGGTTGTGGGTCAGTTAGGCCCTTGATTCGAACCCAGGGCGAGTACTTACTCCAAATTGTGGTTTCTATATTGGGTAATAGTTACCTGGGACTGAACTTTATCTTAGTATGTTGTGGAAACCACAAATTGCCAATTACAGTAGTAACCGAGAAATGATTAGAGGCTGTGAGGTAAGGTATGTAGGGAATTTGGGTGTACTGGTTGGTTCTAGAGATACTAAACTTGGTGAGGTGGGTGAGAAAAGAACCATGGCACAGTTATCCTATTTACTTATCTATCAAGGGGAATGCCCATTTTTCATAGTTCCTTGGTCTAAAGACGAACACTTACACTGGGGTTCTTTGGGACTTATTTCAGAATAAGGGTATCTATTATCAGAAAATACATTAAAAATTATGCCATTGTCTTTTTAAGGGAAGAAAAAATAAGAAATCCATAACATTTTGACCTTATCTTTTTAACAAATTGACAATGAAACATTTTTTTTATTACTTTGTATTGCAAAACGAACATGCCGTTCGCCTGGTGGTAAGCGATAAGACCGCTCATGAACAGTGCCAAAACCAAACAATACCTTGAATTACAAAGCAATGCTTGTCATTTCACTGCGCTTACCATCCAGAGACATAAGATGTTAAATCGCAATTTGTCCAGTAGTTACTCCGCAAATGTATTTGGCTGCTTTATACTTATTTTAGTTCAGGATTTTATTATTCCCATATTTCTCCGCCACAGTGTGGAATCAGCTGAGTCCATTTATTAACGTTACCAGAAATAAATAAATTCAATCCAATAAAACAAATCATTCTCGAAGGTAACAAAAATGTTCAATGAAACGTCAACTGTGTCATTTTGTCATGTACCTAGCCTATATGTATAAAAATATTGTAAACTTACCATTGATTAGTCGATTTAATGACACTCAAATGAAAGATATTATGAAAATATAATGTTATTGTTTATCTGTTTTTATTTAAAAAGCCTTTTTACGAATGATTAGTCAAAAACTATGTCATATTATTAACGAAATATACAGGGTGAGTTTTTCAAGTAGGCGTGGATGTTGATTTGATTGATTCGTTTGTCTGTTTGTCATTGTCCGTTTAGCCCACGATGGGCATTACCCATTGTATAGTTGCATCACACACTTTCAATGGCAAATAAAAATTAGTGACGAAAACATTTTAATATTTCACGATAAACAATTCCCCACCAACAATAACAGAAAAAAACTAGTGTATGCAGTCTGTGTATACATGTCCAGTTGCGATTATTCGTTTTTTCAAGTCGTTTTCAAATAAAATATGTAACGAATTTAATACCAATTATTCGCTCGTTTATTTTATTCTTATTCGAATAACGAATAAAAAAAGTTATTCGTTATTCGAATAACTTTGGTTCGAATAACCTATGTTATTCTTTATTCGAATAACGAATAAAAAAAAATATTTATTCGTTATTCGTCATTCGAATAAATTTTGCCCAACTCTGTTGACATGTAGTACTTAATTTTACCTACATGTTTTTCGTCACCCCAGGTGAGAAGATACAGAATTTTAAAAAGATCCAGGTGATTTTTTTTTATCAAAAATCGATAATTTATTTTTCACGATTTTGACCAATCTGTGCATACACGAGTTTTTGTTCCCTTTCAGTCTTTCAGTTTGGTTCCCTACATGGCATGATAACAAAAAATAATATATTTTTAGATTACCGGTGGAAAACGGGAGGTCGAGGATTTGATTCCCGCACCGAAACAAATATTTGTGTGAACCACAAGTATTTGTTTCCAGTATGGGTGTCTGGACACCGAAAAGTCTCTCGTAGTTCCTGATACCCACGACACAAGACTCGATCTTAGTGTGAGGTCAGGACTATGTATATGACTGTTGGGTGTATTTATTATTTATTTATGTTTTGGGATATAACTTAATAATAGAGATAGGCCAACAGTAGTAGTAGGTAAACTCACCACCAATAGCGACATGTTTAGATTTGGCGTCTATAGAGACACAAGTAGGCTCGTAGCTAAGAGGAGTTGTGGACTGCTTGGTGTTTCCGACGATCACGGCCACCTGAAATTATCCATATTGTTTTAAGTTTTTTACCCTTAGATATACTTACATTATATTCTAATATTTAATTACTATTTTGTTCTACCTATAATTATGATTTAATTTTAATTGTTTGGTTAATTTTGTAGTCATTTTATTTTATTTTCTATCCTTAATTATAGTATGCAAATGTGGCGGGACATAGCTGTGCGAAGCATATACCAATGCAACACCTATGTATGTAAAACAACAATAAAATGTTTTGAATTTGAATATAAAAAGCCACCAATGTATGAATTATTCTTTCTTAATTACCTAGTAAGAAGAAAACTAAATGTATTAAAATGTAAATAAAATTTGATTTAAACAAATAACTGTACATTATTAGAAAACATTAGATTGAAAGATACTTAGCACTGCATTATTTTGATTTAATTTTAAGTTAAATTCGCCCCATTGGTCCCAGAAAGTCGGAAAATTGTACAACACTACTGACCTCTTTCACTGTAGCGACGATAGTAGTGTCCTCTTCCACGATATGGTCCATGGCGCGAGGCTGAGACCCGAGCGGTATTGAGTTTTCTGTGTATGCGGGCACGTCACCTGCAAATATTATCACCTTTAATACAAGACTTTTAACTTAACTTTTCATTAAAATAATAGATACACCTTGCAAGTTTACGTTTTGTAAGGATTATCAGAATAAAATGTATATTTAGCCATGTCAAATGTCGTTTAATAGTGAATGATATGAGGTTTTCAAATCGTAATGTTCATGTTTTCAATCGGTCGTTTTATCGTTTTGTTCAAAAACATGCCCCAATGTAAGTTTTTACAATTATATAAAAGGTTATGTACTATGTAGCTACTAGTGAAATTGACAGGTTTAATTCCGATACAACGTGTAGTTCTAACAGGATGGATTTGTAGCTTAATCATAAACAAAGCTGCAAGCAAAATCCAGCTTTAATAAGAATACATTTCTAAGAGGTAATTTTGTTTTTTTTGTAATATTTTCTTACCTTCAGAAGGCGGCACGGCGCGTCTCAGAGTATCATCAATGCCGATGGTGAGAAGAGCTCCATCCTTGGTGGCCCTCATGCCATTGACCTGGTTGCCGTGACCTTGACCCGTCACGTGGCGACCTTCGCCTATTTGGAACAATAATATATTACAGTTATTAAGTTTTGTTTATGTATGTGAATATTGATTTATTCAAGCAATACCGTCTGCTTTTCGCTGTTTTAAGAAGCAGCCTAATGTATGACATTGATCATAATATTTACGTTTTATTAATAAAAAAAAAAACTAAAATTTTGTTCCTGACTGATTGAATAAGTAGTTATGGAAACCATCAATAGACTTTTACAGCAGATATATGCAGAGATTAATTAACGCCTGCTTAAGGTCAGCACAGACCGGGCGGCATGGCAACATATTAAACTTTTTACTAAAAGATATTCAAACTTATCCTGTAGGAATACTACGTAAATTCTACTGTTTTAAATTGAAGTCGCGCATCTAGAAATGTCTTTAGATGCTACTAAATTTAAAACATTGGAATATATATCATATCCCCACTGCATAAGTTTGAATATCCTTTGTTAAAAAAATATATTATGGCCATACTGTCCCGATCTGCACTGTTCCTTATTTACCAATACAAGTACAGAAATTGTTTGAAAAGTCCCATACCGGTCTCAACGTTCCACGATGTGACACATCCATCATGGCTGGCGGTGTACACAGTCTGCTTGTCTTCGTGCAACGCTAGGCAGGTGATGGGCTTGTTGTGGCCCATGAGTATCTGCAACGGCTTGTCCGGGTTGTTTACATCCAGGTAGTTAACCACTCCGGATAGGGAGATGGAGAGCAGGTGCTTGCCTTGCCATAGACAGGATACCTAGGAAATTATAATGTTTTGTAGTACATGGGTTAAAACCTTGATTTTATTTATTTATTTATTTTAAACACTTTGTACATATATGTAGTACAGGCGGACTTAATGCCCAAGGGCATTCTCTACCAGCCAACCTTAATTGATTTTGCTGAGAAACGCGATAATTATCTTTAAGGATTTATTAAATATCATCATTTTTGGGTGGTAAATCCATAGATTTTGCTATAATTATATTTAAACTCTTTTATGCCTTAGAGTTTTTATAAATAAAAGGGTACACACTATTATTTTAGGATAAAATCGATATACCACCCAAATACGACAAAAAAAAATCCCTTTTTTTTTGCAACATTTTCTATTGCTTTTTGTTGGAAGTCGCTTAAACTACCCGGCTTCGTTTTCGGCAGCAGTCTTGATAAAGCCGGTATACATGAATATACAGGGTATATCAAGACTGGTACCGAAGACGAAGCCGGGTGGTAGTTTAAGCGACTTCAGACACAATGCAACAGAAAAAGTTGCAAAAAAAGCGACAATATTTTTTTTTGTTATTTTTTTCTATGTCCATATTTGGGCGGTAAATACATTTTTTCCTAAAATAATAGTGTATACCCTTTTATTTATAAATAATCTAAGGTATACAAGAGTTTAAATTATTATTTTGGCAAAAACTATGGATTTACCACCCAAAAATGACGATATTTAAAAAATCCAAAAATATAATTGTCGCGTTTCTTTGCGAAATTTTTGGTTGCATTCTGTTTGTAGTCACTAAAACTACCACCCGGCTTCGTTTTCGGTAGCAGTCTTGAGATACCCAGTATATTATATATAAAACCTCCCCACCTGCTGGTTCTCAATTGCACTGCCCATGTTGAACAGCATGGTCCTCTGCATGGTCTCCACATCCCAGATGGCGCAGGTCTTGTCTCCGGAGCACGACAGCAGCTGCTTTCCGTCGGGAGACCAAGAGATGCCGTACACGCCGCCCTTGTGCGCGGGTGAACCGATCTGAATGGAAAATTGGTGTAGTTTTACATTATTGTATTGGTTATTAGGTAGGAAGGAATGACTGTGAGTTTAATTTTAGTAGGGGTAGTTTTATAATCCATGCCTAACTGTATGGTAAAACTCACTACAAGTAGCCAGGAAACTAAAACGTGGTATTTTTTATGACATATATATATATATATTCCAATTAGATGTTTTATAATAATATTGTATCCTTGAATTATAAATAAATACATTCAACAGTCAAATATCTATATAATCTTGACCCCACATTAAGATAGTGTCTTGTGTCTAGAGTCTAGAGTATCGGAAACAACAAGAAACTTCTTGGTCTACCAAACATCCAGACCTGAAACAAATATTTGTCGATCACACAAATATTTGTCTCAATACCAACGACCTTTCGTTTCAAAGCCAGCATCTAACCAGCTGCCCCACGGAAGCTGTCAAAATATTTGTATTATGTTTAAAGGCACACATGCTTGAGGCAGTGCTTGAAGAATTCTTATCCAATCAACTTGTGAACCTAAATTAAAACAGCACTCACCTCTCCCTTCAGCTCGGAAGTAGCTCCGTCATACAAGTAGATCTTTCCGTCGAACCCAGCCGAGGCGAAAAGACTACCATCGGGGCTGTAACGAACCGCTTGCGCGAAACGAGTGTGCTCCTGTGAAGGAATAAAAATATCAACGTTATACACGGTGATATTTACATATAGTACTTATTTTAACCCACATGTTTTTCATCAGGTGATATTTTACATAATTTGAAAAAAATTTAGTAAGAACTAAAATTGTGAACTTAGTTATTACTATTTTTGGGCATTCCATATAGATACAAGTTTTTTTACCGCTTAGCTGAACTTCAGTTCAGTTCAGAAACTTATCGGAGCTGTAAGAGACTCGGTATCTATAGGGGTTGATCAATAGCCTTGAAACCTAAAATCGAGATTTTTGACAAAACTATCAGGCAGTTTTTGTTCAAACTTGGTACAATGTTACCTGGGATGGTTAGGAGCATGTGGTTTAAATTAAATACCAGATGTCAATATCACGCTGTATAGAATATCCTTGAACTAGCGATGTCTCAAACAAATAGTGACTAATGGAAACTTGTTCAATCCGCCCGGTCGAAGCCGCGAGGAATCAGGTTATAGGGACGCTTGTCCACTGTATGTATACTAGTCTCTTATCAGCTACAGAAAATCCATCACTGAACATAGACTTCCCCCACGGATACTTATAGCGACCTATTGAAAGCGGCATGCATCCACCATCTACTTGATATATATCGAGGCGTCCTGTAATAGATTTTTTATTAAAATTAACGTGGGAATAGTTCCGTCTCGGGTCAAATCAAACGAAGTTCGTTTGGATAACCTTCAGTTTATTATCGTATAATAAAGTCTTCTCTTCAGTCGTCATTTACGTCTTACGTCATCTTTCAGACTGTTCTCTATTATTCAGATATCAGTCATTTGTCTAACGTTTCATTCTACTCATCTTTCATCAAAACATTCAAATCCTACATTAATAATACTATAATTTTTATGACTAATATATACCTGCTTAGTGCACTTGAACTTGAAAGGCGGGCCTTCGAATACGGCGAGAGTGTTGTCCTCGGACGCGGTGACGATGCGGAACGGCCGCGTCGGCTTGAAGTCCACAGAGTTGATAGGCTTCGACTGTCCGCTGATCTCGCCCACTGACGTACCAGTCTCGGACATGAAAACGTGACCGAATCTGTGAAATAAGGATGTTTCTTGATAATGCAAATAAAAAAATGATTTGTAGGAGGTGAAGGTGAAGATGACACAGACGTAAGCTAGATGTACAAAAACGCATACATTGATCGATAATGGTAGAATTACAGTGTTGAGGAACTAGCTCCACCAATATATGCTACATCGAATTGAAGCATTAGCGTCGTGGATGCTTTTATTTTTATCACTGTGGTTGTAGGATTCGCTCCAACACAAAAAAGCGTTGGGTTTCTGAAGAGCCAACTGCTCATGAACATCTCTTTTTATATTATGCCTCGTAAGATCAGCTCGATAAAGTACGAATTATTAAAAGATAATACCTTTCCCTTCCCTCACCGACGACGACCATCCTCTGGTTGTCGGCACTCCACGCGATGTCCTTGATGGGACCACCGATGGGCTGGAACTCATTCTTCAATATGTGCTCCTTGTTTACAGTGTCCCAGATACGAACCTTGCCGGACGCGTCTGGAAACAAATAGCACTAATTAGCTAAAGGGTCCTTGGACTTACTTGGATACTATAGAAGCAAGGACTATTTTCCTAAATAAGGATTTCATTCAGCCTGAAAGTACTTGATTTTTTCTTAAACGAGCAAACACGGCACCTGATGGTGAGTGATCACTGCTGCCCATGATCATACACAAAGCTGGATCCATTCGCTCCCGGCGCATTACATTGGAGGGACATTGGGAAGGAAAAAGGAAAGGAGTATTGGGCATCTAGCAATCTCACTCACCAAACGGATCACGACAGCACTTTGACGGACAACAATTCGTGAAGAGGCCTAGGCCGACAGAAAAATACACGCCGAAACGTGGAAGTCGTGGTTGCACCTCTGCCTACCCCTTCTGGGAAAAAGGCGTGAGTTTATGTATGTTAATCAAAGCAATTACTGTGTGTAAAGATTCTGTCATCAGGTTAAGGAAAGCGTTTAATAAACCTTTATTATCTTACGATTTATGTCAAGTTCAAATGAATATAAATGACTTGGATAAGCAGTAAGAATCCGGCCATGCTATAAAAGGATTTTTATACATCAAAGAACGTTTTATTAGTTAGTGCTGTGGTCAATAACAACGATTTCCAATTGTTTTACGGATTAGTGATACCCTCGCACATTTTTGTTTGATGGATGGAATGGAATGGATGGATGGATTGATAAAATGATTGTCCGTTATAGATGATAAAATTGAGATATTATAGAAAACGTAATTGTTAAAGAATATTTATGATAATGAGGATGCTAATCAAACACCATCGGTTGGATTTGCATACTAACTTGATAGGTACATACACCCATACATAATCGTCACGCCTGTATCCCATAGGTGTAGGCAGAGACTATAAAACCGCCACTTTGCTCGGTCCTGTCATATTATTTTCGCTTCATCCACTTTCATCAACCTCTTTATGCATTCTCGTCGGCTCATGGTACTTTAAAATTTAATAATAACAGGGAAGTCTGTAGATACCACCCGTAGTATGCACTAATAAAAAATATTACATCTGCAAAAAATACCGGTTGGAGTAACGCGAGTCATCGAACCGAAAATAGCGGAACTTTGCGCCGTATTAAAGATTTTATTCACAAATTATGAATCATTAAATAATATCAATTTTATAAACAGACAGACATGAGCAAGTGGGTTATCTGTTGGTAATCTATCATTGTTGCCATGAGCTCATATTGAGATATCAATCGTAGATGCTTTACCGGGAGAATAGATGGATAGGATAATGGAATGGTAAGAATTAATTGAATCGAACGAATCAGGAAAAAAAAACATATTTTATGGTGGAACGAAATGAGAACAATGTATCTGATAGGAAGCATTGTAGAAATAGGAAATTTAAATAAAAATTCATCAGCGCGAACCATTTATCTCTCTCAGTCGACAAAATTTTGTCGGCCTGTAATCACATACGCTAAGACCGATACGCAACATGCGTGGGACTAAGACTAGTTTCCACGATTTATGGAAGGAAACTAAAATTTTACCTTGAACAAAATTCAATAAAAATTCATAATCAAACAAATTATCAGGTAAAAATCGCGATAAGTCCGCCCCGTGTATTACCAAACATAACTTAAATTTTTAAGCTGATAGCTGTAATTTGTGTTGCAATAAGGAATTATTGTATTGCAGTGTATCAATCTCTATCAAATGTATAGCACATGCAAAACATTAGAGACAATTTTACAAGCACACACGAGACAAATTGCATTCCTTCAAACAATTCAACACCTTATTGATTGTTAATACGTGTTAAAATCGTATAAACATTTCACTGCATTCGAACTAGGCCAACGAAGTCATCAATATTATCAAACGCGTTATTAACAAACGTATACAACTGCAGACGGGTTCACTCAGCAATATTCTAAATGAATTAATCGTTTACACTCTTACTAATAAGTCACCAAGTTAATGATATCTTACAAGAAGATAGAACTTCTAAAATTAAAATTATTGGTGTTGTTTTAGAGCATAAACCTCCGACTTTTCGTAGTTTCACAAGTTTATTTTAAGCATCGTCTACATCAGAATTAAATAATTCAGAATATTCATGCACAAACTTGAGCATTCTTCACAAAAAAATCTAAAATATGCGCTATCTACCAGTCCTATTAGACCAGAGTTAAGAATTAAGGATTGATCCAATTCATAACTACTATCCTCAGCCACAAGAAGTCCGTTGATGAACATATGTAGGCACAAAAATTTGTGAAGCGACCTTTTGGAATCATCCTACATCCAAAAACTTCATTCAAACTACATTAGGTCATCTGTCAACCTGGTCCTACAACTTCTGCTATTAAAGAGCTATTTTATACGATCGATTTTTCTACACCTGCATTATATGACGACATTGCCTGCAACATTAATTTCACCAATATTCATTTGTGTCCGATATGGCGATAGATGTTTTCAAGCGATATGTCGGACGACTGCCTGCAAGGTGGACGGACGACCTGGCAAAGGTTGCAGGAAGTCGCTAGATGCACGCGCTTCCAACAAGTCGAATAGATCCTTGGAGAAGGCCTATGTTCTGCAGTGTACCTCCAGTGGCTGAGATGATGATGGTAATGATGATGATGGAAATAGGCTCGCCGCCTCACATCGTGGGACGGAAAATACAAAGCAAAACGTGGGTTTTACCTCAGCCTACCCCTTCTTGGGACAAGGCGTGAGTTGATGTATGTATTAATTTCACAGCTCACCAAGAACTACTTATATTACACGAAGGACTTAAGGGGGTAACTGATTCCCTTTTTATACTATCGATTTGAAGCGACTTATAAATAGCGTTTAAAATAATTAAAAATAGACTTCACAACCTCATACATACTCGTCTCTTGCCAATACACAATAAGATACGTTTATTATGTCGTATCTAGAAACTGAGAGTAACGTTTCGATCCAAACTAGGATTGTGATCACACAAATAATTGTCTCATTTCCGTATTCCAACTCTTTTAGTTTTAAAGCTGGCAATAGAAATATAATTGGTCTAGTAGGGAGAATTTGTATTTCAACCGCAATTGATTGATTCCAAAATAATTTGAACATTGCACAATAGATAAGTATAGTCACAAAATACACGTAACAGGGGTGGTATTAACCCTCATCATCCCCTCAATATCAATGAAACCTAACGAACGTTTGCAAGAGGGCAAGTAGCGAGCGATCGTCGCGGCATTGACCGGCGCTCCGGTGTCCGTTATAATCGTCTCGGTCGCGGTAATCGATACGTATCAGATGCTACACTTCAGTACTTTAACAATTCTGTTCAATGTTTATGCATTGGATTTGTTTTGCTGGATTAGTATACAGGGTATATCAAGACTGCTACCGAAAACGAAGCCGGGTGGTAGTTTAAGCGACTTCAGACACAATGCAACAGAAAAAGTTGCAAAAATAAGCGACAATTTTTTTTTTGAATTTTTTTTCCTATTGCCATATTTTGGTGGTAAATAATTTTTTTCCTAAAATAATAGTGTATACCCTTTAATTTATAAATACTCTAAGATATAAGAGAGTTTAAATAATTATTTTAGCAAAAACTATGGATTTACCACCCAAAAATGACGATATTTAAAAAATCATAAAAAATAATTGTCGCGTTTCTATGCGAAAATTTTAGTTGCATTGTGTTTGTAGCCACTAAATCTACCACCCGGCTTCGTTATCGGTAGCAGTCTTGAGATACCCGGTAGATAATGACAAAATGTCGATATTTTCAACGAGCATCGATGGCGCAGGTTATTGGCTACGTCGATTTTAAAGATGAAATACATACAAAGCTCTGTGGTGTATATTGGCTTTTCAATGCAAACTCTTGATGTATTTTATCAAGGTGTTGATGAGAATGATCACCTCAATTGGTCTAATGGAAACGTACATATTATGCTTTTTACCATGGCCCATGGTGACTTAATTCAATTCTTAATACAAGCAATGAACTTTGTGCATGTTTTTCGAGTTATTTGTTCAATCCGTTGAAATTAAGGAAACAGGGGACCATAAAGCAATAAATAATAATAATAAATAAACCCAGCAGTCCCATACATTGCTCCAGACACTCCACTAAGATCAATTATGTCTTGTGTCATACGCATCAGAAACTACTAGCCATTTCGGTCTCACAAACACCCAAACAGCAAACCCATGACAATACTTGCGGGCCTCACAAAAAATCTCGGTGCTGGGATCGAACCAGCAAGCTCTCGTCACAGCCGGCGTCATATCCTACCCTCGTCATATCCAAGAAAATAATATGTTACACCAATGGTTCCTAGATCTATAAAGAACATAGGATAGGATAATAGACATGTCACCACAACCAACACCGCCAAATGCTGGCGAACATTTATTCGTTGAGGCAGAAATGCGTCATAGCAAAGTCCTGGTAGGTGTCTATTACTGTCCTTCTCTTCGCATCAACTATTTCAGTTCTTTCGAAAAACTTTTGGAAGATTTAGTCCCCGCATACAATCATACAATTATTAAGGGTGACTTTAATACATGTCTTTTAAAAAATGATTCGCGTGCTAAGTCTCTTCTTTCGATTGTAGAATCGACTAATCTCTCTGTCCTCCCTTTAGGCCCTACTCACCACCTTCCTAATTGTACCCCGTCTTTACTTGACCTTATTCTCGTTTCTTCTTGCGAATATGTTGCTAAGCATGGTCAATGCTCAGTATCAATGTTTTCTCACCATGACTTGATCTTCACTTCTTATAAAATTCGTCCCCCCAAGGTAAAGTCAAAAATTCTTCTGCAGCGCAATTTTAGTGGAATGAACTTAACAGATCTTTGTGGGGCTGCTAGAACTATTGACTGGAGTTCCCTTATTGCGTCTTCATCAATTCATGATAAGGTTAACATTTTTACGTCTCAATTGCTGCAACTTTACGACCTTTATGCTCCTGTTCGCGCCATAAAAGTAAAGCATTTTCCGGCTCCTTGGCTTACAAAAGAAATAAAGAAAATGATAAATCTTAAAGCTAAAGCCAAAGCTAGGTTAAAATATCAACCAACAGCTGTCAATAGAGATAAGTTTTAGTTCTCAAGGAACTATTACAATACTTACTTTACTTATTACATTACTTCATAATTATTACAATACTTGTATAAACTAGATTAGATATTATTTTTGCTTTTTCTTTGTATGTGTTGTACTGTTTGTGTTAGTAGATTTTTAATTTTTATATTTTACTTGTTTCTTTAGTTATTAATCCTTTATTATGACTTGTTTTTTTTTATTGTTATTTTTTTAAGCATTAATTATACAATATGTTTTAATTTATTTAGTATGTAAGCTGGCGTTCGCATGTCACTCAAGGTGACCACTGAAAACCAGCGTTGCGCTGTGGCTCGCGTCGCAGTGCAACAATAAGCTGAGTGGTCACCTACGTGTCACATTTATGCGACGTACAAACTCCCTTTTACTGTCTTTTTGTTGTTAGCTATATATATAAATTTATGTTAAACGAGTGTGTGCGTCATTTTATTTGTGGCTAATAAATGAGTTTTCTTTCTTTCTTTCTTCTTTCTTTCTTTCATAAGTACGTTACTATAAGGAATCACTGCAACAAGATGTGTAGGAATGCACAACGCCAAAATATCCATCAGTCCATTGAAAACGGAGATCCATCAAAGGTATGGAAATTTCTCCGCTCTATAGGGGTTGGGAAGACACGTCAGAATTCTTGTCCTAATGATTTAGACATCGAGCCGCTTATCCAGTATTTTTCAGATGATATTATTAATGTTACAGATGATATTAGGGCTGCCATGGAGAATGGAAATCTTACGGTACTTACTCTATTAGACTTTAGTAACGCCTTCAATACTGTAGATTTTGATATTCTCCTTGGTATTATGCGCTCTCTTAACATATCTCCAACGGTAATTGATTGGTTTCACTCCTACCTGTTTGGTCGCCGACAACGTATATGTATCGAGAACACCTTTTCAGTGTGGTGCGATACTACAGTTGGTGTTCCTCAGGGTGGCGTTTTGTCTCCTTTACTTTTCGCTATTTTTATAAATTCAATTTCTCAAAAACTTACTTCATCCCACCATCTTTATGCAGATGATCTCCAAATCTATTCGCAGGGACCCTTAGCAGGGTTGCCGGAAACGATAGCGAGAATCAATGCTGACCTATCGGAAATTTGCAAATGGAGTAAATCGTATGGTGTTAAAGTAAATCCCATAAAAACCCAGGTCATTATTATTGGTAGCCCCAGAATGATTTCTAGATTGGACTGGACTCGACTTCCTCAAGTGTCTCTCGATGGAACAATCGTTCCATTTAGTGAGACATTTGTAAAAAACCTGGGGATATTAATGGACCCTAAAATGTCCTGGAATTCTCAATTACAGTCCGTAAGTCGCAAGATTTTTGCTGCTGCGGGGTCTTTGCGACGACTCCGGAACTTCTTGCCGTTTACCACTAAGATTGCGCTTGCACAGTCTCTTCTTCTACCAATTCTTGACTATGCCAATACCAGCTATCTTGACCTCAGAGAAGACCAACTAGACAAACTTGAGCGGCTTCAAAACTTTTGTATAAGTTTTATATTTGGACTTCGTAAATATGATCACGTTTCAACATTTCGCGCTAAGCTCAAGTGATTACCAATTCGCTTTCGTCGGAATGCTCACATACTTTCTTTACTTTATAATGTATTATTCAGCCCTTCTTCTCCATTGTATCTTAAAGATAGGTTCCAATTCCTCAGTGAAAGACATACGAGATCCCTGAGGTCATCAGAAAATCTGAAGTTGCATATACCAATCCATACCACAGCATATTTTAACAAATCTTTCACTGTTCAAGCAGCTCGGTTATGGAATGCATTACCTTTACATATTAGATTTTTTTTTTTTTCAAGAGGAAAAGCTATTAAGCTGCCCTTTCGGTACCCCGGGTGAGGCCGAAAGGGGTATGTCAGTGTCTCTGGCCTTCCAGCCCGGTACACACGCGGATATTGTGTCCGAACTGGGTCCCTAGCAATATCTACGCCAGCATACTGACTAAAAACCTCTTGATAACCCTCACACGCATTGTGGGCAGCACCGGACATCCCAGGGCGAAGGGCGCACCGATTTACGTCCGCGAACCGCCCCGCGCAAAACCATTGCTGGGCCTTATGTTATCATTATGAAGGCCCAGATTACCTCCATTTACATATTAGACTTAAATCACTAGTCAAAGATCACTACTTATCCCTTCTTCATTAAGAATTGTTTTTATTTATTTATTTTTTACTTATATTTTATTTATGTAATATATATATATATATATATATATATATATATATATATATATATATATATAATTTAGTTTCTTTTGTTAATGTACTCTTGTTGCACGTCAAGCCCTATTTATTACTCCAACAATTCCTGTTCATCCAAAGGTTGCCAGGAAGAAATCGCTCAATGCGATATGGTCACCCATTGTACTATTAAATTTTTGCCTGTTAAATTTATTTATTTTGTAACTTAAGATGTACAATAAAGAGTATAAATAATAAATAAATAAATAAAATAGGATGATAATAATATGCAAAAAAACCTACGTCTTTAGACATTAATATTATACAATACGATCATCCATAAACTTAACAGCAATAAATACGTAACATGTGTATTAGAATGAGCGTTATCTACCGAAATCTAGAAACTCGGTTTAATTCTGGAGTCGCGCGGCTTCTGGCGCGATTCCAAAGCCTCCGCTATTATAATTATGTTGAAATTATAACGAATGTTGCCCGTGCGCTAGAGTTCACCAAATTATTCCGGTTCTGAAATGCATGACATCTTGTTTCGCAACCTTTACATGCTGATTCGGTAACTAATTCCTACTTTCATCATCATCAGTCCGCTGAAATTTATTATAACTGCCGCATCAGTGACAATTTGTGGTTAATATTAGTTTCTCCTTAATAATGTGTTGGATTTGCTTTCTATTCTGGGAGTTGAGACACTTTTCTAGGGCTATCTGCATTGTGGACGAACGAACAACAACGAAGGTATCAATTTCCGCGTTTTATGAAATTATAGTAGGTCCGAAAAATACCTTTCAATGCCATGGCATCAATATTACAATTTATGTTGTATTCCTACCAGGCAAGTTTGAATACTCTTTCGGGAAAAATGAAATCTCTAACCATTCTGTCCCGTATTACGCTGGCCTTGATTATCCTTATCATATAGAAATGAACGATTCTCTGATTAAAACGTTTTCTTTGCATAGAAACTGCTGAACCGATTTGAACGAAACTTGGCATAAGTTAGCCCACAGTAGTTAGTATTAACAATTGGCATAGATCCATTTAAAACGTCACAGTTGTTAATTATCATAAAATCCAGCAGCGTAGATAGACAGGAGTTTACAACAAACCTATTCAAGTCCATGACTCATTCGATAAGAGGATACAACTGTATGAAAAATACGAAAAGTCAGGTTATTTATCTCAGAATTTGTATGCTAGCAAAGCTTATAGAATCTATTATTAATACAAGAGTGATATTTACGACGTTTCAAGTGTAAAACCGATGGTAGACCATCATCTTAGTCCATAAAGGCACATGCCGGGGCATTTCATGCTTTCTGCGACGTAGGTATGCATCGATCATAACGTGAAAAACATTGATATGGACCACAAAAATATAACATTTGATGACAGACAAATGGCTACTTTACGAGAGTAATCCTAGTGTAAACAACACAGTTCAAAAGCTAGTTGTAGATCATTACAAGTTTTAATAATTGCAGATGTATTTCCCAATCTTCTTACAGCTAGATATGAATAAATATTCCACCGCAAAATATTGTAAGAAAGTGCCAAAAAGTTGCCAAAAGTTTTACAAAAAAAGGAAAGAGAAATGCCACAACCTATATATAAAACGTATTCGACATTGAAACTAAATAGTCCAGGCAAAGGGCGTCCACAAACAAAATGCTGAGCATTTGCACGCAGACCGAGTCCATTGATCTTCACGGTTTGATGCAGCCTGCGCTCCTTTGTCATAAAACGTAATGTATTGCGCCGCAATGAATAATAACTACGTAATTGTAACAATGGTCTTGAAAAAACTTTTACGTATTGTGTTGTAAAAATGGAATGTATTATTTGACGCAAGCTGATGATTCTTTTGAATACGTTTTCGCAGCTGGCTTTTACAATTCTATTAAGGCTTTAGGATTCAGTGGGATCAAAATCTGTAGTGATTTGATGACAAGAACCAATTGTAACACTAAAATTATTTTAAAAGTCATAAAATTTTGATTAGTAAAATATCTTGTTCAAACAAATATACAAGCTTTCCCAAATGTTTTAGTTATTTTACAACATGTTACAGCTTGGCAATATGTTACACCAATTTTATCATAATTATTATTAGATAAATAAAATTACGATCGAACAACATTCCTAGTTTCTCATAAATAGAGCGCCCTATTTTACTTCATTCTAGTCTACTTTCTAGTACACTTTGAACAAAAAGATAATTCTACTTGAAAGGGTGACAAAAGATTCTCCTTGAATACAAAAACTGCAAATTACCAGATGACCCATAAAATTTAATGACGTTTACATTATTGTATAGTATTTTTCCTTAATTCGAGTAAATAGTATATTTGTTTATTATATTGAACCATCATTCATATTTACACTACTTATGACTAACTAGTGATTTATTTAGTAAACTAGTAGCCGTGAACCGGTAAACTATATTTGAGAACACAAATTGAATAGCGATTTACGGAAAGCATGTGGATCTTGCCAAAATCTACTAGAACCGGCCAAAATCTTTGGCAATTGTAAAAGTAAAGTGCGTTACCATGCTTTGATGAGTGATTAAGTGTTATTATCATTTTTACGAGATTACGCTATCTAAAATGTAATATTAATCTTTATGTGAATTTTCCGATTTGGAAAATCTCACGTGATTCTTCAAGGGCTGGAAAGGAAGGAATTATGTCCAATGGACATTGTCCATTCATAGTACCGGTAAAAAACATTGTTGATCCCGATACCAATACAATTATTGGTTTGCCCTTAAACTTTTTCCTGTTTTATCCCAATCGGCAGATTTTTATCAAGCAAAGTAATTATCAACACTTTTTACATTTTGTTCAAAGTGAAGAAGACACAAAAATAGTTTTTTATTGGACTTCAGGTCCATTTCTTCTAGAACTCCAGGCTTGGGTCGAAATTATGTTTATATTTATGAAAATATATATTTTTCCCTACACAAAAAAGTAGGTTTCATCGAGGCTCAACAATCCTCGAATCGATACTAAGTCTCATAGAAAAATGGGCATCCTTCTGTGAATTTTCATCCTGTATGCTATACAGCTATAAGCTCGTTTAACACGTATTGAAATTGAATTAAGCTTAGCGAAAAGTAGGAAGCAAGAGTAGTATTTGAAATGCTACCATGGAGGCACGTATCATAAGTTTATCAAGCCAAGCCTGTCGTAAACAACAAATGAACCGGCATATCACCTACTTATCAAAAGTGAATCACCCACACCCTTTCAGTGTTGATAACGAGCCAAAGTTGTTCAAACACTGCGTGCCACTGACTCATAATTATAAATATATTTATTTAATTCAATGTAGCGTAGGCGACAAGGAAACTTGTGCACTATTCAACTACTGAAAATGTAGTACGTAACTAAGGGACTGAGAATACACATATAAACTCACGCCTTTCTCCCTAAAGGAGAAGCCAAGATTGCTATGGTTAAGTTGCGATAATTTTCGCTGTTACATATGGAAGGAATTAGAATGAATTACATGCTATGCCGGAAAGTCTAATCTCGACTAATTTAACTAAGCGATTTCAAATCGAAATACTCACCCTAAATAAATGACTTGACTTGGTAATCTAACCCACGAGACGAATAAGACAAAAAACTGATCGACGACATCGAAGAATGCGTACGAGTGTCGCATCCAGACAAATGTTAATGGGATCATAATGAAAACTGATTTGTACTTTCACGAAACCAATGAAGCAAATAATCGACATGATTTTACTTAGATTATAGTCAAGTGAGAGATAAACACTACTTATCCTCGATAAGTACACGTTTACCGTGAATTAGGTGAAGATAAGTTAGGACATTCTCAAAATTCGCCGAGCTTCAGTGCTGAGTGTCACTTAATTGCAAGGCATTGTTAATTCTAGCTTACAGGAGTAGGTTTGGCGGGTATGAGGGATAGCCTTGAAACACAGAATTGCCGAAGACCCAAAAGCTGGTATTCGCATATTCGTATTCACTAAGATAGCGACCACGGTACACTATGCTTAGAAACCCGTCATATTTGGACGCGCAAGGGTAATCCGTAAGTTTTAGCCTGTGTGGTTATTTTATTCGACCAGTGCCTCAAAATAGGGATATTTCCATTGTTTAATTCTGAACAGTATTTTCGTAAAATGACAGAGATAGTCACATTTTTAGTAGTAGTAGTGCAATGGGGACACTAGCCATCTTTTTCGCGCCCACGCGCTTTATGGAAAATGACGTCACAGTACGATAGTTGCGTCCTTTTCTATTCCTCCTACCAACAAATTTAAAATTATTCTAATTTGCTTATTAATTAACAGATTTAAAAAAAATTCTGTTTACAATTTTGTATATCGTAGCCGTACATTATAAATAATAATAAAAATTGAGTCAACAACCCTATTATATCAACCGGCAAGAAATAATCATCTCAGTTACTGCCATCAGTACATAAAATGTCATAGTCAGTCCAAAATCTAAAGACACCACAGTGAATACCAACACAAGAATTGGTGAACAGAGAGATGAAGAATAAAATGCATAATCTGGCATTAAAACATCAATTGTGGTTGTCAATTGGCAACTGTATAGTAATTATCACATCATTAATATTGAGTCAGTCATTAGTATAAATAAATAATGTCTAATGCAATAGGACTCCCATAGATAATACTAGATATACAAGTATATAAAAACAGAGCACCAATTAATCAAATTGCATAGCATTAAGTTTTTTCATAGTTATTGTTGGATAAAAAAATCTGGACCGGTTGACACAAATAATCTACCATGAGCGAATTACATTATTTACGCTTAAATTATTTATTTAATTTTTATGTGATGACTTCTATAAAAATATATTCAAAAAATAACCTGTTCAAAGTTATGTATATTGTAGTACTTTTGATAGTTTGTAAGGACATTGTATGAATGTCCTATATTTTAAAATTATATAACATATCATAATCTCTTTTGATAAGGCAAAGACATTAAGTACTTCCAACAACACACTCACTTAATCTTAATAATATACAACTTTGGTTATCATATCTGTTATCAGTTGATTTGAATCACTTTTTGTGTATCAGACATGAGAGTCAACAAACAAAAATATGAATGAAATTATTTGGCATGTTTTCAATAATATATTTAGCTTATATACATCATAAATAAATAAATAAATAACACCCAACAGTCACATACATAGTCCTGACCCCACACTAAGATCAAGTCTTGTGTCGTGGGTATCAGGAACTACGAGAGACTTTTCGGTCTCACAAACACCCAGACACAAAAGAAATATTTGTGGGCCACACAAACATTTCTCTCGGTGCAGGGATCGAACCCGCGGCCTCTCGTTTCACAGGCGGTGTCTAACCGTCACCACTACGGAGGCTGTCAAGAATGAATGAAATATAACAGATTGACAACACAGGAACACAAAACAAAGTTACTGATTCGACATAGTTGGTTTAGAACCTGGATATGAAATAACATGTTTTAGGTTCAATCACCATACTGAGGCAAATGTTACTATGATCAGTCTACATTTATATTATATTTTTATGGCTGAAAAGGGCTTCTTGGTTTCTATTGTATCTTAAAAGACTGGTATTTTTAGGTGGAGCAATATGTGGCAACTCAGAAGCTACAACAATAGAGAAATAGATTGTAATTAAGTCGATTTTATTCCATACTATAGCCAAAGAACAGTTTTGATCACAAAACTAGTATTTAAGTTGAAAAAGTCCTGTGATTTTATGGGTGTATATGTTAATAAATTCAACCCATAAGGTAAGCTTAGGATACATATCATTCTGAAATATATTTTTTCCTCTTTTATTTTTTATTGCTGGTAAAGCAAACAACATAGCTGAGCAGTAATAATTACAATTGCAAAGTATTTTAATGCAATGGAAACTCATACAATCAACTTTGCATACACATACCAATGAAACCCCAGTACAGACCAACAATACAATACAATAACATTGTTAATTAGATAAATGCCAGTTGCATTTACTGGAATTAAAGATAATATATTGTAAACTTTTATAACACTGATAGTGTTATTGATGAATACAACTACATTCTTAAGCTTTAATTTTTTTTTAATTGATGCAGTTTGTCATACAACTGTTACTTTTTGCATATACATAGTATTTTTTCAGCTAATGCAAAGGTCTGCTTCCCTACTTAATATATTTAAGCTGATCTTAAGCATTCTTGGTGTTAAAATCTTTAGCTCTTATACCCTCCTGGACTATATTTAGGAAGATATAAGATACATTGATTGATGCACCAAAATATGAAGTATTACCAGTGCAAGATGCCCGATGTGTAAATGAATAACTATTGATAATCATACAGAGATGTCAGATAGATTTTATGATTTTATCATAGTTTTTTTTTCATATCACAATAAGTAGGCCCCAAACCTCATGTGAAATTAAACTCCCATCATTACAAATATTTTTAATGTGCAATAAATGAGCCCAAATGAGGCTTATTGGATACTTAATAGAAATTAATAGTTGACTGTTATCTTTATTTCATACGTGATAAAATAAACAGTTAAAATACTTAATGCATTGTTGATAATGAACTCCCCAAACTTAGGTATATTATACAAAAATGGAAAAATATTTAACCAAAACTGTTACTGCTGGAGTAAACTTTCAAGGTGGATTTAGGGTCATTCATGTCATTGAAACTGCTAAAATAATGCTATGTCAATATACTATGTTATCACACAAAGGTGACTAATGTGTTAGTCAAGTTATGAGTTCACGGTAACATACTGCCTCATGCTACAGTATAGAAAGTTAGAAACTGCATATAACCTTACCTCCAGAAGCGATGTAGAATCCGCTCGGAGAGTATTTGGCCACGTTCACTTGGCAAGAGTGCTCAGTATAAACATCGGAGATGGCGGGATTCTCTATGTCCCTGATTATCACCGAATTACCATTGGTATACAAAAAGTTCTTTCCCTTTGGGTCACCACCCAATACGAGTGGTGCACCGCGCTGGGTTCTCGGTAACGCCGCAAAAGTATACTCTGTTGACAAATAACCACTCAATGAAACTTTAAAACACGATACGGAACTAAATTATCAACGTTTTGGGTCGGACCGCATCGGCGACACCCTTTACTGAAAAATATTTAATTAACACTTACTATTTGAATAAGACATTTTATTACTACACTTCACTAACTAAACACTATAATGTTTACGTTAAAACTATGTGTTACTCAGTACTTTAAATTGTTTTTACTAAAAACACAGACAGCCGCTAAACCCCATACCCTTCCAAAAAATGACGTACAGTTTTTTTTGCTATGTTGGCACCTCTGTCGTTCGTTGACATACCCATATATGGAAACATATGAGGCACAAAAGCTATATTTTTAATGACCCGTAATTGTTTTTATGAAAACATGATTTTCATTTCAAATACATTTAATTAAGGATATATAACTAATATAAATAAAATATATCTCAATATTAATTTAAAGCATAATATTGTTTGTCTATGAAGAAAACGCTATCTGTTGATTTTGTTTTGTCTGTGGCTGCGCTTGGCAGCGCTTTTGACCAATGATAAAAGAATTATAAAGGATCACGCACAAAAGTAGCTATATATGTCAAGTTATAGTTATGTTAAGAATATCGACGCGGAATGTACATTTATGTATCTGTCTCATTTACACAAAGCTGACTTGTTCCTTAATGAAAGAGACAAATAATAATTCCTTTGTTTCGAATATGGCAATATTTTGTTCACTAACCACACTGGGACCGCCCATAGACCAAAATGACGCCATTTTAGTTATGCTTTCGAAACCACAGACTATTAAACCAAAAACTGCATGAAATGTCAAACTGTGGCGTTATCTGTCAATCGAAGTAAACAAATCTGCACAATCAAAGAATTTCGGATTATTGGTTAATCTCGTTTGTTGAGTTTGTTTAGTTTGCTTATTAGTTAAGTTGTTAAGTTTATAAAATGCCTCAGTGTTGTGTTAAGATACACTTATATACACGTATACACCTTGCGCGCAAAGTCAACTATAGGTATTTCTACGTTAATTTCACGCACACATAAGCGACCAAAGCTGTGTGCGTAGAGCTGCCGCGTCGCCTCGCTATACAGTCAGTGCAACCGACTTTGATCCGTGCGCTTCAAAGTTCTAACATTCAATTGAAATGTAACTTATGATTTATATATTGGTAATGTTATATCATAAGAATATTTTATTTGCATTATAAGTAGATAAATATTACTGTGCAAGCAATGAACAATACAATTTTAGATACTAATCATATTTTCGTTGTTATTACATTGTTAAGTTGCATTCAAATCAGTGTTCAATCAGTAGACACTACATGTTCGAATACATAAATAGAGTTAGGGGCCTTACAACCCCTTACAATTACGAAATATATTTAATTTTATATTACAATATATAACATAATTTAGCCTCGGAATTACATCCCATTATGTTACCTGAAACATCATTTATACTCACTACAAAATCATTGCAGGTAATAAAAAGAAAAAATATGTTTTACTACCAAAGTACTAAGATGTGACAATCGCCGTCCGCACGTGGCTATTTTTACTACGCACGGCAAAAATCGACTGCAGCCAGGCCGGAGCAACGAGCGATACGTCCTCCCTCTAGAAGGCCTTGCGGCGGTCTGATTTGATGGACGGCGGACGGCGTGTTTTATAGTGGTTTTTAAAATAATTGTAGAAAACATGAAAACTAATTTTGTTGAAATATAAAAATGGCAATTTATTGATAAGATGTTCTTCTATTATAATATGCAATTGCTATAAAAAAATATGTACGATAAGTTGGTGAAAAAAAAAATGTTCTTGACGAGAGTTTCTGAATAATTTCACATTGTTTAAATTTTTATTTTTCAGGAACTAAACATAAAAATATTGTTTTTTTCAGCAAAATCCCTCCATAAGGGTATTATTAGTCGGATAATATTTTTATTTTCATCTTATATTTATTGATTTCGGATATCTTAAGCTTCTAAATTGCCACTTAAAGCCTAAATAACGAAACTTGTGTTCAGTAATCCTTATAGTACTCACAAATTATCCATCAATCTATAATGTTTTCCACCAAAATCCCTAGATGACAACCTTTTCTAAAATTAGTACTAATTATTTTTCCTTTAAATTGTTTATTGGTGGCTATTAACTCGTTTGAAAAGTCCTGTTTTTTAGCCAAAAAGCGCGCAAAGGGTATAAACGCTCTTAAAGGATTCGAGTCGAGTTCAAGCAAAAAGGACCCTAACATTTCTTTTCATAGGTTAGTAACTGTTTTTACGAAATACTAACAAATATGTGCTAAATTTACATTTTGGGTTTATTTTTATCATTTATTGGTATTTGGATCTTGTTGATTAAGTTTTAGACTCTTCTAGGCGTTATTTATACAAGTAGTGTAAATAACAACCTCATTGTTTGTTTACACACAAGTTTAGAGATGAGTGGATTCGATACGAAATTATTCATATCGATATTATCATTTTTAAAAATTTTGATCTTTATATTTCAAAAAAAGAAAAAAATAGTTTATATTTAAATATATATTCAGACCGACAAACAAAGTGAAATTAAAAATATTTTTTAGATTTATGAACATACAAACCAGGACAAAATGGATACAAAAAATTGGAAGCTATTGGAACCCTGCAATAAATACATTTATTTGTTCATTACATTTTGAATAAGAAAACAGCTTTCCAACAATATTCCCGGTAAGTGAAATTGTAGTAATTATGATATTTTACCTAATAATCCTATTAATAATACAACTGTTAATCAATAACAAAGATGACATGCAAGATAATTTGGACAATTGGTAGTCTATTGTCTAATGTTCTGGAGAACCTTTTAATGAACAGAAATAGTTTTATATTTTATTATTAATTATTATAATTGTTTATCTTAACCAACACTTTCATATTCATTGATTGAATTCTAAGTGAGACATAATGATTTTCCTCAGTCAAATAATAGCAATAAAAATCTACCTATGTTATTTTATTTTATTTGGTATGTATTAAATATCCTGATAGGTATTTTTGATTTTAGCAAAGAATGGTGCAACGTATTAATGAACGAAATCTATTAGATGCAACTGGGTGTTTGTTTCGACAGGTATAACCTTGTAACGGTTGTAACATGTAAATTAGTATTAGTTGGTCATATGTTTACATTATGGCGACTAAAAAAGTAACGATAATTGTAAAGTATAAGTATATTTTTAGGAATATCAAGAAATAATTACCTCCAACCGTCACATACATAGTCTGACCCCACACTAAGATCAAAATGTTTAATACATCATATTACTATTGTTTATGTAGCAGTTGCATTTTTATTAGTTTTGTTACAAATAAATTTATCATAATATTAATATTTATACATACATAAACTCACGCATTTTTCCCAGAATGGGTAGGCAGAGGTGCAACCAGGACACCCACATTTCAGCCTCCGTGGCGCAGGCGGAAAGACGCCGTTTGTGAATCGAGAGACCGCGGGTTCGATCCCCGCACCGAGAGAAATGTTTGTGCGGCCCACAAATATTTCTCTCGGGTCTGTGTGTTTGTGAGACCGAAAAGTCTCTCTTAGTTCCTGATACCCACGACACAAGACTCGATCTTAATGTGGGGTCAGGACTATGTATGTGACTGTTGGGTGTTATTTATTTATTTATTTATTTCGCCTTGTATGTTCCGTCCTACGATGTTGTGGGTCCGAGCCTATCGCAATATCGGGCACAAATTCCTGACTGTGCTGATAATGAATAGAAAAATCCGATATCACTTTGCGCGACCCGGGATTCGAACTCGAGACCTCAGCTTTGTAACCGTACCATAATACAACTACGCCACTGAGGCAGTCAATATTTATACATAAATTAAAATCTATAGTCCACATTATTCACCGCTTGTATGTTTATGTATGTATGTACCTTATGTTTTTTTTGTTTGATTGAATTATTCGAAAAATATTTTTATTCTAGTGCTGATTTCCTGCCTTCGTTCGCGATGTCCGCTACAATTCCTTTATTCAAAATTAAATCAAAATATTCTTTATAATTTAAGTTCATTTCATTTGGCGATCTAGTGTTGTTACATAGTTTGTTAAGTCTTTTAATTATTATTTTTTTTCGAGTTTCTTATTTTTTTATATAAAGCAGCTGTTAAATAAATAATTGTCGAAAGAGACTGACTTCTGTTATACAGGGCTTCCTAGTTCAGGAGTCAGGGTGTTATTATGTTGTAAACATGTTGTAATGAAATAAAGATTAATTATTATTATTATTATTTATTCAAATAGTCTTTTAAAAGATCTTTTGGATTGTTCATTTCTGCTACCACCGCTTCGGAACGTGTTGTAGCTGTGAAGAAGAAGTGGCGCAAGAAACTTCGTCAGCAACACGAACTGTCTTCTTTTTTCTTTTTTTTATATCGCCATTTAAAATTACAATGGTTCATGTCACAGAACACAATAATGTCAGTTTATTTAGTTAATTGTGTTTATTTAGTTAATTGTTTAATTTCTATTTTTACATTTTAAATGTTAATTTTGTGTAGATATTTTATTTCTATTTATATATTTAAGTTGTTAGTTTAGTGTACATATTTTCATTGTTGTTTGCTAAATGTCTGTTTTTTTTTAGATTTTAGTTATAATTTGGCAAAAGAAATATTGACATGGTGAAAATTGGTGCTTAAGGAAAAAAGTGTGGTATATTCGAAGTCGCAACCAAATTCTAGCTATTAATAAAGTTGTATTTTATCTCACGTGTGTATTATTTGACAAATGCAATCCAATCATCAGGTAAATCTTACCCATCAAATAAATCATAGCATGAAAAAAATATCAAAACATTGACCTATTATTATCGGATTTAATTTTTAAAGACTTGACTGTCAAGTCCTAAAATCCCCTGTTTATACTCAATTGAGAAGTAAAGCAAAAATTAAAAATGTTATATTAATGTTAGTCGAATGCCACTGTTGATGATCAATATCGATAAAAAATTTGGTACTAGCGTATCACTATTTTTAGGGGCGGAGCCGCCGCCATGTTTGTGAATCAAAGTGGTACGCGTCACGTGACCTTATGCTTTATCCCCTCTATTCTTTAATCATTGCTTTTGACTGTGCTTTTGACCAACTTTTGACACACGTTCATCCTTTTTTTTTGTCATTTGTCAAAAATGCATTGAACGAAGTGGTAGTGTCATGTGATAAATTAAAATATTTTTTTACGAATTCTGTTCTACGTTCATGTGCATTATATAGAAGATATGGGTGGTGTTCACAATCGGGATATTAATTATTAACAGTAATAGTGTTATTGTGCCACTATTCTTCGATTCTTTTTGACACTAGTTTCCACGTGGTGAACGTCAGAATCGGTCGACGTGTTAATTCTTGTCGCCGAATTTCTAGTGCCTGATTTAAATTATTCGAAGTAATGGAGACCTTGAATATGGCGAAACTGAACTTGTCAAGTGTAAGAAGCAATACTTCGTTGGAGAAAGGTCCTAAGGCAGAGTCATCGGAAGCCAAAGCAGAGCCTATTGTAAGTAATTACCATGCGGTTATTTTAGCGTAAAACATATACATCATGAATAAAACTCAATAAATCATCATTTAAATGCTATCTACAGCTACATAATGAATGTTCTAGAAGATTATTAACATTTTTAAACGCACCATATGACAGTACATTGGTACCCCCGCGGGTTCAAACACCAGATCGTTTTTCACATGACCAAATAAAGAAAGTCATGCATATTACCCATAATTCAGATAAATCATAAAAAAAAACAAGACGTACTTAACATGCAGAAAGACGTTTGAAACATTTTAAAGTGCATTGTGTTGTCACGATATTACGCGTAAATAATACTACGCGATTTCATTGTTATCCGCAAAACAAGAAAACAACATCTTTTATATCTTTAGTTTTACTTACAAATCTTTTACTATTGGAAACTGGTCAAATACTATATACAGATAATCATATTAGCCTAGTTTTTGAGTTAAATCACTGCATAAATAATGTCAAAAATCTCTTCATGATGTTATTAATGCCTTCATAATATTTTCATGTGCCAAAGAACTTTTATAACAAATAAATATATATATCTTTTGACATGTTTAGTCATGAAATGAGGTTAAGGACATTGGCTGCCAAATGTTGTTTTGCGTAAATCAACAAATAATAAAACTTAATAATGTATGCATGGGACATCATGAAATTGGGGTGCATGTTATGTGTTTTTTTAAAGTAAGATTTTATTTTAAATTATTTTTCTATGTGAATTTACTTTTATTGAAATTTGCTATTGATTGCTGTTTTAAACTTGAAATTTTCACTGATAATTATTAAATAATTTGAATGATAAGTCAGTGGACATTATGATTTGGCCATGGTCAAAAGATTTGAAAAATGGCCATATCCATTTATTGTTCACATGGGTTAGAAAACCTAATTTTAGTTTCATATCCATTCTTCCTTTGTGGAAACTGCTTTCTGACAGGACATTAAAAAAGGAATTGGTATGCTTAAAACATAACATTTTGTTCTATTATTTTGTTATACTTCTTAGTACAATACACATAAACAAAAAATAGTTTAGTAAAAACTAAAACATAATAATAAGTGTATTAATTGGCAGTCATATTGTAAAACAGTGACATAATTATGGAAGAAATTGGTGGATTGTTTTTTTTTTTAATTCAGTCTCTATTAAGTAAGTTCACCTATTGCATATATAATATGAGTAAATATGAAGCAACATGGTTGTAATAGTAATAGTAATTATGCAACAAACAGAAGCATGCACTCAGCATGACTCAAGTGTGTTTACACTTTGATTTTATAAACATCATGTTTGGGCTAAATTGTGAAGTATAGGGGCCAAAATAGGAGCCTATTATCCTTTAAAAATATATAGGAAGGAGTCTGGAGTCAGACTGTTTGTAAAACATTTTTTTTTGCACCATACATAGAATACATAGTTACAATAGATAAATAAAATAATAGAAAGTACAAAAGGCAACTTTGTCAAACTTACAATTTCTTCCAGGCAGCCTTGGGACGAATATAATAAATAGAGAATGAAAGAATGAGAATATTTTGATAGAAGAAAAGAAATCTAAATCCAGTAGTTATTAAAGAAATATTAAATGCAATTGAATTGATTATAGTTCTCTCAAATATTTGTATAGATAAAGCCAATGTCATGTGTACTCTTGATAATACAATCAGTAAAATTTTCTAATCTATTGGAATGCAATATGTAAATGTAGGAACCAGAGTTAATTTAAATATGCTAGATTTATTTTAAAGCTAATTTAATCTTCTATTTTTTACCAACAAAACATTTATTTCACAACATATAAGACTTGCTATATAAATTCAATAAACTTTGTTGTTTTAATAAAATAGTATTACATTTTGAAAACCTAATGCAAAAAGAACCATTGGAATCCTACTAAATTTTGAAGAGTTCTATTCTCCGGTCCGAACATAATCATCAGATCTTCATGTTGTATTCCTGGGATCATCCTGTCAATACGTTTTTTCCAATGAAAAATAAATCACTAAAATCGGTTAAAAGCTGCCGAAGATATTAGAATTTACGTGTATTTTAATTTTATCACCCCCCCCCCCCCCTCACCCCCCCCTTTTTCCCTCTCTCACTGTAACTTAACTTTTCTAGTGAACGTAATGCAAAAAGAACCATTGCAATTCTCCTTAATATTAAGGAGTTCCCCTCTCCAGGTCCGAAGATATTAATCAGATCTTCACCATATTTTTATGGGACCAAACGACAAGCACCAGCTTTCAATCAAAGAAAGAATGATTGAAATCGGTTCACACAGTACAGAGAAACGAGGTAACAAAAATAAAAAAAAAACATACAGTCGAATTGAGAACCTCCTCCTTTTTTGAAGTCGGTTAAAAAGTACATAAATCTTCATTTTAAATAAGTTTATAAGTATAGAATAACCTGTGTTGCAACCCTATAATATAAATACACCTTACAGTACCCAATTATATAAAAAAATCTGTTATCACTTAAAATAAATCTGAGTAGAGTAATGTCTAAGATGTTTTTTAATGATTTATGAGTTTGACACACATACCATTAATTAGGTTGATCATACATGTAAGGCTGAAACTTATCAAATATGCACATTACTCATGTTCAATTTGATTGTCCCAGTTTTTGTGTCTTACACTCTTTACCTCCAAACTGGGACACACTAATCTATATCCAAACATTGCAATCTATGTGGACATTGCCATTTCGTCCTATTTTTACCTTTCTCTGTTATAATAATTATATGGCCTGGTTATTTATTATCTTACATACAAACAAATTCATAAATAAACTCATGTTTTTTTCTCAAGAGGGCTATGCAGAGATGCTATGTTTTGCATTGTGTTTTCCATCCATGATGTGATAGGGGGTGAGTCTATGCCCATATAGGGCATACATTCCTGACTCCAGGCTAATATTGAATAGAAAAATCCAACACCATTTTGCCTGACCTTGGATTCGAACCCTAGTTTCCTAGTTCTATATTCAAATCATTGTTCTATTTTCCTTAGTAAAGGGTGTCCCAAAATTAACGCAAGATTTGAATTTGCCGCCATTTATGCAGTACAGTCTTGCCAACCCTAAAAACAAAATAAATCGACAGTTGACAGTTTAGGGTTAGTAAAAATGGAGCGTTACGCAATAGAACAACGTGTCTTCATTGTTGAGCAATATTTCAAAAATAATGAATGCTTGGCGGCCGTAGTTCGAAAATTTCATACAAAATATGGTCGGAATAGTGTTTTAACTTCGTCAACTGTGAAGCGATTAATTGAAAAATTCCGAGAGACAGGATCCGTGGGAGACGCCAAACACACTGGTCGTCCAAAAACAAGCCGTTCAAATGTCAATATAGAGGCAGTGCGTGCGAGTGTCGGTGACAATCCAGGAACCTCAATTCGGCGTCGTGGACAAGAATTGCAAATTTCAAGAAGCTCTCTACAGCGTATACTCACTAAAGATCTGTGTCTCCATGCTTACAAAATTCAATTAACACAACTACTGAAGCCCAATGACCATGCACAGCGAAGAGAGTTTGTTGAATGGATTATTGAGCAACAACAAATGAATGCTGATTTTTCGAGCAAACTCATCCTAAGCGACGAAGCACATTTTCACCTTGATGGCTTTGTTAATCGCCAAAATTGCCGCTTTTGGGGTTCTGAAAATCCACATGTGATTGTCGAAAAACAAATGCATCCACAACGTGTCACAGTTTGGTGTGCATTTTGGGCTGGAGGCATAATTGGACCATACTTTTTTGAAAATGAGGCTGGTCAAGCAGTGACTGTTACTTCTGCTCGATATCGCGATATGATAACACGGTTCTTTTTGCCGAAATTGGATGATATTGATGTGGCTAATATGTGGTTTCAACAAGACGGTGCCACATGCCATACAGCCCGTGAAACACTTCAATTATTGCATGAGACATTTCCAGGTCGTGTACTCTCTCGTTTCGGTGATCAGAATTGGCCCCCTAGATCGTGTGATTTAACACCATTAGATTTCTTTTTATGGGGATATCTAAAATCACAGGTCTACGTCAACAAGCCCACAACTACGCGTGCATTAAAGGAGGAGATTCAACGTTGCATCAACGAAATTCAGCCACATTTATGCAGAACGGTCATGGAAAATTTCGACAAACGAGTGCGTATGTGTATGCAAAGCCGCGGAGGCCATTTGCCCGATGTGTTATTCCATAAATAACCCTATCCTATGTACTTTATGAATCAATAAAAAAATTACAATCAAAAGACTAAAAACTGTGTTTTCTATTTAATTCAAATCTTGCGTTAATTTTGGGACACCCTTTATAACTGCCAGCACCATTGTCATACTACAAAAGGTTGCTTTACTCATTGCTCATATAAATAACCCTTTACAATCATTCAATTTTGAAATTGAACAAAACGAAATCCTAAAAAGATAAAACAAATATAAACATAAGAATTACATGCATAAATTCATAAACTCACGCTCTTTTCCCAGAAAGGGTAGGCAGAGGTGCTAGGACACACCCACATTTGATTTATTTATTTATTCGAGGACATCCAACGGCAATTACAATGTTTTTTAAATCTATTACATAATTGATTCGGTATCATGCTTAAAGCATTGCCTGCAGGTGTCACAACATGCAAAATATAATTTTGGAGCATTAGACAGACTTAACATTAAAATTAAGGTGAAATTAACAAGGTTAATGAGAACACAATAAAAAACAGAAACGTAAAAACTCTGCGAATGACAATCATACTAAACATAATATAAACATAACAAAATGACATACTTCTAAAACAACATAAGTCCACTACCTAAGTGCTAAAACTTAACTAACTACAAAAATCACAGTAATAGTAATACAGTAACACAGCAATATAAAATCAACAAAATCACAACAGAATTAAATTAAATTAGCTATAGAAATTGAATGACATTTTAATAAAACTTGAATAAGACAAAACAAAAACAAAAACAAGAGACATAAAATTTATCATTTAAATTAATATTAATATTTTAAGAGTACAGTAACATTATACCCTGCCATCGAGACAACACAAAAAAGACAATGAAAAATATAAAAAAGAGAATAAAAATATCAATAGCAATCACGTAACAATATTGGAATTTAAAATATTATACCATTTCTTTTAAAATATTATTAAATGTATGAGAGCTATTAGTTATAAGGTCGAGTTCCTTAAGCTTGTTTGCATATACATTATAATGTCGGGATATTCGCGCGATGGGAGTGTTCTTCCCAAGATTCGTTTTGAATTTAGGAATGCTGAAAAATGGAGAAGGTTTCCGTGGTGGTCTACGAGGTATGTTAATATTAAATCGAGACAATATATCTGGACAGTCAATTTTATTGTGGAATAATTGATGAAGAAATTTAAGGTCTAGTATTATTCTCCTGATATGTAATGGTTTAATTTTAAAATAGTCTAGCTGTTTGCGATAGGATGCTATTGTTTTGGGTATTCTGTATCTGTAAGCTAAGTGTCTAAGTAATCGCTATTGAATTTTTTCTATGTGATTCTCATGAACTTGGTAGTAAAGAGCCCAAACTTGACAGCAATATTCCAATTTGCTTCTTACATAGACGTTATAGAGTGTTATTACAGTTGATATTTTGTGAAAATCTCTACTTTGTCTAAGGACAAAACCAAGAGCACGGAAGGCAGAATTTACAATGTTGGAAATATGTGGGCTAAATTGGAGCTTGGTATCAATAGTTATCCCAAGGTCGCGTATCATTGAAACCTCTTTTAGTATAACATTGGAAATGGAGTAGGAACTAATTGTGATATTTCGTTTCCTGGTAAACTTAATATGGAGACATTTTGCCGGATTAAGGAACATACGATTGGCGTTGCACCATGCAGCTAGTCTATTTAGGTCTCCCTGTAACAGCAAGACGTCTGCAGTGCTTCGTATTTCCTTTATTATTTTTAAGTCGTCTGCGAACATATATACTTTGGAATCCAGGAATATATCAGGCAGGTCATTGACAAATATATTAAAGAATAAAGGTCCCAGGTTCGAACCCTGAGGTACACCAGAAGTAGAGACAAAAGGGTCAGATTGACAATCATTAATGGTTACTGTTGAAATACGGTTTGTGAGATACGAGTGACACCACCTTAAGAGAGCTCCACCAACGCCCAGGCAATTCAGTTTTTTCATTAAAACCTGATGGTTTACTTTGTCGAAGGCCTTCGAAAAATCTGTATAAATAGCATCTACCTGTACATTATTGTCCACTGAAACCGTCACATCAGAGATGTAATTCATTAGATTTGTCGTCGTAGATTTGTTTTTCAAAAACCCGTGTTGATATGGAGATAAAAGAAATTTAACGTTTTCATATATAGTGGGGTAAACTAACTTTTCGAAGACCTTCGACATCGTGCACAGAATGGAGATTGGGCGATAGTTGACGACCTGATCTTTGTTACCATTTTTAAATATTGGTACAATTCTAGCTTTTTTCCAGCTATCTGGGAATATTCCTATGTCGAGAGAGCTATTAAAAATGATAGCCAATGGTTTACAAAAAGAAGGAGCGCACTTTACTAGAAAAATAGGGGGGATGTCATCAGGTCCAGCACTTTGATGAATCACAAGTCTTTTTAGTTCTTTCAATACTTGGGCTTCAGTTACGGTAGTAGTAGAAATTTTTGTATCCTCAAATTCTGTGGGAACATGGTCAGTACTAGAGTCATTATTTCTTTCGAAAACGCTTGAAAAATGGACAGCGAAAAGATTGGTGATTTCTTTAACACTACTGGCGGTAGTATTGTCGCCAAGTACCATGGTAGATGGATAGTTAGACTTTTCCTTGCGTACATTTTTCAAATGGGTCCAGAAATATTTGGGATTCTTACTTATTTGAGACTGAATGCTGGTAATGTATTTGTGGTAACACGAATTTATCATTTTATCACAATCGGCACGGAGATAAGAATATTCTAAATAATCTAGGGGGTTATGATATATTTTGTACCGTTTATGAAATTTAGCTTTTTGTTTTAGAAGATATATGAGATGGGAGTCGTACCATATGGGATAATTATTATTTGATCTCCTTGTTTTTGGGACGAATTTAGAAATTATTCTATTTAAAACATCATAGAATTTAGTTAGCATTTCATTTCTGTATCAGCCCATATACGTCCCACTGCAGGGCACGGGCCTCCTCTACAATCGATTACCGATTGAGAGTGGTTAGGCCATATAGTCCACCACGCTGGCCTAGTGCGGGTTGGTGGACTAGCATTTCATTTACATTATTATTATTATTCGTGGTCAGTTCCTGAATCCAATTTATTTCATCTAAAGCATCACTTATTTTTGAGTAGTCTGCTTTGAAATAATTGAACCTTTTCAAAAATGTACGTTTTTTTACATTATTTTTGGCTAAAGTTATAGTGATATCCAATGCCGGATGGTATACATCGACCTTTCTTAACGGGTTAGAACATTTATTTATATCGATATTTTCAGTATTGCTAAGTATTAAATCCAATAGTTTATTTTTGCTATTAAATACACAATTAAATTGTTTTAAGTCATTGAGTGTCACAAAGTCGAAGAAATGGGCATACATATTATTTTCAGATGCATTCACAATGTCAAGAGATTTCGGATTGTTATTGTTTGACCAAGTTAAACCAGTAAGGTTAAAATCTCCACACAGCGAATTATTATGTCCCGGGCATTTATCAAATGTAGAATTCGTGTTGTCAATAAACTTTTCTAAAGTGATTAGTTTAACTGGTGGCGGTAAATAAACGACGCAGATGTTAAAAAACTCCAGAAACATCAACTTTTGCCTTGATGTTCCGTCCTACGATGTGAAAGGTTGCGAGCCTATCGCCATATCGGGCACAAATTCCTTACTCTGGGCTAATAATAATGGATAGAAAAATCCAGTATCACCTTGCCCAACCCTGAGACCTCAGCTTTGTAACTGTGCCCTAGTAGAACTACACACCATGGCAGTCAAGATAAGAATTACAACTAGTCAACTCTCTTGTTACAGACTCTAACAGATCACGACGAAGACTATCACTGCGAGTACATCGACGAAATATGGAAGAGTCTACTGGAACAAGAGGCAGAAAAGCCAGTCATTCATTTACAGTCACCTCAGGTATGTGTTTATACTTGAAAAAGTTTAATTAGGGCCAAGATTGCCTAGGCAATCGAACCCTGAAAGATAATGCAAGTTAGGAAGAAAGAATTCCCATTTCATGTTTTTAGTATAAATAATAAATAAATAATAAACAATAACATTGGACAAAAATATTGTCAGTTGGTGACTAAAAAATTCCTAACAAGCTACTTGTTAATATCAATATACTTTAAATTCTAGAAGAATTTCATAGAATTCTAAAGCGGTATGGCGCTATCACTTGATAGTATTTACATACAAGACTAACTCAAATGTAATTATCTATAGTAGCACCTATTATGCAATACCAGGAACGATACCTAAATTATAAAACTTTAACGTATTTATTTTTTAAAACTTATTTTAGTTAATCTTTTGTCTTCTTCGCTCAAACTGAATTCGAAAGTAGTTCGAAAGAGACAAAGCATACGATGAGTAAAATAGATTTTAAAATACATATGCATAGTCCTGAACCCAAATTAAAATCAATTAAGTCTTGTGCCGTGGGTATCAGAAACTACGAGAGACTTTTCGATCCCACTAACAACCAGACCCGAGGCAGAAACTTTTGGTTCACACAAACATTTGTCTCGGTACGGGGATCGAACCCACAATCTCTCGTTTTACAATCGTCAAAACTGTATGAATAAGCCCGTATATATTCTTTAAAACCCGAACTGAAATAAAGTATGCAAATATGCGATTTAAGTCAACAATTTTCCTGTACAAGATTTTGCGATACGCAGAAGTGTTGATTTTTTGCGGTTCACCGGTTTTTATCGTAGTTTTTATTGCTTTACTAAATAGTTTAAACTTTTTCGTTTAGTGAACATATTAATTCATCACGACGTCCTTTATCGAGCGTGGGGGTGTATAGAGGCGACCTCGATTGCGAACGCCCACAATCTTAATTAATGTCGCGGTATTAACACGGTTATATAAAACAGAACTGTAATTGATGGGTGCATAGCTCATAACCGGTGATAGGTCTCACATATGTGACAAGCCGCCTGGGTAGGTACCACCACAATGTATATTTCTCCCATCAAATAGCAGTATTAATGCACTGTTATGTTTCGGATTGAAGTACATTGTAACCAGAGTAACTGCTCGACATATTGCTGCTATAATTTTATTTATAAAATTTATTATGCACATACTTAAATTTAATGTGCGAAATATAGTTATAGTTACATTATTAATATGTATAAGTCAATGTAATTCAAATGCTGCGAACTACTCAGTAAATACATCACAAATAAGGATATGTTTCAATAAATGAAATCATTATGAAAGTTAAACCAATGTGACGTAGCATTCGCCACCGTTATTCACACAACTCAATGAAATCCGTGCTGTATTAACGGATCTGTCAAGATATTGCATCAGTCGCGATCGCAATCCAAATCGACCCCTAACACCCGTTCAATAAAGTCTAATATTGCTTATACACACCTTTTATACAAGGGTTATGTTACGGATTCCCTTGGTAAGTCACAAGTCCTGAGTTCCGCAATGGGGCGTGTGTAGGACGCAGAAACAACATTGTGCAATTTCCATACTAAACCAATAACATTTCCTAGAAAATCACCCCTAAATGTGTCGAAATCGAAAGTTCGACAAGTTGTACAAACATTCAGAATTTTCAAGGATTTCTTTTTGTTAGAAAACATTGGCGTGCAGACCGTATGAAATCGTTGCCTCGGTAATTGTGTGACGTCAATGGTTTTACTTTGAACATATTTGGAAGTTGTAGCGTCGAAACAAAATTGCTTGGATTTCGTGAAATAATAAGATGCCTTATGACTTCCTTCACAAAATTTAAAAGGTTTTCTCTGTTTCTACACTCGTAAGAAATATTCAAGGAACCTGAATATTATGATTATTTTTACTGCAATAGAAAAATCCTGTACTTGGTTGACAATCAAAAGTGTCTGATGTCGCATAACTAACGACTTTGCTTTATCGAGAATCTAAACAACACCCAAAGATTCTAGATTTTAAATTCGTCTAACTGTCTCTATAAGTAAATAAATAAATACTGCCAACAGTCTTAACATAGTCCTAACTCCACATCAAAATGGGTTATGTCATGGTATCAGAAACTGTAAGATACTTTTTCGGTTTCACAAACACCCAGACCCGATCCAAATATTTGTGTAACTGACAAACATTTGTTTAGGTGCGGGGATCGAACCCGCGGCCTCACGTTTCACTGGCGGCGTCAAACCAACTGCGCCACGGAGGCTGTCAAATGTATTGCCCACTTAGAAGTGTCAACACTGTCAACATGTTTTAACACAATGCAATTCTCCTACTTATAATGGAATTGTTCTTATCTCTAAGTATTAGCAATGTTAATTAAAGTAATCAACTCTTGCTTCCTTATCGAACAGTGACCAGCATTTCCGTTTTCCGGTACAATCGTATAATTCTTCGATTGTATATACGTATGGATAAACTCATGCGAAAAATAATACTACAAAACGATTTTCTTAAAGCCTTTTATAATCCGTATTCCAATCTCCGAATAAGTTAACTATTTATTTGTACCTACTGTACTGTTGTATTTCATCTTGACGACGAATAGACGGATGTTCAGTGATGTCACTGTGATCAACAGGGTGAAAACCGGTAGTGATCACCGAATGGTTAGGGGCACATTGAATATCAACGTCCAATTAGAAAGGCGCCGCTTGATGAAGTCTACACTCCGACCTGCTCGCGCCCATATCCAAAACCCCGAGAGCTTTCAACTCGAGTTGACAAATCGCTTTGATTGTCTAAAAGAAAACCTTGCAGTGGACGAGTTAAACAGCGGTTTGGTAGAAGCTGTCCATACGGTGGGATCTAAGTATTTTAGACCTCGCCGTAGAGATAGACCACAAAAACTCTCGATCCACACTCTTGACCTCATGGCTGAACGTCGATCTTTGACGCTGCAGTCTTCCGTTGACGCCGAAGCATATCGGCGGCTCAATAGACGGATCTGGAAGTCCTTGCGACACGATGTCCGTGCTCACAATACTGTGAGCATTAAGGAGACAATTGAGCGGAACGGAGGCTCCAAAGTGTTTGCAAGAGACTTGTCTATTGGGCAAAGCCAGTTGTCTAGGCTGAAGACGGAAGACGGCCGCGTGGTATCGACGAGGGCAGAGGTATTAAGGGAGATCGAGAGGTTCTACGGACAGCTTTACACCTCGGTTGCCGAACCTACTGTTAGCTCGGCCGAAGACCCGAGAGCCGAGTTAATCCGACACTTTAGCGATGATATCCCGGACATCAGCCTGTTTGAGATTGAGATGGCCCTCAAACAACTTAAAAACAACAAGGCGCCGGGTGAGGACGGAATCACTTCAGAGCTTCTGAAAGCGGGCGGAACGCCGGTACTGAAAGTCCTTCAGAGGCTCTTCAATTCCGTTCTCCTCGAGGGCTCAACGCCGGAGGCATGGAGCAGGAGCGTGGTGGTACTGTTCTTCAAAAAAGGTGATAACACTTTGCTGAAGAACTACAGGCCCATCTCGCTCCTGAGCCATGTCTATAAGTTGTTTTCAAGGGTCATCACAAATCGTCTCGAAGGCAGGTTTGATGACTTCCAGCCTCCCGAACAAGCCGGTTTCCGAAAAGGCTTTAGTACCATAAACCATATTCATACGCTACGGCAGGTTATACAAAAAACCGAGGAGTATAACTTGCCGCTTTGTTTAGCGTTTGTGGACTATGAGAAAGCCTTTGATTCGATCGAGACCTGGGCTGTGCTACAGTCTCTTCAGCGGTGCCACATAGACTATCGGTACATCGAAGTGTTGAGGTGTATATACAACAACGCCACCATGTCGGTCCGAGTACAGGATCAGAGCACGAAGGCTATTCCACTACAGAGAGGCGTGAGACAGGGAGATGTCATATCTCCGAAACTGTTCACTGCCACGCTGGAAAATGCCTTCAAGCTCTTGCAGTGGAAAGGATTCGGCATCAACATCAACGGCGAGTATATTACTCACCTTCGATTTGCCGACGATATTGTAGTCTTGGCAGAATCGCTGGAAGACCTTAGCACTATGCTCGAAGACCTTAATCGAGTTTCCCAACAGGTGGGTCTTAAAATGAACATGGATAAAACGAAGATCATGTCGAATATCCATGTTGTGCCCACCCCCATTGGAGTTGGGGGCTCGACTCTCGAAGTTGTAGACGAATATGTCTATTTAGGACAAGTGGTCCGGTTAGGCAGATCCAACTTCGAGAGAGAGGTCAATCGGCGAATCCAACTCGGGTGGGCAGCGTTCGGGAAACTTCGAGACGTCTTCTCGTCCAAAATACCTCAGTGCCTAAAATCGAAAGTCTTCGATAGTTGGGTGTTACCAGTGATGACATACGGCACCGAGACGTGGCCTCTCACTGTGGGCCTCATTAAAAGGCTCAAAGTCACTCAACGAGCCATGGAGCGGGCTATGCTCGGTGTTTCCCTACGAGATCGAATCAGAAATGAGGAGATCCGTAGGAGAACCAAGGTTACCGACATAGCCCATAGGATTGGCAAGTTGAAGTGGCAGTGGGCCGGGCACATAGCTCGTAGAACCGATGGCCGTTGGGGCCGAAAGGTTCTCGAGTGGAGGCCACGTACAGGCAAGCGAAGTGTCGGACGCCCGCCTACAAGGTGGACGGACGATCTGACTAAGGTCGCAAGAAGTCGCTGGATGCAGGCCGCTTCCAACAGGTCATTGTGGAGATCATTGGGGGAGGCCTATGTTCAGCAGTGGACTTCCTGTGGCTGATATGATGATGATGATGATGACTGTACTGTATCAGCCCATATTATGACCCACTGCAAGCCACAGGCCTCCTCTACAATCGAGAGTGAGAGTGGTTAGGCAAAATAGCCCACCTGGCCTAGTACAGTTTTTGTTTGGTACCGAACTTATATTAAAGCTAATAATAGATTCCTTACTATTTTTCGAACGTATCCGTAATATGTCATTTTAATTGCAAAGTATTCCACTATTTACGTTAGGTATCTAGGTACTACAACAACTATTTAATAGCTTACCTAAGTAACTGTACTTCAAATGAATGATAAAGTCACTCCTGTTAATCTCACTATCACTATATGGTATAAAACAAAGTTGCTTTCTCTGTCCCTATGTCCCTTTGTATGCTTAAATCTTTAAAACAACGCAACGATGAACGCAACAGATTTTGATGCGGTTTTTTTAATAGATAGAGTGTTTCAAGAGGAAGGTTTATATGTATAATACGTACATATTATTGTACAGAAATCTATTTGCACCCGGGCGAAGCTGGGCCGGGCCGCTAGTAATCTATAATATCGAATGGTTTTATACTATTATCGTTCACCATTTGATACAACTATCCATCCCAGTCTGCATAATTTCTTCATCGGTCTTTACAGAAATGAATAAGAGGTACAGTAGACGATATTTCATGTTTCTGTACTTTCAGTTCGTTAAAACAAGTTATTCTGATAAACATAATTGTTATTTACCTCGTGCATTCATTGTCATTCCATACGTGACTCGTTGGTTAGTACTCAGAATACCGTGAGTTTTGTTCCGGTGTGTCGGATCCTTACATAATTGCAGGTCTTTGTCTCGTATTATTCAATTGTT
Organism: Hyles vespertilio; assembly: GCA_009982885.2. NCBI lineage: Eukaryota > Metazoa > Arthropoda > Insecta > Lepidoptera > Sphingidae > Hyles > Hyles vespertilio. The sequence goes on from CM042810.1 coordinate 2,747,702, forward strand.
GTAACATGTGTCAGTCATGTTTTGTTGCTTTATCATAATTGAAGCTGTGATTTGAATGCCGTTTATTAATGATGTTATTGCGTTTTTTCTAATCCATCCATCCATCCATCCATCAGCCAAAGGAAGTCCACTGCTGAACATAGGCCTCCCCCAATTATTTCCACAGAGATAACTAAAATAACCGACATAGCCCACCGGATTAGCAAGTTGGAGTGGCAATGGGTAGGGCACATAGCGCGGAGATCTGATGACCGATGGAGTCGGAAAGTGCTCGAATGGAGGCCACGTAGCGGAAAGCGCAGCGTAGGACGTCCACCCGCAAGATGGTCCGACGACCTGGTGTCGGTCGCGGGACGTCGCTGGATGCAGGCTGCCTCCAACAGGTTTTTTCTAATGCTATATGCTAATGGGAAGACGAACATGCCATTAGCCTGATGGTAAACGATACGAGCGCTCATGGACAGTAGCAATACTTGGCATGCCACTGCACTCGCCATCCTAAGACATAAGCTGTTAAGTCTTCATATATAAAGTAGTTACTCTGGCTACAATGTCCTCCAAATCGGAACACAACAGTGCAACATACAATACAATCCAATTTAATATTAGAAACTTTATCGCCATTTTAGGTTCCTTGTTGAGCTCAAATATATTTATTTTTATTTGTAACAATATTTACCAGTCCTTGACTACAGTGACATTGATTTTATTCCGCTATGTTTGTGTTTATTTGTCGATTATCTTCTCTTACGTACATAACTGTATATTTTGACTGTTATTGTGTGTATAAGATAAATCAGCTTCACACAATATACAGGGTATATCAAGACTGCTACTGAAAACGAAGCTGAGTGGTAGTTTTAGTGACTTCAGACACAATGCAATTAAATTTTGTGCAAAAATTTGTGACGATATTTTTTGTAATTTTTTTTCTATCGTCGTATAAGGATGGTAAATACATTTTTTTTTCTGAAATAATAGTGTATACCCTTTTATTTTTAAGGACGCTATGGTATGCAAGACTTTAAATTATCATTTTAGCAAAAACTATGGATTTACCACCTGAACTCGACGATATTTAAAAACTAATAAAAAACAATTGTGGCGTTTCTTAGCGAAATTTTTATCACTCTTGATATACCCGGTATTTGAGCTTGCAGTTCCGTTTATTTTAATAATCCTTGAGAACATTAAGGAAACTGCAAATATTTTGTTATCAACAATATTACACCATAGTAACGCAATGTACATACGAGTATAATTTAAATTGATTCATAATATTTATCTGTTACCTGTTTTATAATTGGCATAACAGGAATTATGAGACTGGGTTATCCTGTACGCGGTTTATTTAGGCTGGCGAACTACATGTGTTTACTATAAATATATAAAACAAATATATTCCCCAATATAATGTACTAAAACAAAATTGCCTATTTCACGCAGATTATGCTCATCAAGAGTTTGAAATAGTCTCAAAACCATACCATGGTTGTCTGTAAGCCATTGCTTTTGAGAAATAAGACCGCCATTTGCACTTTTTATGTGTGTGATTTCCAATTGTATTTGTTTCTCTTTTGTGTGTGCAATAAATTATTTATCTTCGATCAAATATACACTAGATTATAAGTACCGGCCTAAAAACGGCAAGAGAAATAGCATGAATAAGCTTGTGATCTTATTTGTATTTAGTATGGTCCAAAACATAATAAATCTTAAGTTAAAGGAATAAGGTTTATTGTTACCTGAAGTTGATTATAATTTAAGATTTTTTGTGACATCTCGTAGTTCAAAATTCAAATGTATAAATATAAGCAACATCGGCAACTTTTAGCGTGTGAGATTTTGTTCCGGACCCTGAATGTATCTAGTATGGTATTTGATCCGTGATCGAAGGTGTTAATAAACATGTACCTCAACCCACACAACCTTGTTACATTGCTGGACTTCAAATGCCTTCAAGTACTCAAAGGTTTTGGAGGAATCCGCACATATGATTTGATCGAATCATAGAACTTCTTCAGTGTACTTAAAATGAGACTATACTTATTTTATAATTTCCCAACAGCCCATATAGATACAGCCTTGATCTAGTTTTATACACTTATTATCTGGAACGGCTTAAGCCCCTATGTGTCCAGCGGCTGAAGGCTGTCGTCCGATGTTATTTTTGATTAAGAAAATAAAATAAGAGCCTAGAATAGACGGCCTTGTTTAGTTAAACTTCGATGTTTTTAAATTGAGATTTAATCAGTAATATGGCAATATGTTCATAGTTTTATCAAAATAAATCGAAATAACTTAATTTATAATGACTTGTTTGCGTAATGTATTTTGCCATATTTTTTTTTGTTCAAATGTTGTTACTACCTTTTCAGGCTTCTCTCTTGGTTTCTTATGTATTTATTTTTATACACTACGGATGATAAGTTTCTTAACCTGCGAAAATACGACATACGCAGTCCACTATCACAATTTTCTCTACAAAATATTCCAAATAGCGTTTTGCTTTAGTCTACCACTTTAAACTAAAGCTAGTGCTTCGTTGAATCGTTTTAAATTTTCGAATATTTTCTCACGAAGGGAAGGGAAGGCCAAGAGAATTCACGTCTCGCCATTCATCGCAAAAAATAATCTTTACATCTTATTAACCTGTCCATCTCCCCCAGTTGGAGTTCCGCGGCTCGCTGGTTCAGCAATTGCGCGACGTGTCCAAGAAGCTGGGGCTTACCATCGCGACCCTTCACTCGGCTGTGGCCTTCCTCGACTTGTTCATGGACGCGCACAGGCTGCGAGCTGATCGGCTCACACACGTCGCCCTGGCTTGTCTGAGTCTTGCTGGTGAGTTGGTTGTAGTATATTTATTTAATCTTTATTGTACACAAACAAAAGAACATAACAATATAGAAATAACATCTATTAAAAGTACAAAAGTCGGTCTTATCGCTAATAAACGATCTCTTTCAGACAACTTTTGGATGGATATAAAAGAAGGAGAAAGAAAGGGCAATGTAAAGGGCAGTATACATAGAGAAATGTTTTTTTTTTTCTGAAAAAATTCTGGTTTATTGCAAAAAATTCAAAATTGAGAAATAATGGTAAAATTCAATTTTTGTCCTTTATTGGAGCTTGTGTGTGTTTGATAATAAAGTAAACTTTTGTACTGTACTGACTTAATTCCAATGGCATAATCTCTTAGTCGACCTTTGAGTGATGTAGATAACAGCTGAAGTTGGTGTAGGAATACTGTAATGTTAAATAGCTACTTTAAATAAATGTTCAAGCTTTTATTCAATAACAAAACATACAGGCATTGATATTTTTTGTCATTTGACTGACTCTAGATTCTGTAAGTTATATGGCTAGTGCCTTTTTCTTCACACCTACATTGATAAGTTCAAGGAGTAATCTAAATACAAACCAGACGGTGTGGGATTGTTAACCAAATAAGTTTAAACCGTTAGATCATTCACACATTATGAATGTAATATTTAGAATTGACATTAATAATTTTGGTGTTAGTGGGTTGTTTACTGACCTATACTGTTAGAATATCAATGTTTAAATGTTATGATGTCACTGTGTTGTAAATTAGGATAAAATACAAAAACAACAACCTAAATGGCCTATAAATTCAGAAAACTTAACTACATAGTATAAAACAAAAGTGGAAAGCTCTAAGATGCGATTCTACGCTTTAAATTCAGACAATATTGGAGTTTAGTTCTTTTGTCTCATGCTATAATTTGCCTGGAATAAGCCACTTGAAAAAAGTCTTTAATCCCAACATTCGATTTCCAAGTAAAGACAAATTTACTATTCAACCCTTTTTTTAATTTATTATATCACTGAACAAACCCAATTTGTTACAGCAAAAAGCGAGGAGAAATTCAGCAGGGCGCCAACACTCAAGACCTTGGCCAAGATCAGTGGGGTCCAGCTATGCGGCAAGACATTCAGGCAACTAGAATGGATGGTGGGCCAGCATGTACGCTGGAGGTTGTTAGCACCAACACCGGTGACCTTTGCAGCGCTTCTAGCGCGGTATGTGGTCACCGACGCTGATCTCACCACTAGACACCCTAAGTTTGTGAGGCGCTTTAAGCGCGATGGCGCTAAGATGCTCGAGGCTTATCTGGATTTGACGCTGTCTGGTGAGTTTTGTTTGTTAAGTTTCATTTAATCTGGTATTGTAAAAATAGTTCTGTTTTGGTGTAAATGTAATTCAATAGTAAGCAACTTTTTTATTTTGGGCCCAATGCATCTATCTGCCATAAGCAGATAAAAAATATTTCATTAGTTTGCAGTAGAGACTACATTTATTATTTTATATGAAATGTGTTTTAAAATTAAATGCAAACACCACTTAAAGTGATTATCACTTAATGCTTTTTGATTCTCCATGAAGAAGTATTATGCTAAAAATGAATGTATTGAATCTGTTTACCATCTTTGTGAAATAAGAGCCGTTAAATTGTGAGTATTGTTTCTGCTATGAGAATTATTGAGGAGTATTAGGACCAAGTTTCACCAGTTCTTGATAAAGTCCCTGGTAGCTGCCAGTCTTCTATCGGATAAAATACTAAAATTCAGAACATTCTGAATTGTGTATTTTATCTGACAGATTAGTGCTAGATAGCTATCAGGGATTTAATGCAAGGTGAAAATGGCCCAGAATTGAACATCTTGTATGATAGACCAAGAGCCCGTGGCCGCCAGACCTTCCTAATTTTATAAAACCTGAAAGTTTGTTTGCGCATGCCTCTAACCTAGGCATCACACAATCAACTATTATGAAGTTCCGATCGTGGTTGCTTTGGAAGATATTTTTTTTTTTTTTTTTTTTTATTGCTATTAATGACGAGACGAGCAAGCCGTTCGCCTGATGGTAAGCGATACGACCGCTCATAAACAGTAGCAATATTCCACTGCGCTCGCCATCCTGAGACATAAGATGTTAAGTCTCAATATGTCCAGTAGTTACTCTGGCTACAATGTCCTTCAATCCCAAACACAACAGTGCATTTACGCAGTGTTGTTTCACGGGAGAAATAGACATTGCGGTGGTACCTACCCAGATGGCCTCTCACATATGAGAGACCTACCACCAGTATATGAGCTTTAATGTTTCTCGCAAGATTAAAGAACCATCAAAAGTGTCTGAATACAAAGGAAATATTTGTTAACAGTTGCCTTAAAAACATATCGCACCCCCAGTGCAACAATGTCACTTTTGCAAAAATGCAACTTTTCTGAAAAAACATTTAAAACTTTGACATCATATAAAAATATGATATTTCAAGACATAGACAAGTTGAACAGCTTCTATAACAAAATAAAATTTTAATTTACCGTTAAAAAAATATGATCACGCATTATTGTACAAAATATAACATTATTTCTTTATGCTCATTGCCTCGGTGGCGTAGTTGTATTAAGGTACGGTTACAAAACTGAGGTCTCAGGTTCGAATCCCGGGTTGGGCAAAGTCATATTGGATTTTTCTATTTATTATCAACCCAGAGTCAGGAATACGATAGGCTCGCCACCTATCACATCGTGGGACGGAACATACGAGGTGAAATGTGGCTGTCTTGGCATCTCTGCCTACCCCTTCTGGGAAAAAGGCGTGAGTTTATGTGAAAAATGAAAAAAATGTATGTAATGTATGTATTATTGATAAATTTCAACCTTTGCGATTTTGTTTAAGTGACATTGTTGCATCGGGTGTGCGATATATAAAATGAGATGTATCACTAGTGGTATACAGTACAAGACTATCGATATCCACAGACGTGCGCCTGAAGGTGGTGGAGTGCGTGGAGGTGGGGTGCGCGTGCGTGGCGTGCGCGCGCGCCGAGCTGGGGCTGTGCGCGTGGCCGGCGTGGCTCGCGGCCGCCGCGGGCAGGCAGAGGGCTGCCGTCGCGCCCATCGCCAGGCTGTTGCAGAGGTCAGTGTCTATAGTGAATACTAACTTTGTCTGCGTGATTAAATGCATTTACGATATGTTTTATATCTTAAAAATCCATACATAATCCCTTAAATAACATATTATGTCCCCATTTCTCTCCTAAAATGAGATAATCCTAAAACTCCGAATTACGTCACTGTTTATTTGTGAATATCCTGTTGGACAAATTTTGTGATTACTTACTTTATCAACAACGGTTTCCCGCCGTTAAATTAAATATCATTTCACCTATTAATATTTATATTGGATATAAAATAGGGTACTTATCGTTTGGTTAGTGTCGATTTTCTAAATTTACAAATATGGTATTTAACAATTATCGATATTTTGTATTATTTTAAATATAATTAAAATTCACCTTTTTTCTCAAAACAATAATAAATTTGTTACATTTGCTTGGATTTATGATAAATAGCGAGAAATACCAAACCAATACATAAGTTAACACAAAGTGAATGAAATGAAACGGACTTATTGCTTTTATTATCGATAAATCTTTACTTAAATTACTTGTTTTAACTACAAATATGAAGCCAAGATTAGACATTGACTTATGAAGACAAAAAAATGATGACAAAAAGGCCGAAAATACGCTCAAATCTCGAGCATTGAGGTCGATATCCCTTAGGGTTGATGTCCCTCTCACAATGGTTATATCACCGAAGCGACTATACTGACTACTAATAACCTCGCAAATCTTGCACATACAACCTTGTTCGTACTCAAACGTTTATTTATTAACAGGATGATGCAAATTCTGAAGTCACGCGACGCATCCACGGAATCGGAAGTCGATCAAGGATACAGCAGTGCAAGAACATCACCAAATCTGACACCCTGTACATCCCCAACTCTTCACGTCTCGCCAGCGTCCAGCACATCGAGCCATTCTTCCAGAAACGTCGACGCCTACCGCCAACGACCAATAGAAAGGCCAGAAAGTACGTACTCAATACTAGACTTGGACGAATCGAATCTACCCAACGTGAATATACAAGACTACTTTAGGTTACCAACTGTGGACCCGTTGCAAAGGGTCAACAACGCTGTAGAGTACAGGTATTGCCGGTCTCGCAGACTTATCGATGCTAGTGTCGACTCTGTACCATCGACAAGTATGGCGGTGAAGAGGGGCTTAGAGCCTAGTGCTGAGCTCGAGAGAAAAAGGTATCGATTAACCACGCAGATGTCCCAGGTAGTTCTTTGATTGTCTAGTCGGTGTCGCATTCGTGGATTCTGTGTTCCCTGGCGATTAAAAACCGTCCTAGGTACGATATACAGGAGTTTTAAAGTTTGGCTAAGTCGGAGAGGCAGTAAGCGTGCGTTGCGTTCGTTAATGCCGAGGTTATTCTATTATAAATGGGAATTTATGCTGCTATTTATTTTACTGTACTGTTTAATTGATAGTTCTGCGCTTAATCAGGTTTATAAAACGGCGATAAAAGATTTATCGATTATTAAAAATTACTACGGTTTTAAGTCGATATTGATTACTCCATTGCCCGTAAACAATCGCTTACAGCCTTACGTTTAACAGAGAATAAAACATTTATATAAATATCCACGAATGTAGACACATCTCGTGTGCATTTCGAACGAAGGTAAATTTATTGTATTCAGCTTAATCGTTTGTCGCCTCGTGAGAAGTGTACACTGTATTTTAGGCTACTGCAAAATTCCATTGTTAAGAATTTAATTGCATAGCGATGAAAGTTATGCTTTGCATCGCGTATGTACGTGTGTAAGAAAGAACTGTGAAAATAAATTAAAAAAAACTAATTTCATTCATATTGTAGCTCTTTCTTGCATTTACTTTTATTCCTAATTCTATCAATAAATAACATACTGTTTACTGGTAACACACACTGTTTGTAGTTTCATAATCACTAGTAATTTTAGTGCCCATACAATATCAAATATGGGTTTATGCTTACAATTGCTGTACTTATATTGCATTTCATGAATATATCGATAAAACAAAACATCAATCGATTAATTCATTATAAAACCTAATAAAAAAACGAAATAAAAAGTGATACATCACGACATTGAAAATAGTGTTCTTTCTTGCACACAATGTAATAATTTATAGCAATAAACAATCGAGAGGTCGATAAGTTATGACAGGCTGTGCACGTTTAATATTCGTTAAGCGAAATACGAGTAAAGTTCAATATTTATTGATTATCATAGGTGACATCTCGATTGTCTATTTTATACATTAGATATAGTTAGTTAACAAATTCATGAGGTCGAATTCGCCGGTCGAGTCTCAGAGTTTTGCGACGTTCATTGACAGCTGTGCTCTGTGGAATTGACCTCGTAGCTATATTATTAAAATTAATGACGTTTGGACATACATGTGACCTCTCCTGTATTTTATCGATAAGTTATCGCGTATCGATAAGTTATCGGGTATCGATAATCGTTTAGATTGGTAGCAACCTATCACAATTTTGCATGTTGATCTTTTATCGTTTTTAATTTAATTTTGAGTTAAATTTCTTTCTCAGATAAAGATATTTAGCAAAAATTATCAGACTTAATCAGTATTATAAACTAAAACCAAAATATCGAATAGTCTGGATAATTTTGCTTTATTTTAACTTTTTTTCATGTAGAAATTTAAAATACTTGTATTTCATACTATTTTGTTCTTTCCTATAATATTTTTTGTTTAACCATAGTTCATAGTGCCTGAATATAAAATGATTGGGGATGAATACAGGAGAGTGTTTCACGTTTGCGTTCACTCGTTCGATGACTGCCTTGAAAAGGATGACAGTGATTGCCAAAGCTGATTTTGACGATCATTCATTTCCTCGTACGTTAGATAACTATTTTTTTACTTTATGTTTGTTAAGGCGACTCTGAAATACAAATTCTTTACGGTTTCCTTAAATATTCTTCTCTTGTCGATTTGATTAGGAAATCGAAATGGTCTACATTTAATTTCCATCATAAATGTGTACCTCATATTCCTTCTTCAACCAAGTCTTTTTAGTTGGTTATACATCCAAATATTTCTGACAAAAATGTCGCCTTAACCATGTAGATTTAATTTTTAGAAACACTTTATACGGAATGACGATTACGATGGATTATGTCGACTATTCACATGTCGTTTGTCGATTTTGTTTCTTAATGAAAAATGCTGTTTTTATCGATTTTGGTTGTGATTTCAATCGATTTAATTTATTGTTTGTTTAAATGCAAATCTTTATTGGTAATCGTTGTTTTTCGATATTTCCAAACTGTTAATCTCATTTTGTTAGGTTCCTTCGAGTCAACTGTGTTAGGACGGTTTAAATTTCACGATTTAAATATACAAAGCAAAATATTGCCGATTTTTAAAAGCTATACCAGTTGGTACGTCTTTTTACTCTTAAGATCACCTATGGTCTCGCCCAGCATTCCGTAAGGAACTCTTTTATTTTTTTTAATATACAACTTTATTTGATAAAATAAGTTTTAATAAATCGGTAAAATTTTGTTCCGTGTTTTTGATTACTTATGTTACGTTCAAATATGTTAGAAAATCCTGTGTATACAGTAACAGTACTTTCCATTTTATTTTATAGTTTTAATTTCGAAAGAATATTGTCGCTCTGTCGATATTCAACGTTTGTAAAAGTTGACGCGTTATGGAATAGAATCTTTAGTAACTTTATTGCTCACATTATAGTTGAATGTTAGGTGATTTTTTAAATTATTTTTTTATTGTTGTATGGAAGATTCCGTTCCATTACTCGATAGCTCCCTGGCATCCAGTTAGAGAAAAGGAGGTCGGAATGTCGATATTTTTGTGCATTATTACAAAATTATGCTAAAAGCTATATAAAAGAAAGTGTAGTTTTATTAAGCACATATAAAGGCATTACTTTATATCCCCGTTACTTAAAAAGCTTTAATTATATGCATCTTATAAATATATTTTGTTGAATAAAACTGGGGAGTCATTTAAACCTTCGTTACTCGAATTCAATTGTTTTTTTCTACCTCATACTTTATCGATATAAAATATATTCTTAGTTTTATTTATCGATAAAATTGTTTAGCCAAGCTATGTATTCTGTATTTTTAAGTTACGAATAAAATAGGTAAATTAAAGTGTTTACTAAAGAAGTAACTTTTCTCCTTTGCTCTAAACTGGGTGTATTCTGTTATGGAAAGGTTGATAATGTCTCATTCAACCAAAATTGTAGTTACCATATAATTTTCGAGTACTTTTTGTCAAATTGTGAGCCAGTTTTAAGATTATTTTAAGCTATAGATATATATTCAGTTCCTTTGAAAATCCTTTATGTTTCCTCAACAAAATCTTCCTTATGTTTATTGATACGATAATTCATTTTTACCCATGTTTCTAAATTGTTCAGCTACTTAAAATAATTATTTAGGACTAAACATGAATCCTATTGCTACAATTTATTTAGCAGATAATTATAATATTTTTTTATCCAACTGGCCTCAATTACAAGAATATATGATCGTATTCATGTGTCAAATGAAATTGAACTTAATCTTCAGTTGTGTTAGATATATATTTGTAATGTTATAAACGTTGGAATAAAATGTAGTGTGTGAATTGTGAAGACTGATGGCATTGGAAATGTTGCCAGGAATGGTGTTGGACTGAACTGAAAAATAATTTTGTACTCTGAAAATTTAATGATAAAGACGCATTATAAACCTTGAAATAAATATTTTACTTGTGTATTCCTGTGTTTTTTTTTACGTTCCTATGTAATAATGGATTTCTTGTGTCTGATAACAATAACCTTATTTAGGAAATTTATTTAAATTATTTGCATAAGGGTGGTTTCATAAATAAAACTGCCTTTTGAATCGGTAAATCGATTATATTTGTTATATCGCATAGTTTAAAATTCACAGAATAAGGTACCATTTAAATTGTTAAAATTCCACACAAACGCCATCTAGTGTAAATAGTTAATATCAATATTAGACATTTTAGTAGTATGATTCAAGAATAATCGATTAAATTACTGATTTTGCTGAGTCGATATTACAGATACAGACTATTTATCGTAAAACATAATTACTTATTCACTATATACACACGTTATTTACACACTTGGAAAAAGGAACTAAAATTTGTGCCTGCATTCGAATGCTAGTGTGATATTATGGTAGTCGATATACTGAAGTGTCGTCTGGTGAGAGCGTGGGCAAGCGAGGAGGCCTGCGTGGCGGGCGACGGCGGCGGCGAGGTCGGCACTCGCAGTGCAGAGCACAGAGGCCTATCCCAGCACATCCAGCCAAGAACAACGGCAGCGCCAACGTACGAGTCACTGTAGCCACTTGCTCCCCTCGCGACCAGCGCGGTACCACCACAGTCGTGTCCGCTCTCGACCAGTAGCACGGATATTTGGCTCCAACGTAACCATAACTTGTAGTAAAGTTGTCGCAGTCAACCGCGGGCGGATAACCGCAGCCCTTTATATTCACAAACAACACAGCAGGACGCCAATCTTCAGTCTGGGATTTGTACTTCACGTGCAGTTGAATGCATTTGTAAGCGTCGCTGGTACAACCTTCCCTGCAGGAAGCCCACGTACAGTTGTCCAGGCCAAGACGATCGTCGCGTCTTTCCGTGACGCATTCAGCAGGCACGGGGTCGAAATCAGCTGCCAATGCACTTAAAGCGGGGTCTGCGTACAGAGGAACCAAGAATAATAGCGCTGAGCCTCCACCACCAAGCAATGACACTAAAGTTATAGTGATATATCGAGTTAACCTTGCCCGCGCGTTGCCCCTGCGTCGTGATGGTCGTACGACCAGGCGTTCTGAACTTCCACCCCTCATTTTTGAAGCACTGCGTCAGCCCATGCTGAATAAATTTTGTTCTGAGAATGCTGGAGGCGCTACGCATGCGTTAATTTGGAGCATGCGTAGTTATACTCCTATAAAATATGAACCTTCTAGAAAAATTAGAATTTACAAATTTATATGCATTACAGTTATTTGTGTTAAACTAATGTGTCTTTAAATTAAATTAAATATAGGTACAATAAAATATTGTTGCGGAAAGCAACTATTTAGGGATTAAGTTTGAGTAGCGAAGAAAAAAATTGGAAACATATATCTGGGGGCGCGGCCGAGCCCCCTCCAAGTCGAGCTATAGGCCGTAACATCCTTTTCTCGAAGCAATTCATGCCATTTTCAACCCCCTATAACTTCGTTGTGGCTAAAGCATGAAGCCTGAATTTTCAGTTACTAAGCAGGCATTGTGTAAACACGGTATATTTAAAATTTCATTCAATTTGAACCAGTAGTTTAAGAATTGTAGCATGTCAAAATTTCTTAATTTTGTCACTCACTGACTGACTGACCGATCATCAAAAGTCTAAGGCACTTCTAGCAGACATAGAACCTTCAAATTTAGAATATAATTAGTGTTTTGTGTCTAAAGTAAGGGAAAATTCAAACATTTCATAATTTGTGTCTAGTTTTCTAGATAGACCAACTGCGTGAATAACTTTGTAATCCCATATAAATGTATAGGATTACAAAGTTACATTTGCAGTTAATGAATCATTGTACCCGTATATAATGGAATAATAGTTGTAGATAGATATCTATATACATGAGGCATAACAGGAGGGGATATAGAGAGGGAAATGGTGTATTCAGCCCATGAAACTGTACAACATTCCTCTAGAAAAACATGACGAAGAAAAACTTGCAAATAAATAGATTAAATAACTCGAAAATATCAATGACAATGAATTTCTTTCATTTATTTCATTCAGAACATTAATAATCAAATCCGCTATTTTTGTGATAAATTGATACCTACAAAAATAAGAAAAATCCATAAGACAGAGGCTTTAAGAAAAATCGTTAGTGATATTCTAGAAGTAAGAAGTACCGAAAAGGAAAAAGTAGGACTCTACAAAAAGACGTGAGATCCCATCAAAAACATCCTGTAAAAAATTCCAAGTCTCGCAGCTCAGGTTTTCTACCGCAAAAAGTTGTGAGATGCATGTAATACCAAGTCGATTAATTTATTTAGTCCTTAAGGGACCTTCTATATAAAGTTATTACGTTAGTTATTACCATATCAATATTAAAAAATCTTTACGTTTTAAATAAAATAGATCGACTTGGCCAGCAGTTTATGTATAAATTGTACGATACATTATGTTTTCATGCGATGGCCAAGTCGATCCATTTATTTAAAACGTAAAGATTTTTTAATATTGATATGGTAATAACTAACGTAATAACTTTATATAGAAGGTCCCTTAAGGACTAAATAAATTAATCGACTTGGTATTACATGCATCTCACAACTTTTTGCGGTAGAAAACCTGAGCTGCGAGACTTGGAATTTTTTACAGGATGTTTTTGATGGGATTATTTATACGTTATCACTACTCATGTTCCTCAAAGATGGTCAATTCCTTTAAAACAAAATACCTACTCTGAGGTGTACAAAGGCAGAGAGCGATCAAATGCAGAAAAATATTGCTAAACTTGAGAAAATAGCATTATTTAGGGTAGAATCAATTAAAGAAGTTCTTCCTATATAACAAAGTGCTCTGAGAGCTGTTTTATGAGCAGCACTCTACAGTTTAAATAATATCAGGAAAACAGTGATGAAGACAAACTGTAAATAGTCGATTATTATGACATAAAGTAGTTTTAGCACTAATAAAATCCAGAGTAGTAAGTTCATTAGATAGGTACATCTCTAATCCAAAATAAAAAAAAAGAATGGAAGCACTGTGATCCACGTAGTGGTCTACAGGCCCGTTTAACTCGGGCTTAAAAAGTAACCCAATTTTTTTCTCGCTTTCTCATATGCCGTTTTCGCCCCATCTCTTTCACTTTTATGAATGTGTGCGTGTGCCGGCGTGCGCTGTCGCCGCCATATTGCCGCCATATTTTTCAACAGTCGATTGCTGTTTAGTTTGGATTTGCCTATTTTATTTTAATTGCATGTTATTTCATCTGTTTTGTAATCAGTAACGTAAATATTTAACAGTACAAACGTGATATAATTTGGTTTGTGTAAATCGTATCTAAAAACTTGTGATTTACGTGATAATTATTAATTTTAGTTATGTGTTTTGTTCCCGAGTGCACAAACGAAAAAAACATAGTAATATCTGTGCAGCCTTCACAAACAAAATATACAAACACTTTAATAAGTGAACAGCTATGTTGGCGGAGCAAGAAATACCAAATTATTGAAAAACATAAATCTAACCTCATCTGACATAATTAAGGTAAATATAATAATATGTTATTCCGCTGTGACCCTATTTCTAGTTTAATCTGCTACAGGAATATAAGAAATAACAATAAGTTGAAATAAATACCCATTAAAATACAGATTTATTAGATCTCTGAACATGTGATAAGGTTAACTTTTTGTTAGTGTCTAGAGTTGATGGATTATGTACCCTTACTCCTCTCATTCGTACTCTTGACTGTAGAGGAAGCTTGTGCTCTGCAGTATAAGTCGACCCAGCACAGTACAGTGCAAGATTAAAGCTATTGGTATAGGTATTTCCAAGTTCCTAACATATTAATTTATAATTATCAGTTTTTATGGTTATATGTATCTAAAGTCAGGAAAGCAGTCAACTTCAACAGATTGTGCACTTATAATATTTATTTTTTTATTAATTGTTTTATAATTTCTAGGCTAGACTCGGGTGAAATTTCCAGTCCAAGCAATTTGCAGGCAAATGCGTTCATCGTTGGAAGTACAAAGAAAGTCTCTACTATGTCTGCAGGATCACTTTTTGTAGACTTATATGTGAATATTGGTGAAGGTTAAATCACAACAGAAGTAATTATGTTCATTAATAATCTGTATATAATATTTATACTTCTTGATATAATTAAGATTCTCATAAATATGCATTTGCTAAAGATTTTGGTTATATTTTCAAATTCAGTGCAATGCAGTTGTTTATAAGATTATATTATAGACCTATATTGTGCATACTATAATAGTAATAGCATTAACATTCTTTAAAATGACTTTATTTTAAACATATGTTCTGCCTGTTCCTTTAATATATTATAATAATTAATCAAAAAAGTTTTAGTTAGCATATATAGTATAGTATATGCATGATGCATTTAATGCGTTCCATGATTTGACTAATTATTTGTTAATTGATAGCTTATTTTAATTATGTATGTCTTGTTTTTGCTTTTCAATTTCTCCAAAAGTAAGCCAAATCGCTTTGTTATTTACTTAATGTCAATTGTGTCTTAGATAAAATTTACCAACAAAGTAATCTTGTGCTGTTTTATGGTATTGTAAAATATAATTTGCAATTATTAATGTTTCCATTTAAACTTTTATTTGTCAATGCATATTTCAATTCTGTAGTCATGTTCTTAAATTTGGCATTGTTTTATTGGTCCTAAAATTAAGAGAATTTTAAGTGATAAAATTAAGAGATATTAACAAATTGAAAATGTTTAAATTAATCTGAAGATGTATAAAAAAGTATTGGAGGTTATAATATTCATTAGGATAAAAATGTTTAAATAAAAGTGTTTTAATATAAGAATATAACAAATAAATCAAAGAATATATTGTTGATTAAAGGTTTAGAATTATAACTTGGTTTTATTTGTTATTTTCATTTTGAATCCATAAATTTGAACATAAAAGCATGAAACCCAAATATAAAACCGGTAAATTTCCGGTAGTAAAAATCGGATTACTGAAAGTATAATGTACATCCCTAAATATTTCAAAATCGGTAATTTCGGTAAAGTACCGATTTCAGATCAGCTCTGGTGGGAAACGCATCTAATATATATACGTATAACGTACGAAAGAGATGGCTCAAATACGATGAACAAAATTCTTTATTACTATTGGTCAGTGACAAAATTATCAATGAAAAGAAAGAAAGATCCGATGAAGTTTGAATGAATTATATATGTAGAAAAGCATGTTTGGTTTCGATGTGTGAGTTTTCATAATGTGTTAAAAAATTTGTATGGAGTTGGCCGTCTGTATTTTTAGTCGTCTGTGGTGGTCTATTCTTTGGACCCACGTCTTTAAAATATTGAAAAAAATCGGTGTTTTGAAAACATATAATAAATATAAGAACATATCGTAGGTATGTCTGTAACGTTATTCCGATTATTTGTTAGTAAATTGAGACAGAATTTGCCGCGGCATCCTGTTAGAACAGGTAAATTACACGAACTAAAAAATAGAATTTGTGATCGTCTAGATTTTGTACTGAACCTATCAATTTTTACGTTTATTTTTCGTAATTTATTTGAATTAATGAAACCATATGAAGCACACACCTTTATGAAGCTTATTAATTTATTGTTTATTAAAATATTTTTGATTGTTGTAACCTCATTTCATTTGAAATAGTAAACATAACGTCATTATTAATAGTGTAAATATAATTTAAGCCATAGCCATTTATACAGACGGATACGGTGTTAAAACTCAAAGGAGAAATTAACGTAAGAAAATGATCTTTTAGTAGCACCCTTAATTTATTTATAAACAAATATTAACCTCAAAAATGTTAGGTTAACTGGGAAAATAATTGTAAAAATCTGCATTTTTTTTTCGCTAAGTGCAAGGTTTATTCAATATAATGATATTGTATTTATCGGTATTCTAAATTTAAACAGTGAATATTTTAAAAGAACATAAATACAATGTTCATATAAGTAACATCAAACCATATAATGCCGTTAAGATTGGTAAATCAAATAAAATATTTACAAAAATTCATTTAAAATTAAGAACAGCACAAGACCTAATTGACCGAAGTAACAATGCTTTATGGATATAAACCATATCTAATTGACTTCCAACTTTTCAGTATTGCAAACACGTACCATAACAGCCATGGACGCAGCGGTAGTAACCAAGGAAGCTGAGGACAAACAGCCAGAAATAATCCCAAGTAAGAAAGCAACTAGGTACAACAGGAGGTACATGAAACGAAGGTGGGATGAAGAGAAGAAATTAGAAGGAGAATCAGCTGAAAAGAAACCATATGAACGGATAAAAAGGAAAAAAATGGCAATGCTGCTTGGTTACTGTGGTGTTGACTATTATGGCATGCAAAGGTGAGAACCAAAATGAATAACGAATATGTAATAACTTTATCCAATTAGGTGTTCTTGTAATAGAAATATATTTATTTATTGTCATTTACACTACCAAAATACGTAAAATAGTATTTTTTATAACAAAAATGGAATATAAATATGCTTATGTTCCAAACCTAGTTTGTCAATGCTTATTTTATTAATTTATTTATTTCCAACAAAATTTTAATTAATACATTCAGCTGGATTTGAGCCTATTATATTATCTTGTTAATTTTTTCATGCTGCAATAAACAACCTTATGTTACAGGAATCCAGGAGTAAGGACGATAGAAGAAGATTTACTTAAAGCTTTATTAGAGGCAAAGTATATAACTGAGGAAGATTTTAACACAGCACAAAACACACAATTTCAAAGAAGTTCACGGACAGACAAAGGAGTGTCCGCAGCCAGACAGGTTGTGTCACTTAAACTACGTTAGTATTACATAGTACTTTTTACACGCTTTATATTAGCTTCACTTGTATGTTTGTTTGTATGTTTGTAACCGACTCCTTAAGACGCCATTTTGACCCACTTTAAACGGACAGATTTCATTAAAATTTTGCACACCTGTCAAAGACCGATGACAATACAATAATTTAAAAAAAAATAGATTTTTTGAAACAAAAAATATGGATATTTTGCACGCCGCTAACTTCCTCTGGAAATACAGCCGTAGATGGATGTTTTTAGTCAAAACAATTAAATAATAGTTAAAAAACTAAAATACACGCTTTAAAAAGTAAAAATAATTGATACTGAATTTAAGATAAGAAAATGGAGTAAAATACATATATTTTATTGTTACAAAGCGTGGGGTGCAGGAGGATAAGTAATTGTTGTAAACACCCCACGCTTTGTAACAATAAAATATATGTATTTTAGTCCATTTTCTTATCTTAAATTCAGTATCAATTATTTTTACTTTTTTAGTTGTATATCTTATTAAAGCGTGTATTTTAGTTTTTTTTAACTATTATTTAATTACTATGAAATTATGTTTTATTTAAAACTGGTTGACAGATCTAGACAAAATAATTTCACTATTTTATTGACCACCTCCCTGGCACAGTTAGTTACACGGCGACTGTGAAACGAGAGGGCGCGGATTCGATCCCTGCACCAACACGAATGTTTGTGTGGCCTAAAAATATTTGTACCAGGACTGGGTGTTTTTAAAACTGAAAAGTCTCTTGTAGTTACTGATATATACAGGGTATATCAAGACTGTTACCGAAAACGAAGCCGGGTGGTAGTTTAAGCGACTTCAGACACAATGCAACAGAAAAAGTTGCAAAAAAAAGCGTCAATTTTTTTTTTGTAATTTTTTTCCTATTGCCATATTTTGGTGGTATATACATTTTTTCCTAAAATAATAGTGTATACCCTTTAATTTATAAATACTCTAAGATATAAGAGAGTTTAAATTATTATTTTAGCAATAACTATGGATTTACCACCCAAAAATGACGATATTTAAAAAATCATAAAAAATAATTGTCGCGTTTCTATGCGAAAATTTTAATTGCATTGTGTTTGTAGCCACTAAAACTACCACCCGGCTTCGTTTTCGGTAGCAGTCTTGAGATACCCGGTATTTTTAATACATTTATACTATTGGCAAAGAAGTAAGTAGGTCACCTTATGGTAAGGGATTATTACCGCCCATTAACATTAACACTTGGATCATTTATATGTTCCTGATCCATCAGTTCGGGAGGGGAGCGGGAAGAAAAAACGATGAGAAGAGGAAAGCGGTGGGCATCTTGCAATCTCACTCACTGAACGAAATGCGACAGCAAAGCTTTTGCTTGACGTTGATCTCCTGTTTATGTAATTAGAATCCACTACATAAAAATTATTTTCAATTTACAGCACTAGAAGTAAATATAGAAGAAATAAACAAAAGGTTACCGGATTGCATAAAAGTGTTCGGTGTGAAGCGAGTTACAAACAAATTCAACTCAAAATCAAAATGCAATGCGCGGACTTACAGTTATACAATGCCGACATATGCCTTCGAGCCGAGCTTGGAAGATGAAGTCGCAAGAAAAGCGTACAGGATAACGAGTGAAAAACTAGAGAAAGTAAATAGTTTACTAGGAGTGTATAAAGGGACGAAGGGCTACCACAATTTTACGGAGAAAAAGTGAGTATAACTACCTTAAATTCCTGTTGCCTAACTTTAAAATTAACCTCCTATGCGCAGTTGGTTATACGGTGGCTGTGATACAAGAGGTCACGGATCCTTACACCGAAACCAATATCTGTATGGCTCAAGAATAATTGTTTCGTGTCTGGGTGTTTGTGAGTCCAAAAATACCTTAACTTAACATGGGGCCAACACTACGTACTGGAATGTTAGGTGTATTAATTGATTATTTGAAGCACTTAATAGATTCGTAATAGTATTTAATCAAGAAAAGAGAGGTAGGTTTGGTGGTAGGTCTCTCATATGTGAGAAGTTTCCTGGGTAGATACCACCGTAAAGCCTATTTCTACCGCCAAACAGTGGTATAAAGGCACTATTGTGTTTCGATTTGAAGGACATTGTAGCCAGAGTAAATACTGGACATATTGAGAATTAACACATTATGCCTCAGGGTGGCGAGCCCAGTGGAATGCGAAGCATTGCTTTGTAATTCAAGGTGTTGTTTGGTTTTGCTACTGTTCATGAGCGGTCGTATCGCATACCATATGTCGGACGGTATACTCACTCGTCTGGCCATTCATTGCAATAGCAAAAAAGTGATTCTCTGTTCACCAATATTGATATCTTTATCATGAATGATGAAAATATATATGAGTCTCATCATTTATTGCAATAAAAAAAAGAGATAATCACTATTGATCTTTATCATGTAAAAATATATTTCTATTCCAGGCATTTCCAAGACCCTTCTGCATCACGATACATGATGGATTTCAGCGTGGACAGAGTGTTTGTTCATTCTGGTATGGAGTTTGCTGTTCTAATAGTAAAGGTAAGTAAGATTTCTGGTTGTATACTGATTAAATTTTTCTATTATAACATACTTATGAGTTATTACTAAGGCACGAAGCATTACTGGTTATTAATTTATAATGTTCTGGACCAGGTTCATACTAAAATATTATAAGTATTAGTAATTTTGTACAGTTAACAATTACTTTTGCAATATACAGCATATAATGTAAAAAATCCAAAAGTCCAACTAATAAAATGTATTGAAATAAAACTATTATTTACGGATTTTATCGCGGATTTGGTTTCATTTTTACATTTTTGACTTCCCGACGTTTCTTTTAAGTTAACTTTTCAATTTAATAATTGTAAATTAAGGGTAGTTAAATTGTAACAGTCACTGAGCGGATGACTAATACCTCAGTCCGCCCCGTGACCACGAAAGCTGTAAAGTAATCGAAATGTCGGGAAGTCAAAAATGTAAAAATTAAACAAAATCCGCGATAAAATCCGTAAATAATAGTTTAAGTTCAATGTGTAACATTCGCGTAAATTTTGCCTTCAGGGTCAAAGTTTCATGCTGCATCAAATTCGCAAGATGGTTGGACTCGTGATAGGCATTATACGCGGTCATACAGACGAATCAATGATGTCAAAAGTTTTTGGAAAGGAGAAAGTAATGATACCCACTGCCCCAGGTCTTGGGTTGGTTTTGGAGAAGGTATGTCAATTTGTTATTATATTGGTCGTGTAGTGGGACATAGTTATAATCCCTGCATCCCATTTAGGCAATAAATCAGTCTACAAAACTGACGTGCTGAAGCGTCTGTAGTCTTATAGTACTCTGTTGTATCAAAAAATCTACATCGAAATCGCAAAACATTAGTTTCAGGTAGGCAATCTAATTCTGAAATGCAGTTTTTACTTGCCCACTGCGCCGCAGAGGCTATTTTAACTTCAATGAAATTATTTTTCTAAGACATGTCTTTACTAGTTAAAGACTTATCTTGAGTATGTTATACAGGGTATATCAAGACTGCTACCGAAAACGAAGCCGGGTGGTAGTTTAAGCGACTTCAGACACAATGCAACAGAAAAAGTTGCAAAAAAAAAGCGACAATTTTTTTTTGTTATTTTTTCCTATGACCATATTTGGATGGTAAATGCATTTTTTTTCCTAAAATAATAGTGTATACCCTTTTATTTATAAATAATCTAAGGTATAAAAGTGTTTATATTATTATTTTAGCAAAAACGATGGATTTACCACCCAAAAATGGCGATATTTAAAAAATCTTAAAAATAATTGTCGCGTTTCTTTTCGAAATTTTTGGTTGCTTTGTGTTTGTAGTCACTAAAAGTACCACCCGGCTTCGTTTTCGGTAGCAGTCTTGAGATACCCGGTATAATATATCGCTTATTGTGGCCCTTAAATGATGCAGAGTATTTATTTAACAGGTTCATTACGACAGATACGATGCTAAATTCAAATCTACCCATGATACATTGACTTGGGATGATGAAGAGGACACAATACAACAGTTCAAACTAGAATACATATACCCTAACATAGTGAAAGGAGAAATAGAAGGCAACAACATGGGCGCCTGGTTAGAAAAACTTAAATTGCATTCTTACGAACCGTCTGATGAAGCGCTGGCAAAGGAAACGGAAGAAGGGGGTGATGACGATGATGATGACGACGGAAATGAAGAAAATGATGATGATGATGATTTAGAAGATAAGAAAAATGGACATGTTAAAACAACAAAAACTATTGAAGTGAAATCTGATGAGAAAGTAACTCCAGTCGATGTTAGTGATACAAAATCAGATGACCAAGTGAAAGTTGAATCAGTTGATGTGGCATCAAATGATAAAGTCAATACAAGTGAGAAAACTGACGAACAAATCAAAACAGTTGATACCAATGAGGCTGTGGAAAACAAATTGGATTCTAAAGAAACTTGAATTTGTATTGACAGTGTTAAGTGATGTGAATGGTGAAATAATTGTAGAGATCTTTGCTTAAGTGTAAATTGGATATAATTGCTTTATTATATTTATGTACGTGATAATGTAAGCTATATTCCTTTGTATAAAAGGTATGAGACTATTATACAGGGTATTATTTTTATTACACACTTTAATCTCGGGACTATAGCACGAAAGAGGCAAAGCAGGGGTAAATAAGTCTCACTGAAGCCACTCAGTGACCAAACAGCAGATCATATCTTACGTCTCAGGATGTAAATAGAAATGCGAAGTATTGCTTTGTAATTCATAGTGTTGTTTTCATTGGTTTGGCAAGTTCGAAATTCGCCCCTGTGTGATGACGTACGATAGATTTTTCAGTAATACCCCGCGGTAAAAATGAGTGATTATTCGAACATTGAATATCTGGCTATAGTGAAATGCTATGTCCGTTCCAATAAAAACGTGGCTCGTGTAAGACGCATTTATTCCGCTACAAATCATTTACAATCTTTGCGCCGGAATGGAATCGTTGATCCACAAGTTCCAAGGAGATTGCACAGGACTTATTTTAAACACCTATCAGAGGTTGCTCGACCATAGACTGTTTAGACTTCCTAAACAAGCTAGCATTCGGGGCCGGTCACCACTATCCGTTAGTTTGGAAAACGCATTTCGAAAAAAATCCGAGTAGAAATACAGGCGGCTTGTCGAAAATCGGTCCTGTATAGATTACGGGCTGTCTCATAAGTCACAGGTCTAAGGACTCGCATATTAGAATATGATACGTTACGTTATAGAGATGGATGTGAGACTATGTGCCACTAAAGTTTCGATGAGGAATATACTTCTAGCACGATCGCTGTCCAGTGCATTATGAACGCTCATTTCTCAAATAGTTAGGGCAGTGGTAGGTGGATAGGTCGTGGTGGACCAGTAAATTGGCTAGCAAGGTTACCGGTCACCACCGCCTTAAGATTTTTATTTGTGGGCTGAACTAAAAGGAGTGTACACCGAAGAAGTTCAGAGTGTAAGTGATTTAGTAAAAACGCACTGTGGACGCTTTTACTAGTTAAATAAGTAATAAAGACACGGTTCGTCGTCTTAAAATAATTTAAATAAACATGTGACGATGGGCTTAGGACGAAATGGTGGACACTGAACATCGACTGCAATATCGTTACAAGGTATTTACTTTCATTTGTTTTACAAATATGAATTATTGTAATTTGTAAATAACTAGACTTAATAAAGTATATGTCTACGATACTGTACTAAGTTATTAAATATTATTAGAAATGCAAATTCTATCTACCAATACCTGTAAAATAATGAATAAATCCCAGTCATGATTGGTAATATTTAGAGTATTATTAGAAGTAAATACTAAATAGTAAATAGGCGCTAATAAGGTTCAAAATCGCTAGTCATCTGTAGCGTGACTCATGCGCGCATCCGCGTATTGATGATACCTTGCACTTTTATTTGTAGGGTAATTCAGTTGCGTTTTGGGAATATCTTAACAAACTAAATAACAATGTAAAGTTTGTAGTATTCAATGATAATCTGTATATAATGTTAAATTGTCATACACAATAAAGTATGTCCCATTCACTGATGGGAGTGATCTGTGGTCCCATGGCAGGGCATAGGACTGCTGAACAATCAAGAATTTATAGCGATAATATTCAATTCCTAATTTGTGCAAGAAATTAACAACATATTACTCTTTCAACATTTCATTTAATACATTATAGAAAGCTTTCAAAACACATAATTCACTGATTCATTAGGAAATGTGCATTGTATATTATATCATTAAATCACAATTCAGCTTCAAGACTTGCAATTGCCATTTGTAAAGCTCCTTCTTTGGTCTCATTGCCTCCAATGAATCCAGTGCTGTGGCAAAATATGCAGCCAGGAATGCCTGCTATGTCACTTAATACTTCATCTCTGACACCCCACCATTTCTTGTTTAGTGGTTTCCTGAAAATTATGCATATTTGAGGTACTGAAACATTGGTACTTCTATTTTGGTAATTATAATTTAATGGAAGTCTTAGGATCAAATACTTAAAAACATATGCAAGATTAATTTTTCTTATACATATATTAAACCTATGTTGATTATGTCTATTATAAAAAGTTATTATAGTTTTATAATATTGCAATGTAAGTGTTTCAGAAAAAATAAAATGGTTGCATATGGCAGTATATTAAGCTATATATATATATTCCAATATTTATGTATGAAGTGAAAGGCATAAAATAAATCAATTTACCTCGTTATAAAACTGGTAGGACTAACAGGTACAGCCTGTACCCTCCAAGACTTAGGTTTATCATTGAAAATCACATATTTCACTACATCTTTCATGTCCATCTCACTTTCCAAGTCAAACAAATGTTCCTTCCAGGGAAATCTTTCTGTAAACAACGCTATTTCTCCTGAGCTGTGTACCTTTGACACATTCTCTAAGCTCTGCCTAACATAATCTCTTGCTGGCAACCATACACTGCTGAAGTAACGGACTGTGTACAAAAACTCTTCACTGACCAATGTCATAGCCTTTTTGAAGATTTCATCAATGTTAATTTCTTGCTTTGAGTTCCATTCTGGGTTGAGTCTACCTACTCGGTTACTTAAGTTTGTCCGTATTTTATATCTTGGCTCTTCATCTGTCATTGGAACTCCATTGTCAATAGCATCAATTTCTTCTATAAAGTTTTCGTAAACTTTTTTGTACACTATTTTAAGATTTTCTTCAGTGATAGGTGCCTCTTTTGGAGCAAGTTGTTTGATTACTTCTTCTCCATAGAATGTGTACACTAAGCCAGCAGAACTAAGTCTAAAATAAAATATATTTTTTAATGAAAAGTATAAACATTATGAACATTATTTCAGTAAAGTTAGAACTAAGATCCAATAGTTTATTATATGAAAGAAGGACAGTATCTAGAAAATTGCATTAAAATAATATATGTTTACTTACTTTATTTTATACTTATCGTCTAGTTCAGGTTTGAGCGAGCTCAATGTCTCGTTAAATTCCCTCTGGTGATGATCATATCTCTTGGTATCATGGTCGAACACCGCACCAACATCGACAACTATATCACAGTCATTGAGTTTCGCCATGTCCCGAGTTCTCACAATCTCGGCATCCTTATACTGTGGTAGGCTTTTGAGCATGTAGCATGCAAGGACTTCATCGCAGTGAAAAACTCCATCATGGGTGCCAATCTGTTTGAAAGAGAGTATTTGTTGATAGATTTTATTTTTTTATAATCTCAATATCATGGTATACTAAGTCCTATTGAGGAAGACCAGCCTGCCAGGGAGCTCTCCACAAGATTTTTCAAGTCTAGCATTTGCCAGCTGCATTAGAAAAATGTAGAATATTA
The DNA here is from genome assembly GCA_009982885.2 of Hyles vespertilio. Classification (NCBI taxonomy): domain Eukaryota; kingdom Metazoa; phylum Arthropoda; class Insecta; order Lepidoptera; family Sphingidae; genus Hyles; species Hyles vespertilio. The sequence goes on from CM042810.1 coordinate 2,773,130, forward strand.
TTCTTTACTCCCGAAATGTAATAAGGCAGGCAGCCGGACGTGAAATTATAAGCAGGTTCTCATTACAAGCGAGCGACAAAACAGCAGCATCACTTAATTTAAATGCATCTTATTCCTTTCATTGAACATATTGTTCCACGTGGATTTTGTTTAACATATTAAATTAAAAATCTAACCTTCATGATTCTTGATAAGTTCTGAGAAATGTATCTATGAACACCACAACTATTTATTGGATTTAATGGTTTGAAACTAACTAAACAACGTGTCTTACTTAAAACTCTCGCTAACATTACATATTTCTAAATAAATAGCAATAGAAAGGTTATTTACATTTCTTACAAACAAAAAACCCGGGGAAAATGACAATTGATATCTGTCAAACCGAGACAGAGACAGAGAGAGAGAGAGAGAGAGAGATAGAGCTAAGCCAAAGAATCGACTATTTTTATTCGATGGTATAAATATTCAATAATTTTAATTTAAAAAATAATGAAAATATTATGATCTTACCATATTATAATCTTTTTAAATACGTAACTATCTATAAGGGATTCGTCTGATAAAATTTTTAATTCTCAATCGTATCATTTAAATACGATGCAAGAGATGGCGCTAAAATGAATTAATTTAATGGCCCTAACATGCTTTTCCGAAATTTTGCTTAATGTAGGAAACACGAGAAAAAACTAAAATTAATATCTACATTTAACATTTTTTAGTAACGTTGTTTATCAATTTACATATTGTCTCAAGTTATCTTAATAGGTACGAAAATACATTGCACTCGTATTTTTACCTTCCTGTATTTAATACAGTATTATGATATTAAAATATGGCTAAAAGGCAGTGGCGTAACAATAGGGTGGCATAGTGGGCAAAATGCCACGGGCCCCCGACCTTAGGGGCCCCCGGCAGCCCGACTCCTAAGGCCAAACCAACCAACATTACTAACTAAATTGCGAATCAAACATTATTTTTCTAAGAAAATAAATTTTGATTTTTGTGATAAATAAAAAAAAATGTTTCTTTAGATTTACGCGAATTTCACTAATTGAAATAAAATTATTATGTATAGATTATAGCGCCGATTTGATTTTAAAAAGAATTTAACTTCAATATTAGGCCTCTGACGGGGCCCCATCACTATTGCTACGTTTGCTTTCTGTGGGACAATCAATAGATTACACAGAGAGACCCAAAGTTTCACCACAATCCTAACGGCTCCACATTCTTCGTAAGGTCGGAGTTATCGACGATTCGAAGAGCTCGGCGCTGTAAGTATTCAAGTGGGTCGAGCTGGTATTTTGGGGCTTCTACCCAGAGGTACTTCACGTGGTGGCAGATCATCGCTTTTATAGAGCAATAACCGATGATCCGACGAGAAGATCCGCTTGGTTCTGTTGAGAATTCCTAACTTTTTGCTCGCCAATTTGCCCTTGTCTTCCAAATGACACCTAAACAGCACTGCAAAAGGGGTCTTGTTGGTTGTAAAGGAGCAAACTTGTGTCTTTGTGGGGTTAAACAGAGCTATGTTCAATCTATTCCATTGGGAGGCGCGCCCCAAAGAAGTCTCGACTTCCGACAAAAGTTGAAACCATCTTTCCTCAACGGATCCTCGATAGAGATTCTGTAGTCTGATGTGTCTTACGTCACTTGCACTAGCATCTACATAGAAATGGCCAGCTGGTGATAGACAACATATCATTGATATGCAGGATAAAGAGTGTCGGTGAAAGTACCGAGCCTTGGGGAACACCAGAATTAATGGTCTTGGTCTCGATGCAAAAGCCGTCCAATACGACTTTTATGCTCCGATCATCCAGAAAGCTGGCGATGTACTTTCAGAGTTCCTCTGGTTGAAATACCAGGGAGGTAGCTTCACCAGAACGATGCCATGCCACACTCGATGAAAATTTTAAGGCCTAGGTACCGTAATCGCCTCGTCCTCACTATCCAATGCCTCCGCCTGATGGTGTGTGGGATAAATGAGAAGATCAAGTAAGTATGTGACAGCAATCGGCCAGTGATTCGAAGGATCCCATCGGTCACCTTTTTTGGGGATTGGACGAACATGGGCTATATTTCATGAAGCCGGGCCTGGGTTGTTTTAATAAAAAATACCATGTAGGCGCGTGAATACGGGGGTTATCTCAAATGCGAACGTCTTAAGAACTACTGCGGGGACACATTCCGACCCACTCGACTAGTAGACGTCGAGAAGCTTGACTTGAGGTGATGAGCGAACTGAAATGCGTGAGTACTGGACGAATATCTGGTCGTCGCCTGTCTCTCACACTGAAGCCTCCTGGTTTAGTGTTGTAGATCGAGCTTGCGAGGCAATACCGGCTATGGAAACCATTTTAATCAGTCTAGAAGATGTGCTAACTGCAATTAAACAGACGCAAAACTGGAAGTCGCCGGGTCCGGACGGTCTGCACAACTTCTGGTTAAAATGGTTTCCAAGTTCGCATGCTCGATTGCCAGTGCAATTCCAGGATGCGCTTGAGCGGGGATCCCTTCCAGCATTTATGACAACAGGTGTTACTCACCTTCTCTTTAAGTCCGGTTGTACCACGGAACCAAAAAATTATAGACCCATCACATGCCTTCGCACTATTTATAAAGTTTTGACCTCCATAATTAGATCTAAAATTACAGACCATATAAATTCTAACCAAATTCTTTTTTCCGGCCAAACAGGTTGCATGAATGGGTCCGTGGTACTAAGGAGCTCCTTCTCATCAACATGACCATTTGCCAACAGGCTCGTCAAAACCGAATGAATTTATCGGCTGCCTGGATAGATTATAAAAAGGCCTATGATTCGGTGCTTCATACATGGCTCATGAGGGTGTTAAATTTGTATAAAATTAATACAAATTTATGCAACTTCCTTGGGTCTTGTATGGGGCAGTGGACCACTGTCCTAAGATATCCAGGTGGTACGGTTCCTCCTGATTGTGACGAGCCGATTAGAATCAAGCGGGGTATATTCCAGGGTGACAGTCTGAGTCCACTGTGGTTTTGCATGGCCCTGAATCCCCTCAGCACTCTGTTGTTGGATTCAGGGTTAGGCTACCGTCTACGGAGAGGCTGTGAGCCTATTTCTCACTTGCTCTATATGGATGACCTCAAGTTATTTGCATCGAAACAAACCGAATTGATTGAGTTGTTAAAAATAACGGATAGATTTAGCAAATCAATCAATATGGATTTTGGTGTAGATAAATGTGCGGTTATCCATGTGAAGCGAGGGGAGGTTGCGGTCTCTGATGACATACTAGTCTCAGAGACTGTAAGGCTCAGATCCCTCTCCGTGAGGGAAACCTACAAATATTTGGGTATGCCTGAGGCTCTAGGTATCATGGGTGCAGATGTAAAACTATCGTTGAAAGAGCGTTTTTTTAGCCGCCTGACTAAAGTACTTAACAGTTTTTTATCAGGTGGAAACAAGATTCGCGCTTTTAACGGTTGGGTTATGCCTGTACTCATGTACTCTTTTGGCATACTCAAATGGACTCAGACCGAATTGGACGCCCTGGATCGTAAAGTCCGAACTCTCCTGACTGCACATCGTATGCATCATCCACGATCATCAGTGATGAGATTGTACATCCCGCGGAGATGTGGTGGCCGAGGCATTCTTAATGCTAAGGACTTGCATAATCGCGAGGTGTGCAATCTTAGGGATTATTTCCTTCACAGTGATGTGGATATGCATAGGGTTGTAGTTATGGTAGATAAAGGATTTACCCCGCTCTCTTTGGCGATTGAGAACTGGCGGAAACCTCTGGTGGTAGGCATTAAGGATCGCGAGGACATATGGAAGAGCAAAGAGCTGCACGGTCGGTTCTATCGAGCCCTTCATGGGCCTGATGTGGACCGACTAGCGTCTGTGTCTTGGCTACGCTTCGGTAACCTCTTTGGGGAAACCGAGGGTTTTGTCTTTGCAATTATGGACGAAGTTATTAAGACGAACAACTATAGGAAATAGAAGGACATCCTGAAGGACGGTACGGTCGACATCTGTCGGCAGTGGCGTAACTACACCATCTGGGGCCCGTGGCAAAATCATCGGCTGGGGGCCCCCCTTTTTGTATGGAGACGAAAACTGTTAAGCTTATTTTCCGGTACCCCCGGACCGGATCCATCGAATCGCAGGCCGATTGCTGTCACATGCTGACTCTCCAAGGTCTTGGAGCGAGTTATAAATATGCAGCTCTTGACGTATCTTGAGGATCACCAACTGAGGGTCGTTCGGATAGTGATCTTCTCGTTTATCTCACCCACCATCAGGTGGAGGCATTGAATGTTGGGGGTGAGGCGATACCTGTAGACCTTGAAATTATCACCGAGTGTGGCATGGCGTCGTTTTGGGGAAGCTACCTGACTGGTGTTTTAACCTGAGGAACTCTGAAAGTACATCGACAGCTTTCTGGATGATCCCAGCATAAAAGTCGTATTGGACGGCTTTTGCATCGAGACCAAAACCATTAATTCTGGTATTCCATAAGGCTCGGTGCTTTCGCCGACCCTGTTTATCCTGCATATCAATGACGTGTTGTCTATCACCAGCTGGCATTGTTATGCAGATGCTAGTGCAAGTGAGGCAAGATACATCTGACTACAGAATCTCTATCGGGGATCCGTTAAGGAAAGATGGTCTCAAATTTTGTCGGAAGTCGAGATCTCTCTGGGGCAGGCCTCTCAATGGTGTAAATTGAACATAGCACAATTTAAGATATAAGTTTGCTTGTTTACAACCAAGAAGACCCCTTTGTCATGGAGACACTCTCTCTAAGCATCCGAGAGTATTCATTGACCCGAATTATTGATAAAATTGCAGTTCCAGTGTCATTTGGAAGACAAGGGCAAATTGGCCAGCAAAAAGTTACGAATTCTCAACAGAGCCAAGCGGTACTTTTCGTCGAATGATCGGTTATTGCTGTATAAATGCGACGATGCGGAAACTATCCGGTCCCGGAAAGTACGTTTCCAGTGTTCTTTTCTACCACGCACGTGCAAGCTCTGGAATGAACTCCCAGCTTCGGTATTTCTTGAGCGCTATAACCTGTCCTTCTTTAAGCTAGGCTTTAAGAAAGTGCTCTCCTAACGGTAAGAAACGACTTCATTTTGCTGAATCCATGGATTCAGCAAAAGTCTATGAGCGGCGGTGACCGCTGACCGTAATGCGGGCTGTATGCTCGTATGCCTGCAGGCCATTAAAAGAACTCCACAACGAGACCAATTAGTCGTCGTAATGTCTTTACTACGTGGCCGGAGCCCAAACGTAGCAATGGTGATGGGGCCCCCTCTGAAGCCTAATATCGAAATTTCGTTATTTTTTAAAGCAAATCAAAAACATCCTGTAAAAAAAATCCAAGTCTCGCAGCTCAGGTTTTCTACCGCAAAAAGTTGTGAGATGCATGTAATACCAAGTCGATTAATTTATTTAGTCCTTAAGGGACCTTCTATATAAAGTTATTACGTTAGTTATTACCATATCATTATTAAAAATTCTTTACGTTTTAAATAAATGGATCGACTTGGCCATCGCATGAAAACATAATGTATCGTACAATTTATACATAATGCTGCTGGCCAAGTCGATCTATTTATTTAAAACGTAGAGAGTTTTTAATATTGATATGGTAATAACTAACGTAATAACTTTATATAGAAGGTCCCTTAAGGACTAAATAAATTAATCGACTTGGTATTACATGCATCTCACAACTTTTTGCGGTAGAAAACCTGAGCTGCGAGACTTGGATTTTTTTTACAGGATGTTTTTGATGAGATCTCACGTCTTTTTGTAGAGTCCTACTTTTTTCCTTTTCGGTACTTCTTACTTCTAGAATATCACTAACGATTTTTCTTAAAGCCTCTGTCTTATGGATTTTTCTTATTTTTGTAGGTATCAATTTATCACAAATAAAGCGGATTTGATTATTAATGTTCTTTCTTTCATTGTAATTGATATTTTCGAGCTATTTAGTCTATTTATTTGCAAGTTTTTCTTCGTCATGTTTTTCTAGAGGAATGTTGTACAGTTTCATGGGCTGAATACACCATTTCCCTCTCTATATCCCCTCCTGTTATACCTCATATATATAGATATCTATCTACAACTATTATTCCATTATATACGGGTACAATGATTCATTAACTGCAAATGTAACTTTGTAATCCTATACATTTATATAGGATTACAAAGTTATTCACGCAGTTGGACTATCTAGAAAACTAGACACAAATTATGAAATGTTTGAATTTTCTCTTACTTTAGACACTAAACACTAATTATATTCTAAATTTGAAGGTTCTATGTCTGCTAGAAGTGCCTTAGACTTTTGATGATCGGTCAGTCAGTCAGTGAGTGACAAAATTACGAAAGTTTGACAAGTTATAATTCTTAAACTACTGGTTCAAATTGAATGAAATTTTAAATATACCGTGTTTACACAATGCCTGCTTAGTAACTGAAAATTCAGGCTTCATGCTTTAGCCACAACGAAGTTATAGGACGTTGAAAATGGTCTGAATTGCTTCGAGAAAAGGATGTTACGGCCATGCCACTTTTTAGCTCGACTTGGAGGGGGCTCGGCCGCGCCCCCAGATCTGTACATAATAGTTAAAAAAAGTTAGTAAATTCGCGTAAATCTAAAAGAAAGAACCATTATTATTATTTTTATGTATCAAAAAAAAACCTGGGTATCTTTAATGGAAACTAATAAAATAGATTTTGATTATCAATTTTGCTAGTAATAAATTGGCTAGGATCTTCTCTGCTTACGGCCTCTCGGGCTTAAGGGGCCAGGCCGCCGGGGGCCCCTAAGGCCGGGGGCCCGTGGCATTTTGCGCACTCTGCCACCCTATTGTTACGCCACTGTTTGTCGGGCATGCCACCGTCCTGGCGAGTCTATCAGGCATGTTATCTCCGGTTGTTCGTATCTTGCTAACGGCGAGTATTTGCATAGACATAACCTAGTAGCCAAGATCATACACCAGCAAATTGCCCTTCGATATGGACTTGTGACTCCTGAAGTGCCATATTACCAGTATGTGCCCCAACCAGTTCTCGAAAATGGTCATGCAACGCTGTATTGGGATCGATCTATTATCACAGACAGGACTATTCCAGCCAATAAGCCTGACATTGTGATAATAGATCGATTGGCGCGCCGGGCTATACTTGTTGACGTCACCATCCCGCATGACGATAACCTTGTCAAAGCTGAAAAAGACAAAATGTCTAAATATTTAGATTTGGCACACGAGGTTGCCGACATGTGGGATGTCGACTCAACAATTATTGTCCCGATTGTCGTTTCTGCTCATGGGTTGATACCAAAGAGCCTCGACCATCATCTACAGAGGCTCTCAATCGGCTGTTGGGTCAAGAGTCAGATTCAGAAGGCAGTATTGCTTGACACGGCACGTATTGTGAGGCGGTTCCTCACTTTGGGCTCCTAACCACCGGTGGCTTGGGTCTCGAGCCTCGCCATCGTTGGATAACTTTTTATATGTATTTTGTTTTTTAATATATATATAAAAATGTAAAAAAAAAAAACTTAAAATAAAGAGAAATAATAATCATAATTTCACGGTTAACGATCGCGACTGTGAGCGGAACCATCCCACTTGCTGCCGCCTCCAAAGAAGAAAACTTCAGGTCACGATCTGCTTAAAGGACTCCTCTATCTTAAAGTTAGATGGCCTCAGAATTCCATCACGGTCTCTCAAGCAAGACTTAAGAGGCTACCTGTTGCGGCCGTCGGAGTAACTGCTTTGGGGCGCACTCTTACTATCTGTGATTCCGAGATGGACAACAGAGCACGTGTCCTCGCGCTTGTCGTGGATACCTAAAAAATCTTAAAGGGGCGTCCAGGTCTAGACATAAACGGAGATCAACTTTCATCCTCACTGAGAGTCCTGCGCCCAGGTTTTGCGCCGGGCAATCACTGAGAAGGAACCAGAGCGCTTCTCTATCTAGTACCGTATATCTTATACCCGGAAGATAGGGTTTTATTTGGTATGTTAGCGAAGATTTTTGTTAGGGACCCGCCTTGGCCGCAGTTTGATGGCAGGCCAGTGACACTAATATATTCCTTTCGGTCTCTTCCGGGGTATCGAAAAATAAGCTTATTAGTTTTCCTCTCCATACAAACAAGGGGGGCCCCATCCGATGATTTTGCCACGGGCCCCAGATGGTGTAGTTACGCCACTGCTAAAAGGTATGCTAATTTATTTTAAAATGTAATATAGATTCACGTTCTTTTATTAACCGTTTATAAACGATTCATTGAATAAACTTTTCGTGCCAAGTACTTACTGATAAGTGATAAGTTTATATTGATAATTAATTTATTTCATAGCTGGCGCTGCCGGGCATTTAAAAGCAGTCAAAGCACATTTCAACATCAATCCAAACCTTTACATAAAGATGTATATTAAAATTGAGTTATTTTACATTGAAAGTTAGAATAAAAGGTCACGATTAAGTCACTTTTGCCAGTTAATGGGCGCGGTAATACCAGATTCATTGGACTAATTAGACTAGAAAAATGTGGACGTGATTTTCTACGAATTGCCGACCGTTTTCCAAGATTCGTACACAGTTTTTAGGAATAGGTATCTATGCCAATATTTACATTGAATAGTACATTTTTACACTTTAGCATGCTACGTGATAAAACGCAGGCAATTTAAAAATGTATACATTTTAACAATGTTGTGGATTCATGAATTATTCCTATTTTTGATTGAGATATTTATAAACAACAGACATACAAACAGCAATTCTGTTCGAACCGTAATATCGACAAAAATGTAATAAAGTAACAAGTATTACTGAAGTAACAAACTCCTTTTGACTTTGATTTATACTTTAATCAGAACAAACGTCGATTGAGGAACAAAGGTATTACCTACACATACAGTCAATGTACATATAGTTTGCGGATGATAACCAGATTTCAACAAATAGTTTAGTGGACGCCAACATTTATCACGATACGAGAATCGAACCAGCCCCCTCGTTTAAGAGCGGGCGCTGTAACCAATAACACCATCGAAGCTGTCAAAAACTATTTTTTATTATCTTTCAATCGAGTAAATTCCTGTAAATCTAAATCCCGTTATGTGCCAACAACTAGTCTACATTACATAAAGCAAACAGATAATATGTTTTTAGCATGCGATACCGATCTCTGGGGGTGTGATACAGCGCTATCACGAGTGGCATCGACCCACTTTCGGTTAATGACTTTTTACGCGTACAAAAGATATTCAAATTGCATTAGACATTGCCTAGATGTTAGAACATGCGTCGTGTGACGTATTTTGTGTATTGCGGTACATTTAATAAAGAGAATTTGGATTTGTATGCCAGTTTAAGGCGGAACATAGATCACTTATTGTTATTATTGATTATGATTTGCTTCGCGTTTTCATAGATTTGAGTTTTTCTTAATTAATAATTGTAGTATTTGCGTGTATTTGCGATAAAGACTCAATATAATTTTGTGTAATATATCAATAAACCAGTGGTCCCATTAGTGTCTATATTTAAGTCTTTAGAAAACTTACAGCACAGCTCATAGTCTAAGAAAACCTCTCTATTATCACGTATTGACAATAACATTACTGTAACATCCTGTATACAGATACAAACAATAACATTACTGTAACATATGTAATTACCGCCTGCTAATGCAAAAGTGTCATAAAACAATTTGTAAGAACACAGTACAATAAACTATTAATTACCATAACTTAAAATGTTGGTGTGAGTGAATATTTGTATTTTTAATAATTCCGGCAATGTTAAGTAGTGGAAAACAGGAGAAATTTTAATAAATCATTAGTCCTCATTAGTCTATGAAGGGTTTTAATTGTTATATTTTGCGGAATATTTGAAAATATAAGTTTTCATTGTTCTGGAAACTTTTTAAAAGGCGGTAGTAACTGGCCGCAAGCTCGGCTACCCACGAGAGTTAGTAATAAAAAGAGGTCTTTCCCTTTTATCATGTTCTTGTAAGTGTTATGATTAATGCGAGGCATGAAATAGTTTTTGAAGCCTATCTGTACTCGATCGATTCGCGAATTCATTCAATGTTGACACTCATTCCAAAGGTGAGATAATTATATCAATTTAATTTAATAATTGCCTTGGTATCTATTATTTTTCCAGTCACGTTTTCTTGTCAATATAATTCAATAAGTGAGTTTATTGGTAGTTTGACAAACATTTTATCTTCTTTTCCATGTATTTTTGAGATGAAAGTATTCAGTAAAGGTACTTTGTTTATTTAAAGAAGAAGCCAGGCGGTGATAGCTTACTATTAAGTGAGTATTTTTTGTTTTTATTAAACTTGTATGTTTTCTGTTTTCATGTACAGTAATATGTAAAGTGTGGGGAAGCAATTTAATAGGACTGCATATTGTGTGTTAAATGACAATAGATATTTGTCTACCGCTAGATGTCACTAAGTGTTCTATTGTGTTGTGTGATCCAACTTTTAACTCGCTTAACCAACCAATAGTTCTGCGGGACGATATTTAAAGACTTTACATACTTTAACCATTATGGTTTAGTTCAACTGACACCAACTCTCTTTACCATCCGTTATCTGTATCAGCTAATATACGTTCCACTGTTGGACACGGGCTTCCTCAACAATTGAGACTTGTCAGGCCATATAGTCCATCTTGCTGGCCTAGCGCGATTTGGCGAACTTCACATATCATAACAATTCTTACAAATCGCTATGCTATTCAGGTATTCTCACAATGATTTCCTTCACCGTTGTAGTGCGTGGTGATTGCCTATCAATACGCACATGACTCCGATAACACAGAAGTTTACCCTGGGATTCGAACCCGCAACCACCGTGAACATGTTGGCAGCCGCATCTGGTCCGTTTACGAACAGGCCACCACGCACTCCTATTTAAGCTTACTATTATTATCAAGATAATAATTATTTTCTATACAACATGATGGCATCATTCATAGCATTTTTTATTGCAATGAATAGCGAGACGAGCATACCGCTCGCCTGATGGTAAGCGATACAACCGCTCATGAATAGTAGCAAAACCAAACAACACCTTGAATTACAAAGCAATGCTTGGCATTCCACTGCGCTTGCCACCCTGAGACATAAGGTGTTTAGTCTCAATATGTCCAGTAGTTACTCGGGCTACAATATCTTTAAAACTGAAACACAACATTGATTTACACTATTATTTGGCGGAAGAAATAGACATTGCGATGGTACCTACCCAGGCGGCCTCTCACATACATATGAGACACCTATCACCAGTAATACATGCAGTAGCATGACGTCAGCTAATAAGGACTCTTTCCATAAGGTGTGTTTAAATTAAGTTTCGATAGCACGGGCGCTTCGCATATATTAAAGTGATGGTACATTAAACTTCATTTAGTTGAATGAGGAAAATAAGCAGTATAACTTTATCTTGCAAAAACGTTTTGGGTGGTCTTTGAGATTACGCATAAAGTTATTGCTTCTTGTATGGTTATCGTCGCTGGTGCAGTGGCAATGTTATGAATGTTCTATGAATCTTGACTTCCTGGGTTCGATTTCCGTGTAGGATAATTGGAAGATTTTATTGAAATATTATATGAATTGATTGGGTGGAGCGGACTGCTGCCAGTATTTTGTTTAGTATAAAACTAGAAAAATAGAGGTAGAGAATAACTTTCCGAAATTGTTGACCGTGAGCAAAACAACTGAAGGGATTTTCCTTTTCATCATCATCTCAGCCACAACTCCACCGCTGAACGTAAGCCTTATCCAAGGATCTCAACATCGATTTGTTGTTCGTACATCTACCTTGTAGGCGACATTTCGCTTGCCTGTACTTGCCCTCCTCTCTAGAATTTTTCGGCCCCAATAGCCATAAGTTCTACGCGCTATGTGCCCGGGCATCTACCACTTCAACTTGCTAATCCTATGGGCTATGTCGTATTTGTGATTTTCCATTGAATCCATTTTATATGTTAACGTACTTTTGTGTTTTATATAAATGTATATATTTGATTGAAACTGCTCGACGCTTCGAATAATTTACAACCTTGGTCAAAAGATTAAGCTACTTACAATAGTGTTGTTTAACTCTTATGGTTATAGAATTATGAAACTAAATACCCATTGAGTTCCTATCACCAAATTCGTTAAGCATTTTATCGCGAAACAATATTGGAACAGGTGTTGATAATGAGAGCAGACGGTTGGTTTTACCTATCGTGTAAACTTTGAACGCGTAGGTGTTAGGTTCAGAAAAACAATTTGTAATGTGTTTAACCAACTTATTTGTTTAAAAGGAATGTTTTTGGATTTTAGCTATGAACAATTTTGTCATGGTTATCAGCTTAGCTAATGGTAATTGACAATTTCAAAAACATCCGTATCTGTATCAGCTCATATGCGTTTCACTGTGCTGCACGGGCTTCCTCTATAAACGAGAGTACAATTGAGAGTGGTTAGACCATAGAGCCCACTTAGTGGCCTAGTGCGAGTTAGATTAAAAAATATACCGTCATTAAAATAATCCCTTAAAAAGCAAAAAATAGCTGTAAAATAATTTTAATCATACAATCTAACTAATTTTAATCTCAAAGTGACATTCAAACTTACCTTACGTATTTGTGCAGACTCGGCATTTAAACCGAAAGTCTTAAAGCCCGTTCGCTATTCTATCTATTCCTCTACGCAATTTATAAATATTGTGAAACTTTTTTATAATCCTAATCTATATTTACCCAAGGACCCCTTGCTAGTATCGAAATCAAGGACTACAAAAAACTTCGCTCTCTCGACACTTCTTCTTCTTCTTCTTTTCAAATGTAGTTTGGCTCCACCGTTTCATCGGTGATTTCGCCAATGTCATGTAGTGGGACTCTCAACACTTATACACCAAATAAATAATATGCATCATAATTTGTTTTCTTGGTGTACGGGTTGAACCAGTTACCTTTCGTTTCACAGATGACTGAACCAACTGCATCACGGCGGCTGTTATGGTTTAATTTGCCACTAAACCTTTCTGACTCTACTTTCGACTAACTAAACTAACTCCACTGGCTCAGCGACCCGAAGTGGGTCTTGGCCTCCGAAATGAGAGTTCTCCTCCTATCTCTATTCTCCGCCACCTCTCGCCAATTACTGACTTGAAGTTAGCGCAGGTCACCTTCCACGGAATCGCTCCAGCGATACCTGGGCCGACCCACCGGCCGTCGACCGGTTGGTCGATCTAAGTATGCTTCCTTTACTTTCCGATCCTCTCCCATCCGCTCGAGATGGCCAAGCCAGCGCAAACGATGAACCCTTATCTCTCCGATGATGTTAGCATGTGTCAGCAGATCTTCTAGTTCCAAATTTTGGTCTGACATAATTATTCTGATAATATTTGGACTTTATTAGTGGTAGGTTTCTCATATGTCAGAAACCGCTAGGTATCACCGTATTCCACAATGTCTATTTCTCCCGCCAAACAACAGTGTAAATGCACTGTTGTGTTCCAGATTGAAGAAAATTGTAGTCAGAGTAAGAGTAAGTACTGGATATAATGAGACAACATCTACGTAAGATGGATGGCAAGCGCAGTGGAATGCCTAACATTGCTTTGTTATTCAAGGTGTTTTTTGGTGTTGCTACTGTCTATGAGCGGTCGTATCGCTTATCATCAGGCGTATCAACCTTACTTTATTATTATGGTATATGGAGCATCAATTCTGTATCATCCCATATACGTCCCACTGCAGGGCACGGGCCTCCTCTACAATCGAGAGTACGATTGAGAGTGGTAAGGCCATATAGTCCACCACGCTGGCTTAGTGCGGGTTGGCTGGAGCATCAATACCTAGAAGTAATTAAATAAAAATCTATTATTGAGAATAACGTTAAACATGACAGTAAAAGTAATAAAATTACTACTGATAAACAAATAGTAACGACCTTTATGTGAGATGAACAAGCGGCGACCCCGCGGTTTGAAGCATTCAATTATTTTATTTTCATTAAGATATGTACTCAAAGATTTAGGGCTTCTCAGTTTTTTTTATTGAATGGCGAGACGAGCATGCCGTTCGCCTGATGGTAAGCAAACAACACCATGTATTACAAAAGAATGCTTGGCATTCCACTGCGCTCGCCATCCTGAGACACAAGATGTTAAGTCTCAATGAATCCAGTAGTTACTCTGGCTACAATGTCTTTCAAACTGGAAGACAACAGTGCGTTTACACTGCTGTTTGGCGGGAGAAATAGACATTACGGTAATACTCACCCACGCGGCCTGTCACATATGAGAGACCTACCACCAGTAGTTTTCACGCAAGACCTATTTTAAGTGCGGGGATTGTAGGTTATAATAAGGACCCGTAATACTCTAGTTGGAAATGACCGGTAAAAATTACGCATTAATTTTGCAAATTTTGGTGTTATGGAAGTATCTAGCCTGAGCAAAAGTTATTCGAACAAAAATCTCAAGCAAAGTTTTGCCTAATCTACTCGAATTTAGTAACCAACGATTAGGTGTGAATTCTCGCTGAGCTAAATAATTCAGTTATTAACCTTCGTAGAACAGTTGTTTATGACACATCGGCTTTGCAATGAGAGACAACTTTGTTTATTTGTCACCTGTAATCTCAGGAACTACTGGTCTAATTAAAAAATTCTGTTGTTTTGGATAGTTCATTTATTGAGAAATTCTATAGGCTATGTATCATTACGCTACGATCTATATGAGGGAAGCTGTAGTGAAAAATCTATCAAATTCAAATTTTATTCATTTATCGTGTTCCGATTGGTCGATATTCTAATTTGATAGTCGGAATTGAACATTTTGGCAGCCATTTTGAAAAGTTTATCTGCACCCGGGCGAAGCCGGAGACCGCTAGTCACATCAGTCATCAAGTACACAGTGCATACAAAAAAGAACGTCAAACACCATTTTATTAAAGGCTCAAAAACTCGAAAAGTCAAGATATTAATTCCGTATGCGGCATGCAAGGACTATTCAGGAACCGTTCGAGATACGCCGATAAACAAAGGCTACGAGAGCGTGGAATGTGGCTCGCCAGCGAAGATTTCATCTGCTTATAATATTTGAATTAATGCGATAGTTATTTGGTTTTTAGTGCAAGATAATATTAATTCATTTTGGTAAAGGTTTTTGGCCGCTTTAAATAGTTGGGATTGTGCAAAACCTGTGTCAATTGTTAGTAGATTTTCCGTGTTAAATTTGGTAATTATTTGTGTAAATAAGTTTGAAAATTTTCTTATGATCTTTAAAAATATTAAAAGATTTAAAGTTTGGATTTGTTAATTATTCGGTATGCTGAAAAAATATAAATACGAATTTCTTTCTCCTATTCGTTTGTATTTTTAAAGACCGGAACTACTGCTAGACTATATAATATATTTTATTTTATCTTATCCTACGTCTGGGCTTGGCTTATACCAGACCGTACGCTATGTGCAGTTCTCAGAACTCATCTACATGTGAGAGTTCGATTGGGATGGCTTAGGCCGTAGTCCACCACGATATCCTACATTTATTTACTCGTATTATCCCTCTAAAAATCTATATCTGCTATGATTTCCTTAAAAGAGACATAAATGACTCCTTGGGATTTGAACCCGTGAACTGTCGGCAGAACACGTCCGGTGTCACCAACAGACCACTACGCACTTGAGTTCGTTTATGATGTACAAAAAGCTATCAAACTTGCAAAGCTGGAACTCGGAACAAAAAGCTGTAGGCTATAGAAATATTAATCCTTGCGTGAATCGAATCCTGATTTCATAGCGCGACAAACAAGCTGGTTAACCACTGAGCAACCGTACTTTATAATGCTAAAGTATATTTTAACTATAATGCAATTATCTATACATATGTAACGTATTAAGGTATAATAGGGATGGCATATCCCAACGGGACAAAAATCCCTGAATTCAACAAAGATTAAAAAATAATATACCGTCTTTGGTGTAAAAAATTTTTTATTCATTCTTTTGGTTTTTTTAGATAGATACAGTTCAGGTATTGAAGGCAAACGAATCTGCATTAGATTAGCGTGATGGGTTAAAGTTCAACACCTCGCCAATTGTAGGGAGGGGTTGTGCCCAGCAAATATGGAATTTCATCATAATAATCATACTTATGCTCACGCCTTTTTCCCACATAGACAAAAGTGCTACTAGGACACCCAAATGTCGCCTTGTATGTTCCGTCCCACGAAGTGATAGGAGGCGAGCCTATCGCCATATCGGGTACGGGATAATGAATAGAAAAATCCAATATCACTTTGCCCGACTCGGGATAACAACCCGAGACCTCAGCTTTATAAACGTACCGTAGTACAACTACGCCACCGAGTCAGACAGATTTTTTTAGTTGCACGATAATTTGAATAAATGTATGAAAAATTAAATATACATAAGTTTATTTGTACAAATGTATAGATAAATCAAATCTTGTGTAATCGAAAAACAAAAGGAAATTAAAGTCTATACCTAACTTGATTAATAAATAAATATTTGCAAGTCACATTAGGAATCCACCGAACAAATTACAATCGAATTCATTTAAGATATCTTTGAAAAGTCATTGAAATTCGTAAAATATTTTTTGTTTTTCTTTTGTCTAATTAAAACCACTTGTCCACGTGTTGTTGATTTTTATGCAAACATAAGTTTTTTTGGTTGTAAAAATATATAAACGTTTAATTGCTTGGATACTAATTGTATTTGTAATATATTTTTAATTGTAACATATCGTATAAAAGTTTCTTAAATACTTCGATTTTTTCAATTTGCATTAGGCTTTACTCAACTTTAAGAAATGAATTACATAGAGCTGGGTTTGTAAGAACAGATGGGTTCTAAAACGTATTATTTTTTTGCCAAATTCAGCATAAGCATTGCTTTTCTCATGTAAACATTTAAATGATTCCTACATTCAGGAATGTCCTTATTATTATTTTTGTCGGCGTAAAGGTATGAAGAGATCCACCAGAATTTTCCTCCTTTAAAAATTAGTTTTAATCCTAACGAGTAAATATTATTTATAGCCCATATAAGTAATTTATAGACGTCTACCTGACAAAGTAGTAAAAGTCGTAAATTAATTATTTCAAGCGATTATTATTTTTACATTTTAATTCACTCAGAGTGCTTCCATCAACAGATTTTACGTTTATCGGCGAAAAACAATAAAACCCCAAAGTTAGTGCATAAACTCAACGGAGTTATGTGCAGGGAAAAACGTTTTACAAGCATAGTATTCGTCATCAGTGATCCATTGATTCCGAGAAGACTGCTCTGGACGTGACTGCGGCCGAGTACTGGCAGAAATTTGGTGAGCGCACGTATACCAGTTTGGGGTGCTGACTGTACCGCTAGCACGTTAGGCCGAGCTTTTTTGAAGACGTAAAGTGTATCGCGGGCGCTCGCAGTGTAGATAGCAGCGAGTCGGAGCGCGCGGCCGCGGCGCCTCAGTACCGCGCGAGTACCCGGCCCGGCCGCACACGGCATGCCGCTCTCCACACCGCCGCGCCATCGAACACGCTCGCGATAACTCGCACTCGGTAATTGACCAACATGTGATCGGCGAACGCGAAATAACATGGAGTAATAACCTCAAAGTGTCCGCCGAAAGTTCCCGCCGCTTTCACTTTTGAGGTTAGGATTTTCCGGTTAACGTTTTCCCGAACGAGTTGGCGCGTTCGAAAACCTCAGTATCGGCGATTTGGCAGCCGCGCCGGCGTTTTGCAATTGCATAACAATGCAGCGAAGGCCGGACGGCGTGGAAAAGTTGATTTTATCAATGCGTGCCGTGAAAACTACGAGATGAGGAGGTGCTGGAGCACGCGACGCCCTCGCCGGCAGCGCCCGCGCCGCCGCTCGCACCACCACGCGCCGCCAATAACTCCCGCAGAAAAAAGTTTATTCTTTCGCTTCGTCAGACGACAGCTATCTGCTAATTGCTCGACAAAATCTCTTTTGGCACGAACGCGTAATGCGAGTGTGCGCCTCCGTACTCTCCCCTCGCCGCCGAACGATTATTTGTGTAAACATTTTGCGGCCTTATGGCATTTTTATCGCGTAATTTATTTATTTGGTGGTGCCGGTGCGGGTGAGCCCGTGACTCCAGAGTCCGAGTCTGAATCCGCAAGACAGGCGCGCGTGGCAGTTACTCCATGACATTTCGCGGCCGAGCCTAGTGTTACTAGTTTAGTGGTTTATGTGATATATAATAACGTGCGTGATTTTCAGTTCACAGAGATACGCGACGGTGGGAAATGTTACTGGTGTACATTACCTTCCCTGTGCGATGTCGATTTAAACCAATAATACTAGTGTTCAGTTATACGAGTTAGAGTTACAATAACCACAAGTGAACACGATCCAGTTGGAAACTGTAGGAAAGTGACACGGCGTTGGGAAACTGGCGCGGTTTTGAAAAACAACGCTTTTGTGTGTACTGTACTAAGTGTCTATACTGACGCCACCAAAATACAGCCGAAAGTGATATTGCCTGTGACGGATACAAAGTGTTGCATTGCCGACCGTACTTCACCATTTGTACAGGTGAGTTTGGATCGTAAATAAATTTTATAATTGGAGTTCATCGCAGTGAATATTAATAAGTGCGTGAGTGTTCCAAACGATACGTGACGACTAAAGGGATAATGCAAACATTATTTAAAACGGACGTAAAATAAAACTTATATCGTCAGCCGCTGACGTACAGAGCGGTGTAACTCGTAAAATGTAATTCACGTAATATTTTTTTGTTGATCCTGTGAGTGCATCTTTCGTCGTGGTTCTATAGAAGTAGCGTAGTTCAGTGCTAGGAATTTTGAATTTATATGCATACGGAAAGGGGCAGTGTGTTTTGTGAGCATGCCTGACCTACTTTGGATGGCAGGCTAATCACCTTTCCACCTAGAATATTTTTTCACTTTGAAAAGTTTCAAGTGAAACGAGTTTTAAATTGTTATGAGGACACGCGGACAGATTTCAGTGAGAGTTCTTGGTGCATGATTCAATAGCTTTTACCACGTGGTTTTAAAAATATTTCGTTAGAAATTAATATAGTGGTTCGGTATTTCTGATAAAATGTGACATTGAAATTTAGTAGTGTAATAAAATATTACGAATTAAGATTATGGAATGATATTTCCACTTTATAATCTAGTTATTCTCGTGTATCTATTTCAATAGAAATACGTTATGGATGAAATTACGCAGTAAAAAGTATAAAGACGTGCTTTATTTACAAGTTTTTTTTAAGTTTATCTATACAATCTGTACATCTCAATGGGCAATATTTTGCCTGTTTCTAAGTCTAAATTCTTATGCGTAAACGACCTTCATTCACGTGTTGTAAGAACTTGTTTTTACAACTAACATTGGGACAAGATTTCATCTCCAAACAAATTAATATTTCTGAGCCCATTGTTGGAATCTTACTGGACATTCATGTTGGATCTCTGTGTAATATACGGACGTATACGATGGTGGAAAATTATCTATCATAGTTATTCATAAAAGTGTGCTACATTCTGTGCTTAACTGACATCCGTATTCTAAACGGCCCACATCATTTCATCTAATAACAGGAGATACTTTGTCGAAAATCTTACTTTCTTATAAAGTGCACTGTGCCGAGCCAAATAAAAAATGTATAGTGGCCTGAATAATTCCAACTGGACACCGTTCGGCTCGTAATCAAATAGCATTGAACGCGACTGGTTTAGACATAAAATTTTTATGCACACAGGCTTTCTAATATGATTTATGACAAAAACTGGTATTGACAGCAATCTGTGCAAATACAATTGATGAAATGGCCACTCGGCTTGAAAACTACTTCGATCTTCTTTTGTCTTCATTAGCCTGAATTATTCGGTCCATATGACCCTCCGGTAGCACTCAGTCGAGCCAAATTATCAACCCGTCTTGTCCAATTGGTATCAAACGTTTTTCTCAGGTCGTCGCTCGGTTTCGTTGGGGGACGTCCACCAGATTACATCTAACAACTGCTATATCTATATAAAAACCTGTTTAAACAATACATATATATTTGCTATGTCGGTTCGGAGAATAAGGCTGCCACAAATTTCTTAGTCACGTTTTTTTTTTTGGTACAGTTTTGTCTTAAACTAGTTCAAAATTTCTTTTCTTCGTAAAACTATATTTTAGTACATTATTTACCCTTTCTCTGTACTTGAAAATTAATAATTACAGTGTGTCGTGCTAGCAGATTCAATATTTCTAAGTATTGGCCAGTTCCGGCTGCGCTAAAAAGCAAATCGTTTAGCCGTCTCGTAAATACAATAAGCTTTTAACTCTATCAATGTTAACCACTGGTTTAATAACGTTAAACTGTGGTTAACGATGAATATGACTGCGTTGACTTACCTAATTAATTAGAGCATTAAATATGCGAGTGTTTGTTTTAATCTGAATAAATACAACTTGTAACCATACACATATGTATGGTCTTGACTCTATAGGAAGGAACATATAAAGTACTGTTACATAAAAAATAGCTACGAAACTAATTTTTCCATCTCACAATTTCAAATATTTATAAATGAATCTCAGTGACTTAATATGAATCTGAGAACCATACATACGGCCTTTTTCCCAAGCAGCTTAGCTATCGAATACTAATAAAAAGTCATAGATTTTTTGTTTAAATCTCGACAAATATGAAGTTTACGGCCATTCCGTTATGTGTACGTGAAAACGAAAGTATTTCTCTAACGGGTTGACAGCTGCTCGTGTCCGAACATAACTCGCTTGCCACCACCATTATTTCAAGTAATTATTTTATATCAAACCGTTTATTCGAGCTGTTTTATAGTACAAGAGATTGTAATGTGTAAAACATTAACTATTCTAGATAATGCAGGACTATTTTATAAATCTTCAATTTGGTCGTAATAATGACTATTTAAAATAATTTGCATAACTACAGTATCGAGTTTCGTAAAATGTATTTTTTGAGTTACTACATTTTGTTCAGGGTCTTTGAATTATGTAAAATATTTAATGAATAAGAAAGTTCCACGTTCGGTTTTATTTATTTAGTGAAATATAATTATTCTAAATAATTTAAAATTTACTCGAGAACATTCTTGTTTTTTTAAATGATAGTTATTTTTTTTTTCCTGAATTTAAAGACTAGTAATGAAAATGAAAAAAAAAAAAAACGTTTCGTACTTTACCATTAAACCTTACTTATAAAATTCTACAACAAATTATAAAATATAGTAATTGTAGATGCATTAAATGTGTACCAAAATTTCAAATATTGCTATTTTATGAAACTCAATCGTAGTAAGGGACCGCAGGGTTCGTTAGTTTCCCGTTTCTGTTACTAGAGGGCAGTGGCTGTATTTGATTAGGGTACTGGCTGTATGCATTTGAACACACATTCAATTTTTAAAAGTAAACGCTTTTTTTTTCGTTGGAATCAAAAAATATAAGGTTAAAACTTGCAGTTGTGAGTTAATTAATGGTCTAATTTTTATACTCATTCGTTCTTATTATGATATCTATCAAGGATTTCTTTTATCTGATTGGGGATCCCTAACAATGATAGGGTAAGATTAGAGTATGACTTAACTTTGCATCATTAAATAGATATTATATTTGATATGACTTTAAATTGGTGAGACGAGGTTTATGAAACAAGATGTAGCGAAAGCCGTATTTAGTAGACTTGATGATCCTACTTTCTGATTGTCCAAGGGATAGGACACACTTTGAATTTAACACGTGCAATTTCAATAGTATAATTTTCACAGAATATTAAATGAATTTTAAATTTCGATACAAAGTTGGGACGTTAAATAAGTGTCCAGTTGGTAGATTCGTCAGCTGCTCATTTGCGTATTGTTCCAATAAAAACTGTTTGCCTTCAGTCTGGCTTCTGTGCATTGTCTTTGCGCTTAAACCTACTTTACGCGTTTCCAATGATAATAAAACGGTTAATGAAATTGGGGAGTTATTAGTCATTTGCTAAATGTGTAGTTTAATTTGTTTGTTTAAACGAAACTTACAAGGCGAAATGTGGGTGTCCTGGCACCACTGCCTACCCCTTCTGGGAAAAAGGCGCGAGTTTATGTATGTAGTTTAATTTGTTAATAGTTAAAATCACACATAATGACGGTAATATAGTTCTGTGCGTCCATATACGTCCGACTGCAGGGCGCGGGCCCCCTCTACAATCGAGAGTGCTAAGGCCAATATAGTCCACCACGATGGCCTAGTGCGGGTTGGCTGATTTAACGTACTGTAGTATAGATTACAGGTTTTCTCACGATACTACAGTACTGTATCTTATTTCTTGGAATTCTAAAAATATAAGGATGTTTTGAGTCGGACACAACTCGTAGTGGATATAAATATTTTTTTAATAAATACTTTTTGGTCCGAGAATTTAACTGGATTTTTCGCATCTCTTAAACCGCTTACACAGTGATATATAAGGTCACATTAATTAATATCCTTGTTCCGAGTACGATCAATTTCGGTTATTGTCAAATATTAGAGTTCTTTGAAACAACCGTAAAATCCACAATAATATATTACCTTAGAGTATTTATATATAGAGGGAGCGCTGTCGTACATTCGCGTCTTGAAAAACGTAGATATTTTTTTGGTCGTAATGTTGGTAGCGCCCCTACATTAGTGAAAATTTAATTAATTATTTAGCAATTTATTGCTATTAAATTCTTTGATAAACGAAATTATAATTAGCTATTATCCTTTTAAAACGAGTTTGAGTGTAATTAAATAGACCTAAAGTACTTATTTTTAATTATTTTTTTCAGATAATTTATGTATGTTGCACAACCTGTTCAAATATTAGCCAATAGGAGGGCAGAAAAAGGTGGCCCGGCACCACCATTTTTATCTATGTTTTTGAAGTACCAGCGCTCCCTCTATGTATATATACTCTAAGTGTATTACCATAGAAAAAGAGGAATTACATCGTGCCTAGGAAAGCAGATTATTCTCCACAAACATTTCAAAGTCTGTCAAGCAGTATTAGATTTAGAGCGGAATGGATCAAAAAGAGCAGACCTATAGAACCTGAAAATTTTGATGATAGGCAGGCAGGCTGAAGTCAAAATAATTATAAGCTATACATATATTACCATTTTACACATATAGCGTTTACCCCACGTGAATTTGAAAAAAGAACGAAAATTCCCAAATACTTTTTACGCTATACTAGCTATATAGCTTAAACCCATCTTAAACCAGATAATTGGCGATTGAATCAGAGCAAATTGTTTCAAGACGTTGACGGAATCAAGCGAATTAAAATTCACCCATTTGATTAATGGTCAATTAATAATGCTATAGACGTAATTGATAATGTATAGTAACTCAATCTTATCTGATTCTGTATTGACAAGATTAGGTTGCGGACAAAAAAGGGTTTAGTATCAATAAAAATACAATTGTTTGTTTTCGTAAATGACTTGCATGGTTCAATTTGAATAGAGTTTTTTTTTTTTGAGTTTTTTCAACATATTTTTTTTGTCGTGTTAGGTACTACTCTGATTGTGAAGCCCTAGGTTTTATTATAATGTTTATGAGGTATGTGGTTTCATAAATTATGAGTTTTTCGGGACTGGAATTTGTACCCATCATGGCTGGCTCTCCTTCTGTTCTATATTAGGATGGATATAAAATCGGCAAACTCTAAGTGGGCCTAGCGATACATCTACTTACCATATCCACTATCCAGTATCGCGCTTTTATAAAAAAAGAAGCCCTGTCCCAGCATTGGGACTGATATAACCTTGAATATAGACAGTATGTCTACAACTAAATATACGCAAGTAGCAGAATAAATAATGTATTGTCTGCACACATTTACAAGACGTAAATTGTATGAAAATTCAGTTATGTAAATTCAGTTTTATTTTCAGTCTAGACCGGAGACACAACATGCGTCGCAGTCTGGATACAATTCACGTAGGTTTTTACAAAAAATAATCAGCTATCGTGATTTCACGAGACGATCCAAGCGTGCATTGTGTTAATGAATTGCCAGATTAATAAACATGAATTAATTAGTAGAAAAAGATAAAACTATAAAAAAATGATTAATTAACCCTTGTGTGTATTAGATAATATATAATTTACAATATTAATTGATAAGCAAAACGAAACTTCGGTCACAAAGCTGTATGACAACAACAAAATTTTTTGGTTTGGCTTAAAATTTAATTTTCAAAAAAGGAATACTGTCAAAATGGTAGATTTTTTATTGGAAATATTAAGGCACGCCCACTGGCTGTATCTAGCACTGATTTGATTATAAAGCGATAAAACGATGAAAGTATACAATGGACGATAGCGATGTGATATAAATTACTTATCAGTTGCCCCGTTTGTGTTATCTGTACCGAAAATGCGACGGGAATATTCGTCCTACTTGAGTGATTGATTAGGTGATGCGTATCTTAGAGGCTAAGGTACTATTCTATTAGATTCTTACCAATCTTAGAATATAATATAGTGACCTTGGATTTTGTCTGCATTATCTGTTATCTATGCATTGGGGAATTTACCGCTAGAAAATATACATTTTTCGGTATAAGATCTAAAGGCAAAGAAAACAATAAGGAAAAAGAATATTCGCTTCAATAGCTCTATTGAGAAATAAAGATTGCAACACTATGAAATACTTTTCGTCTAGGTTTGAAAAATAATAAAACCGTTAGTGCCAGTTACTTCCAGTGTCGCACTTGTAGTAATGTTTGTGGTGTTTCCATTTAGCCCGTCGTAAATGTTTAATTGTCTTAACAAGGTTTCTTTGCTATCTCTAGTATGACGTTGAGTATGAATCAAGAAATACCAAGTATTGTAGTCACTAATTTAAAATATATATGTATTACTAAGTTTACTTCTGTCTGGGCTAAATTAGGCTAGTACATTATGTGACGTTACAGCTATTCTTCAATGAGTGAATGATAGTAGCATCTTTGTTAGATACGGAGAAATGTCCATTAAGCTATCACTCCGTGACGGTTCTCACGTAGACGCTGTTTTCCGCTACTTTTTGCCATGAACTCAAATCAATGCGTATGTTTTTATAGCGCTGGAATCACAACGGCTTCAAATGTGTTGCTAGGTGATTAATGGCTTTACAGTTTACACACACAAATACAGTTGCACAATGACGTCGAATGAAGATAGTGCTATCTTAACCAATATGGATATTTTTCGCACTTCAATCTTTGTACGCGCCGTTAGGTTGCACACAGCTGTTTAAATGATTGGAGTTTTCAGCTTAGGATCCTAGATTTTGATGATGATCTTGTCTATTAAAGTTGCATCTTTATAAGTATGATCAAAATTTGAATGTGGATCCAGAAGTCGATTTTCTCGAGAATGGCATGTTTAAAGATTGTCTATGGATAGATAAAATTTGAATAAAATTGTATCTGTATTCCGGTGACGACAGTAATGAATTATTAATGATTTAATTTTATCTAACATATTATATCTTTGAAACTTATTTTCAAATATGTAGGATATTATTCTGCTTAGATCATCCTTAAAATTATCTAGTTTTATAAATATTCATAATAATTATTAAAGATATCAAGTGTTTATAGAGGTAAAATATGTAACTTGTTTTCACAGTGATACAAGATAAATAAATGTGATAAAATAATATGCAACTCATCATAATGTTATGGCATCGCAAATTACACTAGTTTTAATAAAATACGCATAGAATAAGCATGAGTTTGTTTTATTAGTCATAATATTATTTCTATATTGCGTTCCACTTATTTTAAATACTATCACGAAGTACCTAACTATGTTACAGATGATAGAATGAGCAATATTCTATTTTTTTCCAACTTTCAGATAATTTGCGAAACGATTGATGTTTATCTCTTATTGGTTGCCAAAATTATGCCTATCAGCTCAAAATCCGACGCACACTGACTGATACCGGATCGCAATATATTTGCATGAGTCACCATTGAGTTTTGTATATCTTATACAGTGCTCTATAAACAAGAAGATAAAAAATAGAAAATTTACCATAAAATAAGAGGCCTTGGTTTCGATATTCGCAACAAATATTTGTGAGCTCCACATGTTTTTCGATTTTTTCGTTAATGACTCCCAAAAGTCTCTCCTAGTTTCTGATACCCACGACCAAAGACCCGATCTTAGTATCAGGACTATGTATGTGGCTATTAGGTGTATTTACTATTACTTATGTACAAAGAAACTCAGTATATATCTAAGCAGTACTTAGTATTAGTTTTCGCTTATCCTTCTTACACAGTTTTAAACACTCGCGTATGATATAAAATAAATTTAAGGGCAAAGAGTCAATTAACAAGCACATTATCTAGATGTAAAATCTTAGTGGTGGAGTGCAAATAAAATAATAATAACAGAGTAATAAAAATAAATGTTTTTCTTAATTAAAAACATATTTCTTGTGTCTGACACTACACTCAAGATTATCAGCGTTGTTTTTTACACAAAAGATACCACCAAAGAAGTTTATGCATGTGTAAGCTATATAATTAAAATTATGATACTGCAGCCATTTGGATGGAATTTTTATTTTTTACACTAATAAAGTTCAAGGCATTGACCGATTGTTTTAGAAGCATTCAATTAACATTCCTACTTATTAGGAGTTTTAAAATCGAATGTGGCAACACTAATTTTAGTTGTCAATGAATTTAACGGTTTTTTGTGTCACGTTTCAATATTTAAACCGAATTATGATAATTTGTAATCCGGATAATCGGGCGATATATTGCATTGGTGTTTCTAAAGTAAATAAGTTTGATAAAAATAACTAATTGTTTAGGTATATTATTTCACTAAGGTATTTCATTAAAATATACCCTCAAATTGCAGTGATTGATGCTGTAGTTATGGCGAAAATTAGTTACACGCTTATCTACTAACCACGATCTTAAGACCGTTTAGTTAAACGATAGTCCGCTGACGCCTTTTCAAGGTAACAAACAACAAGTTTTGTTAAACGAAGCTGCACAGGTGTTACTAACCATGAATCTTACAATACTAATGAATAACTCAAAGTCAAAGGTCCACCGCGATTGCAACCATTTGCATTCACTTAACCTAAAAGCATGCGGCCGGTGAAAAACTCGACAATCGTTTGAATTTCTTATCTGAATGGTTAGTATAAGTATCTTATCTAATAGGTAAAATTATGTGAGAATTGAATAATTTATTTGGGAATTTAACAAACAAATTATGAAATCAATAAACGCTAGCCGAAACGTCAATTAACCCAGAATTGTGGGAGTTAAAATGGCGCTCGCCGCGTCACGAGTTTTCGTGTTAGGTTCATTCTACTCGTATTTGGTTTAATGTAGTAATGAGTGTGAGTGTTCATATGTTTGATTCTGCTTTAGTAAATTGTTGCAACTTATTAGTAAGAAATTGTTAGTCATTCATATGTTAAGAGGCCAGTTAATTGCCTTATATTTTATGTTGAGTTGGTCATACTTTCCTTGGAGAGCTTATATGTTTGATGTTGTACTAACGCCGTTGGAGTAGAATCATTATTATTATGTTCGGTTGTTACTAAGATATGTATTAAAGCGGGCAGCGACTTGTGTTGGAATCCTGGTACTGCGAAGGTCCATGAGCAGCAGTAACCGCTTACAATCAAGGGGGCAGAATACTCGTCTGCCTGGAAAAGCAAAAAAATCTTGAGTTTGATTTGTTTAAAATCAAGTGTCGAACACAATTAGCTGTAAATTACGCTAGGTATTTGATGTTTAAAAGTAAACTAGTATTTAATCACAGAATTGTATTAAATGTCTATTGTCCAGTTTCCTATTTATGCAAACAGTAAACGAAATAAAGCGGTGTCAAGATCATAGTTCAGCCGACCTATTTAGAATATATTTAGTGTGCAAAATATTGCTCGGTGACCTCCGGTTATCTCTTTCCGGTTCTGAGTTGCTACGCGATTCGTCTTGAAATATTGTATCTAATAAAGCATGCGATATCTTTAAAGATATTATTATGTAATAGACCTATTATGGACTTTATAATTGGTGGTATGATATAGCTATAGCGTATAGCTATACGCTCGGATAGACCACCGTCCACGATGGTGAAAATTCGTCATTGATCTCGACGCACGTGGGTCGCGAATATGGTTATTATGTTTATCTGGTCTTTGATGACACCGGCATAATTGTGACGATCGCTTAGAGATATAGATGTCTCATTAAATATTCTGATTGGTTTGATCTGCATTTGTAAAGAACTCCACTGTAGTGACTCAGGAAATTATTTAATCAATTTGTATTTACATTAAAAAATACTATTTTGACTTTTGCACTGTGTGTGAAAGTTGCACTGTGCTCTATAAGGATTAATGAACATATCGTGAGGAAACCTGCATCCTATAGCGATTTGCAAGAATTTCTATGATATGTAAGGTCCGCCAAGCCTCACTAGACCAGCGGTGTGGACTTTATGGCTTAACTCCTCTCAATCGTACATGCTGTGATCGTACTCTCGGTGATAGAGGAGGTCTGCATCTGAACGTATCTGACGTATATGGGTTGATATATACAAATAGCTGTTATTAATCCACATACCTACATCTTATTGCAAGAAAAAGGAACTGTTCTAGATTTAAAACGAACTAATAGTTGTAGATTTTGAACTAAACGATATGGTTAACGGCCGATGCTAATAATCAATCGTAAAAATTAGATTGAAGTCAATCTGGATTGTTTTCTACTTTTCGATTGGTCTCTTGTCATGTTGCCGTAGTTTTTTCACTACTGAGATTGATTATTGGCAATATAGTCATAGATCAGAAAAAAGATTGAGCTGTCAATCTAAAACGCCAAATTTTGGATTGGGATTGTTTATTGGCAGCGGCTGTTAGGGATTAATGCATCACGCTAACTTAGTTTGATTTCGTAATGGATATTAAGATTTCCTGACAATCTTATCATTAAGGGAGCGATAATTAACAGTAAATTGCCCTATCTATTCTTGTTCGTGATGACTATCAAAAAGCCAATCACTCAAAATATTATCTAAAATTATGAAATACTTGTCATAAAAATCACGATAAATCAATTTTACAATACTAGAGAAACGGTCTGAGTTACCGTACTAAACTACTTTCGGATTTTATCTCGTGTCTTTAAATGGTTCTGTTGCAATTAATTTGATTCAATTCGAGCATTTGTACGATACGTTGCCACAAGTTCAACTTCAAGGCGAGTCGGCTGTTTCAAATAGATGCCATGCAAATTTATTACCTTAATTTGTTCAACTATAAAATGTATGTATGTATCCGGTTTTTAGGCGATGTCGATCATACAATTTTGGAACGTGGATTTGACGATATTTTTTTTGTATATAAATTAATAAATATTATATGCCACACATAATCCTGACCCCACAGTAAGATTAAGTCTTGTGCCGTAGGCTTTAGGGACTACGAAAGACTTTTCGGTCTCACAAATACCCAGAACCAAAACAAATACCTGTGGATCATGAAAATATTTGTATCAGTGCGGGCATCGAACCCTCGACCCCACTCATTCACTTAGACCTGCGATTGTTATCTTTATACATAGAAATTGCGGAAGATGAAATAATTTGTATTTACGATACCTTTCCTTTCTAGCTTCTGTTCTTCACACTTTAGACTGCCCTCTGTTTATTTCTTTTCAAAAATCTATCCCATGGTTGTCTGTAATACTTTGCGACCTTATAAGTACATATTTCAAAACGTACCTACTTGTAATTTCAGTATAAATATTATTATAATTGTGATGTTTCTTTTTTACATCTAATTTAAAACTTTAATATACTTTACAATACCCATAACAATACTTACAACCACGAAATGGCCTCGAAATATTTATACGGATTAGACAATACAATAGGTAGAAATATGTTGTCGTGGAGGAAAATATCTATGATGTCATAATAAGGTGACGTGGTCTAGTGTCGATTGAAGAATGAGTTATACAGATGAAAATATTGTCATATACTTCTTGAGAACAAATTATTTGAATATTGATGATTCAGTTGACATGTCCCTAAAATAGAAAATAATTCTTCAAAGGGCTGAATAAAAGGAATTACAGTGTATTTAGCCTAGTCACTTTCTAGGAACTGGAAGTATCAAATTCCTGGTTCATAAATTCCTTCCCAGCATCTGGCACTATAATTGTTACATTCAGCATGACATCATTTTAATTTACGTAGATGTAGGAGGAAATTGCTGGACACAATACAATAAAATCTGATTTAGTTAATTAAGGATTTTTTTTGGAGTATTTAAAAGACATCCACAAGTATTTTTTAGGACTTGTTATATCAAGATGTGGTTGCTAGGTTATCATAAGATGGAATAGGTAGATACGAGTTAATGAATTCTTTATTAGGACAGATAAAGTAACATATATTTGTTTTCGTAAACGTTATTGATATTCCTAATACACATATTGTTATAAAAATCTAGTAATGGTTGTGGCTTTGGTCTCATGAAATTATTTTGGTTAGATGTGCTATAAATTCCTGGTATTAAAAGTATCCCATGGCCTTCCTCGGTAAATGGACTATCCAACACTAAAATAATTTTCCAATTCTTACAAATAGTTCCTGAGATTAGTGCGTTTAAACAAGCAAACTCTTCAGCTATATATGACAAGATCAGGAATGAACTACCCAGATCAAAACGAGATAGTTTCTTAGATTCCTACGGTCAGTATTAGAAGCAATAAGAAAAAGTATGTTGCAATTTGAACACCAGTTACCTACTCTGTAAAAATAGCGGGTGTTTACGTGCCTCGTTACTGTCGGTGACATGAAACGCTAATGTCAACTCATGAAATATTCAACCGCTGATTGAAATACATCTGATTTTGTTGTGTTCGTGCTTATGCAATATTTTGTTTGCTTGTGTTTTTTATTTGATATTTTTATTATTGTAACAGTTCATAGCAGCCCACCATTGGGCAAGGGAAATGCACGTTTAAAAGGGGTAAGGCCATAGTCTTTTATATTGCATAGGTCCATCAAATTAACAAATAGTTCACCTGATAGTAAACGATTATTGGAGCTTTTGAACATCCCCAACACTTGGATCATAGATGTGTTGCCAGACCATAAAATCGGGAGGGCACCCGGAAGGAAAAATTGGAAAGATCAAACGGGTATCAGGTATCAAATAATTTTTGTATCTTCTACTTATTTTTCAAAATCATAAATAAAAATCAAAATATTCTTTATTCAAATAGTCTTTCACAAGATCTTTTGAATAGTTCATTTCTGCTACCATGTTCATTTCAACGTGTTAAACATGGTTTATTTAATGCTAGTATTCAACGAGCTTTGTATAATGTTGTCATAATAGTGTCTTCGTAGACTGAATTGGTCAAAGTATCACTTTAGTAAAGTCAATGTAAATTATAATAATTCCAATGCTAGCGGTTAAATGTCCACTCAAACTGAAGATAAACACTTTAAACCACATTAACATTTGTGTTGTTAATAGACTCTATTCGATATACCGATCATTAAACTGAATTATTTGCTAGAAGATATTAGTTAATATCTTCACGAAGCGTGAATAAACACACCAATATCCAAAATGTAGCATATACAATTATAAATCAATAGTAAGTATTTTCATCTCATCTACTTCCATCGACCTTGACATCAAAGCTCGTATAAGCGCTGCTTGGTGTAAGTGGAGGGAGGTCTCGGGCATACTCTGCGACCGCAGGAGGCCGATGAGGCTCAAGGGTCTCATCTATAAAAGCATCGTGCGGCCGGTGCTCCTGTATGGTTCTCAGACGTGGCCCGCCCTCAAGCGGCACGTCCAGGAGGTCCACGTCACGGAGATGAAGATGCTGCGGTGGATGTGCAACGTTACGCGTTTGGACAAAATCCGTAACGAGCACATCCGTGGCAGTCTTGGTGTCCGCGATGTGGCTGATAAACTCCAGGAATCCCGCTTGAGATGGTATGGTCACGTCCTAAGGAAACCGCAGGAGTACGTCGGTAATATGTGCCTGAGCCTCAATATTCCCGGACCTCAACCGCGGGGTAGACCAAAGAAGCCCTGGCTCGATGTCGTCAAGGAAGATATGAGGGTCAAAGGCCTTACTATTGAGAATGCCGAAGATCGGGCGAAATGGAGGAGAACTTGCCGGAAGGCAGACCCTGGCGAAGAAAATGAAGGAGTAAGTACTTCCATCAAAGGCGCCAAAATTCGTCATAATTAAGCAAGACGTAAAATTACGTCAAGGCGCTTCAGTTATGTATTTCTATGACGTAATTATACGATAAAATAATGCACAATGCAACACATGTATAAAAAATAATAAATGAATCATTTTGTTGCATAAAACGTATATTTTCGTTTCGGAAACGCGTCGTGTGCAATGTTAATGACTCGGTTGAACTCGGAAGAAATTTCATCTATTTATAGAGCGTTGTTGAAAGATACATTGGTGTCCGCATTGGTTTTTTGCATCGATTTATTGGAAATCGGTTTTTGTGCGTGCATGTGTGGTTTGATGTTTATTGCGAGTTTAAACAGATAAAGTTTTATGAACTTTTGTGACTGTGAAAACAGAAGACTTGCAAACGTATTTTGTAAATTATTATTACTCGAATTCGAATCTTAACAATTTTTTTACATTAGGCTATAACGTCGTCTTAGCTATAACAATACACACTTTTAGATATCAATTATGTCACTTAATGACAAAACTAAAACACTCACAGTTGTAAGCAATTATTCTCCTAACGGCATTTTAGTGGCCCTTAACCAGTAGAATGCATATTATGCACTTCCAAAAACTTGCTCAAAGATAACAACGTAGGAAAGTTACAAACGCCCATAAACAGTCGAAATGTGCTCGACACTTTGAATAATTTGATCTGAGGGAATTTTCCGAAGCACGTGGTACCGTGCTCTGAAAATGGACCACCTCAGTAACTTCAAGTTTATTTATTAGTCGTATACAGATAAGTAAATGTTCCGTTGTAGGAACCGCATTTTTGCATTTATAAACAAGAGTTCGGTTTAAATACGATGTTTCTCACAATTTAATGGGAATTTTATTCGCTTTAATGCTGGGGAAATTTTCGAGTAATTTACGCTTGGTGTGAAGATTGTTGTAGTTTTAAGTAACTAATTTAATTTATTAAGGTTAAGGTGAAACGCATACTTGAAATAGCCGAAATAGTTTAAAAAGTTATTTTATAAAATGGTTAGTTACAAAATCATATTAAAATACGCCACCATTTTAAATCTTATGATCTGATATCGTTCATTCAAAAATTTGAACTCAATTTGAAAATCGAACACTCGTATAACTGACGTAAAAAAACGTTGAAAAAATGTTACACAATTCCCGCGCGTTTCGCGTTCGCAAACCGAAAATAAAACTTCAATTGTCTCAAACTGGTGGTGCATTCATTTGTTTCGTTTATCCCGCGTACATTTTTATTTTGGTCGTCGGTGCAAGTGACCGCGATGCATCATATCGACTGCTTTCGCGCCGATACCGGTCGGTGATAAGAATTATTTGAATAATTTCAGAGGTCCGCCGCTGCCTGCCCTGGGCGATGTTACGAAACACGAATATATTATTGTGTGTTAAAATAATGAGGAATTATGATGTTGTATGTTTTAAGTTTTTTCGGGTGATTTATTGGCAATTTTATAGCGTTTGTTGTACCGATATTTTATAGTGTTTAATAATGTACATTGCTTTTGCTAACATAATGTGTAATTATAAGTATTCATCATGTTTTTCGTTTTATAAGTATGTAATAAACATTGTTAACTTTGTATAAGTATAATATGGCGTGTGTACATTTATTCTGTACATGCTGTAGTGTACTGTACAACTTTATGAATATTACTTATGTATAATATCTAGATTTTACCTCTCATAATATATTCTGTGAAATGTTGAATTATATCCTTATGTACGCTATTTACCATCAATGCGTATAAAGCATCTTTATTATGCATATGCGGATAGGATGTTTTATTAAGATTTGTGCTTTAGTAGGATCTGGGTTTTCTTAAAACAAGGCTAAATAGGTACCTTATATGCATAGCCACAGATATACAGTCAAAGACTCTTTTCTAACTGGTGGTGTTTACCAGCAACTTCTAATCATGATGTGTGACAGGGGTGCATAAATAAGTACCTTCATGTAGCCATCTCATACATAGTCCTAACCCCACATGAGGGGACATGTCTAAAGCCTTGAATATCAAAACTTGAGAAACACAATTCGATCAGATGCCAAGCAACACTTCTAAATCAAAGAAACATTTGTCTTGATTTACATTTTACATCCGAAGTGTTATCGCCCGAGCCATGGAGGGTATTTAATTAAGTGGGCCACATTTATTCTCTTAAAACATACCACACGCCTCTGATTTCCACCTAAGGCAATCATCGGTCATACGCAAAGATTGTCGACCTAACATTCCCCTCTCAAACATTCGAAATCGCCATCATACCAACGGTTTTCAAACCCAATATCCCCTCGTGAGCACCCAAAGACCGTATTTTACGCAATAATGAAATCAAAAATGTCACGAAGCGGTAATGAGAACTCATTTTGAGGGTCAATCCTTATGAAATTAACGAAACCGGAACGGGCGGCCCGTCTAACTGGTACTTGCCGGTTTTCAGTCGCTTTTTCTCATTCATTCTTTATCAACTTGCTTGTTACGTACACTGTAATTTTGTTTGGTATTTAAAAATGTTGAGTTAATGAGACGGTTCCGGAATTTTGACCTCGTTCATTCATTATGATAGGTTCAAGCGTAGTTCAGAACTAGGTATTTTAAATAGCAAATAAAGCATACAGGTCTCTCTGGTAATAAACAAAATTAATAAAACTTAAAAATCTTCAGGAAATAGAATTATTCTTTACATAGATAGGGGTGTGACAACAGACAGAGTGTTTGTAAATCCTCAGGATTATGGTTGTTAGCTGGTTAAGCATTTTTTACTACCTATTCTTATCTTCATTAAGTATTCACATCATAGTTTTTCTCCAAATTACAGCAGTATTCAGCATGTGCTCTTGACGACCTTTCTGGCGTCAAATCCTTCGCAATTTCCTGAGTTATTCTGTTTAGTTTTCACACATGATAACCTGGCGTCGCTGTTCTGTTTTGTCCTAAATTTCTGGATTGCCTTTAGACATCTTAATTTCAAGGTCTACAGTCTGCATGGTTATGGAGCAATGATGCATAGGTATTACATGTTCCACAGTTAAAAAAGCTTACAAAACACGCCGCGTTAGTTTCTGTGCCAGTAGACACAGCTCGGTGCGATGCGTATAGCGCTTCACGGGCGTGACTGTATTTATAACGTGAGTGTAAATAGAACACCTGATTGCTTCACTAATCGCTTTTCATTTGACACACAATGAATTGTTATTGGACTAATGGATTAAGTCAATATTTTCGGGCCTTCGATGATGACAGCTGAATCATAGTCGATGGTGTTTTAATACGCGAGTGTCTATCAAGTATTGTTTAGAAGATTGGCATGTGCAATTGTTGGCTTATTGATCTAGTACGCTGTGAAAAGTATGGAGTTGGTTCGATTTCTATGTCGTAATGATATCCATCCCCGTCCCTTCGAAGCTGAAAGATGAAGGCATACGCGTAAGTGTACTGCAATGCTCTCATTATATATAGAAAATAATAATCTCATCCAGACAAAATGGCTGTAAAATTAGAGCTTTGATTTTGGGAAATTTTCTGAAAAAATGGTTCTGCATTTAACATTCTGAGATTGAGTGTCGAGAAAACGAAAATTCTCTATATATTTATGCATGATGATACCAACTAAATATCACATTCTAACTAACGGAAATATGAAACGAATATAACATAAGATAATACACTAGACACCAATATCGCTGATTAAAGATATGTTTACGTTACACAACTATTATACTTCAAAGAGATAATCTATGGGACTTCTCGAATCTCGATAGACAGTTGAGATTGTGCAATTATTTATCAAGATAAGATTCCGATCGATATCTGGAAGCAAACATTAGTTAATGGACTGGCCAATAGGCAATGCATTGGACCACTAAATCTTGTTGCGTCAGTATGGAAGACAGCTAGCCAAACAACCATAGTAAAACTCTACATAGAGCCTAGAAAGTTAATTAAACAGTGTTAAGAAATTGTTTCATTTTAAACAAACACGTAAAGTGTTAAATAAATACAATGTAAAATGAAACAGCGAATTTAAAAGCAACGGTAGCAGTGTGAATATCTTACTATCTTTTTCGTACTTCTGCCATGCAATAGAAGTTACGTCGTTGTTTTTATGCATCCTTTTCTGTTATTTAACATTTACCCTTAGAGCCAGTTTGAAATGTTTCTGACTTGAGGAATTCATAATGGATTTACAAAATAATTTAATGTTGGACTATGCGTAGTCTAAACTTTAGATCAAAATAATGAAAAAATCAATCGAGTACCCGATTGTTCTAATGCCAACGAAAGGTGCGGACTTTTTGTTTATACCGATTGTTTCGGAAATCATTGTTCTGAAATCTGAATAACAATTCAAACACCTGAATGTTAGCTATCGGCCACTGATCAGTTAAAAATTCAAAAGAAAACCTACATAATTACTCTGACATAATACATAAAAAACCTAAAAGTATAAAATAAAATTCCAACATATCGATGTCGAGATCCTTGGGGGAGGACTGTGTTCAGCAGTGGACTTCCTGTGGCTGAGATGATAATGTTGATAATCATGATGAAATATAAACAAAGTACACAATTCACAATTAAAAGTGGGTTAGTCGCGGGTTCGAATCCCAGGGCACACCTCTGACTTTTCGGAGTCATGTGTGTATTGATAGTCAATCACCACGCACTAAAACGGTGAAGGAAAACATCGTGAGGAAACCTGCATACCATAGCCGATTTATAAAAAATTCTATGGTATGTAAGTCCGCCAACCCGCACTAGGCCAGCGTGGTGGACTATATGGCCTAACCACTCTCAATCGGTAGTCGATTGTAGAGGAGGCCCGTGCCCTGCAGTGGGACGTATATGGGCTGATACAGACACAATTCAAGAATCAGTGCAGATGTCCCCAAAGAAGCGCACACACGCCGAGATTTCAATCGCGGGCGCAATTTAACTGACCAACATTCACGCAGATTATATCTCCTTCCGCATTTCTGTGCATTCGGATCGCTACGAGCGACGTCATCACTGAGATAGACTACTCCCGGTTCCGCTACCAGAAATGCTCTTGAACTTGAATGGTGGTAGGATGTGCCGTATACTAGCCACCCAGGTAGAACCGTAAAAGCTGGTTAATAGCTTACTTATTATAGAGGCCTGCGTAACTCTTGCATTTTAGATTTACCTGTACCTACAGCCAAGCCGGAAAAATTGTCAACAAGAGATAATCATTTCATATCGGTGGATATCTTGACTACCCTGCAGTTGCCATATTAATATACATTAAAATACAATGTATATCAACTGCCAAACCGCAACATGATAATAATACATCTATTGTGTTCCGGTTTACAGTTTGCAGTCAGAACGAGAATAACAATAAGGTTTACACGAAACCTTATTGTTATTCTAGTTCTGACTGCTGTTTATATTATTGCTCTGTGAAGGATGTTTATTGCTATTTCTGCAGTCAAATCTTTGCCTATCAGAGTTGGTAGGACGGAAAAACCAGGGAATTTTTGATACTAATGACACAAGAGATGCATAGCTGTCAGATTATAGATTCTGTGTGCGTAACTGTTGAGAGTATTTTTGAGTTTATTTTTCCTGCTTCATACCTTTACACCTAATAAGAGGTGGTCTTTTCTATATCGTCTTTCTTTGATCTAAGTTTGTGTAGAGGTTCCTATTTAATCTTAATTTTAGTAAGAATAAAAGCGGTTTTATCAAATTCACAAATAAACTTTACTAATTAGATCGCATGTGGGTACATTACATTGTTTTTTAAATGTTGATTTTAAATACGGATAGAAAAAAAAAAACTAAACTGTAAAGAGTAAATTGGAGCTGTTTGTCGATATTGGTGACTCGTATAACTTACACTCTAATGTATTAGTGTTACATTATCGCATAATTAGACGCTCGTTTAACACGCGTAAGAATTATTTACGACTCCTTTGGCGCCAATAATTGTTAACTAATTTGTTTAGGCCGAAGACTACTTAGCAAATGGTCTCAACTTATTATCGAAACAAAACTAATGGGCAATAATTTTGGCCACGATAACATTAATATTATGTCATTTTCGTTTCAAAATTAGAATTGTCGGCAACCATTATGGAATCGTTGACGTCAAAATACTAGAAATAAATGGACTAGT
This sequence comes from Hyles vespertilio, assembly GCA_009982885.2. Classification (NCBI taxonomy): domain Eukaryota; kingdom Metazoa; phylum Arthropoda; class Insecta; order Lepidoptera; family Sphingidae; genus Hyles; species Hyles vespertilio. The sequence goes on from CM042810.1 coordinate 2,811,629, forward strand.
CTATTGATCAGTGGCAAATACTAAGGCTTTTTTTTACTATTGGAACCAGTTAGAATTAATAGAAAATACTTAGGTTGTTGACTGATCTAAACAGTCAAATATAATATCAATTTTACATGTACCAGAGACTGTGAAAGACAGTCTTCAGATGTACACACATAGCAAGGACTACTTGTCCGGTCCACAAATATTACTATCATGGTAATTGCCAAACAAAACGCAGCGAGTCAATTGCAACCAATATTGGCCACTGGCCGCAAAACGTCGCGTGCACAACATAGGCTTCCGTCATACATTTGCAAAATACGAAATGTACCAATAAATTTATCAGATTGTATGTCTGCGTAATAGGCGTTTGGACATAAATGCTAACACATACCCTAACAAAATTAAAGGTGAGATAGCCTAATTGGTAGTGCAATGGGTTGTTGAAATGGTACTTGAAGAACTGATCTTAGGGCATACAACATCGAATATTTACAGAACTTTATATTCCCACTGCAGGGCACGGGCCTTCTTTACAATCTAGAGCACGATTGAGAGCGGTTAGGCCATAAAATCCACCACGCTGGTCTATTACAGATTGGCGGGCTCAACAGTCTATAGAAATTCTTACAAATTGCTACGCTATACAGGTTCCCTAAGGATGTTTTCCTTCACAATCACTGTAATAATATTGCGTGGTGATTGAAAATCAATACACACATGACTCCGAAAAGTCAGAGGCGGGTCAAAATGGATTTATGGTGCTCCAATGCACGTAAAAGTCTGAATACTACAAAATAAATACACTATATATAGACAGAGGCTGAAACTTGTTTTTTCTCGTGGTGTTTACGGACGATATTAGCACATTCTTTCTGTATTTTGACAAATTATCACATGCCCGGATTAGGAAAGCGGGTGTACCGTGAACATTTTGTTTGGACGCCTCTGTATCTCAGTTTATCTGTTTGACGAAATATTTTTTAAATAACAAGGAAACGGCATTAGACAGCCAAAGTGTTGATTGTGCTTATTCTTAAAATATTATGTGGCCAGTGTAATGTTAATTCTATATTTAAATTCTAAAAATGCTTTCCAAACTATGGTATACGATGTCGGAATATTTATAAATCAAAATTGTAGACACCTAATTATGCTTTTAAACTTTTGTCTAATTATTTGAAAACCTAACAGTAGATTATTTCTATGATTCTAACTCAGTTCCTAACGGTTGTTTTTAACATTGTCATTAAATCAGAGAAGCAACAAACATCTTGTCAATTAATGACGAAATACTGCGTACTTGTGTAACGGTCGAAGATACAGTTTGTAGTGAAATGGTTTACAAAGTAGCGCATACTTTCATTGCTTTATTGCACTCAAACTAATTTTACGAGTAAACCCGATCAATTTCTTAAGGAAACTAGATCATAGACGTAGTATTAAAAGTAGATTAGCATTCCCCATTTATTTATTTACAGTTAAAGTTAATTTAAAAGCGCGTCTTCTTCGGACATACGCTCCTGAAAGACAGACATGCTACTATGGCACATAAATTTCACCGACCTTACTTTCGTCCCAAAATGTGATAGATTAATACTTGCATGAAAAGTCTACCTTATACTTACTTAGTATTTGTATCTTTACCTCCTTAGTATTACTACTCATATTCCGGGCACAATTTCCAGGGTCAAAAAATCCATATTAGATTAATCAGGAATACCTGGCATGGTGATGGGCTTGGCTCTTCCAAAATTTTAGACTTCAGTAAGCTCGGCCATATGTAAATGGCAATCAAACCTTTCAGAATATAGCTGTGGACTTATGTATACCGGGTATATCAAGACTGCTACCGAAAACGAAGCCGGGTGATAGTTTAAGCGACTTCAGACACAATCCAACAGAAAAACTTGCAAAAAAAGCGTCAATTTTTTTTTTGTTATTTTTTTCCTATGGCCATATTTGGGTGGTAAATACATTTTTTCCTAAAATAATAGTGTATATCCTTTTATTTATAAATACTCTAAGGTATAAAAGAGTTTAAATTATTATTTTAGCAAAAACTATGAATTTACCACCCAAAATTGACGATATTTAAAAAATCATAAAAAATAATTGTCGCGTTTCTATGCGAAATTTTTAATTGCATTGTGTTTGTAGCCACTAAAACTACCACCCGGCTTCGTTTTCGGTAGCAGTCTTGAGATACCCTGTATACTAATTATTGTGCTGATAAGTAGTGTGAATGTAAGTTTATCTATGTAATAATGTGTTGATGTAATTTCTCCCAAACAATAGCAGTTATTTCGGTCGTCATGACCCGACGCGGATCTTCCGCGCATTCCGACTTGAACTTTACAAATCCATAAATAACTGTTAAACTGAATGTTAAGGTCGTTTTCTGATGTCTTAATCCGACTAGCGATATTTATCTTAACTGCTTGGAAATTATTGCAAAGAATTAAAAGAATAATAAGGTATAGAAATAAATACAGATAGTGTAAAAGGTCGAAGACGTGAGTTATCTATATATTAATACGTGATGCAAAAACTTTGGACCCCTTTTTACGAAAATTGCGCGGACGCAGGAGCATAAAATTTGGCACACTTATAGATTATGTGTAGGAGAAAAGCAGAACGCTAATATTTTTCGATAATAATGCTTATATAGTACATTAAATCAAAAAATAAAACATTACACACACTACCATGCATTTCACACACACATACATACACAAGTATTTGTACACGCCTACATACTCTGGTGTCAAATTGTTTCTTTTCTTTTTCATTTTGTTCTTCTGAAATTGACATATAAAAAAAAAGGTTTTATTTGCCTCATTTAATATAAAAAAAAGATTTTAATAATAATGCATAAAAAGTACATTAAATCAATAAATAAAACATTACACAAACCAGCACGCATTTGACACACGCATTTGTACACGTATACATACTCTTTGGTCAAATTGCTTCTTTTGTTTATTAACTACTTGCACGTCCACTGTCAATGTCAAATTTCAAATTTTTAAAATATACCCTATTTCTATTTTTATTAGGCTGACAAATTGAATTTGACAAACGTCAACTGTCAAAATCGGAGGACTAGACTCTTAGAGTAATTACCTCTAGAGAGAGCCGAAATGTACTGTACATCGCAAAAATGAGACACACCGATACGAATTTCTTTATGTCAGAATGAGATGCAAAATAATGTTCTATTTCATGTGACGTGCCGCGTTTAGTTGTTGGGCGAAAAAAGAATTTCGCCAGACAAAGCGACGTCGTTCAAGCAAAAAAGCAACCTAATTTCATTGAAATAGGGTCTATTTTAAATCAAGGCCACAATATGGCGCTTATTTTCTTGTGTTGCTAGATATAGCTATTGATGTCTCATGTGCGGTTACAGCGTGAATCTCTCTAGAGGTAATTACTCTAAGACTAGACGCGACTGCCAACATGTTCGCGGTGGTCGCGGGTTCGAATCCCAGGGCACACCTCTGACTTTTCGAAGTCATGTGTGTATTGATAGTCAATCACCACGCACTAAACCGGTGAAGGTAAACATCGTGAGGAAACCTGCATACCATAGCGATTTATAAAAAATTATATGGTATGTTAGTCCACCAACGGCCAACCCGCACTAGGCCAGCGTGGTGGACTATATGGCCTAACCACTCTCAATCGTACTGTCGATTGTAGAGGAGGCCCGTGCCCTGCAGTGGGACGTATATGGGCTGATACAGAAAAAGATACATTTAAATGTACACGGACTATCATTATTTGCATAAAGAAAGTTCTGTAGCAGCAATTTGCAATAACAACATTCAGGTACAAAAAAAATATAATTTGCTGGTTCAAACTAATTATTGTAGTTTACGATTTCAGTAATTGCATATACTTCAGGATAAATAAGTGATTTTGAGAGATACGTACATTTAAATGTGCACGAATTATCAGAATAGCAACATCATCATACAGGTAAAAACTTTTTCTCTTCTTGATTTGGTCGAATTTCGGCCACTGGGCGACCACTAGTATGTAATAAATATGTCAGAAAATATTTGGAAGATACCTCTTTTTACATTGATGATATCCATGATAAAATTATTCAATTTTTTTGATACAGTTATTGTCAATACTCACGATGTTTGGACCACCATAGTAAGTAGTACAAAAAGTTGTGTAAATGCACTGTTGTGTTTCGATTTGAAGGAAATTGTATCCAGAGTAACTAATGGAAATATTGAGAGTTAACGTCTTATGTCTCAGGATGGCAAACGCAGTGGAATGAGAAGCATTGATACATAATTCAAGGTGTTGTTTGGTTTTGCTGCTGTTCATGAGCGGTCGTATCGCGTACCATCACAAAGCGGATGCTCGTCTCGTCATTAGTTGCAAAGAAAAAAATATATGTAGGAGCATGTATAGTAGCTGATAAGAAGCGGTGAATACTGGATCACGAAATGTTACTCAGTCTATACGAAATTTTTACTTCACATTAGTCTACTCTAGAATTTAGACTTGATGTCGCTTGTTGAAGATGAAGTTAGATTGGTTATTAAGGCATCTATGTTATTGGCTATAAGTACCATTTAAAAGCTAGCCATTTATTTTTGCCATGTTAATAAATAATTTATTGTTTTTCTTCTTCTTCTTTGAGTACCTTCTTTTTTTTTCTCCAGTGTTGAAGATTGGCCATCTGGTTGATTTTTTAAATTACGTTTACATACATACATACATAAACTCACGCCTTGTTCCCAGAAGGGGTAGGCAGAGGTGCGAGGGCACCCACATTTCGCCTTGTATGTTCCGTCCCAAAATGTGATAGGTGGCGAGCCTATCGCCATATCGGGCACAAATTCCTGGCTCTGGGGCCTGGGCTGATACTGAATAGAAAAATCCAATATCACTTTGCCCAACCCGGGATAAATTACATTACCTTTAAGATTCAAGTAAAAGATAGTCTATTATATAATATGATAATATATGCTTATTCCTTGATCGACGTTGAACCGTGGTCACCGGGAGGTTAAACGTACAGACAGACACACAAACTGACTGACGATGCATCCATATTTATATACTTTCATATGCCCGTGACAGATGTTCTGTCTGACTAATGTATAAATCTTTAATGTTCTTAGAGAAAGTTAGTTCGCGTGTTTTGTTGTAGATAGTAAAATTATTCTGAAAATCAAATTATTATAAAAATCTTTTGAAATTTAGAAATAATTAAGGTTTTCCTTTCAGTAAAACTGATGGATAAAATCTATATTATCAGCCCATATACATCCCACTGCAGAGCACGGGCAACCTTTACAACCGAGAGTAGGATTGAGAGGGGTTAGGCCATTTAGTTATCCATGCTGGCCTAGTGCGGGCTAGCGGATTATATAAAAAATATATTTGTTACATCAAAATATTGGTATATTATCCATATTATACCTACTAGTTTTATAATAATTAATAGCAAAATTTAATTACTAAACGCAATTTCTTCATAATTTATTCAATCAACAGTAAAAATTTTATCACGGTCATCAAATTTGACTAATAAAAACTTAGTGATAAGAAGTGTTTGCTATTTTTACGCCCGAATACTGGAACGCCATTCAAATAATAAGTTGCTCTTAACAGCGCACGGCCCAATTAGCCAGTACATTTAATCGGGATTAACGTAGTTAAGCGCCATTTATATTTAAGTTGCGTTCCAGTATTTGGGCGTTAGTGGCTTATCTAAACGCCCTAAATAACTGAAGGGTGTTATTTCCGATACAAAAGAACGGTTTTTAAGATATCTTTATATTGTTATCAAATTTTATGATCAATGTCTCGCAGCATTGTCAAACATGGATTAATGGTATTAATTGTAGTGCGTGATGGCCTGTTGCTAAACGGACCGGACACGGCTGCCAATATATTCACAGTAGTCACAGGTTGGAAACCAGGCCACACGTCTGACTTTTCGGAGTCATGTGTGTATTGATAGTCACATATCGGTGAAGGGAACATCGTGAGGAAACCTGCATACTATAGCGATTCGTATGTATTTCTATGGTTAAGTGCGCCAACCCCCGCTAGGCCAGCGTGGTAGATTATAGGGCCACTCAATCGTACTCTCAATTGTAGAGGAGGCCCTGCAGTGGGACGTATATGGGCTGATATAAAAACCACAGACTCCTATGATATGAATTATGGTTGAGTGTTGAAAAAACACTGTATTGAAATTGCAGTGAACTCTCCATCTCCATCATTTGTATCTTAATATTAATAAATAAATAATGTTAAACACATGTTATATTACTAAAAAATTATAGAAGCAAAGTCGTATAATGACAGGTCTTGTAACAGGCAATCCTTAGTCGTGTATAATTGCCTGACGTTTTCAAATGTCTACAGGCATATAGTCATAATGCTTAGCATAGGCGGAATCTGATTGAATTCAATGGACTTTCTATAGTAAAGCCATAGGTTATGGGAACATGTGTAGCGAACTGCGACGACGGTTGCGTTCCGAATAGACTACTGAATTTATGGGTTTGTTATATTGACAGCATGTGCGTATGCGAATAAATGAAGTTACATTCGTATTTGCGAATACGAATATATTATCTTTTAGATAGGAAATACATTTCACTTTTTAAATATGAATTTGTTGTAATTTCATCTAAAATATTTGAGAAAATTTATTGCGTTTAAAAATGGAATGAATTTGAAATGCCAAGTCATTTCAGAAATTAATAATTTCGAATTCTATTTTCAAATGAGTTATATGACGTGGGTGACATTTTGCGTATATTCGATTACGCGGATACGAATGCTGACATTAAGCGGAATTGGCGAATACGAACTAGTACATCGTTATAACAGTTAAGTAGTAGATGATGCGTCGCGGGTTAGGTAATTTAAATTATCCATTAGTATGCGACAGTTGACATATTTGACTAATTATAGATAGCTAAGGAGCAGCGAATTCGAAGAGAGCAGCTGCTAAGCACCTTGAAATCAGAAAGTAGCCGCTCTTTCAGATTTAGCAGACCTTATTATGCGTGGTGCGTGGCGCTTCTTACAGCGGAATAGTTTGGGAACATCGATGTATGAAGACTTACGCCCGAATACTGGAACGCCATTCAAATAATAAGTTACTTTTAACAGCGCAATGCCCACTTAGCCAGTACATTTAAGCGGGATTAACGTAGTTAAGCGCAACTCATATTTGAGTTGTATTCCAGTATTCGGGCGTTAGACTGGTTACTACAATATTAATAATTTTTGTTTTATTTTGTTACCTTAAATAAGTATACATAAGCTAAATATATTTATTTTTAACACTAACGCATTGGTTAAATTGTAAGTTTTTGTTGAGATTCTATAAATAAATAATAAACATGTTACTGTTTATGTTTTACTGGTGGTAGGTCTCTCATATGTGAGAGGCCATCTGGGTAGGTACCACCGCAATGTCTATTTCTCCCGTGAAACAACACTGCTTAAATGCACTGTTGTGTTTCAGATTGAAGGACATTGTAGCCAGAGCAACTACTGGACATATTGAGACTTAACATCTTATGTCTCAGGATGGCGAGCGCAGTGGAATGTTGCTACTGTTCATGAGCCGTCGTATCGCTTACCATCAGGCGAACGGCTTGCTCGTCTCGCCATTTAATGCAATAAAAAAAATAAAAAAAAACATTTTATGAAGATAGAATAACAAAGACACGTCGAAGGCTTTTATCATAAGCTTTCTCTTTTACTATATTTGTGTTTAGAATATGCCTGAAAGCTTAAATCATCATGATTTTACATTTGTAACATTGGGGTTGTTTATCTTATGTCTAATTTATTGATTTACTTCATGTATAGGTAAATAAGGCTTCAATAGTAGTTTTGGTGTGTAAAATGCATTAGTGACACTACGACTATATTAGTTATTTGTGTGAACCTCAGGTACTTGTGTCGTGTCTGGGTGTTTGTGAGACCGAAAAGTTTCTCGTAGTTCCTGATACCCACGACACAAGACTCGATCTTGTGTAGAGTCCGGACTATGTATGTGACTGTTGGGTGTATTTATTAATTATTATTATTTATTAGTTATTTACATCTACGTAGAGTAAATGGATAAAATTTGTCTGTTTTCTTATTTATTTTTTTCTTAATTGAAAGACACTTAGCATTATAATCACTTATGACAAATTCACTTTGTGTGTGTACTGCGGCATGCACTTTTATCATAGTTTACGTTTTATTATTTTAATGAGCAAAACAATGACTCGTGATTACAAGATTCCAAGAAGCGGGTGAAAGTACACTTGTAATAGGAGAAACCAACTCCGTTGTCTTAAAATAACAACTCTTAAATAAGATCGATAAGTGCTTAGATTACTTGCGGCTTTAAACTTATTAGTACAGTTTAATTCGTTTTTTTGTAAGTTTTATCTTTTGCTATTACTTTTGAGGCAAAGGTTATTTAGCCTTCTCCTTTTCACTCGATCTTTTAAAACTTTTGGTGGCCGTACGGTAGCTACCTCTTCTAGGCCACCTTTGGATGGGCAGGATTATTATTATACAGGGTATATCAAGACTGCTACCGAAAACGAAGCCGGGTGGTAGTTTAAGCGACTTCAGACACAATGCAACAGAAAAACATGCAAAAAAATTCGTCATTTTTTTTTGTAATTTATTTCCTATTTCCATATTTTGGTGGTAAATACATTTTTTCCTAAAATAATAGTGTATACCCTTTAATTTATAAATACTCTAAGATATAAGAGAGTTTAAATTATTATTTTAGCAAAAACTATGGATTTACCACCCAAAAATGACGATATTTAAAAAATCATAAAAAATAATTGTCGTGTTTTTATGCGAAATTTTTAATTGCATTGTGTTTGTAGCCACTAAAACTACCACCCGGCTTCGTTTTCGGTAGCAGTCTTGAGATACCCGGTATAGAATTAATGGGGAAAAACCGATGAAGAAGAAACTTCTTTAAAAAAAGGGTTTACATGATTATTTTCGGAAAAACAATACCACCTTAATACGACGATAGGAAAATAGCGACCAAAAAAAAAACGCCACATTTTTTGTTAATTTTTCAGTTGCATTGCATCTGAAGTCACTAAAACTACTACCTGGCTACGTTTTTGGCCGCAGTTTGGATATACCCTGTATATTACTTAACCGTTTTCTTCCAAGAAGAAGCATAAATCTTTAATCTAACACTTAAGTATTATGTTGTCTAAAAGTAAAACGATCTCCTATTAAAACCATCTGCTTCTCTACATCAATCTTAAATAAGAATACCTGGTGATTGGAGCATGAAGTGGTATGCGCACCTATCGTCGCTCAATTGGCACCAGCACCTTACCCATTGCATTTGGTGGAATCCTGCCAACCTTTGCAACTTTGTTCATTATGTTTTACGGATATCCGCTTGTGCATATGGATTGGTCATAAAATAAAGCAGAGAGCAGATAAGACAGGTGTAAATGTACTCACGTGATAACTTCGATAGATTATCGTTTGTGGTTAATTTTAAATTAATTTTGAATCTTCCTATAGTTCGTTTTGAAGCACTTATGAAAACTTAAAGATTGTTAATACAGTATCAACTTAATGCATAGTCTATGGCCTATGCACTTTATGACGTTTTTAATGAACACTGTAGGCCTTTGGTGAACAATTACCTACTTAGAGATAATTTAAAAACCAAAAACAAAATTCAATAAATTTGAGATAGATGTTCTCTAGCTTCTTTTCCCAAACCATTTCATATGACAAGATATCATCATCTACATCATCTCAGCCACAGGAATTCCACTGCTGAACATAGGCCTCCCCCAAGGATCTCCATATCGACCTGTTGGAAGGGCCTGCATCCAGGGACTTCCTAAAACCTTAGTCAATTCATCTTACTAGATATCGTAAGGTATCAAATCTACCAAAGAATTTTCCGTATACATTATATGGCGATGCTCCGCGATCAATGAGACCACACCACACAGTGCGCTCCGCGGCATCGCAGTCCGTTTCGGTTTTAGGTCGTCGCCGTCTTACATAACAATTGAATAATGACGCGTACGCACCGGCTAGGCCGTCTGCGCATGCGCTAACTATAACACTATCATAGGATGCACGGAGAGTTTTATTGCTCCACGCACACACGGAGACAGTTCGCAGAAATCGAGTAGTGCCTAGACCTTACGGAAGAAATGCGGCCACGCTAAGAAAGTATTGTGAAAGACGACGGCCAGCCAAAGACTTACTCACCAAGCCTTGGCAATGGGTGCTGTAAACATTGGCTATTTCGAATTTGGATCGTGTTATGGTGTCGAAACTGTTTTGAAGACGAAAGTGTTGTAGGAGATACTGGTTTTGGTGTTAGAAGCGTTTTTTTGTCTACGTGGTGCATACGATTCTAGGATACAGCGGCAATAAATAAAATATCGAAGTTCTGATATATAAAACCTGTAAAGACATGTATTTAGAGTCTGCGACATAGGAAGCATTTTAACATCATTATTGCCGTTTGCTCTCATTTGAATTCGCATGATTTGTAAATTCTTATGTAAGAACAAGATCAGGCCAAATAGGGATTAATAAAGGCAGTAAAAAAGATTCAATATCATCGATAAATAATATAATATAGACCGTAAATAATATAACGCCATTACTAATCTAAATTATGACACGTAAAATGTCATGGTCACAGTTTTTCCGTATGGTGATATGATGGCCTGTGATTTTTACAATCAACCAACTAGATAGGTTAACGCCCCCCTATTGATGGCAAATGCTATAAAATAGGCAATAAATACGATATATTTGACTATTTACATAATAGAATACAAAATTTGTAGATCAAGTGTTTAATTGATCCGAAAAACTAACGAACACATCAAACGTTGAACCCGGAAGAAATTGCGATCAGACCTGAAGGAACTTAATTTCTAAAGAATCGAATTTGTCATGAAGAAGGTATGTGCTACCAAATTTAAGCGATATTTTTCAATTTCATCAGGCTTATCGTTGTTTTTCTAACACAAATCATCATTGACCTATTTTAACCCGTTCATGTCGTACACGCCACTGACCCCATCTTGGGCTCGACTCATCCAATTACTGCTAGCCTTTTGCAGATCATTCAATCTGGAGGACATCTCATACGAGGACGCTGACATGAATACAAGACACATTGTTTCAATGTGTATTGAATTCTGCTTCCCCCTGTAGAGTGACTATTAATATCAAGGCTTTTAGAATTCTAATGCATGTGTTTTCCTACCCAAATACAATAATTATTAGTAACTAATAGATTATGATTATTAAAGATAAGCCTCGTTACCTAGATGCGATTTGTGTGAATGATCTGTATACAGAAATCTTTTACGATCCTCGTGAGATCTTCTCTTATAAGATCGTCTCTTACATTGAATGAGGATATAATAATATGACTCTCCGCATTGTTTCAATTTACAAGCAGTCTTGCATTAGATATTTCAATCATCATTTCTTATAGGACATAGCAGTTGCTACTGTTGCTAAATAGCGAGGAATTCGAATATATTGCAATTAATAATGCAAAATTAGTAAATTATTCATAAATGAAATTAAAATCGACCAGACTCCGAATCCTGTAAAAGTTAAATCTCATAAGCAATCGTTAAATAATTAACTATTTCCAACACAGTATGTTATACGATTCATACATTACGATTTGCTATACGTGTTAAGACTAAATCACGTCATATCTTTTCTCAGTCTTTGTACCTTTAAATCATTATCATACGGACCTAGTTTCTCGAGATATACGGCACGGAATTTTCCTCCGAACCGTACATTTCGCTACTATTGAATTTATCTAGATATTTCGTTGTTAATCGTATGTAGTTCATACATGTGAGAGGGGAATGGTAGCCGGCCTAAACTAGCGCGACTAGTAAGTGTACACACGCCACAATATTACTCACGTGAGCGCCACGTTTTACGATAATCGCTCGCTTTATGACCGCTCGAATTTTCGACATTACATCGCCCGAAACATATGTGTTAAAATGAAAACCGTGTTTTATTGTCACGTGGAAGTATTTAGGAATAAATTTTGAATGTAAAATAAGATATCTACGAATTGGCGGTGTAGTATTCATGAAACTTAAAAACATTGTAACCATGGGACATTTTGATTGCAAAATACCTAATTTTACTATTCACATTTCATCGTTCCGGCATTGATCACACACAATAATACCAACACTACGCAGTTTAGGGCATTTTCTTATAAATAAATTCACCACTGCTCGTGTCAAATTTCCAGTATTACGAGCTCTTGGGACTAAATTTGATGATGTTAAAGTGAAATTCGTATTTTATTGGAATCTAAAACAACTGACATATTCTTGGCTACGATGGCTCGCAGGACTTGTTTTATGGCGTCCTCGAATTAGCAAAATTATTATATTGATGTTAAGTAACCAGATGAATAAAAGCATGAGCCAAACCACTTTGGCCCATGGTATTCCTCTACAAGTGCCCTAATAAAAATTGTTTTATTTACGTGTTTATTGTCTGTGTGTCATGGTTTCGAGATTTCACAATTTTGATTGTTCAATACCACATAGCAAAGGTATTAATAAATAGCACACGGCTGGCGCCAGTCGTAAAGGTTGATTCCTAGAATTCAATGAACTTCAGGTATTTGATAGCTTGAAATCTGTTGTATATTTTTATAATTATGGTTATTGATACAAGTTTAATGGTGTGTAAAAATAAAATTCTATAATGAATTAATATTTACTTATAATTGCATAACATTTTAATAACAATGATAAAAAATCCCCTGAAATAAATTAAATTTTGACGTATTTAGACCAATTCCTTCGTAGAACTTTAGTTCCAAGAATACTGTTAACAGCAGCGATTAGAATCGTGTTAACTGTCAGTATGTTTTCGAGATCAAAACGTCTAGATTAGAAGAATTGAATGTTGAATCTCGTACTAATGTCAAGATTGTATTTGCGTATACTATGAACGGTTGTTTATGAAACTAATTATTTTTAATTAAGCTCTGGATGAATGGAAAATGCCGTGCGTAATGCCGGATGTGAGTTTGAAGTACGGGATTTTGTCAATATTTGTTTATTCTTTAATACCATTGGTTTGGCATAGACGTGAATTATGAGGTCATCGACTTTTTGTTTGATATGTGTCATTTATTAGTTTTATTACAAGGAGAAATATTCATGGCTATGATAAGATTAATTATTGTAAAGTTAACCAATTCTATCTGCATAGTGTTAAGTTTGGTTTTTATTAAAAAAATAAAACTACGGTACGAATAAAACGTTGAGGTTGAACGTTTAAATCGGGTTGGGCAAAATGATATTAGATCATTATCTGTTCTTCGTCTGTTTATTATTAGTCAGGGAATTGTGCCTAATATGGCGACAGGTTTGCCCCTATCACATCGTGGGACGGAACACACAAAGTAAAATATGGTTGCCCGTTGACACCTCTGCCTATCCCTTTTGGGAAAAAGGCATTAGTTTGTGTAAGTAAAATTTTTCATTGCAATCTAAATAAGGCACTTGCAAATATCATATTTAATATTTAAATATTGTACGTATTTGAACAGATCATGAACACTATAATTCTTGTTTATATACAATTTAAAATTTTCTCATACAGAACGCAGAAATCAATGATGAGTCAGTGCTTACGTTTCAGTTGAGGTAGGTTACTGCGTCAGTGGATAACTAGGCGGCACTTGAGAAGATCCCAGGGGATCTGAGTGGATGCTACTGGCTCAAGGGCAGCCTGAAGAGCTCCGCATCGCAAAGTTGTGGAGTGGTAAAAAATAGGGCAGATTGATGGGATTATGAATAGGATTTTAAAATCATTTTAGTTATACGTTTGTTCCTTGTTTGCATTTGTCTGTATGTAAAGTGCGTGATGGTCTGTTGGAAACGGATTAGACGCGGCTGCCAATATGTTCACGGTTGTCGCGGGATCGAATCCCAGGGCACTCCTCTAGCTTTTCGGAGTCGGAGTGTGTGTATTGATAGTCAATCACGAAGCAATAAAATGGTGAAGGAAAACTTCGTATGGAAACCTGCATAACAGCGATTTTTAAGAATTTCTATGGTACTGGACTAGGCCAGCGTGGTGGACTATATGACTTTAGCCCTCTCAATCGTGCTCTCGATTGTAGAGGAGGCCCGTGCCATGCAGTGGGACGTATATGGGCTGATACAATATAAATAAAATGGTCTCTGCTTTGTATGCATTTTTTCTGTTTGTAGAGTAAACTGAGATAAATAGAACTCATTTTATTATGTAGCCTGGGCACTATTTGGTACTCACACTAGATAGTCACAGGTGTTAAGACTTTCAGTACCTATTCTCGGTCCTATACTCAGAACGTGTTATACCTGTATTTTATGCAATCAGAATCATTTAGAGCAAAGAGCAAGCAATTTTATTCATAATATTGACTTTTTAAATCTGTGGGTTGCCTTATTTGCCGGATTGCCATGATAGGCCGGAGTACATCCGTCTTTATTAATGAAGGCACGAATACCTCGCTTTTCAAAATATTTGAGTTTTGGTGGTTATAAGTGTAGGTATTAGAATAAGCACTCACTTCCAGGAACTAACTATTGTATATTTTGTAAATTAACACTTAATACATTCACAGACAGAGTAAAATTATAATTATGCGACTCGGAGCGAGATGTGCTCGTGACGAGAGATGGCAGACTGTCCTCTCCATCCAAATAAACCGACCCTTTTATAGGACTACCCGAATGAGGATCGGTGGGGATAAATCTTACAGAAAATATATTTAAGACATAAAATAGGGTCTATCCTTTCAACTAAAAATAAAGGTCTGCCCAAACATCTGGGCTATTGTCCAAACCGAAAGGTTTACCCAAACATGTGTACTATTGTCTAAAAAACATAAATTTGTTGCAAAGGATTGCCGCCACTAAAGAACTTAACTATAATAATACAGTTTTATTGTCCCGGCATGAACGGGTCATTACAATTAGGAAACAATAATTTAGAACAGCATCTTTTTAACTAATATTATACAATCAGGTGGTATAAATACTGGTGGTAGGTCTCTCATATGTGAGAAGCCATCTGGGTAGGTACCACCGCAATGTCTATTTCTCCCGTGAAACAACACTGCTTAAATGCACTGTTGTGTTTCGGATTGAAGGACATTGTAGCCAGAGCAACTACTGGACATATTGAGACTTAACATCTTATGTCTCAGGATGGCGAGCGCAGTGGAATATTGCTACTGTTCATGAGCGGTCGTATCGCTTACCATCAGGCGAACGGCTTGCTCGTCTCGCCATTCAATGCAATAAAAAAAAAAAAAAAAAAAAAAAAAAATAAGGTACACAAAAATTCTTACTTAAATAAAACGACTCGCAGATGTTTTATGGTTAATATAATATATATAATATAATATATTTTAAAATGAAATGCGTGTTTAAATAATGTTCAAATTACAAATAATAAGCGTGTTATTTTAAAAGCTAAATATAAGTTGGCGTATTGCAACCGCTTTAAAAGCTAAATCTAAGTTGGCGTATTGCAACCGCCACAGTCATTTCTAAAACCTTGGACTAAAGTTAATCCCTCACTAATCCGAGTTTATCATTTTGAACCATATCGATTGAAGTTATTTTAGTATTAAAATAAATTTAAATAAACATAATAATAACTGACCATTCACTAAAGAATTATTAAAACTATTTAAGAAATTTAAGGATCGTTTAAAGTCAGAGGTCGTAATGTCAGGAGGACAACAATTGTTTTTAAAAATTATAAAAACAAATGACCCGCCCAGTATTACTGCGTGTACATTATCTACGCATGCGGCCGTTATATCTGTCAAATGAGTGGGGGAATGGTTATGGTACCCATAAACAACGCATACATAAGATGTGGATAGATAGCGGGTTGTCTATGATCCGCAAATGGGTGTTTTGCAAGATTTTTATAGGGCACGTTTTAGTTAAATTACGCAGAAAAACCCAGCGATCCTGCTATTGTTATGATTTGCGTAGATTTAAAGGTTTCACAGATTCTAAATATTTGTATTTTACTTTGTATGAGTTTTTCGGTATTATTAAGTAACACATTAATTATTACACTGTAAAAAATAGTGAAAAAAGTAGAAAAATAAAATGTATTATTTGGCTTCTGAGATAGGGTGACACGAGACACGATATGTCCAATTACCAATAAAGACAAATGTACAACACATTCAATAATATTTGTATTTCATCTGTAGACAAGCCGAAAAGCTCCTCCTAATTTCTGTCAACCGCGACACAAGATATTTAATATTTGAGACTGCGGTTAAGAATATGTATAACTCAAATGTACTTGTTTGTTGTACTAACAAACATGGAATTTGAGAAGTAACATTTAGGCTAAAACTTATCGATTCGATATTTATTCGATTTATTCGATTCATATGTTTTGTTTGGCAGCTTCATTAAAATTAACATAATAATTATAATTAATGATGGGATTATTAATTAGTTTCGAAAATGTCTATTAATATTGTTAAGCCGAGTATATAACCAATTCATTTTACTTTGCATAATCAAGTTATTTTGTAATTATTAATTGTATCAAAAACTAAAGAAACTTTCTAAGATTTATGAAACAAATTGTAGATGCTTTAAAACTTAGAAATACGAAAAGCGATTGTATAGTGAATTTGTAATTGTTTCTACTGTAATGTGAATCACATTATTTATATTAAGTAATCCGTGAAAACGTAGTGGAGTACCTATACTCGAACTTAATCTTAAGATATTTTTATTTGCAATCTATATGTACACTTTTTATTTTTCCAATAAATAAAAAAAGGATGATAAAATTAAACTAAAGTAAAAAAAAGGCCAAATGAAAACGTGGCCTTACGTAAATGCCACAGTGAAATCCCAGGCACGTGTGTACCACTGTAGCGGAGTTATTATGACATTTATCTGTGTATCTGTCATGTGGACTGGCAGCATACTCGAGATGTTTAACGACGTTTTTACTGTTTACTTCTTTATTTATCTCGTGAGATAACTAAGCAACGACGTACTAGAGCTTAATTGTTACCAGCATGTGGATGTCAGTGTCTGCCCACTGTTATATAACAGTACTGCGAACGTTATTTGTGATGTGGTGGTCATGTGGTCTTACCCTGTTTACCAACCCTGAGGTAAACAGGATTGCTAGAAGTTTTACCCATGTGTAATAAAGGTGAAAATAAATTAAATAAATACATCCTATATTTCCTTTTGTCTGAATTTATTTGAATGATCTAGAGCGAAAAAGAGAGCGTTCCATAGTTATTAATATTATACAATTCATACTTACTTCATTTTTTTATTGTTTCAATTAACACAGGGTGTACCTTCGGGTCATTCTTGATAATCAATCACCACGCACTAAAACGGTGAAGGAAATCATCGTGAGGAAACCTGCATACCATAGCGATTTATAAGAATTTATTTGAATGATCTAGAGCGAGAAAGAGAGCGTTCCATAGTTATTAATATTATACAATTCATACTTACTTCATTTTTTTATTGTTTCAATTAACACAGGGTGTACCTTCGGGTCATTCTTGATAATCAATCACCACGCACTAAAACGGTGAAGGAAATCATCGTGAGGAAACCTGCATACCATAGCGATTTATAAGAATTCCTATGGTATGTAAGTCCGCCAACCCGCACTAGGCCAGCGTGGTGGACTATATGGCCTAACCACTCTCAATCGTATTCTCGATTGTAGAGTAGGCCCGTGCCCTGCAGTGGGACGTATATGGGCTGATACAGTTACAGTACAGTTACAGTACCTTCGGGTACACACAACATATTTGATAGTGTCTTTAACCGTTTTATACTATATGATTGCTATATAGGTTGATTCCAACATTGTATTCTAGTAGTTTTAGCTTCAGTGATACTCTTGTATGTGATACTGCCTCGGTATCATAATTATACTTCGGTACAATTACAAAGCTTGAATCTCGGATCGGGTTATATATATCGGCTATTTGACTTTCCTATTCATTATCAGTCTGGAGTCAGGAATTTCAGGCTCGCTCTCTGTCACATCGTGGGGCGGATGACACAAGGCGAAACGTGGGTGTTCTGCTAGAACCTCTGCCTACTCTACTAGGAAAAGGCGAGAGTTTAATAGGTATATTACACGGAGAGAGTTTCTCGCGTCGAGAATCGTATGCAATTTTCGGTAATTTCTGCCTGCTCTGCCTACCCCTAATGCCGAGGCGACAGTTTATGTACATTTGTATGTAGCCACTTGTATGGACTATATAATGCATTTTTTCAAAAACGCCGCTCTCACAGAATCTATCTATTGTTCTACTAGCATTGTGATATTGACCGTCGAGTTAAGAACGTGAGATTAATAATGAATGTTACTCGGAACTGAGGCACGTGCTATCGGTAATCGATAGTGGGCCTGTTACAACATCGATACGCAATCGTGACTTGGAAAACTATTCATTAAGTAGTAATTACATTTCGATTATTTGTATTGAGGTATAATTGAGGAATATAATGAGTGACTTGACTAGATCATTGAGCACATATACGTTTTAATATAATATTTCGGTTTATTTACAATAGCAGTGTAAATGCACTGTTGTGTTCCAGTTTG
Source organism: Hyles vespertilio (assembly GCA_009982885.2). Taxonomy (NCBI): domain Eukaryota; kingdom Metazoa; phylum Arthropoda; class Insecta; order Lepidoptera; family Sphingidae; genus Hyles; species Hyles vespertilio. The sequence continues at coordinate 2,830,322 of CM042810.1, forward strand.
AAAAATATTGTAAGCAGAGTAACTACTGGACATATTGAGGCTGAACATGTTATGTCTCAGGATGGCGAGTGCAGTGGAATGCAAAGCATTGCTTTGACAGCAATGGCATTCATGGTGTAGTTTAGTTTTGCTACTGTCCATGAGCGGTAGTATTGTTTACAATTATGTGTATGGCATGCTTGTCTTGCCATTTATAGCAATAAAATAATTAGTAAAGATTAAAATGTTTTTAAGGATGAACGCCGTTCTCGATTTTAAATACCAGTTTTGAAAATCTAATTTAAATTTTCATTATGTGATTATTTTATGGAGATGTCTACTTAGAAATACAAAAGAAGTAATTTTACTGTGAAGTATATTGGCTCATGAGTTCGATTTGTAAAGAAGCTTCAGTAATTTGTTTTTTGAATCCATAACGGTAGATTCGCAATAATTAATAATTAATGAAGATCTAAAGGATGAAAAGTATTCAGCTATAAATAGTAAACATTAAGAAACCTCTACAATCGTCATTCAACCGGTTTAATTAAATGAATGAAAAAACACAATTTTAGCGTTAGCCAGTTTTAATTACAAACCGTTTTTTGTAAGTTTTCTAACCTTTTTTTTATTCTAATAGTTTTTGACTAGTGTTTCTCACATTATAAAGCCTAGCTTTTAGACAAAGACGGTATTATATATGCATCTTCCTCACATAATGTTGCCAATGTTATACAATTTTCCAATATTCGGTTTGTTCCAAGTTTTACATTTTATTAATCTGCAGTTGTTAACGGCAGAACTTTTGATTTCTGTTCCATATTTACTCCACTGACATTTAAAAACTAACTGTATTTAATAACTGTTCGGTCAAATCGATGTGAAGTAACAATTTTGGTGTCGCGTTTTGATTGGGTATTGAGATTGGCAGAGATCGAAAACTTTGCTTCTTTTCTTTTAATACTTGTACCCGCAAACATTATTAACTATGGGTGTTTTATATTTATTATGTAGATCTAAACAATTATAATTACTAAGTGTTGGAAAGTCTTGGGGCCACATCAAGTATACAGGTCACGACCGTGTAAGATAATAACTAAAATTTTTAATAAAAAAAAAATAAAAACCGACTTCAAAACAAAAATCCACTAAAAAAGTAGGACCTATGCCTTATATTAATTTAAATATCTATATGTTTGGTACTGGGCGACCCGCCTTCAATATGTTACGCATATATTTTGATTTGTTGGCTAGTCAAGTCATTAAGCAAATGAATCAACATGCACGAGTTCCATGAAATAAATATTATTATTTTTTTGCTTTAAGTGGTTAGTTATTATTTTATTATTTTTTGTTTTTTAGTGGATTTTTGTTTTGAAGTCGGTTTTTATTTTTTTTTATTAAAAATTTTAGTTATTTTTATCTTTTTAGTGTTGATAGGTATTTAAATAAAGAAGATTTGGTCCCCACGCCACAAGGAATATGTTCTTTCCGATGACAATGAAATCGCTAAAATCGGCTAAAAGCTGCCAAAGATATTGGAATATTCACATGTTTATTTTTTTTCTCCCCCCCCCCTCCCTTCGCGCCTACCCCTTTTTCCCTCAACCACTGTAGCCTAGCTTTTATACTGAACTCAATGCAAAAAGAACCGTTGAAATCCTATTAAATTTTGAGGAGTTCTACGCTCCAGGTCCGAACATGATAATCAGATCTTAATGTTGTGTTCCTGAGATCAACCTGTTAATACGTTTTTTCCAATGAAAAACAAATCACTAAAATCGGTTAAAAGCTGCCGAAGATATTAGAATTTACGTGTATTTTAATTTTATCACCCACCCCCCCTCACCCCCACCCCTTTTTCCCTCTCTCACTGTATCTTAACTTTTCTTATGAACGTAATGCAAAAAGAACTATTGCAATTCTTCTTAATTTTAAGGAGTTCCCCTCTCCAGGTCCGAAGATATTCATCAGATCTTCACCATATTTTTATGGGACCAAACGACAAGCACCAGCTTTCAATCAAAGAAAGAATGGTCGAAATCGGTTCACACAGTACAGAGAAACGAGGTAACAAACATAAAAAAAAAGCAACATACAGTCGAATTGAGAACCTCCTCCTTTTTTTGAAGTTGGTTAAAAAGTCACTGTGAATGCCATTTGCCCCAACCAGGGGACATAATACCTAATTTATATAGAAGCAAATATAGAGTTTCGGACCTGAGACCTTAGCTTTGCAATCATATCGTTATACAACTATGCCACCGAGGCAGTGAATCAGAAATAAAATTATTATAAATGTTCAATACTGGACTAGGGGAAATTTCACCTCACTTGGCAACCCAGAGTGAATAGTAGTCAATGCCAATAATCATAAAAAGATTCGAGCAATGCGTTGGAACGAACTTGGCTATAGTCTATTGACCTGAAGTTATGTACGTAAAAAAAAAACATTTAGACTTCGCCTAGAACGCTTAGGCAATCAAACGCAGGTTTTTTTCGGCTTTTATTGCCACTAAAACTGGTTCCGTGGAATATTTGGGCATTATTTTTTTCTTGCGTCCGAATTTAGCAATTCGAAATACTACGTTAGATGCGTTATGTGCCTTGTAATAATATTTGTTATTTATTGGCAACGACAAAAAATTGATTAGTAAGTAGACGGAATATCTGATGATGAGTTACGCGTAGCTTTGTATGAATGTTTATTTTTATGGGATACTTTATTTTTAGATATTCGACATAAAACTACGGCTTTTTTTTTTCAGAAGTGGTAGTCAAAGTTGCCCCTACGGTAACCACGTTTCTTCTTATCTGTTCTGTCCCATTATGTAATAGAGGAAAGTTTATAGGGCACAACTTCTTGACCCCGGGCTGATAATAAAAAAAATCACTTTACCCGACTCGGGATTCGAACCCAAGACCTCAGCGTTGAAATCGTACTGTGGTAAAACTGAGCCAAGGAGGCAACTTGGATGAATAGAGTACGTGTGACTAAAAATTCCATAGTATTTATTGTGCGTTTGTATGAGTATGGGTCCATATTGACTTGTTTGACATAAAAAGTTTACACTGATGTGCTATGCCAGATCAATTAATATTATTTTGTGAATGCTGTACATACCTGTAAAATGCATGCATTAGTTAGTTTTTAAATATCCGTAATTCCACTGTTGAATGCTAATTTGTTGTTGGTATGTCTTATTATAAAATAAATAGGTCTGCAAACAAAAACAATCTTTATTTAAACGAATCCGGAAAACAGAGCATACAAAGACAAATAAAATCGGAGCCAAAAACTAGTGAGAGCGTAGTCGGGCGTTTTTTTTATAAATTTTTATGAGTCCATTATCCTATTTTTCATTTTGCGTGGAGTAAAAATATTTTGTTCCACCACGCGTTTTCAACAATGTGTTTGTATGTAATATTTCTGTCATACGGCGGCTATTAAATTCCGTTGTCAATTGGTATGGAAACAGATGCACATAGTTTGTGATTTAGTTTATTTAAGTGAAGTATTTTGTTGTACAAGTGAGAGCATGGGAATATAATCATGAGAAGCCTAAGTCTGGTGTTTATACTTTTCAAAATTATGTACTTTAAAGAATACACTTAAAAATATCTAACATGGCGTTGAATTTACTAAAAGATGTTTGTATTATCATGAGAATTAGATACAAGTAAAGGTATCTTATTGCACTAAAAATCAAAAGAGTTCAAAAGTGATCATAACGCATACAATTTTATAGTCTCTTCACCGATACGTACCGTTCAGTAGTAATTCATATACTAAACACATTTTGCTTGATACGGTGATAGCACGCTCATGTTGTGTTACTTTATAATGACTTTAAATGTCAACGAAGCGTGCTCTGATAATGTGTAATCCAATACAAAAACGCGCATGTAACCATAGAGCCTTATCAATAAACTCGAATGAACCAGGGATTAACTTTAATCCAAGGCTTTAGTAGAGACTAAAGTTATTCCCTCGCTTATCCGAGTTTACTGACAAGATTCATCGTGTATTATTAGTAAACAATACAGCATTAACTATAATTTATTCTGTCATCTCAACTTGGGCTACATTTGGTTTGAACCCGCATCGACCCGGATTCCAACCCCCTCCCCCCTCTTGACCTCCGCTTGCACTTGACCCTCCAGTTTAACATTTTGGCACGGACTTGCCTTAATTCTACAGTTTTTGGCAAGGCTTCATTGTTTTCTTAAGTGTGGGATAAGACAGGTTCGGAATGACGTTAAGTGTCACATTACAATGCAATGTATATTTATGTCTATATTCATAGCTAAGGTGGTAAATTATGTAGAAAGTTCGGCATTTTGATATTAGTAGAATACATGGTCTTAAAGTGGCTTTACAATATTTTATTAGTGTAAATATGGACTATAGGTATGGCCTAACCACTCTCAATCGTACTGTCGATTGTAGAGGAGGCCCATACCCTGCAGTGGGACGTATATGGGCTGATACAGATTAGTGTAAATATGAGTTGATGAGGACTTGGCCTTTGCTAGGTTAATAATGTACCTAATATTTTAAAACTTCCAACTGCAAATATATCTGATATTATAAATATATCTGATATATCTGATTATTTAATTGCAATGGATGGCAAGACGAGCATGCAATTCCCTTGATGGTAAGCGATATGACCGCTCATAGATAGTAGCAAAACAAACATCATGTATTACAAAGCGATGTTTGGCATTCTATAGCACTCGCCATCCAGATACATAAGATGTTAAGTCACAATATGTTCTGTAGTTACTCTGGCTACAGTGTCCTTCAAACTGAAACACAACAGTGCATTTACACTGCTGTTAGGCGGGACAAATAGACATTGCGGTGGTAGACCTACCACCAGTAAGAATATAGCGTAATTGTGAACACAAAATCTTTTTTTTACGTAAAAAATGCGTATATCATTGTGAATTATTTGAATATAAATTAAAATAATAGAGTTAACACGAGTTTTCCATACAAATAAACTGGTTAGAACCGGTGTGTAAACAGTGACATGTAATCCAAAACTTTAAGTTAACTACTATAGTTATACGTTACAATAAGTACAACCATATGTACAACCGTGTACCGTTTTATAGGTATATTGAGTTACAACATTTATAGTGTTAGTTTTATTCAAATTTTATTTATGAGCATATTAAATTCTTTTGTGTTTGTGAATGAGAAGTTGGAATACCGTGTTTATTTAATTTTTAAAAGCTTAGATCATTTGAAAATGGAACGGGTTCTGTAAATGGACTTGGCGGAATTTTTCTGTGTATTTCTGAATTTTCTAGTTAAGAGTGAAATTGTTATCGCTCATTTAATGGATTAAAAAGTAGCTTGAAAATATCTTAATTTCGGAGGCTCTCTCTCTCTCAAATATAAAATAGAAAAACTATTAGTTGATTGAATCTTGAAGACATTTCAAACAATTTCTCACCAATGTATATGCTACCAAAATAAAACTAACATTCGGCACCGAACAAAAAAATGATGACTCACGACAATAACTATTTCTAGATTATATTTAGTTTTTTAAGAGCGTAAATATAAACAGGTTTTATGAGACATAAGCCTATTTTCTTCTTAAACGTCAAACTCACTTTCAGACAATATGGCGGTCAGCGGGAAAATGTAGCTTTGCGAAAATGTCTGTCGTAATTTAGAAATATGAATGGGTTGGCGACGAAATTTTGCTAAATATTCCTTTGGAATAAAGGAAAAAAAATACAGTTTTGATCAAGAGATTACGTTACATACAAGGATTACTCTTTTTCGTCTTAAATATGGAAATTAATACTCATATTCAAATTATTTACATGGCACATATTATTTTACTAAAATATGAAGCAACAGAAAAGAATTTTCACCATAGCATGCTCGTTCCGCCATTCCTAGCAATAGAAAAGACCTTTTTTATTTCAATGTTGTGTTTAATTGGAGGGAGCGCTGTCGTACATTCGCGTCTTGAAAAACGTAGATATTTTCTTGTTCGTAAAATGTTGTTGTTGTTGTTGGTGGCGCTCCTATGTTAGTGAAAATTTAATTAATTATTTAGCAATATATTGCTATTAAATTCTTTGATAAACGAAATTATATTTAGCTATTATCCTTTAAAAACGAGTTTGAGTGAAATTAAATAGACCTATACTACTTATTTTTATTATTTTTTCATATAATTTATGTATGTTGCACAACCTGTTCCAATATTAGCCAATAGGAGGGCAGAAAAAGGTGGCCCGGCACCACCATTTTTATCTACGTTTTTGAAGTACCAGCGCTCCCTCTATATATATATACTCTCAGTTCTTACTATAAAAAGCTTCGCGCTCTCTTTTGAAATACATATTGAACTCCACTTCTGCCAACCGAATAATACTAATTTAATACTCAATATCGTCCCACGGTACACTTCCAAAATGCCAACTCACGGCCCATACAAATTCATTCAAATAACTCGTTGTGAAATCTTTCAATATCACATGACCGTAAATTCTCGAATATATTGTTTAAAGCCTACTAAATAGTAATCAAAGGCCGTGCGGCTAATTGCCAAAATGTCTAACAGAAAGTGTGACGTAACTGAGCCACAGACTAGACGGAGCGCAGACTGGACAGAGAACTGGTTTCGCGTGATTTATGGGTGTTTGTAATTTACTTTTGTTTGTACTTTTGATAACAAATGGAAAGTATATTCTAAAACTATTCGTTCGTAGATTGAATAATATTTACCTTCGCCAATCAGGCCACTTCAAAGAACATGTCAAATATCGTGTCAAAGTGATGATAAATGTATGCACCGCCCTCCTTTACGCTTCAGCGAATCTGTTTACACTGCACTATTTTTGAATTTATTTGCAAAAGATTGATGCCAAGACACATAAAATCTTAATATTCAGGATACGTTAGTTGTAACATTCCATATCTTAAAGATATGAAGATAAGAAGAAGAAGATATTTTTTCTATATAAATATGAGAAAACAGAGTCTGTATTCTTTATGGTAAAAATTATCCACTTATAATTCTGTGTCCTATGATTATACTCAAAATGAAGTGAAAAATTGTTATTGTTGTATATTTCGTTCCAAATTTCAATGAATTGCTTTATTTTTATGTGTAACATTGTCGTTACTTGGTATTACCAATAAAAAAAATGCATTACTATCAAATAATCAAAATCCATGTATTGGTATAAAAAACGAATTGAGAAGCATCTATTTATTTAGCGTCAGTGTATTTTATTATATCATACTCTTAAGCGAAAGTATTTGATACTGTATTACTTAATTTACTTAACAAAATTGTAATATATCAAAGGATTATCTTGGTTTAAAAATTAATATAAATGAAAGTAATATCATTAAAAATCTACGTGGCATCTTAGAGTATATATATACCGGGTATCTCAAGACTGCTACCGAAAACGAAGCCGGGTGGTAGTTTTAGTGACTACAAACACAATGCAACTAAAAATTTCGCAAAGAAACGCGACAATTATTTTTTATGATTTTTTAAATATCGTCATTTTTGGGTGGTAAATACATAGTTTTTGCTATAATAATAATTTAAACTCTTTTATACCTTAGATTATTTATAAATAAAAGGGTATACACTATTATTTTAGGAAAAAATGTATTTACCACCGAAATATGGTCATGGGAAAAAAATAACCAAAAAAAATTTGTCGCTTTTTTTTGCAACTTTTTCTGTTGCATTGTATCTGAAGTCGCTTAAACTACCACCCGGCTTCGTTTTCGGTAGCAGTCTTGAGATACCCTGTATATAGAGGGAGCGCTGGTACTTCAAAAACGTAGATAAAAATGGTGGTGTCGGGCCACCTTTTTCTGCCCTCCTATTGGCTAATATTTGAACAGGTTGTGCAAATTACATAAATTATTTGAAAAAAATAATTAAAAATAAGTAGTTTAGGTATATTTAATTCCACTTAAACCCGTTTTTAAAAGGATAATAGCTAAATATAATTTCGGCTAATAAAGGAATTTATAGCAATTTATTGCTAAATAATTAATTCAATTTTTACTAATATAGGTGCGCTACCAACATTATGAACAAGAAAATATCTACGTTTTTCAAATCGCGAATGTATGACAGCGCTCCCTCTATATATAAATACTCTAAGCGTGGCATATAGGCATAAACACTTAAACAACGCATACTGTCTATCGTCTCTAATCTATGGTAACTGAACAAAGATTTTAAAAAGAAAACACCAGAGTATCTTAATGTGCACTATGGCACTAACGAGGTGATTGACTCCTCGCAGTGTAAAGCATTTTAAACAATACACATTTTTTGATGTTCTCACGTGTACATTGAAATTAGAGTTAGGTATTACAAATTAGTGATTAATTATTTATTTATCGATAGATTTTGATGGCATTTAATAAAAGATTAGCTTGAACTGTAGAAAAATATTAAAACTATTGTTTACACTAGATGGATAACTAATTTCTTAGGAATAATATTTAATAATCTGCACAAAATATCACGGCAAATAGCTACAAAATTATTTATATTTTTAGAAATGAATCTTTTGTTATTTTTAAGTTCTTTTGCTTGGCAGACTTAGATAAAATTTTTGAGACCTTGCGTTAGATTTAAAGAAAATTCAAGTTTTTGGATCGAAAAACGTAATTACAAAGTTGCATAATTTCTCATTATGCTTGATATATCTGACTCGATAGTACCTAAAACCATACCAAAAATGATTTTATTACATATATTTACATTATAATGTCGTTCCCACATTAATATGGAAAAATAAAGTTAATTTTCGTGACAGAAGCGCGGGAAACTATTGTAATAAAAATAATATATTCTAAAGTAAAACTGCAGGTGTCTATTATAATTTGATTAGGAAGTCTGTCGTATATTTTTTATCTTTTAACGACTAGAATGAATTAAAATATAAGATAACAATGCACAATAAGTAAATAAAATTTAATTGTGTTGTTTTTCAATTGATTCATTCATGTTTTATAATGAATGCTTCGTTATTGCTTGCGTGTTTGGTTATTCTATTTTTTTTTATACAAACCTAAAGTCGTAAAGTTGTTTGCTGTAGTTTTATGAATGGTGAAGTATTTGATTGGGAATATTATGTGAGTTAAGGGGCGCTTTTTTATAGAATTCCAGATAAATTTAAGACTGTTTTAGATTTTATTTTCTGGAATTTGCTACTATATCTTTGCCTGACACCAGAATAGCATGTGATCGATTTGATTGAATATTTTTAATTAGATTAGAATTCGCACTGTTTTAATCTAAATCTGATCAACTTAAATTCGTGTCACAGCTATATCGAATAATATGAATAACATTCATCACAATAAATATAATTGGACATTTCATGAAATACACTATTTATGAACTTAACTGCGATGTACTTTTTTATCGCATCACTCCCACGCGTGGACACAAACATACTCAAAAACATTTAAATATTCTAAATGGTACAACGCATGGAAACCTGGCAAGTGTGAATTGAATTCATTGTGTAGGGGTTCCGTAAGAAGAGAAACAAAAAATAACTGATAAAAATTTAAAATATCTTGCTGTACTTATACCGGGTATCTCAAGACTGCTACCGAAAACGAAGCCGGGTGGTAGTTTTAGTGGCTACAAACACAATGCAATTAAAAATTTCGCCTAGAAACGCGACAATTTTTTTTATGATTTTTTAAATATCGTTATTTTTGGGTGGTAAATCCATAGTTTTTGCTTAAATAATAATTTAAACTCTTTTATACCTTAGAGTATTTATAAATAAAAGGGTATATACTATTATTTTAGGAAAAAATGTATTTACCACCCAAATATGGCCATAGGAAAAAAATAACAAAAAAAAATTTTGTCGGTTTTTTTTGCAACTTTTTCTGTTGCATTGTGTCTGAAGTCGCTTAAACTACCACCCGGCTTCGTTTTCGGTAGCAGTCTTGATATACCCTGTAGAATAATTTTTCGTAGTTCATGAAAACTTCAATACGTACAACCCAATCAATCATATTCTTAAATATTAAAACTTAAATACAACAATGATTTCAAGGTGTCCCTGAACATTTTTACATTGGCATTCATCGAGAGAAAATCTAATTTGTGAACCAGCTTATTCATTGATTTAGAATACTCCAATCCAACTTTATTAACTATAATTTTATAAATAAGTATTAACATCGTTCGATTCGAATCTCAGTCTACTGATTTCCAAAAAAACAGGTATTGCAATTGCGTATTTTAATTGGAACATAATAAATCGTTTACGTGTCAATTAATTTTAAATTTAAAAAAACATAATGGTTTATTTATTTAATTTATTGCCGACGCGATAAATGTCCATTTCTTAGAATAAACTCAATCAGATAAATGAATAAGTGGAGTCCCACCTCTGGGGTATCTCTGGATGCATCTTATTAGCTGAAATGAAAAATTACGCTTATGTTTTATAGGGATAAGTGGACGGAGTTGAGGGAGACCTTTGCCCAGCAGTAGGACAGAATAGGTTAAAAAAATATATAGCAAATTGTTCCAAATTTGAACATGGATTTTTCTCAAAATCTAAATGTTCTTTATCAAATAGTCTTTCAGAAGATCTTTTGTATTGTTAATTTCTGCTACCATCACTTCGGAACATGGTGTAGCTATGTGAAAAAAAGGCGCAAGAAATTCCTTTTAGTGCCATTTGCCATTTGGACTAAAGTATGCTAACCACTGATGGTAGGTCTCTCATATGTGAGAGGCCACCTGGGTAGGTACCACCGCAATGTCTATTTCTACCGTGAAACAACACAGCGTAAATGCACTGTTGTGTTTCGGATTGAAGGACATTGTAGCCAGAGTAACTACTGGACATATTGAGACTTAACATCCTATGTCTCAGGATGGCGAGCGCAGTGGAATGTTGCTACTGTTTATGAGCGGTAGTATCGCTTACCATCAGGCAAACGGCTTGCTCGTCTCGCCATTCATTGCAATAAAAAAAAAAACCTAATGTGTATTGTATTTTCCCGTCGCATATGAGCTATGCGTAGTGTAGGACGCCCTCCAGTTAGGTGGAGTGACGAAAGGTCGCGGAGACATGTTGGATCCGACAAGTCGAAAAAAGGGTGAAATGGCTTAATTCGGAAGAGACCTATATCCAGCAATGTACAATAACAAACTGATGATGATGATTATAGGGGTTAACGCGGACCAGTGAACACTGTTGGTGGACAAGGACTTAAAAGAATAATCGTTTTTTTTCGATCTTTATATCGGTTTAGTAATAACGAAGAAAGCTGAATCCACTGATATGTACGGGGAAAATAAATCCGTTTAAATTAATCTTTGAAGAACTCCATTCAGAAGGTAGATTTAGTGAATGATTTAAAATGATCAAGATGAAGCATCTTTGACATACGGTTACGAACATTATCACCTCGAGCAGAACGGAAGTGTTATTAACACATTCATACGAATAACACTTTGAATGTTTGTATTTAAACTTATTTTATACTCATATTTATAATGCTGACTTACGCACAACGTGGTTTTTAAACAGTTAACATTTTATGTATTTTTTTATGAAAGAACATAATGATACGAATTGCCCGTTACTGAGAGTCGCCCGATTTGGCAATAAGCTCGCTAACTACTAACAGCCTTAACCAATACTATATGAAACCAATTTATATTTCAAATGTTTTGTATTCTTCGCTCAGACTCAACAGTCTCAGTCAGAGTCATCAGTCTCAACAGATTCAACAGTCTTTCGAAAAGGTGAAAACATTTATTTAATACTGTATTTTACACCAGATACATTAACGTAGAGATCATTAAAAGAAAAAAATGCATAAGTGGCTGTCTTATTGCTTATAGCAATTTCTTCCAAACAACCGTGAGATAGATAAACGAGAACGAACGAGGTACGAGTAGGTTTGATAATTAGAGTATTTATATATAGAGGGAGCGCTGTCATACATTCCCGGTTTGAAAAACGTAGATATTTTCTTGTTTGTAATGTTGGTAGCGCTCCTATATTAGTAAAAATTGAATTAATTAATTAGCAATAAATTGCTATAAATTCCTTTGGTAGCCGAAATTATATTTAGCTATTATCCTTTTAAAACGAGTTTGAGTTAAATTAAATAGACATAAACTATTTATTTATCAATTTTTTTTTCAAGTAATTTATGTATGTTGCACAACCTGTTCAAATATTAGCCAATAGGAGGGCAGAAAAAGGTGGCCCGGCACCACCATTTTTATCTACGTTTTTGAAGTACCAGCGCTCCCTCTATATATAAATACTCTAAGGTTTGATAATTGAAATAGGTAAACTGTCTATGAATACGGATGTCAGAGTTGGTAAAAATATGAAGCTCCAGTTCGATTCTCGACCCGAACCAAATATTTTTAATTGCAAGACGAAAAAATCTCTTTTAGTTACATTAGTGGTGCCAGAGCGGGGCTTCCGTGGAATTAAATAAATAAAACATAATTATCTACTCAATAATTGTGGAAATGTTTGTTAAATCAAGATTGTTTGTACGAAAGTGCTGGAATAATACGACCACGGTTTTCAGTAGTAGTTCGGTAAAGCATTTCGAGCGGGAAATACATTTTAAATTATCGTTTGGTCTGTTTGCAAGAGCGGGACTATGTTGGCCTTGCTGGGGACACCGGGACAGACTCCCTGAAAGCGGGACTGTCCCGGCGAAAGCGGGACGTATGGTCACGTTATGTATACCATATCTATCTATGCTATGAAAAACCCCATCCATCAAAGTCCCAATGTAAGTCGATAGCTTATTACTGCAGTATTGCAACAGATGTCTAACTTACCGATAGCACTGATTGAATCGTCTCGGCGACTCATTGCGTCCGATATTGTTGTCAGAACTTTTTTGCGCTTTTTGCTTGAACTCGAGAGCATCTTGACATGTTATAGCGATTGTTATGTCAAGTAGCGCATCCTTTTTATAGTTATTTTTTTAATTTCATATGTGAGGTCCGCCAACCCGCTCTAGGCCAGCGTAGTGGAATATAAGGCCTGACTCAAACCTTCTTAATTGTGCTCTCGTTTGTATTAAGGCCAATGCCCTGCATTGGGGACGTAAATGAATTATATATAAATTATGATTATGATACATTTGTATTAACGCTAATAATGACAGCTGTACATGATGGTGGAAGAAATATCATCGTGGTCTGTGAGTGTGACGAGTTTAAGGTTCAATCTTTGATGTAGGCATAATTGATTCGCCTGGTAAAGGCATTTTCGTCGATGGCTGTTATATTTAAATTGCATTGGTCTTCGTGTTAGGTGATTTAGAGTAAGACTTATACGACTTGGAGACTGTCCCGCCCTTCTCACCTGCCACCGTAACTCCTGTAAGGCAGGATCAATAGTGGCATGTATTTAAATTACATGGAGCATTGGAACTCTGCGAATCTCAGGGAATATGTTATTTTAACCCACAACGAAATCAATCAGAATGTTGAAGTAATAGTAGGAGTTACTTAGCACTTAATTGATTTGACAAATATGGGCTCAAATTAATTAATAAGATCCAATAAGACATTACAATCCCAAAATCAATCCTAAAATATATCGGCTTATCCATCCTAAGGTTATAAGATTGCCCTGAATGACAAGTCATTTGTACTCTATAAAAATGCATAGAAAGCCTCAATTTATTTTAATTCCTCGTGTACAAGAAGGCTAATGGTGTCACAAATTTCGTTGTCAAGTTAAATGGTTCTGACATAATAGTTTGGATAACGGGCTGTGTCGGTGTATTAAGCTATTACACGCCTGCCGAGCACTCAGTTTACCACGGTTCAGTGGTGTCAAATGGTTTTGCTTCGTACTTCATACTTTAATGTGGGAAATTGTGGAATTTTCTGTACGAGGGTTAAGGTCGGGCAATTTAGTTCTTGGAGATTGTGCAGTTAGGAAATTTACTGCTGCGTTTGGTTAGATTGCTGTTTAATATGATCAAGAAGATTTTACATGAAAATGAAGATATTTTAGGAAAATACTTAATAGTACTAAGTGGGTAATAAGCCAACTATCTTATTTCAAGGTGTCCCTGAACATTTTTACATAATAATTGCTAATGTTAACAGTACAAATTTATAGTATTTTGAAGTTAAGATATAATCACTACAAGCAATGCAAAAGGCAATTGTAAAACTTACAAAACTACAAAATATTTGTCATAGAATCGTATATATTTTTCTTTCATTCCCTAATTTCCTTTTAGCAACTGTCATTTTATTACTTTGACGTATCGTAAACAAATCTTTTTTCATATACGGATAAAAAGCACACATTTTAGTCTCTTCCTTACGACATTTATAGCTCGTGTCTTCCACGCTTTGAACTAATGCTCGCATTTTTCTACCACTTCTTATTTTAGATGTTTCTGAATATACTTAATTTGCTCTTAAATAAACTCCGACATCACATAAATTTCTTTGGATTATAAATATGGTTATGCTGAAATGTGTCTTATGTCTTTATGACGTTATTTAGTATCTATACTAATAGACATTTAACACCAAATATGATGTAAAAGTTGAAGGAAGTAGCTGATGCAATGCTAAGGTATGAAAAACACGATGAATTTTTGACGGATATACGAATATTACGCCTTAGCTCAGGATAACTATAATTAACGTTAAAAAATTCAAATGTAATACTTAAATAAATATGACAATCTATGAAGACAATTAAACAACGTTAAAATAGAAGCGGATCTGTAAAGATGAACATAAATTTGACGAAAAAAAGCAATAATTCCTAATTCCTTTAATGTCTTACATAATAAAGCACGTCAGGCCAAATTCATTTACAATTCATGCACACGCGAAGCAATAGCAGATGTAGAACAATTACTAGAAGCGATGACAGTGTTTTTACTACTTAGCACTCGGTACAATTTATCACTACGATCCAACCGCCAATTGGTCTGAATGAGACCACATGACCCCACTAAATCACACAGCATTATGACTATAAAATACTATTAAACGCGTCTCCAAAATGACAACTATCATGAAAAATAACAATTGGTAAAAATTGTTTTGGCCATGTTGTAATCGAATAGTCTATGCTTCTTTTATGAAGGTGATATTGTATAATCGTTATTAGTTTTATGCGAATGTTACACGTATAAAACTTTTTTTTACGGATATTATGGCGTTTTTTTGCATTTTGCACCTCCCAACGTTTCGATTACTTTACAGCTTTCGTGGTTACGGGGTGGACTCCAACAAAATGGCTATAAAATCCGTTGAAAACAATTTTATTTCAAGGTGATAAAGGCTTGTTTTTTTAAATAATTTATTATTACACCTGGTGAATTTTGGTAAGCCTATATCAGATGGTTAATTTATAGTAATATAATATAGATATACAAAATGCCTGTATCTCATGGGGTAAGGCAGAGACTATGAATTTCCACTATAATGGATCCAGACATATTATTTTCGCTTCGCAAGTCTCATCAATTTCTTTGCGAATGTAGGTTAGTTCTCTAGTTTCTTGTTTGAGCTTTCAAATACTTAGCTGTAAGTAATTTAACCCTGGAAATAATAGACTCAAATTAATCTTTAATAGGATTTAACTTAGGTGATTAAGATGATTAATGAATAATACTCAGTATTAGTTAACTGTTAACTACCAAAGCATAGACAACCTTGTGTTCAATTCAATTATTTTGATTTTGAGTATGTTTTACTTGACATTAAGTTAGCATTGACTATTAATTAAATTATTGGTTTCGAAATGAAATGAAATGAAAATAATTTATTGAATCCATTAAAATGTTCAACATCATTTAGATTCAGTCATTTTTTATCTACCACCCGGTTTCATAACTGCATCGAAATTATGTTTGCCAAATTCATTCATGACCGTCATTTGTTTTTTTATTGCACTGAATGGCGAGAAGAGCATACTGTTCGCCTGATGATAAGTAATACTGTCGTATCACTGTCGCTCATGGAAAGTAGCAAACCAAACAACACCATGAATTACAAAGCAATGCTTGGCATTCCACTGCGCTCGCCATCCTGAGACATACTATTTTAAATCTCAATATGTCCAGTAGTTATTCTGGATACAATGCCAATGATGGCCTCTCACATATGATGTATCACTATTGGTCTGTCTTTTTGTATCTGTATTTTCGTAACGGTTCGTGTCTCAGGAGTTTTTGTTACAAGCGTGTCATTTCGATCTAGTTTTTATTGTTTGCCAAATGCTTTTTGTTGGAGAAAGAGTTCAATATACACTTTAAATTATGGTCAAAATTTGAATACAATATATTTTAAGTTCGTTTGGTCTTGATTAATTGATCGTCATAATCATGCTATAAACTTTATCATCTTAACATATATCATACCATACTTTGCCTCCTTATTTCTACAACATTTGCAACTTCCATCTCGTTTTTGTACGACAAAGCATATCTCTTCAACCAAAAGTTCGATTGAATTCGCATAGCCCATAGTCAATGAAACACACGAGTGGCAGTTCAAAGAAAAAAAAATTTTTTTTATTAATATTGAACGAGTGACAGATTACACATAAGTTCACATAAGTCATCATAGATGTCGACACTAGTATCATTTAAGATTATAAATGTATTATTTTGATAGTCATTATTCTAACACACTTCACTAACATATTGCGGGATATAGCGAAATTCACTTACAAAAAAATATATGCAAACTTTTATTAGAGGTTTCTTGACCCTATTTGCCTTGAAATAATTGTTTTCATTATTTTATTAATGTAAAGTAATGTAAAGTGCGTGGTGGCCTGTTGGTAAACGGACTAGACGCGGCTGCCAATGTTCAGGGTGGTCGCGGGCTCGAATCCCAGGGCACACCTCTGACTTTTCGGAGTCATGTGTGTATTGATAGTCAATCACCACGCACTAAAACGGTGAAGGAAAACATCGTGAGGAAACCTGCATACCATAGCGATTCATAAGAATTTCTATGGTATGTAAGTCCGCCAACCCGCACTAGGCCAGCGTGGTGGACTATATGGCCTAAGCATTCTCAATCGTATTCTCGATTGTAGAGTAGGCCCGTGCCCTGCAGTGGGACGTATATGGGCTGATACACATTAATGTAAAGAATAAAAACAAACTTGTAATCAATTATTTATTTTAATGTGTAAAATTCGCGTAAATCTAAAAACCGCTATTCACCTTCTTCGTTAAACCCTAAATATCACATTACAATACTCTTTCCTTAGTACAGTTCGTTGATAATTTTAATAAATAAAGCAATGGAACGGTTTATTCATTGTCGTTTGTATATAACCGATTTGTCCACCGCCAGCTATACAGGGTATATCAAGACTGCTACCGAAAACGAAGCCGGGTGGTAGTTTAAGCGACTTCAGACACAATGCAACAGAAAAAGTTGCAAAAATAAGCGACAATTTTGTTTTTGAATTTTTTTTCCTATTGCCATATTTTGGTGGTAAATAATTTTTTTTCCTAAAATAATAGTGTATACCCTTTAATTTATAAATACTCTAAGATATAAGAGAGTTTAAATTATTATTTTAGCAAAAACTATGGATTTACCACCCAAAAATGACGATATTTAAAAAATCATAAAAAATAATTGTCACGTTTCTATGCGAAAATTTTAGTTGCATTGTGTTTGTAGCCACTAGAACTACCACCCGGCTTCGTTTTCGGTAGCAGTCTTGAGATACCCGGTATAAATATAAACGGATCTAGCTTGCTCTCGATCTAGATTCTTGCGTGTTTTTTTAGCTCTGCGTTTTTGGTAACGGTTGTTTTTGTCACGCTGTGACCACGTGGTGTTAGTGAATAGTTGTGAGATTTTTTGTCAGTATTTGGCTTTGAAATTGAAAAATCAGATGCTGAATATACAGCGAATTTGATGGTGGTAGAGTGACTTGTGAGATATTTTTGTCAGTTTTCGAAAGGTTTTGAGTGATTGTAAAATAATATACCTAGTCAGGTC
Organism: Hyles vespertilio; assembly: GCA_009982885.2. Classification (NCBI taxonomy): domain Eukaryota; kingdom Metazoa; phylum Arthropoda; class Insecta; order Lepidoptera; family Sphingidae; genus Hyles; species Hyles vespertilio. The sequence continues at coordinate 2,848,348 of CM042810.1, forward strand.
ATAAATTCTGTCACATGTTAATATAAAATAATTGAAACAAGTTTATTCATTATGTAACCATTTATATACCAAAATGAACTTAACAAAACATAGATTCTTATGACACTAAAGTTTATTTAAAATGACCTCCGTGATTTTGAATACAGGCCTTCAATCTACGCGGCCAGTTGTCTATCGCAGCACGAACGAGGTCCATGTCAATATCGGCGGCTGCCTTAATCAAGGATGTCTTGAGTGACTCCAAATCGGGATGAGGCTTTGAGCACGCCTTTTCCTCCAGGTGTTGCCATATCTTGTAATCTAACGGATTCAAATCTGGACTGGAGGAGGGCCAGTCTTCGTGCCGGATGAAGTCGATTTCACGCGCCGCCAGCCAGTCTTGTGTGCTCTTCGCTCTAGGAGCTGGCGCCGAATCTTGTTGGAATACCCAGTGCCTGTTATTGAACATGGTATGAGAAACAGGTTCCACACGGTTCGTCAGGACTGTATTTTGATACACAACTGCATTCGTTTTTACACCTTTCTCACAAAAATGTACCTCTGTTAAGCCCCAATAAGAAACTCTCAACCATACCATGAGCGAGGATGGAAAATGACCTCGTTGGACACGCGGAATACGGTTGCTCGCTTCTTCACTACTGTGTGCGTACATCTTATCATTTTGTTTGTTGTAGCTCTCTTCAACGGTAAAAAAATTTTCATCTGAAAAAAGAATTTCCCGATATATTTTTCCTGCGTACCGCTTCAACAAAGCGCGGCATCTCTTCAGTCTCAGGTCCATTAGACGGGCATTCAAACGATGTCCTGTTTTTCTTCGATATGCCCAAAGCCCTAAGTCTTCATTTAACACCCTTTTCACCGTGGTTCTGCTTAACCCCATCTGAAGGGCCAACAGTTTCTGCTTACGTTTGGGATTTCTTTGAAATCGCGCCTTCACAGCTTTTATCACTGCTGGAGTCCTAACAGACCGAGGGCGACCAATTCTTGACCTGTCATCTACACTAGAGTCTTCATTGTATCGTTTGATGGTACGATAAACGAATCTTTTGGTTATATTCAAATTTTTCAGTATGTCAAAAATTTGAATTGGCGCGTAACCGCAACGATGCAACGCAATAACTGTAACACGGTCTTCTTTAAGCGCCCACTCCATATTTAAAAATGAGTAAAATTCTAAAAAGTATACATTTTTATTTTCATGAACAACTCGAAATTCGAATTCAATAAATTTTTTTGTGGCCTGCTTTCTAAAAGAAAAGTTTTTACTGTGTGACAGTACTTATGACCTGACTGTGTAATTGCTGAATTAAATAATTGCTGAATATACAGAGAATTCAATGGTGGTAGAGTGATCGGTGTGATTGTGTCGAATGAAGGAGAATCGTATCAATATTCTAAACATGAATACTCTAACGACACAATATTTATAACAAAAAAATAAAACAATCTTTATTTTATTTATTTATTTGCTTAAATTCGTATACGTTGAATACAATGTGGAATTAATGCTTTCTGCATCAGCCCGTAACGTCCCACTGCAGTGCACGAGCCTCCTCTACAATCGAGAGTACGATTGAGAGTGATGAGACTTTAACTTTACCCAAGATTTTTTGTTTTTTAGTTACTTAAGATAAACGCATCAGAGGGCAGATCAACGTTCTATTTAACAATTCGTATGTCCATTGTAACAGTCGCTGAGGTCGAAAACAGCTGCAGTCATCATCATCAGCCACGCCACAGTCCACAGTTGAACATTAACGTGAAAGCTCTCTACAACAACGTATTAAAAGTGATTTTAAAAAGAACTTAAATGTCTATATTTTGTACTATGCATAAGACTGAAGCTGATGCGTGTACTACAAAGTTCTCACCGACATGTGATGATTTCCGTCGTTTATAACAGCCGAGGTCGCTTACGATGCCAAGTGTTCCTCACCGCTCACTAGACAACTAACTTTTTCACAATCAATAAATACACCCAATAGTCACAAATATCACTCACATTAAAATTTTAAGTCTTGTGTCGTGGGTACCAGGAACTACGAGAGACTTTTCTGTCTCACAGAATCACCTAAATTAGCAATAAAAATCTCTGGAACTTACATGCATTTATGATCAGTTATCAAATGATTTTGAATTAAATACTGGTGTATCACATAAACATTTTTTTTTCAGTGCGGAAATCGATCTTGTCACAGCTTGGGAAAAGTCATAAGTATTACATTGGGGCGAAAATTCCGTGCAAATTCAGTGCTCATGTACCAACTAGGACCGCGGGAATTAAAGCGAGAGATATAGCGCATGTACCGCTCTTTTTGTTACATATTTCGTCTGAGGTGTCGGCTCTAGTTTTATGGATTTTTCATCAGTCACCCTGTATGAACGATGGCTATTAGGCGAATTTATAACTAATCTACGAGACCTCCCATAGTTTGGACAGCTGCCTAATAACGGCCCTTTTGTCTATTTCTGTCGGGATTAGTCTTGAAAGGAGGAGTTATGTAATTAGTGCTGAGAACGTCATTTCCGATTTTGTGTTGTTACCGATTTTATATCAATCGATTTACAGCCGCTGCCAATAAATAATCCCAATCCAAAATTTGCCGTTTGAGATTGACAGCTCAATCTTTTTTCTGATACTATATTGCCAATAATCAATCTCAGTAGTGCAAAAACTATGGCAACATGGTAAATGACAAATCGAAAAGTAGAAAACAATCGAGATTGACTTCAATCTAATTTTTTCGATTGATTATTGGCATCGGCCGTTAGAGGTTAATGAAAATTGTTACCGAAATAATCGTCGATTTTAAATACGTTTTAGATGCTTTTATGTGAAACAACATAAATTTCTATTCATGTAATAAAAATGCTATATTAAAATTATCTGGATTAATGGCATTAGTCACCTTTACATAACAGCTCATTATGTAAATTGACATTGGCCTCAATCGAACCAGATGCCCAAACTATGCGTGAATAAGTTCACTAATATTAAATATAAAGTACGCTCAATATTTGCCTCAGATAATCTTTGCTACTTAGTCCGTGATACGCTCGTAAATTATTTAATTATTGTTAAGTAATCGGTTTGATTTATTCATTCAACATTATGATAAATGGTTTTTGCGAGATCTTTCGAGTAAATGAACGGATTATATAATTAAAAAAATAAAATTTCTGCAAAGATATTAACAAACTTTTGCAATCACATTATGTATCTGCACGAAGCTAATTTCGACTTCGCAATAATAATTCATAAGTAATGTACCTAAGCAAGATTGTAACAGCATGAAGATTGTACCCAATCTGCAAATATTATCGATACAACATGTAATATCGATCGTACAACTCAATAAATAATCGTTTAATTGCAACGTATACTCGAGTAAAATTCCAAATTCAAATTACGAAAACTCATCGCACGCACATCTGTCAAATAAGTCACCGGATTCCGAATTTGAAAAACGAGATTTTTTTCTTCACACTCATAACGCACAATCGATGCAGGCAACCACTTAAAATGTTTCTAAAGAAGCTTAAAAACAGGTTACAAATGAAAATAGCTCGCCGATCGTTAGTCCCAAAACCAGAAGCGGTAGTGACACCGGACAATGCATAACTCCGGTCTGCGGGACAGAATTAGCTAGGTTATTTTGCGCTCGCGCACCAGAGTGGGGGACTATTCCGACTGGCGCACGAGTTGCCCGCAATACATCATACACGAGTTCATTGATGAAACCTTTGACATTGCTGTTAAAGGAATCTCCATACAGCCAGAGTTGCCAGCCATTTAAATTACCTCAGAAATAAGGTTGCTTTTGAATAAAATTTAGTTAATTAAATTAATATAGTTTGTCATACGCATTGTGATTAATAAAATCAACATTTATATTTAATTCAAATTATTTTATACTTGCTCATATTTTTGTTACATTTTTTTACGATTATGTTCACCAATAGCTATTTTCCACTGAAATTCTATTTAAAAAGTTTTTTACCTTCAGTTAGGCGATGAATCGCGTGAGAAACGCCCGTTAGCCGTCGCCATGGTTTAAATATAGTGACGTGATTGTTATAAAAACTGTATTGACACTGTGACGTAGTAAATGGACCGTTAATGTCAGTCTGCGGAGTAGTTTTCACCATCCTTACCACTTTACGGCTCCCGTATTCTTCAATTATCAGCCTGTAAATCCGAAGTTAGTTATTCACCAACCCAATTTGGAAGACTACCATTGATTTATAGGTATACCCTCGCTTTGTTGTTTATTTCTATTCTTACATATTATAGTGGTTTATTTGTGTATGATGTTTGGTAGAGAAATGTCAATGTCAAACGAACTGTAATTTTTGTCATTAATGTTAAAGTTTATAAATAACCTTATTCATCTATTCAATACTGTTGCCATAAGTAAAGTTAAAACTATTACAACAAAGCAGGTTCCAACAAAAAGTTTACATAACGTAGTTCGATGTACAGATAAAACAATACTGGCAACTTTATGCAAAACGAGTCTGGACTAAATAATGAATTCCCCTCCGAAAAAATATTCTTACTGACACGCAAAAATAACGATTCCCATTAGACACATGTGTAACAATCCGATTCTAACAAGACAAACGATCGCTACCCTCTTTAATATCGAGACCCTTCTACAACACAGTGACATTTAATTGACGTTTTGACAGTCAAGTGACATATCATTCCGCCGTGGGTGTTTGGAGTGAATTATTAAATGTTTGAGAAACAACGATCGGTGTGGCAGATGTGTATTTTTAATCAAACAAATATTTTATAGTTTGTCGGAAATCAAAATGTGCTGGGGAATTAATAATGTTGTTTTCTATAGAGAGTTGCATAGATAATGTATTAAGTTATAATACAAAAATAAACAAAAAAGAAACAAACAGAACTGAGATGTTATTCAGACCAATATGTTGAGCATATATGATATGTATAAAAACCACACACCACATTGGCTCTTATTCTAAATCAGTGTTATTTATAATTTTATCAATGCAATTTTATAAGGCGAGCGTTACCAAAAAAAGGAACTGTTACTGATACTTGAACAGCAAAGGAAATTCAGCGCATACTGCCCATATTGGCGGGAGAGGAATGATTGATATCTCAGGAACTGCACGTGACAAAGTGTCAATAGATCAAAGAAAGGTCCACGGCCCACCGGCGAGTCTATTCTATATGTGCGCGGCCGTGCTGCCAAAACTTCGCTAAAAAATGACGCCTCAAAATAGTTTGCCTAATTGCTTCAAGTCCACTTTTCTACGGCGTATTTCGAACGCCGCGTCACAGGGTCAGTGAACTTTTAACGTTATCTCTTATGGCGGGCCACGTAAAATGCATAATTCACCTTTATTTGTGATCTGTTTTGTAATGTTTTGCATTTAAAAAAGGAATGCGGCTTAGCTGTATTTTTTTGTTCTATTTGAATTTAGAAATAACTATAAAAAAATCTTTGTCTGCAGCCAGTTAAATGAGGCTAATAAATAAAAATAAACTCTAACTTAATAATATTATTTGTTAGTCTGGCAAACTCGTAATATTTCTTCTACAATTTAATGCGGCCTTCAATCAGTTTTAAATTCAAGTACAAAGCAGAATCATAATTCTCTCCCTTAAATATCAAAAGAGATTTTACAAATGCAATATGGAAGATTAATATAAACACGTTGGGCACTAATAAGCATGTCCGAATCGGTCGTAGATTTGCGTTCCAACCGTCTAACTCTGCCATAGATTACATTGAAAAATGGGCCATCGTAGTGCCGTTTATTAGGCTGTCGAGATTCGTTGCTTTTGATTTTGCAGGGAAAATCGATAACTGTCAATGTTGGTAGTTTTATTTTTAATTTATCGATACATGCCTTTTAAGCCAGAGTTATTGTGGCTTGGTTTAGTCAAAGGAAAATATACAAATACGTGCCAACATGAAATCTGATTGAAGACGTTTATGTTCTACTTATATTTATTATCTAATGTGATTAGAGTAGAAGTGTTGTACCGATCCGGCAGGAAATCACGTCTTTTATGGAACTGTAGCCACGTTTCGTTCAGTGATATTGGCGGAAGTCCAACAATAATCCACCATGTTTACAGCCGCCAACGTGTCTACGAATCTATACTAACAACAGGTGACGTTACGCTTAAAAAAGAAATTATATCAATAAATTAAAGTGGAAAAATGTTTAGTGCCTTGAAACATCTTTTATATTACACTGTATATAATCTGTACAAAATACTATACGAATTGTAGATAATATTAGTGTCTTTGCTTACTCTTTGTACGCAGTTTTTCGTTTGGTTATATTTATATGGATATAATACTTTAATGATTTGGAGTGTGTTTTTACGCTACAAATGCGTAGAGCGCACAATGTAACAATAAAGTGCGCTAGAATTCAATAAACGCGGTTATCACGGAGCGAGTGGACAGCTGACTGATAACCTGTCGCTATTGAGTAATTATTACTCACCCTGGCATAGCATTACACTTATATTTAGATGCTATAAAACTATTGTGTTGGGAAAATTTTGAATAAATCCTTTTTAGAAAATTGCAATGAAAGTCGATGGTGTGGACCAAGCATCTACGGCGAGGCACAAATGTTTGATGAATTAGCCATTATTTTTGGATCTTATTTTGTAATCTTAGAGTTAACCCTTTAAAGTTTTAAGTTCATCATTTCCTAGACAAATTACTCGTAAAAAAAGTAAAAGTAAAAGATTTTTAAAATTAACGACTTTAATTTCAACCATCTGATGTCTAGTTTAGTTTTTTCCGTCGATTCATAATTCCACCTTACATCTGTATATAACAGCTAATCAAATTAATATGCCTGCATCTGGGAACCATCATTCTAGCTTAGCCTGCAGACTAAGTTAATCTTCGCTGATGTATCACTCTTAGTTATTTCTAGTTGTAACCAGTTGTTACTGCTTCTTATATCTTACCAAACTCGATGAGTTATTTAAAGAAATTATTTAATACGAAGCTATTGAGAATATTATCTGTCTAATGAAGTGTTGTAATAAACATAACTCATTTATATCAACATGATTGAATATTGTACATTCAATAAACAAACACTCAAACACACTCTATTATTCAGTGCCTTGGATTTATTATTTATTTATTTAATGCTTCATATACATAAACTGTATAAAGGCGGACTTAATGCCTGAGGCATTCTCTGCCCGTCAACCTTTAGGTGGTGCAGAGAGAGAGCACGGTAGGCGCATAAAATATGTGATACATAAATATATTTAATCAATTAATAAATATAACTGTATACATACACACACAACACACACACACACATATATATATATATATATATATATATACATATATATATACACATACACATATATACATATAATATAATGTAAATGGAAAGTGATAAATACGCACTAAAGTGATTCTGCCAGGCGATCAAGTAAAAGTTGCTTAACTGACCTTTTAAAATTAATGCGAGTACTTGTCGCCCTGATTCCGAGGGGGAGTGCGTTCCATAGAAGTATGGACTGAATAAGGAAAGAAGAATGTATGAAGTCTGAGTTGTGAGAAGGACAATGAAGAAGAAAATTTTTAGTTGACCGAAGGTTCCTATCGTGGTTGCTGCCTAAGTATCGAAATTGTGATGTAAGATAAGATTTATACAGGGTATATCAAGACTGCTACCGAAAACGAAGCCGGGTGGTAGTTTAAGCGACTTCAGACACAATGCAACAGAAAAAGTTGCAAAAAAAAGCGACAATTTTTTTTTGGAATTTTTTTCTTATGACCATATTTGGGTGGTAAATAATTTTTTTCCTAAAATAATAGTGTATACCATTTATTTATAAATAATCTAAGGCATAAAAGTGTTTAAATTATTATTTTAGCAAAAACTATGGATTTACCACCTAAAAATGAAGATATTTAAAAAATCATAAAAAATAATTGTCACGTTTCTTTTCAAAATTTTTGGTTGCATTGTGTTTGTAGTCACTAAAACTACCACCCGGCTTCGTTTTCGGTAGCTGTCTTGAGATACCCGGTATAAGTAAATACAGTTAATAAATAATAACATACATAGTTCTGACCCCACAATAAGATACACAAACTGTGACTTGTCAGAAAGTATGAAATTTCTACCTAATCACAGATTTAAAAACTAAGGATAGGCCCTTCAGTACATTTGTAGTTGCAAAGATGATCTTGAAAATTGCGCTCAAGTAAATATTATGTTAACTTCATTTAATAGATTTCGTTTAAATGGTGATAAAAATTATTATTTTCATTTTTTATTAAACTTTCTGCCACAATACAAGGAAGCATTTACAAAATCGTTGCGAGCGACAACTAATTTCAGTAACGCTGCACTAGAGATGTACTGGAGCACGCACCACTTACATCAGAACACTACATGCTTTCCGCCTTATTCATATATTTATGTCAATGGACCTCATACAAACTTTAGAACGACCTAATAAAGGTTTCAGAAGGGAGCTGGATGCAGGCCGCTTTCAACATGTTGATGTAGAGATCCTTGGAAAGGCCTATGTTCAGCAGTAGACTTCCTGCAGTTGAAGACAATGACAAACTTAATCGATTGTATTATAATAACAATAAATACACAGATTTATATACAGCCTTGATCCCACATTAAAGTCAAGACCACGTCTTTTGGGTCGGTATCCCATCTTTATCCTCACTAATGGATGATGCAATTCGTAGAGAAAGTAATCCTAAGTATGCATTAATAAACAACGTGTTTACTGTGGCCACCATACTTAATAACTAAAGGAAAAGAACGTAGACAACGAAACATAAAGACATTTGAAATATTACTATACTATAGATAATTAGTATACATTACAGTATGGAGAACGAATGTGTAGCGCCCGATTAACTGTCAGTTTATCATTCTCTACGCCACAGACCATATTTAATATATCTCAAACAGAATCTAACATTTATCCACAAACAGTTTTTTAATACATTTCAATTTCATTGTCCCTAGAATTCTCTTTCAACGAACCGGTCGTGGTTGCCGATAAAAACTATGATTTAATGAAATCTAATGGCAATTTATCATTCCTATTAAACGTAAAATACTAACAACGCGAGCCAAACGGACAAGAACACGTTATAAAGACATTAAACAAACGATGAACATAAGCGAACGACCTTGCCCCAAATTGTAAAATTAATATTAGTATGGTAATATTAAACTTATACGGAAATATGGTTTATCAAATTATTCCACGAATTACATAAGATTTTCTTTGAGAAGACAAGATAAGATTATAAAAGTAATTATAATTACGCAGCTAAATGAAGTGTGGCTTATGAGTTTCCTTGAACAAGCACCGATATGGGACATAAAGAGATGAAAGAGAAACTCTGTCTTTAACTCTCAGAGAAACGCATAAAAAGCACATAACTAAAAAGGTTGGAACCAAATGAAAAATAAATAGCAAAGAATAGCAAAGAGAGAGGCAACATTTCGAGGCAAGAGGAATTATCCTCCATTATAATGGATTGAATAGCAAACTGTAATTATCAACAAAAAAAAAAACGAAGTAGGACCAAATATTGGTAAAGATTGCTTGTTTTATATAAAAAAGGACGGATAAGAATAATAAACAACATAAGGTATTTGATATGCAAAACTAACATCATAATAATAAGCGAAAACTCTCCCATACTGAAAATAGATTTTTGGTCTCGACCCAAAGACTGTTGTTATATCAATGAGTTATTAAAGTGATTTAAAATTAGGTCTCCGTTTATTATAGGCAGTCGTGACGTCCGAATATTTCTAGTATAAATAAATACTTTGATGTAATTTATATAGGCCTATTTCGATACTGAAATGTAGTGCTGGTATTGAAGAATTTGTAGCTAAACCATGCTTTGATCTCGAATAACATGGAAGTAAAACTAAATTTGAAAACTTAACTTATAACATAACTTAACGTTATGATAGAAATAAAAAACAACAGATATTGCTTATGCCTTACGTAATCCAGAAAGAAAGATCGATAGAAGCATTTTAATGCTATGATAATTCCAATTCTCACTGACTTTAAACAACGGAAAGTTATTTTTGAGAAAAGGCTTTCAAAATCATACGGTTTTGTTTCGATTGCGCAACGTTTAGTTAAAAGATTAATTCGGAATCATTATGTTCCCGATGCAACACGAGATAAAACTATTATGAAGGGAGATTATTCAGAGACCTTTGGTTACAGATAAGAGGTAATGTCACCATGATTTTCATTTAATTTATAAGATTATCGTTAAGGCATAGTGCGTGTTAAATGTGGTTGAACTTTCGAACCAACACCTTTATGATATCAAAATTTATGGGCGAATTTTCTAAGGATAATCGTGATATGCACTGCGATGTACTAAGGTTGTGAAAGAACAATAATCATGATGATTAAATTAGCTTAAGGAATAATTTTTTACTATATTAATCAAATTAATTGGCGCGAGGCTTAATGAAGTGAAGATTCATCAGAAAAAATACTGGATTGTTGATTAAAAAATATAGATAAATCAGAGTCTTCCATAAAAGTATACAATTTCAGTCAGTGAACATAGATTGTAAATATTTCGCATCCCACAAACTTCAATACCATCATAAAAATGACACTTTTAGAGGTATCTCACAGCATTATGACATAGAAACTAAAAATGCACTGACGCAATCTAATTGTATTGTTGTGTATCAACACGCCATCTTATCTCAATGTGGCCGATAGTGAGGAACTTACTATTAAGATTCATTGATAACCAATTGTCAGTGTGGTGAGAGTGTGTTTGTATGGGAGCACGAGGCTTTTAATTCGTTTAAGATAAGCTAAAGATGTAATAAATAAGACAAATGTGGCAATAGGAGCTTGTATGTGGCTAAAATGTGATTTGACGATAGAAGAATAGGTACAGCGCTTGACATGTTGAAACTGTATTTTTATTTTACAATCTGGTGGATTGTCTTTACTGAAAAATTGTACTAAAGATATTCTAAGTATTTCTCTTAGTTATTATTTAGATGGTATTCATAACCTTGGTTGGTACCGTGGCTGCATTGTATTCTAATAATTTGGTCTCGTTAAATCTTTCTACTAGCTATTATTAGCTAGCTTAGTATTAGATAATAATTATCTAATACTAAATAAATATATTATTAGCTAGCTTAGTAGCTTAGTTGGGCGCTGCCTGTGAAACGAGAGGCCGCGGGTTCGATCCCCGCACCGAGAGAAATGTGTGTGAGACCCACAAATATTTGTCTTGTTCTGGGTGTTTGCGAGACCAAAAGTCTTTCGTAGTTTCTGATACCCCTGACACTAGTTTAAATTGTTCTTAATGTGGGGTCAGGACTATGTATGTGTTTAATGTGTATTTATTTATTTTATTATTTATTTATTCATAACATATCTTGTTCATAATACCATAACGATAGTTTATGTTAATTCATTCATCCATTTTCGTCGCCAATTCAATCACGGTTACATTTTTGCATACATATTACTTGTGTCACTCATCATTTAATATTATATTAATGCGAATGGGACCTTGTATTCTAATATCATAATTGAGCCGGTTTGAATTTGTGGGTGGTAGGTCCTTCCGAGATTCGGAATGATATGCAAAATATAGACCATGTTTTTGGTGTGTTTGAAAAAAACTTAAGAAGGCTTATAAGGCATGATTGTTTTAATGATATACATTATCGGATCCTAGTAGGAACTATAGAATATGATGGAACGTGGCAAAAACTTGTGTTAAACATAATAATGTTTTTTTATATAATAATAATTGTATTAAAGAGTTCACACTGGTATATTGGAAGTTACTCTGTTTAAAACTGTTATGTATAGTTTTGAAAAAAAAAAGCACCTAGAGTGAGATTTATAAGAACTTTCTGAAGAATTTTCTATAAATCTATGTCCTTCTATTTCATCCATATACCAGATAAAATAAGGAAAATTCCTCCAATATTATTCACCGTCAGAAAACAAAATGTTTCCGAAATAAAGTTTAAATTCTTAAAACTAATAATAATGCTCAACCTAATCCATGTTCCGAGAATTTTACACGTCTGCAAATATGCAAGCTCAATAAATGTTAGCAATTTTATAACTCCCAAATACAGTCGGTATTAAACTGCATTATTTATATGCCGAATGTGACAAAATTATTAAAGCGATATGGAGATAAGGTGTGAAGTTGTTCATTTACATTCTTTAATACAAATAATTATTTGTGTAACCTTTTATAGATGTTGAATTTTAAAATTATTTTATGGATTTGATATTTTATTCTGATGGCAGAGATCAACTCTATTTATCAGATATTTTGTTGAATTTTTAATATAAGAGCAGACTATTAAAACCGCAGATTAATTTAGTATTTAAAGAAATTTATTTCTGATGGCTTTTTATCACCGAAAATATGATGAGGAATTATAAAATAAATGTTATCTATACATTTGAATTGTAAATATAATGTTACGTAATAAACGTTTTTTAGAATCCAAAAATATTAGTCTGCTATTTCGGCTAAATTATACGTAAAAAGATTTATTTATTAATTCTTAGCTGCATACAAATAAGAAAATACTTTTTTTTATTGCGATCTATTGCGAGACGAGCATGTTCGCTAGATGGTGCATACTAAGCAGTCAGTACCATGAATTACAATGCAATGCTGGGCATTCCACTACCTTCGACATCCTGGAACATTAGATGTTAAATGTCCAAATGAGTAGATATACTTAAAAATATTACAAATTAAGAAAATAATATTAGAGACGCCATTATAATTATAATCTTAGTAGTTAGGTTTACATCATGTATATTTTTGAAATGCTACGACTTGCCTAGTATGTAAGTCAAACAATAGAGACAGAGTATCCAATGGCGAGAAATGACAATTTTTCGGTCGACAAAATTCTCGCCTTGTTGGAACCGTATCGTATTTAGAAATGAATTATATCGAATCGAAATAATAGGAAAACAGTCCAGATGTTTCTTAAACCATGAATTGTAAGAGCGTGAGAAATCAGTCTACTGTGTCGCAATAAGTATTACCAAAAATAAGTAAATTCCGCTTAACGGGACTCCGATTTACTCGGTTAGTGATGCAAGAAGCGATATTGATTTCATAATCCTTTGATTCCGTACAAAATTTTTGTTTTATGTTTCATTCACAAGCTGTTAAAATAATATATAATAATATATTTTCTGATTAATTTCGTTGCGGGTTAAAGACAAGTTAGACATTCCCGGAGACTCGCCGAGCTTCAATGCTCGGTGTCATTACATTGCGTGCCACTGTTGATCCTGGCTTACAGGAGTTGCAGTGGCGGGTGTGAGGGCGGAACAGTCTCCAAGAAAAAAGCTGTTAAAATAGAAATAAATGTACTTAAATTAGGTATTTGCTAAGCATGAACTAGGTATTGTGGCAACTACGTCTAGGCGGACATTATTGCGTCCAATTTCAAGACATAATGTCTGTCGGCAGCCTATACTTTATCTAGACAGTATTGTCATTAAAAGGTGCGGTGTATGCGCTTAGTATAGTCATACTAAAATAGATAAGCTTACACCAGATAATCGGACATAGTAAAAATGTTGTATTTAATTTGCTCGGCTAATTTATTTCTCAAGATGTGTCCAGACTTATCATCATGTCGAAATAAGTAAATCTGTCTCTAATTTCTTATGTAGAGATTTTCAAAAAATAAACCCAAGACTTCACGGTTCAAAACCCACACAAGATAACACAGACTTCATGTCACTATAAAATTAAACAGAAACTACCGCAAATATCTAAAATATGTGTCGCTGTTACCTCACATTAATTCCGTTCATTCTCAGTCAGGAATCCGGTCTTACGTTCAATCATTCGCATTATGTGTCGTTCACTCGCGCGATCCAGAAATTCTGCTTGTTTGAAATATTTCATTCACATATTTGATATTTCATGTTTGTATTATTTGCGGTATGTGTCCATCTTCATATCATTATTAAGCTTTCTGTTTGTTGCTTTGGTCTAAATGTAGTTAGATTATACCGTTCTTATCGTTAGGATTTTGATCTATATAAAGTTGGATCGTAGGGTTGTTAATAATTGTATATCGGATACAGATCACCATACATTTTGAATAAAAAAATAATTGGTGAACTGCAGTTATTGTAGCATTGAGTAGGTATTATTGCGTTTGTTACTGAGGGATTACCATTTCATAACGTTCGCTTTGTTGAATTGGTATAAAAATATGTTATCGTAATAAGTAGCGTTTGATTCCTATCATAATTACCAACAACTACCTAAGACATTTTTCAGCGCCTATTAATAACATTTTTTTAAAAATATAAATACATACATAGTCGTCACGCCTGTATCCCATAGGGGTAGGCAGAGATAATAGACAGCCTCTTTGCATCCTGACATATGATTTTCGCTTCATCCACTTTCATCAACAATTTCATGCATTCTCCTCGGTTCAGGGTACTTTGGACCTGACCCTTGTTGAGGGTATCAACGATTCTGATGGTGTATGTTCTGTGAGGTCGACCCCTCACGTCTCTTCCATCCACATTCGTTCATCCATCCTCTCAATACTTTGTCAATTCTCGTCACTACGACCTCTAGTATCACTATTAAAAAAAATTACTCTTCGCTAACAGAAAATTTCTATCCTATACTATAAAACGTTCGAAAAGTAAATTTCCCGTTGAAAAAGCGAATAAAACGAACTCCAAAGAGATAGTAAAAGTAAACGCACGGGTGACGAAAGCGTCGCTGACCCACAAGGCGGCCGATTAATAAAATCCGCGGCGACCTCAAGCGACGCAACTTGTACTGATTTTATTTTTGTACGATATATTTCGGTGACATTATGCGGCTTTATCGCCCGCCTGTCTGGCCGAGAAGTTAAAATTACTCGGGATTATCATATCCACGAAATAATAGGGATGTCTAAATATTTGGGTGAGCAAACGTTGCGGAATGATACGATTTTCTGTGGTATGACGATAAATGTCTAATATTGAATATTTAATTCTGTTGATTTTATTCTCTAGGAAAAAAATCGGCGTCATTTAACTTACAAAATCTTTAATAGATTGCGAGAGAGACAGTATTATCATAGTTTATACAAAAATAATTTGCAGTCACAAAATTACGACTTATTAAAAACTGTCTACAATTATGTCTATAAAAGCGGGTCGATAAATAAATTTAATCATAGTAAACATTTGCTAAAATTTTATCGTTTCTACTAAATTACGTCTTAAAAATAATACGAAACTAGTAAAGTCATTCCATGATATTTAATATAATGGAGGAATTTTACTAAAACTCCAAAATGTATCAGATAAGGATACGACAATGACCAATAAAAGCAGCTATAGTTACATTTTTGTTTTTATTGCCTATACCAAACATGTTTTTTCACAACAAGAATAAAATAAACACCTCAAATTAGTATTGTTATGCATTCTATACGCGTGTTTTTAGAATTCTCACCTAATGTTTATGTAATAGTGCTATCATCAGTGACTTGCAAAAAGATGAGAGTACCACCTGTTTAATGCATTTAAATTAAATTGATCTGAGGTGCTAGAAAAGGAAAACCGCTTAACCAAAATAGATACGCTTAAACCGATCGCCATGTTTACAGGAAGTGTCAACAGCGCTTATTTCAGTCGGAGTCCATAATTTAATATTGTACAACTTACTAACACTGGTACGCTACTCAGCAGATGAAAGCCAAGATTAACGCCAGCAGTTAATTATATCATTAGAGTCTTTTTGCTCGCTTATAAAGTTGCAGATGTTGCCTTGGGAGTGCGCCGATACGGTCCGCAATCTCGGATTTCAACGAACCTATCTCAAAGGTTATTCAATAAATCTATCAGCCGGCGCGAACGATTCAATGCGTGAATGTTAACGTTCGTATCGCTTACAAATTTGTACACGTTTGTTACTGGTGGTAGGTCTCTCTTATGTGAGAGGCCGCCTGGATAGGTACCACCGCAATGTCTATTTCTCCTGTCAAAGAGCAGTGTAAATGCACTGTTGTGTTTCGGATTGAAGGACATTGTAGCCAGAGTAACTACTGCAAATATTGAGATTTCTTTTGTCTCAGGATGGCGAGCGCAGTGTAATTCAAGGTGTTGTTTGGTTTTGCTACTGTTTATGAGCGGTTGTATCGCTTACCATCAGGCGAACGGCAAGCTCGTCTCGCCATTCATTGCAAAAAAATAATTAAAAGAACACTAGTATGAACGCGGTACTTTTATTTGTTGCAGATCGTGTGTTCATCCGCCGAGCGTGCCTGCCGCGCCAATAGTTCGAAAAATGTGTAGGGAAACGTACGCCAACCGAACTGGTATCAATTGATATTGCATTGGTGTTGTCGGATTGAGTGTGGTGCGTGCGTGGGTATGCGAGCGGTTGTTGTGCAGTGACGGCGCCCGGGCGGCTGCCATGGGCGCGGCGCGCCATGCGTCCGCGCACGCGCCCGCTGCGGCTGCTCCTGGCGGCGCTGGCGCTGGCCTCGTGCGCCGCCGCCCCCGCGCCCGAGCCGCGCGCGCAGCGCTCAGCCAATCTCAGCCACATTACAGGCACCTCGCGCACCATACAGATGTTCCTCAAGAACAGATACCTGCAGCTCATGCCCGATGGCACCGTCAACGGCACCACAGAACACAGCAGCGTTTACAGTGAGTACACACAACTAACGCTCGAATACACAAATGACATTCAAATATTAAGTTGCTTTTAACTATGCACGACGCGATTAGCCTGTATATTTAAGCGGGAGTCGCATAGCTCAAACGCGACTTAAATATGTGTGTGACACTCACAGAGTTACACTTAACTACGTAAATATACGTGTAACTGGGTCGTGCGCAAATAAAACCCAACATAATAACAGCCTCCGTGGCACAGTTGGTTAGACGCCGCCTGTGAATCGAGAGGCCGGTACCGCACCGAGAGAAATGTTTGTGCGGCCCCTAAATATTGATTTCAGGTTTGAATGTTTGTGAGACCGAAAAGTCTCTCATAGTTCCTGATACCCACAACACAAGACTCGATCTTAGTGTGGGATCAGGACTATGTATGTGACTGTTGGTTGTTATTAATTTACATTATAATATTTGAATGTCGTTTGAGTATTCGGGCGTACATGTCTTAGAATAGAGAAAATGATTATCATCTCATAATGATCAACATGGAAAGATTTGCACTTAATAACGATATGCAATAGCTAAGAAACTGACCAAACATCATTTTTTTGGCCAACCAGTTTGTGATTGATAAAGTTATGTTAAAATGTTTAGCGAAGATAAACTTTTAAAAACAATTGAACTCTATGCATTCGCTCTTAAAGAACGAATGAATAAGCGATGGAATGAATGTGTGAAAGCGATGTATTAATGAACGTGAAAATGAACACACCAATTAAAGAAATTAACGACTGATAAATATTGATTCGTTGTTACTTGTTTCAATGTTATTTGCATATTTTGGAGCACAGCTATATGTGCAGCATCTGTGATTAACATTAAAATACATAAAACTTGTATCTATATTGAATCTTTATGCATTCCAAATGAAAAACTTTTATGTTACTTGCGTGTTGATAAAATAGCAATTCGCTGACAAGATTTTATCTAACAAAATACATTCCGAAAACTTTTATTTAGCTAGAATTTTCTGTTACGACATCGAAACGAGGTCAGGGAACTTGTTAGTGCGGAAAAAAGTTTAAAGTAAAAGATCTCTAAGCTGATATCCATTTGTTCAAGTCTCCGTGGAGATTAGGTAATAAAAATACTAACTTTTGCTGCGTCGGTGGAACGACTTTTCGCTTTCAATATAATCCAATATCCTTTTTCCCAAAATTGTTTTAGCACAATAAAAGTTTTGTCGTTTGAAGAAGATGTTCTTATAGACCGTAGGTATTCGTTTCAAAAAGATGCTATTTGTCTAAGTCAGGTGCTGGTTTCATTATAAAAATACAGGCTGAAAACTTTGTGACCTTTGCTTCAAATATGACATTAAAAAAACAACCGAAGTATTTAACCTTCATGTTTAACTAGAAAAGGTTTAACGATGGGAGAATACGAGTATGAAATAAAAATGTACCTCCGGCCAATCAATCGGTTAATGCCTTTATAGGCTGTGAATTTTATTAATCCATAAAAATCGGACCGATCGCAACAAGTTGTTACATCATATTGGATTTTATGTGTTTCAGTAGTTAAGTACTGCTGTTCTGTGTATTTATTTTATATTTTTACACACCAGTTTATGAGAAATAACTGAATGTATGTGGGAATAGTTCTGTATCGGGTCAAATGAAATAAAGATAGTCTTGCCAATCTTCAATATATTTCATATTAAATAAAACTCATCTTCACTTCATACGTCTTCCGTCTTTCACGTCTTCCGTCGTCTTCCAGACTGTTCTCTTCTATTCCGTCCTTGCATACTTCAACATCTATATCATTCATCCTCTTACTCTTTCCATCTTAAATACTTTCATTAGTCATCTCTTTCACACAAACCACGTTCCATATCAGTCATACGTCAACGTTCCATTCTACTCATCTTTCATAATAACATTCAAATCCTACATCTCGGCCATACTGACATCTGACTGCCCTCAGTCAGGTCTTATTTACATCACCTTTCATTAAAATCACAACAACTAAATTAAACATCATCAAACAAATTTACAACAAATCTTACAAAACATCTTATCCTAAAAAAAACAAATAACAAATTACACCTCTTACAATAAATACAAAACATCCACATACAAAACAATTTTGATTTTTCTTTCTTTTCCGCTTGTAAATTGTCCAACTATCTTTAAATCTTCCGGGTCGGTGTTCAGTAAGATCATCGTATTGGTTCATAAATAATAGCCATCTTAGAAAGTCGTCCAAAGGCTTTGCTCGTGATACAACCTCTTTTCCCATCTTTTTTGCTTTCGAGTACCTGGTTCTTCTATTACTTCTTATTGGAAATAGCTGCAACTTACTATACACATCTTCTGTGTCCATAGGATTGTCAGCTTCCATACAGAAAACTTCCTTTTGCTGGTTCTGCAGTTCTTCGATCTCAACCTCAAACAGTATTTTTGCTGATGTTTCGTCGTAAACGTCTTCAATATTTTCGTCATTACTCGTCTTAATTGAATTTATTTCAACATCGTTGTTGCATTGTGTACAACTGACAAATACGTTGTCATGGAGATCGCAGTTGTCGGGATTCACACCGTGAGCGCTAGGTTTGCTCTCGGTGACACTCTTAGTTCGCAAAACCTCTTTGATACAAATTTCGCTTGGAAACTCCTTTAAGATTGCTGCTTTGAAGTCTTCGTACGTCTCGAACGGATCCTCAGACCTCAACCACAAATCTGCGGTATCCGTTAGAGACTTTTTCGCAACAATCAGCGTTTGTCTCGGTGTGAAATTGAACTTTTCACAAACATTTTCAATGTCCTGCGCCCATTTGACTGACGAGTATGATATGTCCCTCCCATCAAATTTAGGACATGCATCCCAACTAAACTGTCGTATTCGTCTATCCATCTTACATCTTACCTCTTCATCTTTTCTACTTTGCGTCGTCACATACCAGATCCCGGCCAGCTCACGTCGTTCGTGCCGGTTTTCCAGTTACGTCTTCTTCTTCTTTTGACCCGAAATACGGAACTATCCCGGACGAGCCCCCAAAAATATGTGGGAATAGTTCTGTATCGGGTCAAATGAAATAAAGATCGTCTTGGTAATCTTCAATATATTTCATATTAAATAAAACTCATCTTCACTTCATACGTCTTCCGTCTTTCACGTCTTCCGTCGTCTTCCAAACTGTTCTCTTCTATTCCGTCCTTGCATACTTCAACATCTATATCATTCATCCTCTTACTCTTTCCATCTTAAATACTTTCATTAGTCATCTCTTTCACACAAACCACGTTCCATATCAGTCATACGTCAATGTTCCATTCTACTCATCTTTCATCATAACATTCAAATCCTACATGTATATTTATCTATCAGCTGTTTGCCTTCAACCGTGTCTTGATTATGCTTCAATAAGTTTTCGGTAGTGAAATAAGACAACGCAAAATATTCTTGACTAAATAAAAATAATTACTATTAATATATTATTTAGGAATCAACCACTTCATATTATTTCTAGCCATATTTTCAATATGAGAGCCATTTGTGTAGCTCTTTGTCACCTTTCATACAACTTTGAATAATTTAGTTTCAAACTATGCTGCGGTGCAACACTCTTGCAATGCTTTCAAGTCATTTTACTGTAACTTCAAAACATATTAATATTAAATTATTATACCGTAACTGTTATAGGTTTATAAGCAGATACTAAAATAACACTAAAATCTAAAACAAGATTAGAAAATGAGTATATATACATATTTTGCAAAACGGATAAAATTATTTCGAAAGTAGATGCAATTACTAGTAATTAATATAATACCAACGTTGGTATAATTCCATTTTATGATCTTTGATACAAAATAATTCGACTTCAGCTCTTAAAGGTTTTTCTTGATGTAAATTATCACCAGCCAACAAGTTTTAAATGCCGTGTCTGCGTAACTTTATCAACAGTTAAATTAATAAAACATTTTTATCAATGTAATTCCACCTCTCTAAGATAATCCTCTCATATCTAAATCAAACTATCCTCGGAGTAATAATTAGTCAAATATATGACTGTGAGATAAAACGATACAAACCAGATCTAGGCATAATGAACACGTTTCCTTCGTCCTGAGACATAAATCATAATATTCTTTTTTTAAACTAAACACCGTGATTAAAGCGCTTGGCTGTAAAAATAATAACAATGCCAGGGCTGTGTTATGCATGGTCATACGGTGTAAGAATTGAATTTGTGTTAATAGCAATGGCCCTGGGGCTTCAGTTGGTGGTCCGTTGGAGTAATGGTTGGTTCGTGGTGATATCTAGAGATCTTCATCGGTTTACCGCTGCTTGTGTTACAACCTTTTTATTGTTTTTTTATATAGCTGTATATTTTTGAGAATAGAATGGTTTTGAAATTGGAATTGCTTTTAATTTATTTGTTATGCTTGTTAGCTAAATATGTATTTTTTTATATTTTGCTATTAAGTTAATGAGCATATTATAGCGTGTATCAGTTAAAAATCAATTTCACATTTTATGGATCGATTAATATTAAACAGTTTATTTCTCTCATAAACATTAATTAATTGCAAAAAGGGATTTAATTAAAATAACTTTTTACACGATTTTATTTGCTTGAGTTATCAAACAAAATATTGCTAATGGCGGTTAATTGCGGGTTCGACACAAAATGTCCATGCGACAGTAATCCGAAATGTTTCGTGAAATCCGACCTCCGTGATGCCTGATACTCGGACCTTATTCAAATTGAGTGCGAATAAAAAAATTACGGGCCCTAATGGCGTTTTACAAGTTTGGATTTTTCAATTAAACATATCGGATTATCTTTTAATTTACATTCGTGTGGAACGTTAATTGAACTTACATTAAGGTACATTATTGAGACTTCACACGTTGATTATTTGCATATTTAGATATTCGAGTAATCTCCTTACGGCAATAGTCGCTAGGTCCAACTCGCTTCAATAGGATTGCTGATGAAAATTAAATGTTTGACGGCTTTTATACAACATTTTATTTCCTGTTGCTGAAAATTAATATGATGGTAATAACCTTATTGATATGATTAAATAGGCACTTTGAAGAGCTGACATGCATTTTTGAAGAATAAATAGACTAATCTAAAATCTCATTAGTATTCCAGATAGTTTAGACACAGATGTTATTTACTAATGAAATTACCTAGACCTTGTTTTTCTGAACCCAAATTGCAAGTGATGATACAAGGCTATCGCCACGGCTGAGGCTAATTTCACAAAGTGTAATGCAATTAGATATCGAACTCTGGACCTCACGGTTCAAAGCCACATGATGACACCAGCCTAATGAATGCTAATTGCTAGAGTAACTAAATCAAATAACGCCCGTGTCTCGTGTAGCTACATAAAAACATATTATCGCATTATATAATGACAATAATTCTAGTATAAAAGATTGTCGTACACCAGCCAGAAACGGCAGTAAACACTCAAGAATATCACGCCGCATGTTAATTATTAGAGTTAATAAATCTGGCAACACCGTTATGTGACGTGTGCTAGCTGTTTCATAATTTTTCTCACCATTGCACCTTCGTTTACAAGCATTACTACTGGATTTAAGTTATAATTTAGCTGTGCTATAACTTACACCGTAAACGTGTCTTCTATAGAAAATACTAACAAAGAAGCATTAAATATTAATGAATTGAATGGTATTAATTCTAGAATCTTGAAAACCAAATTGATCATAGATTCTTGGTCAGATTTTTTGATTCTCAGTTAAGATTACTCTAGTTTGGCAACAGAAAAATATAAACTACGGTCAAATATTCCATGGATAACTTGAACTTCAACTATCTGGGGTTATAAAATTCATTATTGACTAAATCAATTAGGCCAATGTACTATACATTCACAGTAATATACCTCACATTGAAGAGACAACCATTTCCATTGCGGCAACAAAAAAATAAGTTACAATCATACCTATTTATTCCAATCTTTTCGAATTTAAAGCTGAAAATTTGAATTATAAGACATCTAAACAAAACAGAAATAAATGCTGCACATACATCATATTCTAAGTTGTCGGATATTTCAACTCGTAAACGCATTCTTATCTTTCTGGCGTAAACAAAATAACACGTCATTAGAAGCATCTAAATTGTGAACTAAGAATATGCATTTTTCATGTGCTAACTGAAATGACACACGGAAACTGGCAGCATTTTGACGAGCAGCTATTAATTTCAACATTTTCGTTCCTACTTTTCGCTTCTTTATTTTTGTTTGACCGTGAACTAATTTCGCTTGCAATTAACAGTCCAGAATGTTTTACGGATTCCTCATAACTGTAGTGTTTATTGTAATTTGTATTCTTATGAGTTCATAAGTCTCAGATTATCTTCATTCCTTAAATGATAATGTCAAGTTGACGGTTCATCTTTTTCCTCATTCAGCTTCTTCCTACAACCTTTATTATAATATTTTCATTTACGCAATAAGTAATGCTTTGATTCATTAATATTCACTTGAAAATAACCCAAATTAATAAATAGTTCTTAATATTCACATATCTAAACATTTAAATGTATTGAGGATTTCAGGAATCATTTAATTTTGCGTTTCCATAAATGAATTAATTATCATTATCTAAGTAATATTAGAACGTTACCTTTTATTCATTATCTTATATTTAAGGTTCAATGCACAAAAATTTCTGCCCACTTAGAACTATCTTGATTTAACATCTTCTATTACCAAAATTATAGTATGCATGAATTCCTTTGGTACGCCTAATTTGCCGTTTCAAATCGTAATGGCCGCTCTATTTAAGTATACATATTATGTTCGTTTTTTAACATTCCGTTCTGTACCAGATTACATTTCGTCAGCCGCAATCGTCCCATGTACATATTTTAAAATGTTATAAAAACACCCAACATCACTTCCCGGTAGTAATTTCCCCAGATTGCGATATTTAAGCCTCTTGTCCGTTACACATGTCTTACAACATTATATTTTGCATCTACAACAGCTATTACAAACTCTACTTCTTCGGAATACAGTTGGAATTCATTTGTGATGTTCAATCTTAGTGTATTTATAGGTTTGTATCCACCAGGCCTTGCCTTGTAATCCATTGGTCTGATTATATCAACTATTCTTTTATTGAGCGTGATTTGGCAGCGATTGTTGTACAGATTGCTACAAATGCAGACGGTTGCTATTAAGATTACTAACATGAAAGTTCGAAACCGCAGTGTTTGAGGCGTATAGATACGCCGATAAAAATATATTTCGTAATTTTTATCTGTGAAACGCGCAATGTGGCTAATTTATCAAGAACTTTAGCTAGTGGAGAAGCGTGTGTGATGATAGGCCTTGTGATTTTTGATGATATTTTGATTAGTCATTAAGTATCTTTAATAGATTTTAAATTAATGGTTTTTGAGCATGTAAATTGGAGGTTTATAGGTTTAATTATAGGGTTTAATAGAATTCTATTATGGTAGCTATTGCTCGCAGCTTCATTTGCGTGGAGCTTTTCGGTTAGTCTTTTATGCATTTAATACGCTAGCCATTAGAAGCTATTGATTGATTTTACAGATCGAATTTCTCTTACAATGAGTTCAGATCGTTAATGTTGCGGCGGGTTAGGACTCGTAGTCTATTTAAAATTGCCGAACTTTTCTAATAACCCAATGTCATTTAAAGGACAAGAAACAAAATATTATAATTGTTGCCACGTTTTGTGATTCGTCCATGAGTTAAGAATTAAATTCTCACTCTTCAAAAATAGTCATACAACTATAAATATACCGATTGCTATTAAGTATTGACTATTAAAAGTAATTTTGCAAGTTTTAAAGGGCGCCGAAGACTAATGGACAAAGACAATTACCGCCTTATTACAAGACGTAGTTTATCTAAAAACTTTAGTTTAAGTCGCAATAAACTATGGTTTATATAAAATTCATATTACAAAAAGTGGTTTTACGATAAACCATGGCCTTTTTGATGGTTTATCGCTAAACGTGACCGCCCCCTAGTTTAACGGTGGTCTAAATCGTAAACTTCCAAATATTTCTTTTGGATTTAGTGTCTATTTCATCGTATTATGTTACTTTTACTGTAAAATTGATATTAATATGATGAATTTCTTCATTTTTAAGGATTTTGCAGCCTTTGAGCGATAAAAAACGTCATGTCGGTCCAACAAAACACGTCTACGCGTCAAACCCTGTTTTGATTTTTTCCAATAAAAATATACGCAAAAGGATAGGTTTACCAAACATTTTGCAATGTAATCATCCATATAATAATGTTGGTTTACTCACTTTTTCCTAATTACTCAAATTCACAGACCATTTTTCATTTTGTAGGTCCACCACAACACGATTTTATTACATTAGATTACTATGTAATTACCTAAGCGACAATTATTTTATATCACCTCACTTCACATACTTCGTTGACTATATAGTAAATGCATTCCAATCCAATGCTAAATGAACTTATTTTTGCTCGCTATAGTTTTGTTTATTGTTATGGTTTCATGTAACGCGCTAGAATGTTACGTTCCATCACACGTGTTTGGATGTGTCACTAGCTAATATAACATGAATCAAATGAAAAAATTAAATTGAAATCGATATACCAAACAATATTGACATTCAAGCAAAATGTCCAACCCTCAATAGGTTCAATACGCCTAAACATTATTAAATCATTAACATTTTATTAAAATGTATTCTTTTCTGTGGATATGGAACGTTGCGATGGAATGATATCACCTTGAACGAATATTATTTGTATTAATCTGTGGTTGGTGTATAAACCACGGTTCAAAAGAATGAACCAAGAGAACCATGGTTTATTAATGTTTTGTAATACAAGTAAATTTAAACCATGGTTCTGCAGATTAGACTGGTTTTATTAGACCAGGTTTAAACCAAGGTTTATTTCGCTTTTTGTAATAAGACCGTTTGTGTACAATTTAGGCCAAAAAAATCATCCAAACGTACTTATGACACATTTTCCCATGCATTAATGGTATCATGATGGGAAACTGGTGTTTTTTTCGGATCGATTGATGGCACATGTTATGCAACGTATTTTGTGTAATTTGGACATCTGTTGAAGACGGGAGTATTTAAAAAAGTTGATCAAGTGTGTGTTAGGCTTGTGTCATATGGGTTCTGTAGTATGCTATAGAGTGTTTTTGAGAGTTAGCAGGTTGGCTTTTAACTATAGATACAACTTTTTGCCTACATATAAAATGTGCCTATACACACATTGGTTTTAATGATCAGTTGGGATATTACTTATAATTATTTTCGCTCGCGGAATCCTAAAAATGTAACCTTTAGATGACTAAACTTAGTTTTATTTGAATTGTCTTTTTTTATATTAAAATAACATAAAAACATATGAGTAAATTTATGAGTATCGTTGAGCTATAAAATTGCATATTTATTCAAAATATATTTTCCTAAATTGAAAACATTTTTCCATCATTTTTCAACACAAATTTATATTTCGGCCACTAAACAAATCTCGCGTTATTAAACATTGTTCTTCAGTTTCAAATGTTCAAATCTTTTTATAATAAAAATAATTTACTATAAAAACGCTACCATGTTATAAATCATACTAACAATACATTCAAATCGAGACGAACCCACAAACATCATTCAAAAACCCTTCTGGAATCCATGACATTAGTTAACAAATGGCTTAATGTAGTTCTCAGTACGTTTATAGTTGTTTTGACTAATGGATGAAGTATTGCGTATAATACGAAGGCCGTGAACCGAAATAATGGCGGTTAATTAAACAGTTTACTTTAGTATTTAGACTAAGCTGCCGACAGCACGCTGTCGACGTTAACTTTCAGAAAAATAACATGTTAATTAGTTTAGTTTGATTGCGCGTAAGGAATTTCTGTTACAGGAATTCGTAGGGTTAATCCTTGCGCATATAAATTTATCTATAGTTCTCTGTATCAGCCCATATACATCCCACTGCAGGGCACAGGCCTCCTCTACAATCGAGAGTACGAATGAGAGTGGTTAGGCCATATAGTCCACCACGCTGGCCTAGAAGAAAGAAGCATGTGATGTTGAAACCTTAATCATGTTATTAAAAATATATTTGAAAGGTCGGCACAATAGTGTCGACAGCAAAAAGATAATCGTCTGTTATCAGTACAAAGCCACCTTAACTTCTACTCACAAATTAGCTGTAAGAGATTCAACAAATGCTATGACAAATAGGTATGAATGAAAATCAATATTATATCAATTTTCAAAGCCAAGTGCGAATAGTGTCAAGCCGCTATTTAAATATAGCTTTGAAAATAGAGTGTTTAGAGCTAAATGCAGTTGGTTTACTACGCTTATACTCGATGTGACGTCTAATAACTGATTTGACAAGCTAACTCGATGTCTTAACCAAGTTGAAATTTATTTCACAACTGCAAATATGTCTGCGTTTAGCCTGCGATATTGCTATTTCGGTATAGGTTATATGAATTTTAATTTGTACCTTAAGTGTCATCTTTGCGATTTGGTAAGTAGAGATACTAATTTGGCAGTTGAACAAATCTAATGGACCTAATTAGTGTTTTTTAAGAAACTTGTTAAGGCGAATCTAGTCTATTGGTGCTTTAAACTTTGAATGTTATTTTATCTTTCAAACTGTAAATACCTAATTGAGATGTAAAGGAAGGGTTTGACACAGTTTAATATTTTTAATCCTTATAGCTTCTAAATTATAATATGGGAATGAGTATTAAAAGAAAAAGATAATAATATAGTTTACCAATAGTATTATTGGCGGAGAGGCGCCATCATAAAAGTTCGAAAAAACCGTGGATATGTCTTAAAATCCATTTTTTTTTACTTTTAAAATATTTGGAATTTTTATTGCGGTTTTCAAATATTTATACCAAGATGTAAAATTAGAGTTACTTTCTTAACACAATAACATATTCATAATGCGCATTCTCTGGCACCTAGCCTAACTTGCCATAGCAAGCTATCTCCCAAACCCAAGATTATCACCTCACGACCCATCAACCGCCGCCATCTTGGAAATATGCGCCCCACACCCCATAAATAAATCTGCTGAAGATGTAAGAACCGATTCGTTTACTGTATCAGTCATCTTGTGTGGGTAGAACAATACTGAGGGTATTTTCTATAATATTCCTTGTTTAATGATATTTACCGATACAATTGTTTGTGTGGACAGTTTTTTTGGTGTGCAGTGTACCGTGAAATTGAATACAGGTGTCGATTTGCAATTGGAAATGTTAGGTTATGTTTGAGGTTTAGTTGGCTGAGGTATTTGAATACAATACGACAAACTTTGAGGTTGTTTCCGAACATCTATTGACATGAAGCGAACTGTTTACTCCTGGTATGTGAGAGTAGGTGCCACCGCAATGTCTATTTCTCCCGCCAAACAGTAATGTAAATGGACTGTTGGGTTCCGATCGAAAGACATTGTAGCCAGAGTACTACTAGACATATTGAGACTTAACATCTTATGTCTCAGGATGGCGAACGGGGTGGAATGAAATGATGAAATGCTAAGTATTGCTTTGTAATTCATGGGGTTGTTTAGTCTGGCTACAGTCTGCAGTCGTATTGCTTACCATCAGGCGTATGACATGCGACCACCATGAACATGTTGGCAGCCGCGTCTGGTCCGTTTACCAATGGGCCACCAAGCTCTTATTATTCTATAATTGTATTCTAATTGTCACTCATTGAATTCTAATAGTCATATAATTTTGTTGACATGAAGCAGTGATGATCGACCGCAGATTTCGAGGTCGGTTAGGTCCGTTAAACTTGGTTAATTCGTTTGCAGTAATTAGGCTTGTTTGTACGGGTTACGTCACATCGAGTTAACTGTGCATCGGAACGGGTTCAAAATCGAGTTCTAATGAATGATTTATAAATTTATTTACGCACTTTGTCGTATTCTGTTAATTATTTGGATTTTTATTGTCGTATTTAATTACGTGAAGAGTTACGTAACGCGTGAACATGAAATGTTTTGGGGAAAAATTGTGATGGAAAATACCGACTTGTAAGTAAGGTAATGTTTTTCATTCACATAAACTTTAATTAGTGTCGATCCCGCAACCTCCAGTTTCATAGGCCAATTCTCGTATAGTATGCAAATAAGGCTATCATTTGTTATAAAATTTCATCTACGACTTTCTTAGTTCCATCTAGCATTATCCTTGCCAGTGCTTGGCTCCGTTTTCCCAACCAATCCATTATTACTTTTCAAATTATTCTATATAACAATACAATTCCAATAAATTCGATACCAGCTTAAAACACGCACCCAATTATTCAAAACAAAAGCATCACTTTTGCCTTAGAGTATTTATATATAGAGGGAGCGCTGTCATACATTCGCGTTTTGAAAAACGTAGATATTTTCTTGTTCGTAATGTTGGTAGTGCTCCTATATTAGTAAAAAATAAATTAATTATTTAGCAATAAATTGCTATAAATTCCTTTGATAGCTGAAATTATATTTAGCTATTATCCTTTTAAAACGAGTTTGAGTGGAATTAAATAGACCTAAACTACTTATTTTTATATTTTCTTTCAAATAATTTATGTACGTTGCACAACCTGTTCAAATATTAGCCAATAGGAGGGCAGAAAAAGGTGGCCCGGCACCACCATTTTTATCTACGTTTTTGAAGTACCAGCGCTCCGTCTATATATATATATATATATATATATATATACTCTAAGACTTTTGCATAAGCTGCCCTAATCTGATGCATTCCCTTTACGCCGATGCGATTCGACGCTAAATAAAAACCGATAAGCCGGACAACGACAGTCGGACACCGAACAGCGGCACTACAAACACGATGTCCGAAAACTCAAGTCTCGTTAAAACGTGTCCGACAAACCGGACAGTTAGTGCGACAGTGGCACCTTGGATACGACGCCGGCTTGTTAAAGGATTAGGTGTTAGTGCTTAATATATCAACTGGTTTGAAGGTTCCAAACCTTATGCGGTTTGTATAGGAATTTAAGATGTATAAGAATACATTTATGTTTAATTTTATTTTACTTTATCGGTTCATAATCATCCATTGATGAACATAGGATTAATCTACTCTAATCGAGAGCATGATTGAGATGCCTATCACTCGTTAGATACTAGGATTGAAAACCAAACTGACATTACAAAAATATCAAGAGTTGTACGCCCAGCGACTATATGGCCTAACTCCTCTCAATAGAACGATAGTTCAGAAGGTCCACGACTTGCAATAGTACGTATATTATAAAGATAAACAATATGTGTGCCATAGCAAATGTACGTTCTCTACTCTCTTGAATACATCAAATCATGCACCCACCTAGTGATCAAATGATATTGTGACTACATCTGTCGCCAATCATCAACACAACATTTAAAAAGAAATATCACATACTTAAAAAAAGACATTTGAACAGTTTTATGTGATATGACTAAAAAAAGCAGAAACCTCATAATAATACTAAATGTATGACTGAAATATATTACTTTTGATTTGTATTAGATCATTTATTTATAACATAGTACATAGTAAATTTTGTGGAATATAAATTATACGACTTATCAGAACACGAAATAAATTACATAAATAAACATAAAAAAGACCAATTAAAATTCATCAGGCCTATTTCGCTAATAAAAAAAAAACAAAAACATACAACACAAATTAGTTCTAGGCCTACATTATACTCTAAAAGCTTCTATTAAGAATGAAATACTTATGTTAATACACACTAACATAAAAATAAAAACAGCATATTATAATAGCATTAAAAATCGCATGAATTTAAAGTAGGATTTTGCTAAAAACTTATGGGCTATGAACGTGATAGCTAGTACGAATGTCATTTTTAAAACATTTTTCTAATCAATATTGTTCTAATCTTTATTAACTTTGACTTGTTATTAATAAAAAATAAAAATAAAACTATCTTTGGTCTCACATCATCCGACAACTTTATAACATCTTCAAGATTACCGCCATATTTATGCAGGCAATGGACCTAAGTAATAACACTACTAAATTACACTGTACTTTTTACTAGAACATTTTAACCTGTCATCGCGTCGAACAAGCTAGTACACAGACCAAAAGGGTAAAAAAGCGTACTAAATGACCCATACATATGCATGGCCTGAGTCGCATCGACGACAGAGAGATTGATCACTCCACCGTTTTAATATAGCAATTTACACCTAGTTACTCTTTTAACAACTTCCACCGACTTCCTTATAAAATCATCGCATTATTAAACATGGCCGCGTGTGGGAAAATTTCAAATTTGGAATTCGGTATTTAAAATTTTGACGATGGGGTTTAATTCGAATGGTGATTGCGGAATATATTATTTTTGTTTATGGTTTTACGGGTGTTGTTATTTTATGCCAGTGCTAGATAGTTTAAAATAAGTATTAATAGTGAAAAGAAAATAAAACGCAGATATTTTTATAGATGAAGAAACAAGTGAATAATAATGCAACGGTCATATATCAAGGAAATACAAATCAGGCCCTATTGTGATAATTGGCAGATGATTCATGTTACATTTTCAAATAACTGCATTGTCAATTATTGCTCAAGTGTTCATGAATGCATCTAGCCTTGATCCAATGGATGGTGTTAATTCAGCAAACGACACATCAATGCAAATTTCATGTAAATTATTAACTTTAGTGCGCGTAATAAAAAAACAACGCGCTATTATTTAACGTGTTTACCGAGCGCCCATGGCCATAGACAATAGTTTGTAATTTATGGAATAGACACATCGCCATAAAGTTCAATAGGATGACATAATTCGTCTGCACGGTTAGAATAATTCTTAATAAACATTTTCTATGTATGCAATTGGTTGTGACAGGTGAGATCAGATGTTGGCAAAAAGTGGCCGCAGTTTAATTTATTTTGTGTGTAATGTCCGCCAAGCTAATAGTTAGATGTAGCTGTTACATCTGCTTAATTAAACTCTGAGATTGACAGACATTGCAGTCCAACCGGTTGGAAAGCTACCGAGCTTTAAGAACATTAAATTTTGTATGGGAGATCCTGATTAGTAAGTGAGTAATAAGTATTGATGTTTTTAATTATTACTTAGAAGGGCCAAATTTCCGATTTTCGAAATTCTAATATCAAATATAGTCAAATTGGTTAGTGATCTGATAGCGATCCGAAATCCTGTCGGAAATATGGCTATTAATTACAGTAATTATAACGATTAATTTTCATCAGTGTTATATAAATAGCAAAAATTTGTGAGATACAAATCGTAAGTGCGGTCAATTACAATCGCGTCTTATTTATTTTTTAATTTCCGTCGATTTTCAAATTAATCGATTGATTCCATTGTCATTCTATTTTCAAAATTAAAATCGATTATAATTATTGCAATCACATTGGCTTATTTTTATTAAATTCCTTAGCTTTTTAATGTGCCGTTATACAGCGTGTATCTAATTTCACATTGCAACAATTATTTTCGAGTTGGCCGGATCCGTGCGCATGGAGATTTATTTCATTTAATTATCCGTAGAATTAACATGGCTGGACATCGCGGATGACAACCAGTATCATATTGCGTGTTAGCAAAGAATAAACACATCTATACAGACCTGTTAGATTTCATATAATGGAAAATGACTTTATTTTGAAATCTAGCGAGGCCAAATATAATTTCTCGACGCCACTCTGAAAAACTGTAACTTAATGATATAGTATCACTGCAATAATATTCAGCTATAAGAAGGACACTTATAAAACAGGCTTCTTTTGAATTATATCAAGTTTTTGATAATAATATGTTTTAACTGTCATGTGTATTATAATAATTTTTGTTTTCTTTACAAAACTTTAATATACCCAAATACAAATATACTTACAATACAGTAAATCTAATTTAGATCTGTGATATGTTTAGATCGCCAAGCCTTTGTGTGTTCATTACTTTAGTTTCAAAGTTACACAATAAGTGCCTCAACCCGGAACCGAACTAACTACCGCATGCATTAAGCGCCACATAAATTCCGCCTTTGTTGTATGTGTTAAACATTTTAGAATGCGTGTTGTAATGTTGGATTAAAATTAAACATTATATTTCATGTATTTTGATTTCACATAAAAATATAAATATTCAATGTAATTCAATGTAGTTAAACTTAGCTTTTCACTTGGGTATTTTTAAAAATTAAGAGCCTCTGTGGTACAGTTATTTGTACGCCGGCTTTGCAACAAGAGGCCGCGGGTTCGATCCCCGCACCGAGAGAAATATTTGTGTGATCTATGGGTATTACTTTCTGGTCTGGTGGTTTGTGAGTCTGAAATGTCTCTCGTAGTTTCTCATACCCACGACACAAGACTCGGTCTTAGTGTGAGGTTAGGACCATGTACGTGACTGTTGGGTGTGTTTATAAATGTATTTATACCCTTATAACAAACATTATGAATAGCAAAATTAATACCATGATTTAACTAATTTACGTTTATATGGTTGATTAGCGGTTTCTTATGAATTAAGAGGAGTGAAATTCTGATACAAGATTTATTTTGAAGACTTTAAGCTGTGTTGAGTTTATTTATGAATAGATACAACCCGCGTAACAGGTTAATGACGAATCCCAATAGTATTTTTACCGTTACAGAATATTGTTAATATAAACAATTCATTAATTCTAATACGGGTTTGAACCCGCGCCCTCGCGTTCCGGAGGCAATAACTTATCCATCTACATACAAATACATTCTAAGATAATGGTAATAGTATCTTAATACGTCCACTTAATACTGGTAATTATATTGACGCGTATAATAAATATATTAAAATGTTGAACGAAACGCGTGCGGATTACGCATTTATTTTGCGTATTTGATAAAATACATGCGTATTAACTAATCGGCATGCGTAATTTACTAAACGGCATGCGTAAGTTACACAAGTATTTTGTGTATTTGATAAAATAGTCTCTGTGAATGGGAGTTAATATAAAATTTTGTGGACCCTTTGCAATCTTACTGATGGGACAATAAGTTTGGATTGTAAGTTGAATTTTGTTTCTATTCTGACTCTTCGATTATCATTCATGCAATAGGAATAAAATAGAGATCCTTTTTTTAAATATATTCTATTTTTCTATTGATTTTATGTTTTTGTTTTTATACCTTTTCATTTTGACAAAATCTTCCATAACATTCTATTTATTCCATTTTTTTTATCTATACATATATGATATAAATAAAATTGAAGTACCTGTGTGTAAAGTGAAAATAAAAAAAATGTCCAACTAGATATCGTTATATACACGATACCTATAACGAAAATGACCTTAGATTTTTTTGTCTGTCTGTTTGTCTGTTTGTTCCGGCTAATCTCTGAAATGGCTGGACCGATTTTGACGGGACCTTTATTGTCAGGTAGCTGATATAATAAGGAGTAACTTAGACTACATTTCTTTTAGAAAAAATCTTTTATTTTAGAAAAATAATGTTTTGTTAAAATCCACGCGGGTGAAGTCGCGGGCACAGCTAGTTATAAATATTAAAAGATTCAAGTGAGGCTTAACACAATTCCACAAATAATAGTTTTATGTTTTTATGTATTTACGTGTTGCATGGTTACACAACAGTTCCGTCATCCCCGGCAATCATTTTAAAAGATATACTAAATGCCTATAATTGAACAGAGTAAATTACTCTTAGCGGTAGGTAACCGTTTATCAAATTATGTATTTGGGTTGGAAACGCAGTAGGAACAGACGTTGCATTCAATTTTTATCTTCTGATTTAATGACCTGCAACAATGTACCTTATTACTTCCTTATAAAAGAGCTTTTTATTGATAAAATCACGTTTATTAAGCACTACTTAGTATGTGAAAGCGACCGATGTTTTCTTTTGCATTAATATTTTTGGCTGTAAAGATTTTTGTATGGTCATAATCTTGCATTTAGCGGAGTTTCGAGTTATTATATATGCTATTATTAATTTTGGTATATTTATAGTTTCATTACTATCATGAAAACTATAACAAATATTATTTTATTTTAATATTGTGGTATAAAATACATTTCGATGGAAAACTTCTATTTATATTCTTCAAGATTAAATCTAAGAAGCATGCACAGAAATCGACAATCTGTAATGCTAAAAATTATCGCAGCAATACAAAGAAAATCACATAAAAAAATTATTCATACAAAAACCGATATTAAATGTGAAAGAATAAATCCCAGTCGTATCTACGGTGCATAATCTGTGGTCTTATTAGCGCAGGCGCAGGTGCATCGACACGTGCAAACGGGTCGGTTCGGTGCCGTGCTGGCCCGCTCACTTACCCAAAATCATGTACCGCCAAATTGTGAGCGAAAAAAGCGCGCCTACCATTTGTTTCGTAATTATTTTTTATTTTTGTTTAATTTATCTATACATCTATACATACTGGGTATCTCAAGACTGCTACCGAAAACGAAGCCGGGTGGTAGTTTTAGTGGCTACAAACACAATGAAACTAAAAATTTCGCATAGAAACGCGACAATTATTTTTTATGATTTTTTAAATATCGTCATTTTTGGGTTGTAAATTTATAGTTTTTGCTAAAATAATAATTTAAACTCTTTTGTACCTTAGAGTATTATAAATAAAAGGGTATACACTATTATTTTAGGAAAAAATGTATTTACCACCCAAATATGGCCAAAAGAAAAAAATATCACATAAAAATTGTCGCTTTATTTTGCAACTTTTTCTGTTGCATTGTGTCTGAAGTCGCTTAAACTACCACCCGGCTTCGTTTTCGGTAGCAGTCTTGATATACCCTGTATAAATAAAATTGAAGTGTCTGTTTGTAAAGTGAAAATAAAAAAAAATGTCCAACTACATATATGCACGATACCTATAACGAAAATGACCTTAGATTTTTTTTGTCTGTCTGTCTGTCCGTCTGTCTGTCTGTTTGTTTCGGCTAATCTCTGAAATGGCTGGACCGATTTACATGGGACTTTTATTGTCAGGTAGCTGATATAATAAGGAGTAACTGAGGCTACATGTATTTTAGAAAAAATCTTTTATTTAAAAAATAACTAAAAAAACTAATTAACTTTTTTGACAAATTCCACGCTGACGAAGTCTCGGGTACAGCTAGTTTTCATATATATTTTTGAAACGTATATGCTTATATTTGGGGTTTTATTTAAAAAGGTCTAACCTTATATTTTGGCGTGGTTAATCGTAGACCTTTTGAATTGCAATAAGGTTACATTACATTCAATACGGGTAGATTTGACGAATTAGTATGTTATCTGAATTAGGAAGCTGAAAAAGTTTATATCAGTTAAAAATCCTGGATTCCTGAAGAGCTAGATAGAAATGCTACCACTCCTACATTTCTAAGGTATTCTGCGACAAGATAACTGTTCATCATTTGATACCGTCACATCAATAAACATAAAAGGAAATGCGATAATCACAGGCTACGCGGTAACGATTTGCTGACTAATCTATGCTATTTCCAATGCAAACTGCAATATCATGTGACAAATTGTTCGTTGCAGATGAGTTATAAGTCATTTAGCATGTTAGGTCCCACATCAATAACAAACGGGATTAATTTTTCATTTTGAGGTTAAGTGGAAATGGCGGGAAGAACGCGGGTCGTAGTGTCGACACGTCTTTAGGTTAGCCCGGGTTAATGTTTATGAACTTGTAGCTTATTAATGAACAATGCAACAATATTAATTACGTAATATTGCATTATTAATTGTTTTGTTATGATTAGTGGGAGACTTCCTGTGGAAAAAGGAAAATATTTTGAGAAAACACTTAAAGCGCGACTTAACTGCTGACTCAATTTGAATATAATTTGATAGAAACCAAATAGAATGCATTTTCTCATGGATAAAAAACTTTAACAAATCTCCTCCTTAAAAAAATTGCGATTTTTGGACTATAAACTAAGTAAATCAAGTATAAACTTAAACTTCAAATCTATACTAATATTATAAAGCTGCAGAGTTTGTTTGTTTGTTTGTTTGAACGCGCTAATCTCTGGAACTACTGCTCTGATTTGAATGATTCTTTCAGTGTTGGGTAGTCCATTTATCGAGGAATGCTATAGGCTATATATCATTACGCTATGACCTATAGGAGGAAAGCAGTAGTGATACTTCTAGCAAATACGAGGAAATTTTGTTCGTTTTTCGTGGTCCGATTGGTCGATATTCTAAACTGATAGTCAGAATTAAATATTTTGACCGCCATTCTAAAACGTGTAAGCACCCGGGCGGAGCCGGGCCCGATCGCTAGTTCTTTAATATATTTTCAAATCGTAGTGCAAAAACTTGTGCAGTCTTTTCACTGCTTCACAATCTCGTCAATAACTCGCTCCAGTTTAAACGCATTCATTTCGAGTACCCGTAGTAGCTTAACGGAAAAGGAACTAAGGAATCCAACTTGTTCGGAGCGTTTTTTTTATCAGAATGCGCTCATCGGGCCGACCTTGTAAATTAAGTTAGTGGAAAACGAAATTCAGTGAGATGATGTATGGACGCATTGTGATGGCCGGCCCGTGATTATATGTTTTGTGTGAGAGTTAATTCATATTTCCCTTCGAGAGTTTTGCAAATGATCTGCGGATTGATGTTTGTATTTTATTTCGAGAATTTCTTGTGAATGTTATAATTTGAATAATGAATCAATCGGGATTTTTTAACTATGTGTTTCGATTTTGCAAGTCATATTTTTTATAATTAGAATCTAAGTATTAGGACATAAATATGGCAAAATATTAAATCGCTAACCATCAATTTCAATAATCACAAAAATAACCATCATTTTCAGTACATTCCATTTAATTCCCAATGCATTTCCTATAAAAACACAATCTACATTTAAACCTGTATTTTGTACGCGTGTCACAGACACACGACAAGAAAGTAAACCGATATTTTTCCACGGGATGATTAAGGCGGTTTGAATTACCCACATGGTATATAAATCTCCGTCTACTACACTAACGAACGGCAGTGGCAGCCGCGAAGCTAATTCGTAGGCGGCCTGAGAAAGTGGACCTAGGGCATCTTTTTAAAACCTAAGTATAGACTGACGGCTCGATTTATCAAGAATAAGAGTGAGTCATTCGATACGAGTAAATCAAGGAGTTGTGCGCACGGAGGTTTTATTTCTAGATATCGTGTTTGTTTATGGAGATTCAGTGTTTGGTGATGTTGGTAGATGTATGCTGTTTGTTTTTGTTTTTATTTACGTAATTGTGTGTTTTTTGTATTACTTTTTAGTAAATGTAATCTAGAAATGACTAAATTTATCATTATGATCGAAAAGGAAAGTGGAATAGTTTACACAATATCTAGTAATCTATGGACTTCTTCAAAAGTTATAATGTTTTAGGGTATTATCAACAACAATATCGTTTACTTTTTATTTTATTTCTTTCCTTGTCAACCCATTTATTATCCTATAACTTCAACATGTACGGCTCCCTAACATCTTCACCTCATTTTGAGCCCAAGCATGTAACTTTCACCGTCTTTTTGATTACCGACGCCACTATGCAAAACCCAGTAGACATCCATTGCGAATTACAATTTCGATGCAAATTATCAGTGAAATTACTATAATTTTACGTGACTATAAAGCTAGACAAGTAATTGGCCTTAGACCCTATCTTAGACTTATATATATGTGGCGCCTAGGGGCCTGCAGAGTTTTTGCTAATCATATGAAACGTGAAACGCTTTGGATATTACATTACGCTCCTTGGTATGAACTTGAACTGTGGTAGCTCCTTGATATGTAAAGTCATCGAAATAAGTAATAAAGTAGGGCAAATCAAATCATATTTACGACAGCGACTTATACATTCCAAGCTGTTATTTGTACTTCAACAAATACTGCACTTACTCCAAAATTTACTCTAATCTTTGTAAACAGTTCAAACAAATTCCCGATTTTAACTTTGACTGTATCAAATACTTCAATGATCGCCGCCTAATCACTACGATCACTTTATCCCGGTGTATCGGCAACTAAAAGGCGTACGTCTTTGTCTGTTTAACTGTATCTGTTATGTTTAGCCGATTTCCACGGCGGCGAGATAATGCGTTTGCGGTAACGAGACACGACTCGCGGACGTTTCAAATGATGATTTATGTGACGGCTCGTAGTTTTTGTTTTAGGACTTTGCGCCGCTAATATTGTGATATTTCGAAAGTGGGTGGGCAGGTAGGAACTTGATCTAAAAATATAACGACCTGATTGTGGATTGTTGCTTGGAACTCTCAGGAGTTTGATGAAGCTGTTTGATGGAATTTGAAATGTGAATGTAGAAAGATACATTGGAAATTGTGGTTCCGTTCCATGCTGGGATCAAATATTTGTTCCAAATCTTATGTGGGACCAATGTTCCTGATAAGTGGCAACTTTGAAAGTTAGTAATACTTCTAAATAACGTTTCAGACCTTACTGATAAATACTTTACAACTTCGGCGCCTCTGATTCAGGTAACCTGATTTACATTGCGCATTTATGATTCAACATTTCCGCCGTTTTATCATTTGTCAGATTAGCTATCAGTGTAAAAAAATACTACATCACGTTGGTCGTATACTATGTAATTCGCATTATTATCAGTCATTGCTACCTGCGACAAAATTTGGCAAGATAAAGCACTTGAGAATTCCAAATAATGTGCAAAATGCAATCCGCGTTTGACCTATATAGAGTTTTTTTCCTCGTTGATAAGTGCAGTTGCCATGCGCTTTATCGTACGATTTTTTCATGGATTACGTTATTACCAAGACGTCTTTTTGGCGTCACTATGAATCTGATGTTAAGTATAACCGTGATAGAAATCTACCGACATGAGCTAGGTATTTTACCCTGGTAAGAACAATTATAGCCGCTTTATTGTATTCGAATATGTAAAGATAAAACTCAAAAATACTTATATGGGCTAGTGCGAGGGGTCCTTTACCGCTGTGTAGGAAAGTCGCAATCCGGATACGAAATCCACCAGCAATATTCTAGAACAGAAATAAATTAGCCAGATCAAATCTACAACAGAATTCGTCGACATCATTAACTCACTAGACATTTGATTTTATTAACCCAACGCTTTGATAATAACAAATTAGTATTCCTCAATTGAGATTTAAGTTCGTGTCCCTTAGCGTAATAAGCCATTAAGCCAAGCAATTAGTTCCTTATAAGAATAGCTGTAGCAAATTTAGAACGGACTCGATCTAACATAGCAGACTAATTAATTGACATTGTATGAAAGCAAATAAATGAACCTAGATGTTGGAGATTAGTCGTCTTGAATCGGCTATCTTAGATATCTAGATAATATTAAGGAATCTAGAGAGAGTTGATTTAGAGTTATCGGGGAGTTTTGTGACTATCAAAGTATCCTTTGATAGGAAAATAAATATAGACTATTTATAATTTGATTTTCTTGTTGCCTGAAATTAAAGTTGCCTAGCTTAAAATGAGCAATATGTAATTATTGAATAAAATATACGCACATAACTATAACAAATTGATATGCTGTGATAATTTTATTATAAGTTTTTTTGCACAATTTCTCCACAATCTTCCTTCAAGTCATTGGTAAAGTTTATTTAATCGCTAGATTATAAAGTATATTTTTATCTAACATTACCAGCAAAGTCCTTTCCTCCATTTTGTCACATCTCTATGTTCGGCCGATCCTTTGATCCTCACATTCAGTAATACGCGTGGTAATATAAATTTGCATCGTATGACTTGAGGACGGCGCCGGGTCGTGCGGAATCATTTGTCATAATTACGGGAGTATGCGCAAATTGTTGTCCTAGTAAGTCCTCGTTTGTATTACGTATTAGCACATTGTTGGGGAGTGAAGGATAGTATCATTGAGAGGACTGCACGGGAAAAATAAACGTTGTGGATCTAAAACACTCCTGGTTTCCAATTTGCCTGTTATTTTAATGGCGAAGAATAATATTGCAAGGATCATAGGAAGCTGATATTTGTATATAATTTACTAATATTTTGACACATCTCTGCATCTCTACATCATTATGTTCTATTAATATTCTATTAATTACGTATATTCTTGTTCTGCTACTGACATAATCTCTACTTCACTCAATCTTCAGCGTTTTATATAATAGGACCAATAACACTACATGTTCCTTAATTATATCAACCCGGTATCTTTGGGTCCACCTCGAAGCTCTGCTTTATTGAAGTTCAGGCATAATATACACTCCAGTGGTTTTCTTAACCCTGACCATACCATCGAAACCCTAGAAATATCTTATAATAAAATTATCGCACCTCATTCTCCCTCCCACATTCTCCTTAACATCACAAGCTCACAATTAAACAATGTACACAAAATAACTTATACATGCGCGGTACGGGCGGCGTCGGTTACACGTGTATGGTAATCAGTGCATCAATGGACTGCATACAATGATTGTTGGACCTGTCGATGAGCTATTGTTAGGGAGAAAGTGGATGGTGACATAGCATAGAGCTACAGAAGGTTTGAAAGAGTTTGGTCATGAGTATTGGTGTTTGGCTAGATGTGTGAGAATCAGGGTACGACGATTTGTATAAGATTTTTAGGGGCAATTGTAACTGTTAATAATAATATAGTATCTTTTTGGTATTTTATTTAACTTCTTTATTGTACACTAAATATAACAGTATGTATATTATGTGTTGTATGTTGTAAGGCTTAGTAGAAAGAAAAAGCTAAAATATTTTAAAATAATACATCTCACTCGCCAGTAGTTTGAATAAGAAATAAAATAAATTGATATACAAATAGATACTTAAATTATATTTATTACACCAGCCTAAATTTAATCAATTTTCAATTGCGCGGAGTGAGCGTTCTGTACACAATAACTTCCGCATGGCTTATGACTCTGTGAACCCAGTGGCATATTTTGAAAGCAATTGAATTATTCAATAAGATAATGCGTAGTAATAAAGATACGTGGGATCAGAGATTATTTTTCTTCGATGCCCGGGCGGCCGTATGATAAGTTGCTTTCGTAAATGTATAAGTTAATTCCCGATACGATTCAATGCTGAACTTTAGAGCATCATGATAAAAATGTATGCAAATTATCGTATATTTCACTATAAAGTTACCATTTAGTTTTAATTCCGTTATTAATGTTCAATTTGTGAAATAAAAACGAATTATGTATATCTATTACGTTTTTTGTTTCAAACAACTGGCAAGTTCATTGGGATCGTTTGATTTGAAAATAAACATTTTTCTCGTGATTTTTTATCAGCCACCGTCTTTATTGTTGATAAAAAAATAACGTCTCAATAAATACGGATTAAAAAGCGGGTCAATGAGTGGTTTAATGTTCTGAAATAGATGATTTGGCATCTTTATTGGCTATGATGGAATACAACGTGAAGTTCTCGTGATTTTTATCTGATTCTAAGATATTAAGCGTTTTGATACAGTCTCATGAACTCATCATTAAATAAGAGGCCCACAGCTAGAAATTAATGTTTCTAGGTATTTCACCACTGGCCGCAACTTTAGACATTTTGTATAGATCCTGGGATTTAGCTTGTTAATATCGGATTTTGGGCAGCATAATTTTGTCACTCTACTTATGATAGTCATCGTTTGGATATTCTTCTTGGATTGTAGTGAACATCGGTTGCGTGTGTCTATTTTTATGCGTATAAAATATGTAAATATTGGGAAACAGATTGCAACAAATAACTCTTAAAATCTTTAAAAATGTTGTATCGTGTTATAACACGTTTTAGTGCTTAATATCTGAAATATACTCAAACCAAAAACGCTTATTATATTTTTAGGATAGTCCTAGTAGTCCGTTCTATATTTACGAGAGTATATATTTTTTAAAAGAAGTATGCCTTTGTGTATAAGTGCGTGGTGGCCTGTTGGTAAACGGACGAGACGCTACTGTCAACATGTTCACGGTGGCCGCGGGTTCGAATCCCAGGGCATACTGACTGACTTTTCGGAGTGATGTGTGTATTGATAGTCAATCACCACGCACTAAAACGGTGAAGGAAAACACCGTGAGGAAACGTGCACACCATAGCGAATTTCTATGGTATGTAAGTCCGCCAACCCGCACTAGACCAGCGTGGTGGACTATATGGCCTAACCACTCTCAATCGCACTCTTGATTGTAGAGGAGGCCCGTGCCTTGCAGTGGGTCGTATATGGGCTGATACATCTACATGCCGTTGGGAAATTTTCTTATTGAATTCATCTCTGTCCTCACGAGGATACAATCAAATGGAACAACCATAATAATTATACCTTGGGAATCCTTACTACCGTCTCTAAGTTCAAAAGCCATAGAGAACTAATGAACGTGTTCACACGACGCCTGTGACGGTACTGCACGCAACTAGTTTTATAATGAAATAAATCAAGGATTTTAAAGAAGATTGATTGCTCCGAGTTATCTTAGGATCACACAATTTGTTTAATGATTATTTTAAATTAATCCGTACTGTATAAATCACGTTTGTTGGAATTTGTGTGTTTATAAAATGAGTGATCCGTAAAAATATTTTTTTGTGTTCAGATGTTCTAAACTTTGGGTTTCTCAGGGGGCAAGTTCATTTTATTATCATTTTTCGTGGCATAAATTTCAGTGCAAATGTAATTTTTTATATAATTGAGTCTCATTAGAAACGGCACCCTTGTTTTCACTTTTTAATAGGATGTGTATTTATCATTTTGTCATTTACAAAATCATTTGGTCCATTGATATGTCTAGTTGTAAGTGACATAAAACTCCAAAATATTTTGTCGCATTACCATTACCAATAGAATTGATTACGAGGGCGCATCGACCGCCTCATATTATGTATGTTAATAGAAGTTTGGCTCCCGATACATAAATTCATGTGTAATGCACGCGTTTAGTTCTACGTGGAGATATTTGAATTTTAACTCCCGACGCCATTGTTGTGTGGAAGATAGCTGTGGAATTTTAACGGATATTTGTATATGGTATGGACAATTGTCGTTTTAAAATAAAGATTTAATATGTTGTGGACAAATTAGAGACGGATTTTATGTTGTTTTTTAAATATATTAGACGATACTGTGATTTAAATGTTAAATACTTATTACGCCGACTTAAGATCCTGCCGTATTTAAGAGACAGCGGACGATAGTGTTATCTTTTTATTATGTTACGAGTATTTTTTTTATATACAGGCCCGGCATAGTGGCGGCATTGCACCCGATGGTAAGTGCTAATGCCGCCCAGGCAGAGTATCCATTGGCATCGGACGGTGGTCCCATGCCAATGGAAACAGTTATGCCGGCCTGCTAAGGTGCCTCTTCACGCTACGGCGGAAGGACCCAGGATTGTAGGAAGGAGGGAACCCGTGAGACGGCAAACAATTCCACAGCCTGACGGTGCGGCACAAAAAAGAATTCGTGAACCGTTTCGTTCGCGCCGGGATGGTGTGGACCGTCAAGCTATGGCTTCGCAAGCCAGCACGCGTGGTTCTGGTAAGGAATGAAGAGGAGGAGATCAAGTTGAACAATTCTTCAGAGCACTCACCGTGATACAGGCGGTAGAACGCGCTTAGAGAGGCGACATCCCTCCGGAGT
Source organism: Hyles vespertilio (assembly GCA_009982885.2). Taxonomy (NCBI): domain Eukaryota; kingdom Metazoa; phylum Arthropoda; class Insecta; order Lepidoptera; family Sphingidae; genus Hyles; species Hyles vespertilio. The sequence goes on from CM042810.1 coordinate 2,892,799, forward strand.
TGTAGCGACTCTAAGTTGCTCGTAACGTCTGCATCATTTACAATGCGGATGGCCCGCCGCTGCAATCCATCCAAGGCATCGAGCAGGTACTGGGCGGATCCATCCCAGAGGTGCAAGCAGTACTCCATACCCGGCCGGACCTGCGCTTTATATAAGCGACAAAGCTGACCGGGCGTGAAAAACCGACGCACCCTGTTCAGGACTCCAATCCTGCGTGATGTGGCAGATATTACGCCCTCGGTGTGATTCCTTGGATTGAGATCACAGCGGATATCCACCAAGGATACTCAGGTCATCCCGCACTGAGAGGGGAGTACCCTGAAGAATTGGGAGGAGAGAGAACGGGGATTTTTGCACGTGAACGCACACACCTGAGTTTTCTTGGCATTGAACTCAACCATATTCCTGGAACCCCATGTAGAAATGAGATCCAAGGTCCGGTTGAGCTCAATGACAAGATCTTCACTTCCCCTCACAGTTTCGACTCGGCAACCCGGAGGCCCGCAGTGGTATCGCCCATGAACCGTGCTGTCATCTGCATAGCAATAAATGATGCCAAGCGACAACCTGTCATTGATATGCAGAATAAACAAGGTGGGCGACCGCACCGAGCCCTGTGGAACTCCGGCATTTACCGACATGAGCGCCGAAGCGTGTCCGTCGACGACTACACATATTCTACGCCCATGCAGAAAGTCGGAAATCCACGAACACAGGTTTCCGGGCAGACCGTATGCCAGAAGCTTGTAAAGAAGACCACGGTGCCAGACCCTATCAAACGCCTTGGCTATGTCGAGGCTCACAGCAAGAGCCTCGCTACGCCTGTCAATCGCCTCACCCCAGCGATGCAGGACAAACGCTAGAAGATCACCCGTTGATCGATATTGACGGAATCCGTATTGTCTGTCACTGATCAACGAGTGATCCTCCAGGTAGCGGACCAATTGAACGTTTAAATTTTAATTGTAATGGGCGTTTATTTCTACGCGAAACAATCGAAAACAATGATGCTTTCAAAGGCAAGAATTAAAAGTTTATTCCAATGTAAGATTTCATATCGATAATTCATAAATAAGTAAGTCAAAGACTCCACTCCTCATAAACTCTCAGTTCTCAAACAGAACTATTTATAAACAACAATCACGGCTATTTAAGGATCTCTAAAACAGGATCCGAAATTGAACCAATAAAAGCTACCGCTGACAATATCCCTTTAACAAGATAATAAATGTCCTACCGTGATGGAAGCCACGAGTTATAGCTTGTATAAACAGTGACTTAATTAATTGGACCGTGGATTTTTACTTTTACGATCAGAAGCGTTGAGTAAAGTTAAAGGAGTCTTTTCTTTGATCTACTTTGAGTATTGTGAGGTTGCTGCGTTCATTTCCAAGTGAGACACTTTACATACAATATTTTATTATTGAAAATCATACCACAATTAAAAAACTAATAGAATAATGAATATTAAATAAAATCATAAGATTTGTGTTACTATTCTTCCAAAAAGGAGTCAAGAAATACAAAGTGGACAGTGATTTTTATTTTAACACATTATGAGTCTATTATTAAGGATGTATGCTCAAACTTCCTAAGCTAATTACAGAAAAAATTAAAAACTATTGCTTAGTTGCGACATCATACAGCATGAATAAAAAAATTAACGACCTGACTTAACTAAGCTTGAGCCTTATCTATTTCACAGGAAGGTTAATAAATAACCGGGCCATGTAATGTCGTGTCACGAGTCAATACTGTCATTGTACCAGTGACAGATGTCATCTCAATAGATTTATGCGGTGATGTGTCAGCGGCGTGATTGATCGCAAGCGTAGGCTTGGATTAACAAAGGTAACAGTGTTATGTAAATATTCGATTCAGATGTATGTTATTGCTACTTGAATTGTGTGGGAATGTTGAGTCGGACAGGTGTCTTGAGACGAGTCCGGAGAATAATGTCGTATGAGGAATAGAAGATATTTTTAAGATTTATTTTGATTTCTTTCGTAAAGTAAAACAAAAAAGTTGAAGTCTTTTGCATGCCTAATAGATATAATGTAAATATAATAAAATATATTTATAAGGTTCCATTATTCGTACCCGTCTTTATATACTTTATTTTAGGTAAGGACAGTAATTGAGCACTACTGTCCCTACCTATTCAAACATTTCTAATAAAGTTTTCTGCTTGGAAAAAGGAATTTGAAATCAATTAATGTATAGTGAGATTGCAAGAAAATATTGCAATTAACACTAAAATGACATAATTCCATTTCATTCAGAAAATGTATTACACCCACAGACGACCTATATGGTCGTCTGTGGGTACCCAAAAAATAATACCACTATCTTAATACCCTTTAACGTAATATATACGGAAAACAAATGAGAAATTTATTATACTTTACCAATAATGGAAGGCAATGAGCATAAAAATCATACTATATTAGCTTCTGTCCACCCACCTGAAGGACATAGCACCTATTTGTCTCAAATAGCACATAACACCATTAATCTACTCTAATGACAGGTGACGTCATCACGGTCATTACCATTAATCACAATAATCGATATTCTAGACTAGACGTGGCCTGAATTAGGTTTTAAGGTTGAGGACTATGATGACAGGGTCGACCTTCGGAAAATGACATGCAGGAAATCCGTATGAGCATATCAAGCTGACATAAGACAATATTCTATGTTCTTCAATTTGCATCGAGCATTGTCGTATGAAGTTCATGACTGTCGCAAGTGACTGAATTTAGGGTTTTACCAGGCACTTGTTTGACACAAAAATGATCACGATGGTAAATCAATGACTCAAGATCCAAGGATTATACCCTAGATTTCGCCTTTGACGTTACAGCAAATACCTTTCAGCATATCTGTAATGGTAAAACCGAAACAGACAAAGAAAATATTTTATTTCTAGGCTAGATGTTATTTATGGAGTAATCCAAGGAATTAATAAAAATTTAACTCTTACCCCTCTCAATTGTACTCTCGATTGTAGAGGAGGCCCGTGACCCGCACTGATGGGCTGATAAGAAATAACAAAAGAAAAACAATTTTATGCCAGTGGTGTGAAATTGAGGAGACCTATACTCGGCATTAGACAATACAGGGTATATCAAGACTGCTACCGTATCCCATTATTTTGGTATAGATTGGAATTCTATTTCCGGGTTTATGTCGTGTCAAATAATGATATTAATGAATTGATTACAAGTTTTATAGTAAATAAGAAATTACGAAACACTTTCACTGCGAAAATGTGATCTTCACAATAAATTATCTACACTAAGGTCTAAGCTGTCATTACAGGCTCCAAATACCAGTCCTCGCATCAAAACCTCTCATCCCCGCGCCTTGGAAACCGATTTATTTGGTTTGTCATTTAATAGACTTTAATTATTTATATTTTATATTTATACAGGGTATCTCAAGACTGCTACCGAAAACGAAGCCGGGTGGTAGTTTAAGCGACTTCAGACACAATGCAACAGAAAAAGTTGCAAAAAAAAAGCGACAATTTTTTTTGTTATTTTTTTCCTATGGCCATATTTGGGTGGTAAATACATTTTTTCCTAAAATAATAGTGTATACCCATTTATTTATAACTAATCTAAGGTATAAAAGTGTTTAAATTATAACTTTAGCAAAAACTATGGATTTCCCACCCAAAAATGACGATGTTTAAAAAATCATAAAAAATAATTGTCGCGTTTCTATGCGAAATTTTTAGTTGCATTGTGTTTGTAGTCACTAAAACTACCACCCGGCTTCGTTTTCGGTAGCAGTCTTGAGATACCCGGTATACTGTTGGTAGGTTTCTCATGTTTCAGAGACCATCTGGGTAGGTAGACCACCGCAATGTCTATTTCTCCCGCCAAACATTAGTGTGAATGCACTGTTGTGTTTCGGATTGAATGACATTGTAGCCAGAGTAACTACTGGAAATATTGAGACTTAACATCCTATGTCTCAGGATGGCGAGCGCAGTGGAATGCCAAGCATTGTTTTGTAATTCAAGGTGTTTGGTTGTGCTACTGTTCATGGGCGGTCGTATCGCTTACAATTAAGCGAACGGCATGCTTGTCTCGCTATTCATTGAAATAAAAATAATAATACATAGAATGATGATACATTCTGTTTCTATTTTCAAGTGTATCTTATAATTCCACGTAGGCGATGAACAGCAATATATTTGCTAAATCCATTAGTAATGCTATGGACCTTCACCCATATTCCTCGGCCGCGGCTGATGTCACTGTCATCAATCTAACTTATTAATACTTTTTACGATGTGATTTGTGGTAAATATTAGTTGGTCCTAATATGGGTTTGATATAATTTGCTCTTAGGGATCATCTTTTTTTGAGTACGGTTTATAGATTTAATGTTTAATTTATGGCATCAATAGTTTGATGTCAAGATACGGGTTTCAAACAGATATTCTGAAGTCGAGAAATATAAGTGTGGGGTGGGGTTATCTTGGCAAAACAAAACCTTCCCGGAATTTCGAAAGGATTCATTTAAAGAATACTCCCTTTCTCTTTTCGGGGTTCTAGAAAAAGAATTGCGATGATATCTTAATGATAAAAAAGGATGGTCGGTCTTAAAAACATATTTTTCCTACTCTTGTAAGAATATTCCTTATCATTGTTTTTAACCGACTTCAAAAAAAGGAGGAGGTTCTCAATTCGACTGTATGTTGCTTTTTTTTTTTATGTTTGTTACCTCGTTTCTCTGTACTGTGTGAACCGTTTTCGATCATTCTTTCTTTGATTGAAAGCTGGTGCTTGTCGTTTGGTCCCATAAAAATATGGTGAAGATCTGATGAATATCTTCGGACCTGGAGAGGGGAACTCCTTAAGATTAAGGAGAATTGCAATAGTTCTTTTTGCATTACGTTCATAAGAAAAGTTAAGATACAGTGAGAGAGGGAAAAAGGGGTGGGGGTGAGGGGGGGTGGGTGATAAAATTAAAATACACGTAAATTCTAATATCTTCGGCAGCTTTTAACCGATTTTAGTGATTTCTTTTTCATTGGAAAGAACGTATTAACAGGTTGATCTCAGGAACACAACATTAAGATCTGATTATCATGTTCGGACCTGGAGCGTAGAACTCCTCAAAATTTAATAGGATTTCAACGGTTCTTTTTGCATTGAGTTCAGTATAAAAGCTAGACTACAGTGGTTGAGGGAAAAAGGGGTAGGCGCGAAGGGAGGGGGGGGGGGGAAGAAAAAAAATAAACATGTGAATATTCCAATATCTTTGGCAGCTTTTAGCCGATTTTAGCGATTTCATTGTCATCGGAAAGAACATATTCCTTGTGGCGTGGGGACCAAATCTTCTTCATTTAATACCTATCAACACTAAAAAGATAAAAATAACTAAAATTTTTAATAAAAAAAATAAAAACCGACTTCAAAACAAAAATCCACTAAAAACCAAAAAATAATAAAAAAAAGTCGGTTTTACGGGCGAAGATTTTACGTGACAACGTCTTTTTCTCGGTAGAATATTTATTGATATGAATATAATTAAATTGCACAATAGGAACAAGGAATTGAATGAAAATAAGAATTGCACAAATTTTAACTATAGAAATATATTTTGTTTACTAAAACATTGTACATGTAATGACGAATCTAAGCACTCCATATTTTCACTACAGACACAGCTGACGATACTTTAACCACACGTGTGAACTTGTATTGTGACGCTTTCTTGTTTTTCCAACGCCAAGAACGTTCGAGAAAGACAAAGACAGAGACACAAGCATGCGCCGATTCAATGCGCCTAATTCTCTAGTGCTGCGCGCGCACCGTTACGTTACCGGGCGTTACACTTTTTCATAAGTGACTCCCAGCCGCAACCTAATTTAAGACGTTGTCACGTCAATAAGAAAAATCGTATTTTGCCTGCTCTCGATTGTCGAGCTCGTCAAGACGATTCCTCTGACTCCAAACACGGGGGGTTTACTTTAAGAAATGACGGAGTTATGCCTGGACAAATATTTTAGGGGAGAGAGGGAGGAATTTGGGGATTTGGTTGGGGCCAATCTGTAGAGCTCACCGAGCCGGTTCCAAAGATACCAAACTCGGTGGGTCTACGATCTATATTGGCCGAGATAGGATTGGGGGGGGGGGGGGTGAGGTAAATTTTCGGGGTGGGGGTAAGGGAGGGGGGGGGGAGGAAGGTTTCGTGGGGAGGCTAACTTAAATTAATTTTTTGGAGGTAAAATATTTTTTTTTGTGGGGGTAATTTTTTGCGTAATTTGGGATTTCTGGCGGGGTCAATTTGTAGCCCTCACCAAAACGGTTCCGAGGATACCAAACTCGGTGGGTCTACGACCTATGTTGGCCGAGATAGGATTGGGGGGTGAGGTAAATTTTCGGGGTGGGGGTAGGGGAGGGGGGGGGGTAGGTTTCGTGGGGAGGCTAATAGGCACTATTTCGGAATAAGGGTGGGGGAAGGCAGGGGGGGGGCTATGGGACAATTTTGGAAAAAGTGGGTGAAACTGAAAAATAATTCTCTAGTGCTGCGCGCGCACCGTTACGTTACCGGGCGTTACACTTTTTCATAAGTGACTCCCAGCCGCAACCTAATTTAAGACGTTGTCACGTCAATAATAACTAACTACTTAAAGCAAAAAAATAATATTTATTTCATGGAACTCGTGCACGTTGATTCATTTGCTTAATGACTTGACTAGCCAACAAATCAAAATATATGCGTAACATATTGAAGGCGGGTCGCCCAGTACCAAACATATAGATATTTAAATTAATATAAGGCATAGGTCCTACATGTTTGGTACTTGGCGGCCCGCCTTCAATATGTTACGCATATATTTTGATTTGTTGGCTAGTCAAGTCATTAAGCAAATGAATCAACGTGCACGAGTTCCATGAAATAAATATTATTATTTTTTGCTTTAAGTGGTTAGTTATTATTTTATTATTTTTTGGTTTTTAGTGGATTTTTGTTTTGAAGTCGGTTTTTATTTTTTTTATTAAAAATTTTTCGTATTTCTATTATTCTGATTCTCGACTGAACAATCAATTTATTTAGGTTCGTATATTTTTACCATCGAAGCAAATAAGTGCCAAGGCTAATTTTATCATAAAATATTAACACAAGCTGTAAAATCTCTCGTGTTTATGGCAAAAATTAAGAAGTCTTAAAACCACACCGTTTAGATATTTTCGGTGATTGCTTTACATATTAATATTTACGAGGGCGACATTCAGTTTTATTATGTTTTGGGAGATTAAAGGTTTATATCCATTCACTAATGTAAAGCCGGCATTAATGTTTCATTTTTGTTTTATTCAAATTGACTTTTTGTTTCTCGAACGATATTTATAATTATTTTTTTAACACTGAATGAAGAGGTTTTTTTAATTCAAATTATTATTCCGAGTACTTTCTAATAAGCGATACAATGAGGGACTCTTATTAAAATTCTTATTACATTCTATATTAAGAGACTCGATCACTAGAACACGAAAAAATCGATAATCGGTAATGAAGTGCATTTATTCATTGATTTTTATCAATATCATATTAATTTAACATAAATCGATTTAATAGGTAGAAAACTTATTCATTAGTATTCAATACTTGTACTCTGGTATTGGAATAGTGTTTTAATAGTTTCTAATAAAGAGGAAGTGATCACCATTTTTTTATTATAATTATTATTTAAGTTATTGAACATTTTGAAGCTCTTTGATTCAGATTGTATTCATCATAGATATATTAGACGTATTTATTTACTTTTAAATGTAATTTAAAGTCCCAAAAACATACGTTTAGTTTTAGTAAAATCAATAAATTAAATATCAAAAGGCATTAGGCAGCGTCCAATAAGAGACAGAAAATAACAATAAATTAAAATATATTAAAAGTAATGTAAAATTGTATATCCATAGCTACGTTACAAAATTTAGGTGAAACAAAATTGATAAAAATCGTTCTACAAACACAAGGAGTGAAGGTAATTTAGACTCATTTTTAATTAGCATTTTCCAACACCATTTGCGTGTCGAGTTTCATCTACAACCATTAAGCACACAACCAGAGCCGTGTTAAAGCTAAGATTTCTAAACCAACAACCTGTTACCGATACATCGATGGGTAAGAGCGTGTAATTCATATTATCAGTAGGTCATCTGGAATTAATTATGGCCCGTAACACGCCTTGTGCCGTGTTTAGAAAATAAACATGACTTACCGTGCTCGCCTCTGTGCCGTGACGGTCTAAAGGAAGCGGGTGTTAGGCGTACTTTACAATAGCACGTATTTATTGTTGAAGGGAAAGGTTAAGTCTGTTTCAGTTCAAACCTTTTTTGAAATGCAATCTACCTATATTTAGATATTTGAATTTGGAATTCAATTATTTTTTGGTGTGTCTAAAGAGTTTGGTTAACTTGTATATGTAAAGATATTGTTTGTTCTTTAATTGAATTTAATTTTGTTGCATTTAAATTTTTTATCATCAAGTAAAACGTTTTGTTAGCGTATAAATTACAAAAGCCTACCTATCCTCCTCTGACATGTAAATATTGTTAAATGATATCATGTTATTTTTGTTTTAAGAATATTACTGTATTAGTCATTAAATTCTTTAGTATGTTCTTAAAATAATCTATTTTAAATATAAATCACGAGATCACAGCCACCTACAGACTTGCCTGAATTGATTGTGACATATAGAAGGTTGGATTTCCACTTATAGATGTTTCCGATAGACATCATTCAGTATATTTCTTGTCGTCGAAGCCAAAAGTGAAACGAAGCCGGGTGGTAGTTTTAGTGACTACAAACACAATTCAACTAAAAATTTCGTAAAGAAACGATTTTTTAAATATCGTCATTTTTGGGTGGTAAATCCATAGTTTGTGTTCCATCCTAAAATAATAATTTAAACTCTTTTATACCTTAGATTATTTATAAATATAAGGATATACACTATTATTTTAGGAAATAATGCATTTACCACCCAAATACGGTAATAGGAAAAAAATAACAAAATAAAATTTGTAGCTTTTTTTTGCAACTTTTTCTGTTGCATTGCGTCTGAAGTCGCTTAAACTACCACCCGGCTTCGTTTTCGGTAGCAGTCTTGATATACCCTGTATGTTTTACTTGAATACATTAGGAGGCGTTCAAAATCAAGTAGTAATCATGGATGGATGACGAGATCATACAACTTACCTTTGCGCGTTCAATTTGTGAGTCACTAATAAAAATAAGAATATGCTTATTATATTTTTAGGATAGTCCTAGTAGTCCGTTCTATATTTACGAGAGTATATATTTTTTAAAAGAAGTATGCCTTTGTGTATAAGTGCGTGGTGGCCTGTTAGTAAACGGACTAGACGCGACTGCCAACATGTTCACGGTGGTCGCGGGTTCGAATCCCAGGGCACACCTCTGACTTTTCGGAGTCATGTGTGTATTGATAGTCAATCACCACGCACTAAAACGATGAAGGAAAACATCGTGAGGAAACATGCATACCATAGCGATTTATAAAAAAAAATCTATGGTATGTAAGTCCGCCAACCCGCACTAGGCCAGTGTGGTGGACTATATGGCCTAACCACTCTCAATCGTACTCTCGATTGTAGAGAAGGCCCGTGCCCTGCAGTGGGACGTATATGGGCTGATACAGTATATTTCTTGGCCTTAAATTAGTATCTTATAAACCTAACACAAGTAATTCATATAGAAATCTTCATCCTGTTACTTCGAGAAGGGCAGAGGTAAATCTTGCCGAAGAAAACTAGATTGTAGATAAACCATTTCCTTCCATTCAAATCGGTGCGAAAGCGTTGTACTTGCTTATCTATTTTAAATAAGTTAGAAGTGGTTTTATAGTCAATATTCCATGAAGTAGTGAAACTGGTTTATATACTACTTCGGGCAAAAAACGAAGTTTGCTTTTGCTGTAGAAATTAAGGGAATATATGCTTTTTTAAGAGGCTGACTTATCATTCCCTTCATCTCTCATCACTCTTTACGTACTCTTTTGGACTATGTTGTCTTCACTATCGTTTCACTATTTTGTTTTTGCTAGATCAAATACAGTTTTATTTGTTGTTTTTACAAAATGCAGAAAAAGAATAGTTTCATAATTAGAGAAGTCTGGAGTAAAATACCACGAATCTATGTACACATCTCTTATATTCTTCTGTATCTACATCTCTACTCTTTCTAGGGCGGTTATTCTATGACCTGAAACGTAGTTCGAATGTTTGACGTCCGAAGTAATTTATAAGTTTCCCAATTCCAAAAATCAATACTATTCTCTATGACACTTATAATTAACTCCGAACTTAGTTTAGTTACGACGCACGACGGAGGATTCTGACATTTTGTGGAGAACCTAGGCACATTCGTACAATTTTACGTACGACATTCGAACATTCTAACTATGTTTCGACCATAGAGTAACCTCTTAGAGTCTAATTTAAAATGTATGGTAATTTGAAACGCAAGAAAATTCTTCCTGGATTCCTGGAAACCCATAGAATTTCAAACTACAGATGTTATTTACATAATCTTATCAAAACTGTCAACAAAACACTTCACAAATGGAAATTTCACTCACAGTTAGTTTATTTATATAGTTTATCGGTCAAATAGTTTTCCATAATTAGAATATTCTTGTCGTGGTTGCCGCGGATTGCCATTAATCTATCTAATAGCCGAAATCTTTGTAAAAGAATCCACATTCAACACAAACATCTCATAAACACATGTAATTAGCAATATAATTTTGTTAATTGACGCTTTTCCATTGATTTATATCGTTGTTGATAAGTTTTATCATCTATTTTAGTGTTACGTATTTGAAACGAAGTGGAACGCTTTTGATAGTATGATATTGTTAGTTAGTTATGCTGATAAATAAAATCTGATTAATTAATTTGTGGCTTGATTTGGTTTCAGGCATATTCGATTACTTTTTTTAATCCGCGACGAATTTTGACTAAGCATCTGAAATTTTAGGTTTTTATATCATAACTTTTCTACCTATTTTTAGCTAAGGTCTTAGATTTGGGTTAAGACCGATCGTCATTGTCGTGGGTATCAGGAACTACGAGAGACTTTTCGGTCTCACAAATATCCAGACCCGAACCAAATAATTGTGGCTTACACAAACAGTTGTCTCGGTGCGGGGATCGAACCCACGGCCTCGTTTCATAGGCGACGTTTAACCAACTGCGCCACGGGGAGGCGCAGTTGGTTAAACGTCTGAGGAGATAAGCATTGTCTTTGTCGGAGTTTCAGGCTACATCCTTGACAATGACAATTGCATTTTCCTGTATACATTTTCTATAATAACAATTTCTTAATAATATATACGGAACCGTAGTTAATAGTTAAGATCATTCTTACCCCCTGTTAACTTTTGCGTGGCAACGTTTATAAAACCTACATTTTAATGGTTATATTTAACTGTTAGTTAACGACTACGGTTAGTTTATGGCTGTTTCGTGTGATCTGTTTATTTTGTTCTTAATAGCTTCTGCATGTCGCATTGTAGAGTGTTTTTTATTTATAATTCATGAATGTAAGATCTGAATGCTATGAAGAAAGATGAGTAGAATGAAACGTTAGACCAATGACTCGCATGGAAAGAGTTGTGTGAAAGTCTGAGTTGTGAATGAGAGATAAAGATGGGGAAATACGGAATGATGGCATAGGTGACGGAACAGGAGTGAACTGAATGGCAGAAGGTGGAAAACGTATAAGACACAATAAAACACGCAAATAATGACAACTAAATTATGTCAAAGATTACTAAACCAATCTGCGTATGAATTGAACAATCCCACATGAATTGTAAAGAATATATTTTTAACAGATTTTTCTGTGCTACACTTTACAATGGCCCATCTCAATCTACACGTGGTAATACAAAATTTATCAATATTATAATTTATGAATAATAAGAGGGATATAGTATCGCACTTTCATTATAATTAACATTAAGTTAGTATTGCTCACAAGATCAACAAATTCACTTAACCAATAGGTACTTACGTATTTCACAAACATCATTTCAAATACTAAAATGTAGCTAGGAATATTTACTCGAATCACTAAGCACTACCAATTACAAAGTTTCTAACTGACAACCGCTGTACCTAACAGACTAATTATTAATTCAACATGATGTTTACACGCTAATGCCAAAATCTAAATAATGTTAATCAGGTATAACAAATTGGTATCTGTAATACTATTCATTATACTCTACTGTATCATATAACCCACTGCAGGGCACGGGCTTTCTCTACAATCGAGAGTATCTACGATTGAGAAGGGTTAGGCCATCCTCTATGCTGGTCTAGTACGTGTTGGCGGACTTTACATAGCATAGAAATTCTTACAAATCGCTATGATGTGCAGGTTTCCTCACGATGTTTTCCTTCACCATTATAGTGTCTAGTCACTAGTGATATCCTCATGCTTGTCTATTTCTCCCGTGAAACAACACTGCGTAAATGCACTGTTGTGTTTCGGATTGAAGGACATTGTAGCCAGAGTAACTACTGGACATATTGAGACTTAACATCTTATGTCTCAGGATGGCGAGCGCAGTGGAATATTGCTACTGTTTATGAGCGGTCGTATCGCTTACCATCAGGCGAACGGCTTGCTCGTCTCGTCATTAATAGCAATAAAAAAAAAAAAAAAAAAAAAAAATGCTTAACTTAGTATAAATAATGTAAATCAGCAAAACAAATTGGTTGCAGTAACCCTATTAGACTTTATAAATGTATTTGCCTATCCTTGCGAATGCCATGATGATATTATAATTGCCGGACCACCTGCGTTAATATAGTAAAAACATGACTTCCAGTTAATTTTACTTATAATGGGAAGTGGGAGATCCCGAGGGTAGATTTGTTATTGGCGTTAATAACAAAACAGTGTCTATACAAACAAATGTATCTATGTATAGATTAACAATTTTGCTATATAATAATCTTAATCGGCAGTCTTCCCAAAAAGTATATCTTTACGACTGGCGAAAACTCTTGTAAGTTTATTTTTTCTTATGTGTATTATACAGGGTATATCAAGACTGCTACCGAAAACGAAGCCGGGTGGTAGTTAAAGCGACTTCAGACACAATGCAACAGAAAAAGTTGCAAAAAAAAGCGACAATTTTTTTTTTGTTATTTTTTTCCTATGACCATATTTGGGTGGTAAATACATTTTTTCCTAAAATAACAGTGTATATCCTTTCATTTATAAATAATCTAAGATATAAAAGTGTTTAAATTATTATTTTAGCAAAAACTATGGATTTACCACCCAAAAATGACGATATTTAAAAAATCATAAAAAATCATTGTCGCGTTTCTTTGCGAAGTTTTTATTTGCATTGTGTTTGTAGTCACTAAAACTACCACCCGGCTTTGTTTTCGGTAGCAGTCTTGAGATACCCGGTATATTATTAAATATAGCAACAATAAATTTATTTAAGTAAGTTAAAGAATAAAACCTGCATAGAATTACCTATTTCATTATTATATTATTTTGAGTTACAATACAAATTAGATTTGTTTAAAATTTCTCTTTTGTCACTATTATAAACTAAGCAGCTTACATTGCGTAACGTATCAATAAAACAACTATAAAATATATTATCTATGGTCTAATTGAGGTCTTTACAGCTCGTACGTGTTGGAAAACGTGCCATGATTTATACATGCGAGATTAATAAAAGAGTTTGATGACCTATCGTATCCCGGAATTGGAGTGGGAATAAACGATTGAGTAATGCTTCCCGCCTTTTTATACCTTAGACAAGTTTAATAGACAATTTATTAAATGTAGACTTAAGAAACCGGGAAGTCATTTAAAAATAATTCTTATTCGGTAAATTGAATGGGTGAATAGGTCTTTAACTTTGAGCTAGACTATAACAATCCCATGCATTTGCAAATTCATATATATGGCGATGACATTGTCAAGATTCAAGTTATTGTCAAAATTAGTTTATGCAACTGACCTTAAGATACCTTATAGCGGTTGTCAAAATATTTTTAGTTATGCGAGGCACTGATAATACTTATGTAATAATCTCCTGTATTAATGTTCTTGATTTCTAATTTAACGACTATAATAATACATAATTTAACACAAAGGTAAGATTATAATATTAAAGATAAGCGACATTTAGGGAAGACTAACCTTTACTAACTCAACTAATAAAGCGAATATTTCCACTGATTTAGACATAAACTTAACGCTTGTGAAATAAATTCCCGAGGCGAACAGCAAATATCCTAAAATCTATGTGGGAATGGCGACTCCTTGCGCAACAAACGTCAAAGTTCCCGCCATTTGTCGCCATAGACATAGAGCAGTCGCCGCCATATTTGGTTACGTTTGAAAACGTCTGCTCACGGAACAATATGGAATCAACGGTGATGTCGTGATAAATGGAATTATATTTTTTGTTATTATGAATCGACGATTACAATTTTTTTTGTGTATTATTTTTTAGTCAGCTAACATGGGTTACCATTGGGTTCGAATCCCAAGGCATGCGTTTGACTTTTAGGAGTCACGTGTGTATTGATAGAAAATCACCATGCACTATAATGATGACGAAAAATATCGTGAGAAAACCAGCATATCATAGCGGTTTATATCACACACTAGACCAGCGTGGTGGACTATATGGCCTAACCAATCTAAATCCTACTCTCCACTGTGGAGATTGCTCGTACCCTGCGGTGGGAAGTATATGCTGCTGATACAATAGAGTAGTTTATAGTTCAATAATACAATAAGTGTGATATTTTTATAGCATAACAACCGAGCAAATCACTCCTGATGGAAACTGATCACCGCCGCCCACGATAACCCATAATATAACACCTAAGGAACTAGACGTATTGCCGACCTTATTAGGCCTCGGCCCGACTGACCCAACGCAGTGACAGCAAAGGTATTGCTTCCCGTCGATTTTGTGAGACATTAATACTATCAGCTGACCCATTCATAGTGAGGACACAGTAAATTATGACTCTTCTAGTATTAGAAATATTATTTTCTGGATGTGAGAAATGGTACAACTCACCACTCAATCGTACTCTCGATTGTAGAGGAGGCCCGTGCCCTGCAATGGGACGTATATGGGCTGGTACAGAGGAATGATGCTCAAGTTTTAATCGAATTGAATATTGTATGTCAATAATTATTTATTTATGAGGTTTTATGATGTGCTCGCTAAAATAATAAGGTATCTGGTAATAATAATGCATTATGCAATAGCTATTATGTGCACTATCAACAATCAAATATAGTTCGAATCTTTAACTAAATAACACTTAGCGTACAAGCTAAAACCCTTTACCACTATAATTAAAATAAATCGATTCAAATGCTGATTTAGCGATAACTTTTCCAACGACAATTATCACTGGAAAACACACCTTATTCATTTAACTTAAGGTTGGAATTAAGTTTTAATTTAGACCACCCAGTCAGTTCTCAGGCTGTCGCATTTTAGCACCCCGCTGATAACATTGTAGACTTGTGATAACGCTATCAGGGTAACACCAATTCGGCCGTATTTTGCATAGGTCCACGTGGTTTGTTGAACTGTGATTTAAATATCTGCGTGTATCGGAACGCGGAGATGTTACAACATCGATTGTCTATGGATAGCGGATAACGGGATATAATAGTGATGGGTTAGGTATAGAAAATATTAAATAATAATGATTTTAATAATCTTCAAATTATTTACGAAATAACGTGACTTACTGCAATATATTACTAAAAAAATATTCAAGCTTTGTCTTCGGCCATAATATGAAAAATTGGATCTAGGTTGCCTCAAAGGTTTATCAACATGTTGTTGAAAGTGGCCGTTATCCTTGGACCCACTGTCTTGTATACGTTTGGTAGGACATTGTCGCTATAAAGCATGTCAAATATAGATATACAAATAGATCAGCTACGAATTACATTACAATATAAACATATCTGAATAATTATGACATAAAATGAACCTAGAACAGACGATATTCTTATCTTAATAATTACAAATAATCGACTCATATCGAATAACGTGTCACCCACGTCACTAGTAATGTAAACAGATTTCATTGAGACACGATTTTTTTCTCGCGGTAGTGTCGGGGTGCTAAAAATTCAATCACGACTGCCTTCACGATTGTCTCAATAGTGGTTTTGGCTCCAACTTTCACTCTTATAAACGGATATTTTCTTTTTTAATATCGTGTGGAGATTGTAGATCTCAATAAATCTGTATACATTGCTCTGGCCCAGTCAATTGTAAGTTACTGTATCACAGTTTGGGGAGGTGCCTGTAAAACATTCCTTCTGCGAGCAGAGAGAGCGCAAAGAGGAATACTAAAAGTCATGACTGGTAGTCCAAGCCGTTTTCCCACTTTTGAACTTTATTCACTTTGCGAAGTCCTTACAGTGAGGCAACTCTTTATCTACCACCTTATTCTAAGAAAACATAAATCCTTACCATTTGACCCTAACATCTCTAAAAACAAGCGTAGAACTGACTTGGTTTGTCCCAGGCTTTACTGTAATTCTACCCTAGCCTCTCGCCAATTTTACTATTTAAGTCCCAAATTGTATAATAAGCTAAATAAACAACTAAATATTTTTCCACTCACAATCCGAGAATGTAAAATAAGCTTATTTAATTGGCTCCAAACCCTAACATATGACAATACAGAAAAAATATTATTGATTGGTTAAAGCAGAGTTTCTTACCTAGTTGTACTAAAATATCTCACGATTCCTAATCAAAGCACCAAAAATAAAATAAGTATATAAAAATAAATAAATGATATGATGTAAATGTAAATAGTTTATATCCACACAGACGCACATACTTACACACTCATACATACACACACACACACACACACACACACAAACACACTCACACTCACACACATCCACACACACACACCCACACACATTGGCTGTTTATTTTTAGATTTTAGATTTTGTCACATTATTTTATCACGTTAATTTAACTCTCATATTTTGTGAAACCTATAAAAGCTAATGTTATAAGGAGGGCCTAATAACTGCGACACAGTTACAACTATTGCAGTTATTATGGCAACAGTTTTGTTGTTACATTTTTGTTGGTTCAGAAATAAACTTATTTTTATTTTATTTATTTATTTAATATGTTACAATCAACAAACAACACCCGTTACTCCCAATTTTTCTTGGCAATATCTTCGATTTTGTTCGATTTTTCTCTTCACTACATTGTGAGACCACTGCTCTCATTAGTACCCATATAGCAGTGTAGTCCAAAAATTTGTTGGCTTTGATATCTCGTGATCATCTTAAGACGCAGCCAAACCAGTTTTGAAAGAAGTTAATTCAAAAAACAAATTGCTCCGAAGAAATTTCAAGAATCCCGGAAGGTATAAAGAGTCACTTTCGTACGTTCTCATTATTTTTTAAAGATAAAAGGTGTGAAAATGTTAGGTGAGAGTGGACGAAAAGTGGCGCGATCCATCATACGCTGTCGTTGTTACCGTCGCTGGAAGCGCAGACGGCGACTGTTAAATGGGGTAAGACAGTGCGTCAACACGCGTCGGTAGGGTTGGCCCAACTGCAGGATTGTTGGCCAATTGGACCAACGTGTCGGATGGTCAATCAATACATTCGAAATTTAAAAAGGTTGTTAAGTTTTAAAAAAATAATTTTAATAGCAAAAATATTTTTAATTTTCGAACGAGTTAGGAATATTCTTAAAATTGCTGACATTTATTGAATTAAAACTCAAAAATGCTTCATACTGTTATAAGTTTATGACTTTAGCCGACAATTAATTTCAAGAATGTAATATAACTAAAAAAGTTGTTTCGCAATGCAACATGACTGTCAACAAGTTGTATCAAAAAGCCATTAATTTAACGACTTCCGTGACAGTAGTTTGTGGCTCTGAGAGGTCACGTGTCACATACCGCCCATAAACATTATACTATGCTTGTAATTTTATTCATACTCATATTAACCGGACTTTTAGATACATATTTATTGACACGTTGTTTCGTCTAGACTTATTCTATCAATCGTTATCACAATTCGCGCATAGCGTCGTCAAATGAGGTTACTGTTACATCCTATTTATGTAAAGCGTATCGGAACCAATAATAATATTTATCTTTGATTTTAGTCATATACTTTATATAAACAAGCACAATTTCTTTGATCGCTTATGTTTCAGATTATATTTATATTACGATTATTGTTTTTTCAAAAGAAGTGAAGTTCATTCAACCTCATTATTTAAAATGATATTGCCATTTGTATTTCTCATCAGTAAAAATATAAATCGTTTATTGTTTATTTAAATTTTAAATGCTAGCCACAAATTCCAAATTCAAAATCGCATTTAAAAATCATACCGTTGTTTATGGTTCTCCGCTAAGGTTGCTAGCATCTGTAACGGTACCGAGTGATTTACATCGCCGAAATGCAGGCGCGATGACGAAGCTAGGGGCAGCCCTATCTGGCGGCTGTAAATCGCAGGGCGTTTCGACAGATTATCTCTGTTCAAACACTAGATAACTTGATGGATGTACTGCATGTAGGCCGGCAGGTTGGTACTCCTGGGCGGCGTTCGCACGAGTGCCTTTTACATTCCTCTCGATGCTAAGTGGGAAGGTTAGGACAATGTTTATAGTGGAATCGATTTGAAATCGTGACAATTTATTATAGATGTAACATACGTAATTTATTATTGAATTATTTTTATTAGAGTTTTTAAATGTTATCGAAGTATTTAGGGTATCAGTGATAATAGTCGCTAATTAGTAATTATGTAATTTCAAAGAATTACACGCAAGGCATATAGATACGTGACGACGCGATGTCGAGGTTCATAAGAATATTAAAACTGAAATGACATTCCGAATTTTGAAAATTAAGTCTCCTTTTAATAATTTAAACCAAAGATAATTATTGACTAGGGTTCTACAAAGTCCTTAAAATATACCACTTAATTTAAACTAGTATTGTTCAAATTTAGCGACAATGATTAACAAGTAAGCAGGACTGGAGTGGAAAAATATCTACATAGACAAATCCGGGCCTCAGTATATTCCTTTTTCGTCTTCAGTTCCTTAGCTCCCTTTTTGAGTACTTATCTCCACAACCAAATCCTCGGTGCAAATACCGCCTTAGTCTAGAAAGTGTCGGATTTGTCTCCGGCTTTTGCGAAATTTCGGTGTACCTTAAGTGCACAGCGTAGTATTTAGATGATAAATCACGTCGTGACTAATGGTGCTGATACAAACGAAAACAAATGATTTGAAGTAATGAGTCAATAGGGGAAAGTTGCTGTAATTGTTGGTTTCCGTATCCAAGTGGGATAATTTGGATTTCGTAGCATTTGACAGCCTCCGTGGCGCAGTTGGTTAGACGCCGCCTGTGAAACGAGAGGCCGCGGGTTCGATCCCCGCACCGAGTGAAATGTTTGTGCGGCCCACAAATATTTCTTCCGGGTCTGGGTGTTTGTGAGACCGAAAAGTCTCTCGTAGTTCCTGATACCCACGACACAAGACTCGATCTTAGTGTGGGATCAGGACTATGTATGTGACTGTTGGGTGTTATTTATTTATTTATTTGTCTGCAAACTAAAACTATCACTAAAACTTAATTTTTTTATTTCTTTGAATGGCGAGTGAGTTGAGCATACTTTTCACTTAATGGTAAAGGATACGTCCGCTCATGAACGGTAGCAAACCAAACATCACCATGAATTACACAGCAATGCTTGATATTCCAATGCACTCACCATCCTGAGACAGAAGATGTTAAGTCTCCGGAACCGGAACACAACAGTACATTTACGCTGCTATTTCCATTACTATTTTGAAGATTTCTACTCTTATCAATCGACTGATACTGTTCGTGTAACCTTTGTGCTCAATTGAAAACATATTGTTCAGTTCAGGTTACTTTTCTTTCGATTTGTTTGAAAATAGACAGGCTGAAATAATTTTTGTATTTTTCTAATCACTTATCTGTTTGGTTGGTTAACTATTTTTGGAGAAAAACTAATAAAATACATTGTTTGTATTAGAAATTTTAAAAAATGCCCAATATTCAAATAAATCTCTCAAAATTCAGTTAAATAGACCATAGATTTTCATCTTATTACCGATTTACCGATCGAAAGTGACGTTACACACGGCAAAATTACAAAATTCCCTAAATTAACATATTGGGATGTTGGTACCACGTCCAGTCACATTATCTCGTGAGATTAGATCACACGCATGCATATGTACGAGACCATAACGGCTTTATTTACGGCTCGGGAATCAGCTTTAAAAGTCACCGGCTTCAAGTGACGTATTATTTCGATGGGGTTGGGGTCGTGAATGCTCAATAATATAGTTACATATTCGTTTTGGAGTTTTTAGATATTTCTTGCTATTGTTCTCAATGCTTTATTAGGAACGCTATCAATTATTTGGGTATGGGCCGCTTTAATCGCGACTCTGTCATACAGAAAAAAAGAAACTAAACAAATGAAAAAGGAAAAAAACCTTTATCTCTACTATTCTTTATCAGCCCATATACGTCCCACTGCAGGGACAAATCAAGCTTTACAATCAAGAGTACGATTGAGAGTGGTTAGGCCATATAGTCCACCACGCTGGCCTAATGCGAGTTGGTGGCCTGATGCGGGTTAGTAATAATAATCTTATATTAACTTCATATATATTTTATGAGGGTATTTCAAATACACGCAATTTTTTCAATGTAATAAGGGCAATGACATGTAAAATTACGTCTGGTTTATGTCTTCCAAACTGTCTTGAATTTTTTACTATTGCGAATGAATGAAAATACGGTGTAATTTCTGTTTCCCTGTCAAATATATTATGGAAAGTGGGCCTTGATGATAAGTAAGATATGACATCGTAAAATTTTCATTAGTAATGTTTAGTCTTTGGAAGGGAGATGGTAAATAGAGTTTTTTTTAAAATTAAGTGCGGTATAGTAATGCGGTAAAGTAAGCACAGATGCCGTCCAGACAGAATATCGAATGGCATCATACGATGGGCCCATGACATTCTATACAATTATGCCGGCCTTCTGAGATGCTTCTTCACACTACGGCGGAAAGACTCAAGATTATAGGAAGGAGGGAATTTTATAATTTATTCTAACTACCATAATTACTGGCACAGATATGTAAGTCCATATTATTGATGATGAATTTGTAGTGGTCCAGAGAGAACATTAGAAACATTGATTTATCATCGATGATACCAAATATATCTAGGCTGATCACAGAACCTAACTGTGTAGTGATGTGTACTGGTGTTTAGTGATCCTTATACATATAAAACAAATCAACTAGGCTAGGCCTACCGACTAGACTAAGTTATGATTAGGCTAAAAAATAATAATATTTCAGGCCATTGCTTACAGGTCAATATAGAAATGTTCGAATGGCTAAGACGATAAAAGTTTTACGAGTAGATCCATTATCAGAACGTAATGCGTGATGTATTTTGGCAATCGCATCACAATTTATCATTATTTTTATATCCTAATATGTTTGAGTAAGTATAATAACATTTCCGCTCGTAAAGTCTAAGGGAGAGTTTTTAAATTATTACAGTTTTTATTACAAAGAGGGCTGTTTTAGTATCAAATTATGTAATTGAAGGTAAAACACGCAAACATACCGAAATGGATTACAATGGTCTTAGAACTTGATTCAATGATGAGGCATAAAGTTGATAGTAATGACTGTAAGATGGTAGAACTTAATAGTGAAGGATAATACCATAAATTAGTAAAGCTAACTAAAGATGAATATAATAATAAACCTGAAACGGTAGGTTAAATTGAATGACAAAGGACAACTGAAAGAATGTAATATCCACGGATCTTCATGGTTTAGTAGATAAAATTGGTTAATTGAGGCCTTTCCCTTTAATCGTAAAAGAAAACCCTGATATTGTTATAGATCTCTAACCAGAAGCTAATAAAACAAAATCCCAACCATAAAGCTCAAATATTTCATGACTTGAAAAATCCATAGCCACTGATCGTTTGAAGAACCACGACCTACAGTCATAACGATTGCAGTAAAGACGCTCGTAATATCAGATATCGAGCTGGTCCGTCTGTCCGTCACCCGATCCGGACGTTTCGCTGTACCCGTTACATTGTAATAACATTCCAGCGATCAGATCGTCTAGGCCATGTCTGATTTGATCGATCGATGTTGCCTAAATATGCGAGATATCGATTGTAGTTTCGCAATCGGATTACGCATCGTTAACGTGATTGTCTTTGAATTGGCAATCGATTTGTTAGTTATTAGATTCTGATGGTGCATCTAAGATCCCAGTTATGGCAGTGTTTATTGTCTTTACATCCTTTGTTGTTATTTGGCTCTCTTATCGTAATTTAAATTAGTTAAATCTTAATTCTTTCATTAAACGGCTGGCTATCGATTTAGCTAATTTTAAATGTAACGAGTAGAATTTCAATTTCAACATTAATAAAATATTTGTTTTATTTTAATCGATTGATTAAAAATATGACATTCCGCATTTTCTTCTTCAACGGATATAAAATTCAACGATACTATGAGAGGACCAGTCGATGATTCAATATACATATCCCGTGAAAGCTTTCTTCAATAAAGAATATGATAATTTGTTTTGTTTAAGTGTATACATTCAAATGTTCTGTACACCTGTCACTGTTGGTTAACGGTTTCTGCTAAAGCCTTACCTTGCACCATTATGTTTAAGATTGGAGAAACTTTATGATGATTGAACACAGGTGCTTCCATACATTCTCTGTTATTACCGTACGAAATGTATATGCTAACTTATCTATACTACTCTTAAGATTGTAATTGTTTCTGGGGCCAACTTTTATTGTAATTTCTTTAGTGTTAATCAAAAATAATTGTTTCTTTAACTTTGTTTCTTGTTAGCCTCTATGGCCTAGTTGGTTTTGATGGCGGCTGACTCACGGGATCGTTCCTCCAACCTAGGCAAATTTTGTCTTTGTCATCTAATACAACATAAGACTCATATCTCAATGCATCAGCACTATGTGTGACTACTGTATCTATTTATTTATTAAAAGGTCGGCATATAGAGCTGTCTTCGGCTTATAAATAGCTATTACGAATGCAACCATTGCAAAGTCTTCCTGTCGCCATTACCTAAATAAGTACCGTCGAGGATGCAAATCGGGGACGATTCCGTATGGGAAGTGTGTTATAAATCTCTTAAACTAATTCAGCAATCTGTTCACGTATCTCGCAAACGTATATCAATGGTAGGAGACTGTGATTCAATTATAAACCGCGGGATAAGCGATGAGATTGTTACTTTACTGATGAGTAATGGCGTTCGTTTGTTTTTATTTCTTTATATGCATTTTTTGTGGAAATTATACAGTGTAATGATTAAGTTCAATAGTAATGGCGATTTAATTAACAACAACATAGAGTATCATAGTGAAATGCTTTGCAAATAAAATATTTAATACTAATGTTAAAGAAGAGGTGTGTAAAGATCCATTGGACTTGTGTAATATTTGCAAAATTTTAGGAATAACAAAATCATACATACAAAATTGAGACTAAATTTGCAAATTGCACATAATTCATTCTTTACTCACATTTATTCACCCTTCTTTTAACATTCTCTGCGAATAATCCGCTGATCTCTTACAACTCAGATAGCCTCGCGTGTCGCGTGCGTAGGCGCAGCTTCCTTCGCGGTGACAAGTGACAGCCGGTCGGCAGCAATGACTGCCTTACAATGCCGCGCTTGTCCAGAACATCCTATATACAGCGGCTAATAAGAATTTGTTTTGTCTTAACTAAGAATTATACTGACAGATATTACGTTAGAAAGTTGCAGGGTAATCCGGTGTGATTGATGCTAGATTTGGGGTTGTGGAACTGGATTGTATATTCGGTGAGAAAGCTGTTGACGGGATAATGCCAAGTTTGGTGAAGGGACAAACTAAAGTTAAGTTAGTTTATTAAGGTCATCAGTTTGTTCTTCAGTTGAATTAGACTAGTTTTCAGAAATATGGTGAGGTGAAAATAGTATCGTAGATGTATAACGGTATAATTATAAAGCTGAAGGTTGGAATCCTGAGTCGGGTGAATTGGTAGTGGATTGTTCAATTCATTATGAGCTTGGAGTCAGGCAATTGTGCCCAAGATATGCTCTCGCCTTCTGTCATATGCAGGGACGGAACAAGACGAAACGTGGGTGTACTGGTTACTACCAGCATCTCTCTCCAACGCTTCTGAAAAAAAAGCGATAGTTTAAAAAATAATATTTTTTGAGATTACCAGAACCAACGACAAAATATGATCATAATATTTATCTGTGAATGTTCAAAGTATGACCAAAATCAACCATCTGCCTACTTCGGAAAACTTTCTAACACCTTATTTCAAGAAAATAGTTCTAAATTTACAGTTATCAAGCAAAGCCAAAGCTGCGGTACAAAACCCAGTTCGCTAATTTACCGCATGTAAGGTACTTGTTCAAATATGTAAAGCTGACAGTAAGGCGGCCAGTCTAAACCTAAATTTACAACAGTAGGTTACTTGTCTGGCTGAAATCGAGAGTCGGACGCCAAATATGGGTGTCACCAGTTGGCACGTCCCGTGTAATTGGTTAGATCCGCTTATTGTTACGCAAATTTGTACGAGAAATACGTTCCGTTAGGTTGTAGTGCGCGGTATTGTTTGTTTTACAAGGAATTTTTGTCGAAAGTGAATTTTACAATGGTTACAATTTAATTTTTTCAGACCTTAAATATGAAAGTTTGACTTCAGGAAATTGGCAAATTATTTAATTATGCACTGAGTTATTGTTCAATTATTCTTGCTATATTGAGCTCGCGTAAATATTGAATGAGACAACAGAAAGAATTTAATAAAATAAATTATTACACCCAACAGGTTAAATCAATTAAGTCTAGTGTCGTGGGTCTCAGAATCTGTGGGAGTTTTCGGACTCAATTACAAGAAAATACATAACTTTCAACGTTTTTGGTTTTTTCTCTAAAGCGTGTTTTATAAAATTATTCGATCTTATGTTTACGTCGTCGTTCTAAACCAAATAAATTATCTCTCTAACAATACATTCATTATTTCACAAGAATCTTCTAATTACTATTCTTCACATGAACTTAACCAGTTTTAACTTGCCTAACTATCTTCTTACTTGATGCTCGGAAGCACCTTTTGACAATTAGGCTCTTTGCACGTACCCAACCTCGAGAAAGTCGGTTGATTGACGGTATGCGCCCAGTTTCAAGTCTTATCGTATGTGCTGGAAGATTATCTCCTAAAGACCATGTTCTTTATGTTTGAGCTAATGAATGGTCTTATTACTTTTTAGGCAAAGAAATGCTTGATATGAATTAATGACATTATTTCTTCTGAAGAATTACGTCGTATAGTGTAGTTGCAGATACGCATTTAGGGTTAAACTCTATATTCATCTGTTCTGTGGTTAAACTAATATTAATAATACATTCGTGTGGTAACAGTTTCATCCTAATATAGTATTTTTAACTTGTTTTATGTTCTTTTATTTGTTTGTTTGTTTGTTTGTTTCAGCCCATATACGTCCCACTGCAGGGCACGGGCCTACTCTACAATCGAGAGTACGATTGAGAGTGGTTAGGCCATATAGTCCACCACGCTGGCCTAGTGCGGGTTGGCGAACTTACATACCATAGAAATTCTTATAAATCGCTATGGTATGCAGGTTTCCTCACGATGTTTTCCTTCACCGTTTTTAGTGCGTGGTGATTGACTATCAATACACACATGACTCCGAAAAGTCAGAGGTGTGCCCTGGGATTTGAACCCGCGACCACCGTGAACATGTGGGCAGCCGCGTCTAGTCCGTTTACCCACAGGCCACCACGCACTTCTTTTATTTACTGGAATGTAAAGGCTGCCAACCCGCATTACGCCAGCGTGGTGGACTACATGGCCTAACCACTCTCAATCGTACTCTCGATTGTAGAGGAGGTCCGTGCCCTGCAGTGGGACGTATATGAACTGATCAGAATATTCTTTTTTATCGTAAATATAATTCACTTGAGGGTAGTTTGTCATTTTCTCTCGCTGGGTGCGTCATTTTGTCAGTCTCGTGTGCGCTTCGCAAATCATGGCGCGTGATCCGCCGTCTAGTTGGTTACTCGCCTAAATTGTTTGTGTATCGTGGACCATCTAGTGTTAAATAGTGTTTAGTGTCCCTACAGCCACCAACCATCGTCGATCCCGACCATCCAGCTTCGGGAACGGGACTCTGGTGAGTTTGCTTGACGTGTTATATCTCTCGGCTGGATTATCATTTTGTTTGCCTCTGTATTGCCCCTATTTTTGTATTTGTATTGATCAATTGGAGATTTTGGATAACAGATTCTGAATTTAAATTAGAAACCATAATTTGTAATGGTTCAAAATAGGTTAGGATGAATAAGTAGAACATTACTTGAAGTTCTTAGATATTTGGGACAATATTTTATATCTTAAGACCATTTTTACGGATTTGAGAGCAAGGAAACCCAAGTGTAATTTTAGTGACAAAATAGTGGGTAAATACCTATCCTACCGTATATGTATGTACCTATCGTAATTAAATAACACCAAAAATCCCTAGGGATCCTTTTCAATATAACAGAAGTCCAGACACGTTTGATTTTATAGCCACTTCAGAATACAATAAGATAGCGGAATATTCCAGAAGCGTTCTTACGGGAACATGTGTAAACAGCTGCCCTATTACGTGGATCTAATACGCGATGCGACTTTTATAAATGTCTTGATCACGCCGTGCTACTAAAGATGCTGTTATTTTATACTCTCCGTTCTCACCATTCCTTCATATTAAGTACGAAGAAGTTAGTGAAAAGTTCATTAATAAGCTATACCTTATAAATAGGTTTAAGTATTTAATTAATGTAATTGATATATACCGGTTTTGAATAAAATAGACAAATATGAATCTCGGTCTAATTTTCTGCAAGATTTTTTTTGTTTTCATTGTTTTGTTATATACTACTACTGGTGGTAGGTCTCTCATATGTGAGAGGCCATCTGGGTAGGTACCACCGCAATGTCTATTTCTCCCGTGAAACAACACTGCGTAAATGCACTGTTGTGTTCCGGATTGAAGGACATTGTAGCCAGAGCAACTACTGGACATATTGAGACTTAACATCTTATGTCTCAGGATGGCGAGCGCAGTGGAATGTTGCTACTGTTTATGAGCGGTCGTATCGCTTACCATCAGGCGAACGGCTTGCTCGTCTCGTCATTCAATGCAATAAAAAAAAATAAAAACCGACTTCAAAACAAAAAAACCGCTAAAAAACCAAAAAATAACTAAATAATAAGTACCACTGCAAAGCAAAAAAATAATAATTGTTTCATGGAACTTGCGCTTGTTGATTAATTTGCTTAATGACTTGACTAGCCAACAAATCAAAATATATGCATAACATATCGAAGGCGGGCCACCAAGTACCAAACATGTAGGACCTGTGCCTTATATTAATTTAAATATCTATATGTTTGGTACTGGGCGACCCGCCTTCAATATGTTATGCATATATTTTGATTTGTTGGCTAGTCAAGTCATTAAGCAAATTTATCAACAAGCGCAAGTTCCATGAAACAAATATTATTTTTTGCTTTGCAGTGGTACTTATTATTTAGTTATTTTTTGGTTTTTAGCGGTTTTTTGTTTTGAAGTCGGTTTTTATTTTTTTATTAAAAATTTTGGTTATGTTTATCTTTTTAGTGTTGATAGGAATCAAAATGAAGAAGATTTGGTCCCCACAAGGAATATGTTCTTTCCGATGATAATGAAATCGCTAAAATCGGCTAAAAGCTGCCAAAGATATTGGAGTATTCATATGTTATTATTTTTTCTCCCCCCCCTCCCTTTGCCCCTACCCCCTTTTCCCACCACCACTGTAGCTTAGCTTTTATACTGAACCCAATGCAAAAAGAACCATTGGAATCCTACTAAAGTTTGAAGAGTTCTACACTCCAGGTCCGAAAATGATCATCAGATCTCCATGTTGTGTTCCTGAGATCAACCTGTTAATACATTCTTTCCAATGAAAAAGAAATCACTAAAATCGGTTAAATCCTGCCGAAGATATTAGAATTTACGTGTATTTTAATTTTATCACCTACCCCCCCTCACCCCCACCCCTTTTTTCCTCTCTCTCTGTAAATTAACTTTTATAATGAACCTAATGCAAAAAGAACCATTGGAATCCTACTTAATTTTAAGGAGTTCCCCTCTCCAGGTCCGAAGATATTGCTCAAATTTTCACCATATTTTTATGGGACCAAATGACAAGCATCAGCTTTCAATCAAAGAAAGAATGGTCGAAATCGGTTTACACAGTACAGAGAAACGAGGTAACAAACATAAAAAAAAAAGCAACATACAGTCGAATTGAGAACCTCCTCCTTTTTTTGAAGTCGGTTAAAAAAATATATATATATATAAGTATGTATAACCCAGTGCCGATCACGGGACCTCTTAGCAACAAAGAACGTACGGTTAAGATAGCTTAGGCCTTATTCCTCTGCTCTAGAATTCACAACACCAGATTATCCCAACTTCACGTACAAACGATAGAATTCATAGCATTCCCAATATACATATGATTTACACACCGTATCCGTATTGGCCTAAATATTTTCTTAAAACCATTGTGCGTGGAATGATAAATATGGATTTTACAGCTCTGTCGTGAAATTTCCCCGACGTTTTATGACGTCTTTAAGTATTATTTTTATATTCTGAGATTAGTATCGCTTTAACAAAGAAAAGTTTTGATTTAATGGGTCAGTTTGACTATGTTTTATATTTATTTGATGGGTGATCTGTTGTTGGAATTGTGACTGTTAATTTTTCTAATGCCATTTTATCTTGGTTTAACCTTTTACCTTTCTTTATTTCACTCCAGTTACATCTGTAAAATATTGACATCTTTCTTTACTTTACTCCATTACATTACAAATATAGATTAAACAATGTTTAGCCAATATGTAACAGACTCATTCAAAACTAAGTCTCCTTTTTGTTTAGCTTTAATGAACTAATCTGCGAACTTAAGATCTTTGTCAGCTATATGGCTGTTGCAAACGCTAATTTATATTATAGCTTACAATCGTCGTCATCATCAATACACGCTCTCAAAAATCATCCATAACTCCCTAGTCACTAAGTTTAATCTACTGTCCCCCACTCCCCTTATTCAAAATCTTAATTACGTAATAAATACCACAAATACTCAGCATTCCGGACAATGTAAGATGTCAGTATTTCGGCATCACACCTCGGCTACAGTTTGCCTTGAACGCAGTACTTATGTAATTCACTGTATGAACAAGTGCTGTTACGCAAGAGCTGGATTTGGGAGCAAGGGATGGGGGTAATACCCATCGTTTTAATATTTAGTTTATTTTATTTTGGAGGCTCACAGCTAGATAGCTTTAGATCAGTAAAGCTATAAAAATAGTAAACAAACATATATTAAACAAATTGTATACAACAGATAGCCAATTACGAGCTACCGTAGATGGGAATAACTAATAACTTACTAAGCAATACAAGATTTACTCTCTGATATCAATATTTAGTGTTCTAAGAATTCTAGATTTTCGCCTTAGTTTATGTAAGTTAGGTTAGTCATAATATAATCATTACTAGTTTTGTTTCATTTCCAAAAAAACATATGTCGTCAATCTTAACTTCAACATACATAAATTCATATGTCCGTTAGTTGCATACATAGTCCTAATCATACACTAAAATCTAACCAACTGCACCACAGAGGCTGTCACTCATTATAATTTACCATTTTTATTAAAAAATATATAGTCGAATAGTCGAACCCAACACACACATACTACATATATATACTACATATATATGTATGTATAAATTTACTGGTAGTAGAGTGTATATGTGAGAGGTCACCTGGGTAGGTACCACCGCAATGTCTATTTCTCCCATCAAACAGCAGTGTAAATGCCCTGTTGTGTTTCGGATTGAAGGGTATTATAGCCAGAGTAACTACTGGACATATTGAGACTTAACATCTTATGTCTCAGGATGGCGAGCGCGGTGGAATGCCAAGCATTACTTTGTAATTTAAGGCGTAGTTTGGTTTTGCTACTGTTTATGAGCGGTCGTATCGCTTACCATCAGGTGAATTCATTGCAATAAAAAAAAACATTCTCACAGACTTAATCAATTATACCCACTTCAAGTATCCCAAGTCCGCGCCGAGTGCACATGTGTATTGTTTAAGAAGCGTACACGTTGCGTTATTTGCGTTACGTTTCCTGCACCATCGAACGTGCGTGTACGGGGCTTAATTTTAACGCTTCCGTTGCCCCCATTATTAAGTCTAACCTATATATTATTCAATTATATTAATTAAGTTTGTTGAAGTATTTATAGTCAATCACCACGCAATATAATGGCGAAAGAAAACATCCTGACCTGTATACCATGGTGATTTGATAGAATTTCTAGGGTATATAACATGTCCGTCAACCCGTATTTGGCCTGGGTGGGGGATGGCTTATATCGGCGTATACGTCCCACTGCAGGGCACGGGCCTCCTCTACAATAGGGAATATGCATGTCATTTTTATATATTTTTAATCATTTCTGTACGTTATTACACAATCGGAAAAAAATATAAGTCTTTGAAAATATAAATAAAAAAAGTACAAAAAAATAATCAAAACTGCTATCAGTTTCGAATCATTTAAACGCCATGTTGGCGCGAACTCGCTGTGACGTCAGAGGTCACGATATGAACAACGTAGTATTTGGATTAAGTTTCTTTCATGTATTACTATAGAACTGTATTTCGTGACAAAATAATCTATTTTATTTAATAGTATAAAGAAAGCACAAAATAACTCATAAACAAACGTAAAACAACAAGCTAAAACTTCATAAGAACGTTGTCGTCACTTTCCTTTTCAAGCAATAGATCGCGTTTCGGAAAAAATGCGCGGTAAATTTGAAATGTCATTTTTTAAGCTTTTTAGCAGAAAAGGATGATTCAAAAGATCTTGTGAAAGACTATTTGAATAAAGAATATTTTGATTTGATTTGATTTGATTAAGTATTTATTTTACCGATTTAGAGTTGATAAATTTAAAAAATATCTTTAAGGTATATTTCTTTATTAATAAAGATTACAAAAAATAAAATAGATTACGACTTAGTGGGGTTCGATCATATAGTTCGCCACGCTAGCCTAGTGCGAGTAGGCGGACTTTACATTACGTAGATTACTTTTTACAAAAAGCTAGAATGTTTTCATTCATTTTTAGAGTGTTTAGATTGACTATGAATCCACATGACTTCCAAAAGCAAGAGGCTTACCCTGGGAATTGAACCCACTACTAGCCTGAGCCTACTGGTGGTAGGTCTTTGATATGTGAGAGGCTGCCTGGGTGGGTACCACCGTAATGTCTATTTCTCCCGTCAAACAGCAGTTTAAATGCACTGTTGTGTTTCGGATTGAAGGACATTGTAGCCAGAGTAACTACTGGACATATTGAGACTTAACATCTTATGTCTCAGGATGGCGAGCACAGTGGAATGCCAAGCATTGCTTTGTAATCAAGGTGTTGTTTGGTTTTGCTACTGTTCATGAGCGGTCGCATCGCTTACCATCAGGCGAACGGCATGCTCGTCTCGCCATTCCATGCAAAATTTAAAAAATAAAACATATTGACAGCCTCGTCTGGTCCATCATCCATCTGGTCCATTACCAACACGCCATCACACATTTTTCATTATTTGATGTACTTCGTTTCTACCTGTTCAATCTTTATAAATTATCAGCAGCTATCAAATAAAATTCGTGTTTTTGTTATCTCATAAGGTTTCCAGTTTTGTAGGTCAGTGTTGGTACATAAACAGGTGTGCCAACATAACAATAACACGGAATTCCACCGGATAAGTTGAAAACATGTTTGAATTTATTTAGGACTAAAATGAATGTTTATTGTAAAATTACATAAAGATTTTTGTATGAATATTTGTTTCGGGTGTTTGTGTGTTTAAGTTTGTTTTTGTAAATACACTTATCAAATAGGGTAAATGTAAATATTTAATTTCACGCCTGTATTTCCAAAGGTAGTCGAATAGTATAATTTAAAGTTCGAATAGATTATTTCAGTCTCAAGATGTAATAAGATACACCCTGGGTTCTAAGGTTAGTCTCTGCTTAATCCTAGCTTTTTAAGAACACAAAGTTATACGAACTTGGTTGTTACCATAGGAGTAAATTCTAACTCATGGTTCACGATTATAATTATAGTTATTTATAGCCTGTATGTCTATTTAAAAATTCTATTTCTTTTTCAGGTAAGTTCGTATGCTGATTTTTTCAACGTACCTATTGTAAGTAAAAATACTTTAACGATTTCGCCAGAACACAGCAAATGCGACTTTATATACCTTTTCAGAGGTGTGATAATTTACTTTTGCGCGTATCGGTATGAAAATGCGTTGATCTTACGAAATATGTAGATCTGCCACGCTTATTAGTCTGACCGTATTCATTAAAATAATTACGAAAATATGAAAGATTTTAATCTAAAAATCAGATGACCAGTCCTATTTATCCTTGCGTTTCTATTCACCCCGTTTATTCTATATCTAATGTTTAAGCACAGTAAAGGTAACAGGACAAAAATCACACCACGACAGGTCACAGATATAAAGATATCCTCAATGTCCAAAGTAACATTTGATGTCGGAGCGTAAGTATATGTGTCCAAAGGACATTCTTACTTATCTATATTGTTATCTCAAATCATATAAGGGCAATAAATTAACGGGATTTAAGGGCAGTAACCCAATAGCCTTGACACCGGCCGAATCGAGGCAACCTTTGACGTTGGCTCAACGTGTCACGTTGGATCAGTAATGTATACACCTCCTATAAAATTGAGGCCATGAAGGGAGCGTGAGCGATTTT
This sequence comes from Hyles vespertilio, assembly GCA_009982885.2. NCBI lineage: Eukaryota > Metazoa > Arthropoda > Insecta > Lepidoptera > Sphingidae > Hyles > Hyles vespertilio. Next base: position 2,925,934 of record CM042810.1, read on the forward strand.
TAGTGGGTTTTTTATAGGGTCGGGGTTTAGAGCGTAAAGTCTCTTGTTGTTTTATTTACTTATTTTATATATAAAATCTTTATTGCACACAAAAAAAGAAACATATAATTGGAAATTGTATACATAAAAAGTACAATTGGTGGTGTTATCGCTCAAAAGCAAAGTATTACAGATAACTATGGTATCGATTAAAAAGAAGGAACAAGTAGAGGATAAAGATAGAAACTAAGAAGGTATTGTATAGTAAATTATAAATAATTTAATAACTACAAGTCATAAGTAATTATTTATTTTTGGTAGTCACAAGACTTGTATCTTAGAGCCTGTGATTGTTAGGTGATTTTTATTTGTAAAATAAATCCACTTGTTTGCTAAGGAAGTATCCTGAATATACATGTCTGCCGAGGATTTCCCCAGCAATTTGTTGTAAGTGGCCTGTATTCGACAATTTCCTGCACCTTTAGTCTGTCGTCTGTTCGTATCGTGGGTGGACGTTTGACGACACAATTGCAAATACATGGCCTCCAAGTTTAAATCGAGAAATAACAGAACCCATTTGCTTTTAGTTATCTGGGTTAAAAATAAATAGTATAAAATGAATAATTTGTGGAGCATTTGATGGATTTTAATTGCTCTTAAAACTCTTCGTGAAGTTAAATATTTGGATTTCTTCACAATGCTTTTATTTAAATAAATTTAAGTAGTAATTTATAATAAATTACTCAAGTTGACATGTAGGTCCTGGTATCTAACACAACACCTATTTAACTTTTTTTTTATAAACAGTCACATTCATACACCTTGGAGTGAACACGTTCCTAAATTGACAACAGAAAAATATAAAATTAATACAAAAATAACTTTTCATACCCGCTACAGCTTGTAACCATTAACCGCTGGTTTAAGAGCCTTAAGGTCCGCAATAAAAAGGTCATTTAACACCTTACACAGAGATTTCTTGAATCCCAGCATTGCGCCTGTCTTACAAATACTAATATTTAATTAAGACCACAGTAGTACACGGGAATTGAGATGTGAACATGGTGGGATTTTGTGTTCTTTACTTTATTTTATTTATTTATTCACAACTTAGGGTTTACATTCTGACGAGTTAAGTATCTAAGGAAATGTTTCTTGTATAACCACGGTGAAATGACTTCATTTAATAGCAGGAGGAAATGGTACCATGAGACAAATGACACTTTAAAAAAAATGATTTTTAAAAAATATTGTGAATAATAGTATTGTTGTAATTTGATATAAAAAATATAATTTATTTTACTACAAGTATAGGTTTTTGCCATGTTTAATAAACTGGCTCTTTCATCCCACTTCTCCCCTAACTGTAGCCATCTTTGGGGTGTTGATTGATGTGCGGTAATAAAGCAATTAATGTATTCGTGCTCGCCTTTTAAGGCATTTGCAATTAAATTCTAGATTCTAGAAGAGTCTAGCGCGCCTGGTTTGGATGATAGATCGATGAAAATTATGTATCTTAACTATTATATCAAGTATTATCCGTAAGGCACCATTTTCAACGGAAACATATTTAGCATATTGTTAAACGTATGTAACTTTCACGTAATATGTTTAAGGTTGCCCCGTGACCACGAAAACTGTAAAGTAACCGAAACGTCAGGAATTTAAAAAATGTAAAATTTAAATCAAATCTACGATAAAATCCGTAAAAAATAGATAGTTTTATTTCAATAACTTTCACGTTTCACAAAACCATCTAGTAGATAAAAAATAAGAGACCAAAAGTTTATTACTATACCACAGAATTATCATATAAAGACTAGACTTTAAACAACTCAATTACATTAAAGAACAGCTCCATAAGATCAGGTTGAATTAACTATACAGTCGACCACTAAAGCATTTTTAACAAGTAATCATTTCAATAGAACATGCCGTACTGTGTGGTCGATTGTACGCTTTACAATTTGTTTATTTTAATCCCATTTTAACTTGCTTACGGTGTTCTCCATGCCCTAATGAAGTCAGTTTATGTTACTATACATTTGTTTACGTTGCACGAGACGGTACGGCAGGGCAAATACTTTGATTTACAGAGTGGACAAACATCGTATGAATGGATTTGGATGGTGGGAATGTCGGGTGAAATATACATAGTTGGACGCCTTTTTGAGTTTTGGAAGTATTTTGGACGTTTTGTTCGGATCATTGGAATTTTAGCTGAAATGCATATAGGCATTGTTATGATAGTGGTTCTTGGAAGTATTCTGGGGGTGTTGTTTAGTTCATTTTTTTTGTGATAGGTTGTCATTTTTTTTGCATGTGTTTTTTGAAGAAAGATTAATGTAGAGTTGAATGTAAAGCACTGGGTTTATATGGATACTGCAAATAGTCTGCCTCGAGTTGAATGAAGTGCCATAAGTCCAATTAGAATATACAATTCTAAGTTTTTTTTTTAATTTATTTATTTAAAGTGGTATTTTTAACATCTAAGGTCATTAGCGACTACAACAATTTACACAATACACTTATATTAATTTATAAACATTAATCAATTTGAGATAACAAATAGGTAGTTTGCTTGTAACCTTTTTCACATAAACATTCTTCTAAGGTACTTAGTAAGTTACACTGTAATTTCTCATTTATATAAGCTGAACAATTAATATCGAAAAGATGTGCCACAGTTAAATTCAGTCCACATTTGCATTTATTTTTATCTAAGATTTTTGTTGTTGCATTTATTCGGAAAAATTATTTCCATCATCGTGTTCATCATTTTTATCGCCAGTTCCATTAACAGTAGCCTAAATCACTTTACAAAATCGTACAGAAATATTTTTTCCCAACCGACAATAGCATTGAAAACGCGTACTGTAGCAACACGGGGAGCCGGCGTAAGTACGACTCAGATATACAGCCGACGTACCACTACTTATTCCTGCAATAGGATGCAGCGCACAGATATACTGCTGATGTTTTCATCTGGGCAGTACAGTTTACATGCATCGTACAATGAACGACTTTTTTACGTAATAAAATAACCACGTCTTACTTATGCCTCCTCTACACTTCAACAAATGAATCAGCAGACGTCGTCTTCGGATAGGTTTCACGATCGTCAAGTGCACGGTTTAAATAAAATAATGTTTTTTTTTTTACTAGCCTATACTGTCCCACTGCAGGGCAAAGGCCTACCTGTCCTTCTTTCACCCGTCTCTATCCAAGGCTTTCATTCTCCAGTTGTTATAAAAATGATCTAAGTCATCTTTCCACCTTCTGTACGGCGTACCACGTGGGCTGTTCATTCGGTAGCAGTTCTAGCCCACAGAATATATATAAATATAAAATACAAATAATTAAAGTCTATTAAATGACAAACCAAATAAATCGATTTCCAAGGCGCGGGGATGAGAGGTTTTGATGCGAGGACTGGTATTTGGAGCCTGTAATGACAGCTTAGACCTTAGTGTAGATAATTTATTGTGAAGATCACATTTTCGCAGTGAAAGTGTTTCGTAATTTCTTATTTACTATAAAACCTTGTAATCAATTCATTAATATCATTATTTGACACGACATAAACCCGGAAATAGAATTCCAATCTATACCAAAATAATGGGATACTTTAAATCATCTTCGTTGCGAAACATTTCATCTTATAATTACATTTGTAATACCTGTATTTAAACGTAATTAAAGAACATAATTCCACTAATTACAACTTACGTGTCGATAATTATGGAAGATCATAAGGGCTAATGTTTCGGTCGCTGTCAAATTCTAATCAAAGTGATGGAACTATATGGGCAGTCTCAATTTATTTGTTCGAATGTTTTAATATTGTTGATAGTTTTTTTTTTCTAATATGTGATGAGGTCATAGGTTTAATTCTTGGGTGGGATCTCGCTTTTCTGTGAGTTTTTGAAATGTATGTGCCAGGAATTGAGTATTTTATCGGAAAATATTGATAACGTCATATTTGAAATTCTAAATAGTTCATTATTATCATATTGCGTCCACTTCGGTAGTAATTAATTGGTCTAGTACATTATCTGTTTATCGTTTAGTAGACATTTGAGCACAAGAAATAATTAATTTTATTAATATATTTTTTCACCTATGGGTATAATTAGCAAAATGTTTTCCAGAAACATTGAATACCCATTTTCCAATTTGTCAAGAAATACAGAAAAAAAAATAACATAAGGCATTAGTAAGATGTATTGAGGGGCGTGGCAGCGCGCTAATGAATGATGCTAAATAAGCCGTCACAAAGTTATCTGAAACGAGATCTGCGCTTATCACGCCGACGAATCGCCGGTGATGTCTGCATTCCCACGACGCTCTTTTGGTCAATAAGAATATCCGCCATTTTGGACTTTGGACGAAAGTGACATTTGAACATGGAATGTTGATATGTCAATATATGGAATTGCGCAGGAAGAGATGAGATAAGAGGCTGAATTAAGTTTTAAAAATCGAAATTGACTTGGAATTCTTTAAATTAATTTATTTTAATAGTTTTGAAAGATTTTCGTTGTTCAATGGTAATTATTTAGTCGCGAATTTATAGATAAGATAATTTATTGGAACAATATTTCGATATTCGAATATTAAAGAAATGTCAGCAATAAGTATACTAAACTTTAATTACTTCAGTTAAAAGTACAAATGGTGTAGAAACGAAACGTGTACGAAGTGGGCCGCGCCGATCAAGATTGCAGAACACATGGGCGGGAACTATGGCGCTCAATATTATTTAGATTAATAAAGAAGGATTTAAGATACCGGGAATTTTATTAATGTCTCTATTATAGCCCTTTAATAAAGCAGGGAAACGATTTTATCGCTGTTAATTGAGTTATATCTTGCGGATTTATTAACGTTTATACTTTATACTGGTTTATGTGGCCGATTGCTGGGAATTGACCTGCTTTGTATTGAGGTTTGCGTTTTAAGCTGTTTAGCTGGACCAATGCGGACTAGTAGATTTATTTGGGCTATATGCTTTTCTAGCATCTAATATTTTAGCTACCAAACCTTAAGAGTTTTCTTAATATAAATAATAAATAAATAACACCCAACAGTCACATACATAGTCCTGACCCCACATTAAGATTGAGTCTTGTGTCGTGGGTATCAGGAACTACGAGAGACTTTTCGGTCTCACAAACACCCAGACCCGGAAGAAATATTTGTGGGCCGCACAAACATTCGACAGCCTCCGTGGCGCAGGCGGTAAGACACCGCCTGTGAAACGAGAGGCCGCGGGTTCGATCCCCGCACCGAGAGAAATGTTAGTGCGGCCCACAAATATTTCTCTCGGGTCTGGGTGTTTGTGAGACCGAAAAGTCTCTCGTAGTTCCTGATACCCACGACACAAGATTCGATCTTAATGTGGGGTCAGGACTATGTATGTGACTGTTGGGTGTTATTATTATTATTATTATTTCTCTTTATTTTAAATCTTTTTTTTTATATTTTTATATATATAGTAAAAAACAAAATACATATAAAAATATAAAAAGTTATCCAACGATGGCGAGGCTCGAGACCCAAGCCACCGGTGGTTAGGAGCCCAAAGTGAGGAACCGCCTCACAATACGTGCCGTGTCAAGCAATACTGCCTTCTGAATCTGACTCCTGACCCAACAGCCGATTGAAAGCCTCTGTAGATGTTGGTCGAGGCTCTTTGGTATCAACCCATGGGCAGAAACGACAATCGGGACAATAATTGTTGAGTCGACATCCCACATGTCGGTAACCTCGTGTGCTAAATCTAAATATTTAGACATTTTGTCTTTTTCAGCTTTGACAAGGTTATCGTCATGCGGGATGGTGACGTCAACAAGTATAGCCCGGCGCGCCAATCGATCTATTATCACAATGTCAGGCTTATTGGATAGGATAGTCCTGTCTGTGATAATAGATCGATCCCAATACAACGTTGCATGACCATTTTCAAGAACTGGTTGAGGAACATACTGGTAATATGGCACTTCAGAAGTCACCAGTCCATATCGAAGAGCAATTTGCTGATGTATGATCTTGGCTACTAGGTTGTGTCTATGCAAATACTCGCCGTTAGCAAGATACGAACAACCGGAGATAACATGCCTGATGGACTCGCCAGGACGGTGGCATGCCCGACAGATGTCGACCGTACCGTCCTTCAGGATGTATTTCCTATAGTTGTTCGTCTTAATAACTTCGTCCATAATTGCAAAGACAAAACCCTCGGTTTCCCCAAAGAGGTTACCGAAGCGCAGCCAAGACACAGACGCTAGTCGGTCCACATCAGGCCCATGAAGGGCTCGATAGAACCGACCGTGCAGCTCCTTGCTCTTCCATATGTCCTCGCGATCCCTAATGCCTACCACCAGAGGTTTCCGCCAGTTCTCAATCGCCAAAGAGAGCGGGGTAAATCCTTTATCTACCATAACAACAACCCTATGCATATCCACATCACTGTGAAGGAAATAATCCCTAAGATTGCACACCTCGCGATTATGCAAGTCCTTAGCATTAAGAATGCCTCGGCCACCACATCTCCGCGGGATGTACAATCTCATCACTGATGAACGTGGATGATGCATACGATGTGCAGTCAGGAGAGTTCGGACTTTACGATCCAGGGTGTCCAATTCGGTCTGAGTCCATTTGAGTATGCCAAAAGAGTACATGAGTACAGGCATAACCCAACCGTTAAAAGCGCGAATCTTGTTTCCACCTGATAAAAAACTGTTAAGTACTTTTGTCAGGCGGCTAAAAAAACGCTCTTTCAACGATCGTTTTACATCTGCACCCATGATACCTAGAGCCTCAGGCATACCCAAATATTTGTAGGTTTCCGTCACGGAGAGGGATCTGAGTCTTACAGTCTCTGAGACATGTATGTCATCAGAGACCGCAACCTCCCCTCGCTTCACATGGATAACCGCACATTTATCTACACCAAACTCCATATTAATTGAATTGCTAAATCTTTCAGTTATTTTTAACAACTCAGTCAATTCGGTTTGTTTCGATGCAAATAACTTGAGGTCATCCATATAGAGCAAGTGAGAAATAGGCTCAGAGCCTCTCCGTAGACGGTAGCCTAACCCTGAATCCAACAACAGAGTGCTGAGGGGATTCAGGGCCATGCAAAACCACAGTGGACTCAGACTGTCGCCCTGGAATATACCCCGCTTGATTCTAATCGGCTCGTCACAATCAGGAGGAACCGTACCACCTGGATATCTCAGGACAGTGGTCCACTGCCCCATACAAGACCCAAGGAAGTTGCATAAATTTGTATTAATTTTATACAAATTTAACACCCTCATGAGCCATGTGTGGGGCATCGAATCATAGGCTTTTTTATAATCTATCCAGGCAGCCGATAAATTCCTTCGGTTGTGACGAGCCTGTTGGCAAATGGTCATGTTAATGAGAAGGAGCTCCTTAGTACCACGGGACCCATTCATGCAACCTGTTTGGCCGGAAAAAAGAATTTGGTTAGAATTTATATGGTCTGTAATTTTAGATCTAATTATGGAGGTCAAAACTTTATAAATAGTGGGAAGGCATGTGATGGGTCTATAATTTTTTGGTTCCGTGGTACAACCGGACTTAAAGAGAAGGTGAGTAACACCTGTTGTCATAAATGCTGGAAGGGATCCCCGCTCAAGCGCATCCTGGAATTGTACTGCCAATCGAGCATGCGAACTTGGAAACCATTTTAACCAGAAGTTGTGCAGACCGTCCGGACCCGGCGACTTCCAGTTTTGCGTCTGTCTAATTGCAGTTAGCACATCTTCTGGACTGATTAAAATGGTTTCCATAGCCGGTATTGCCTCGCAAGCTCGATCTACAACACTAAACCAGGAGGCTTCAGTGTGAGAGACAGGCGACGACCAGATATTCGTCCAGTACTCACGTATTTCGTGAGCACTGGGAAGCCGCCCATCCACCACACCTTGTGGAGGATTCTCCCAACATCTATAAACCCTCTTTTGGTCAGTTTGGAACTTGCGATTTTGTTGGAAACGATCCCATCGCCTCCTGTAGCGACGAATGCGGTTCGCCCACGCATAGACTTTTTGTTTGAAGAAGTCTATGCGTTCTGTGACGCAAAGCCTATAATTTCGAGGATTTGTGTTGGTCCCCGAAAAAGCCTGCGTCACAAAACGCATAATCTTCGGCCTGCTGTTTCCTTCTTATTATTATTATTATTATTATTATTATTTCTCTCGGTGCGGGGATCGAACCCGCGGCCTCTCGTTTCACAGGCGGCGTCTAACAGCCTGCGCCACGGTGGCTGTCAAAAAATATACCTAGTCACTGTCAAGTAAATACACCCAATAATCACATACATAGTCCTGACCCCATAATAAGAATTGTTTCATGAGTATCAGAAACTACGAGCGCCTTTTCGGTGTCACAAACACCCAGAGCCAATTAAAAAAATAACCTAGCCTTAATTATTTTCGAAAATCAAATCCCAATTCACAATCAAATGCCGAAACAAAACCCATCTAAAACGACAATAAAGCGATACGAAATCGCCAAGGGCGCGCGGAGTTTACAAACCCGAGTGGAAATAGCGCACGTCGCCCCGCCGCAAAACGCAGGTAACTCCAAAAATGTAAATATTTGTGTATTAGCAACGACGAGCGCGACTTCAAACAACCAGCGGGTTCAACGCACTCGTTGCATAAGCTAACCTGCGTCGAAACTCGATCAAGGTGACGCATGTGCATAGCGTGGACACATCACGTGCGACATACGAACCAATATAACACTTATATTTATCTAGCAAAAATCGTAAATTAGCCTGCAAATGAACGGCGTTTACTACTGTTTGTTATAAATAGTTTTACGTTTTACGGTTGATGGCGATTTGAGTATTTTTAATAGTAATAAATTCGCGTATTTATTGTGTCGTCAAGGTTATGTTTTTATAGGTTTTCTTGTGAATTGAGCGAGATAATTTTCGGGTTATAATTAAAATATAAATCAAAGTTTATTAAAGGAGTGAATTTAGTTATAAAAATAACCATGGGGGGTTAAAGCGTTAAGAAAATGTATATTGAGTAAGGTAAATAAAAATATTCGATTTTGATACCACCTAAAATACATTTTTCATTAATCATAACCAAAAACCAAAAATATTTGTTTCTTAGATTTACGCAAATATTGTAATATATTGAAATAAAACTATTATTTACAGATTTTATCGCGGGTTTAGTTTAATTATTACATTTCTTTAATCGATCAGATCCGCGAAAATCCGTAAATAATAATGTTATTTCAACCAAAATATATTTTAAAGGTTTATAATCAAAGACGACAAGTAATATAGTTCGCAAACAAATAATTAAATACATAGTTTTTGTCAAGTCTAGTCTTTGGGGCACCTACTACACCAGATGTCTACGTTTTGTCTATAAAACTCGTTTCATAATCAGGTTTTTGCAATGCGAATTCATTAAAGCTATCGTATGTATTGATGTATGCTAATTTGTACGTAATTTTGTGACTATTGGAGTCCATATATCTGCTTAATTTAATTAATTTATATGCGACGCGTCTCATTTGCATTACGATTAAATCCAATTATAAATTTGTAAATTTTATGTCGTTGTTACATTGGTATTGACAGATCTAATAATATTATATCCTGAATGAAACGTCTGGGATAAGAAATAGTGTTTTTTGCAAAGCTTGATATGTTCTCTCTTTGGATGGAAATTAATTGAATAGCTTAGAAGAAACAATCCTTAATAAAAGGTATACAAACAGTTATTTTTTTATTGTATACTTTTTGGTATACAAAAAGTCAACAAAATAACAATGTTTAACATGGACTAAGAGATGATTGTTCTAAATAAAATTGTAACTAATAAGTTCAGTTAAATTAAAAATAAATAACAAAAGTATGTAAATTGATAAAATATATTTAGTTGTGCAATAATAATAATTGGCAGATAATGATTAAAACCAAGTAACCAGTTATTAGTGAGTTAGCAAACCTCATAAACTAACACGACTGACTCATACAAACGCTACCTAACTTAATTACCTTTAACCCATATATCAGCCCACTACAAACGTTCCCATTGTGGGATTAAACAAATATATTAGGATATTAGAACCGGTATGAGAATTATGGATCGAAATTAATAACTCCGTAACACGCGAAGGGATGCTTTATAAATCAGTGGCTGACGTTCATGCTCCTTTATTTTTGGTTGTTAGTATATATTTATATTATAGTCAATATTTATGCAAAGATTATTAGGGAAGAAGCCTTTGCTTAAGATCATTTATTAGGTTTTATTAAATTTACCTTTCAATAAGTGTTGTTCTATGTAAAATTCTATATATGTATTTTTACGTTTCCTAAAACTATACAGGCATGGAATATCAGCTGTGTCTTATACAATTATATGACTTTTATTAACGTATCCATATCAAACCCGCTAACGAACACAAGCCTTCCCCAAATGTTTCTACAGAGACCTGCGAGCGGCTTACAAGAATATATCAAACTTAATTAAAAATAACCGAAGTTTTACTTCGCAGTATCGAAGCTTCTTTTACGGAAGGAGTGTAAGGTTACTTTAATTCAATTTCTTTTACGTTGATATTCCTGTACATGACAGCAATGCATTTAATGACGGATGCAATATGACAGGTTGCGTAACCCAATTTCGCATAATTTGTGTTTTTATTTTCTTTTATTTGCTACCGGAATGACGACGAACGAGCTGTCCGCTTGTGTAATATAGATATAAATAAAATATATCGGATTGATCAATCGTTCATTTCTCATCCAACATCGCTTAGTGTTATGCATTACTAACAATTTTATTTGATCTGCTGTAAATTGATATATCCTTCAGGGTGTGATGATCGTCTGTTACCAATCAATATTCAAATCTGGATAGCGTTCTATTTACTATCAGGTAATGTTTAGTCAGTTTATGGATCTAGTATAGTAAGTTTTAGGTTATTATTTTTATACTCACTGGTGTGAACACTTGCTAATCGTTGACGTAAGATGATTATTTTAAATTAAGGGTATATTTTAATGTTAAATCTATAAATCTGTATTACGTGTATACGTACTAAGATATAATGTATATACTAGGCAAATTCTACATGGATCAGTTTCACGGATGGATGTAAACCGCTTTGCTCACTGATCGGTGGACTTGCTTAGGCATTATCCAGTGGCAATGGTTAACTCGACGACATTTGATCGCGATGTTAACGTTATGTTATAAAGAATTCTATAGACATTTCTTGGTGTATACACTTGCTTAGTAAAGATATGTTTTCTAATTGCTATACTACGGCTTTTCGGTTGATGTCATTATTTGCCTTTCAGTATAATAGTTACTAATTTTATTGTCTAAATTATTTCAGCAAGTATATCATCAGACTGTCTATAAATTACCAAACCGATCAATTACAGTAGTTAACAATCTGCATCTTCTGCACGTTCATATTGTGTTTTATTACTATTATTTCATATTTATATAATTCGTGTTTTATGTATTGTGTTGTTTTTGATCATGTGGGGTAATTAGCAAGGCGAAGATCCATATTCTTATTTCACGAAATGTTTATCGATACATTTTCTTTGGCAATTTGAATTGCTAGTGTAATATACCGTCAAAATTACCACACTTAGTTACTTGTAATCTCCTAGAGGCTATTAACATTTGCTTTGTTACACTGCCTACTAACTGAAGTTTCTACGAATCCATTAGAATTTTTTGTTCTAATTGCGTCAAGTCTTTAACACAGTGATTCATCGAGTATTATTTCATTCAATTATGAGATGATACGCGCGTTTTACGATCACTAATCCTCACGAATGCTCTGTAGTAGAGATAATCGGTAATGATTCATTTTTTTATAACTTTCGAAGTGGCTGTGTGGCTTAATAGTAGATTACCGCCAGATTATCATGGGAGCGTGGAAACGTTACGTTTTCGACGTAATATTTAGTAATTTATTGGTGATATAATATTTTCATTAACAAATCTGGTTTGTATGAATGGAAGTTCATATATTTCTCAAAAGAGGATAAAAAAACGTAACCCTATGTATTTTCATTGAAGAAACAAATTATGACAATAAAACTTATATGAATATGCAATTTGTAAAGTACCGTAAGTACCTATCCGAATGTTTTTATTTAATCCACGAATAATTCAAGTTTTATAATAATTTACAATAATATCAGATCCATCAAAAAGAAATATCAAAAACACAAGTTACCCTATTTTCCCATACGCCACCGTCGCGTCGGCCTGATTGGATAATTTGGTGCGCGTAAATCAATATAATACGACTAAATGTGATAGGTGGTGCATTTTATGTAACGTATTAATGTTCAACAGCTCTACTGATCGGAGTTATAAACGTGAATCCATGTCCATGACTGCTAATGAGTGCTGAGAATGTATGATGGTAGTATTTCCTTTTTTTTACTATCTTTTTAAACTGTACTCACTTGGCATTTTAGGGTAGCTAGTATGGTGTCTATATCAATAGATCTTGAAACAATAATGTATCCACCATTCGAAAGCTTGTAACTATATATTATCTAACACGTCTCATATTAGACTGACATATTATGACATATATGATTTCGCCATCACTATCTATTATTTGGCAATCTCTGATTGAATTACCGTAAAAACACATCATCATCATCATATCAGCCACAGGAAGTTCACTGCTGAACATAGGCCTCCCCCAATGATCTCCACAATGACCTGTTGGAAGCGGCCTGCATCCAGCGACTTCCTGCGACCTTAGTCAGATCGTCCGTCCACCTTGTAGGCGGGCGTCCAACACTTCGCTTGCCTGTACGTGGCCTCCACTCGAGAACCAAAAAAAAAACACATAGAATCGGCTAAATAAATTCTTCCATGTCATAGTTTCTCCGTGATTTTATCCACAAAATAAACCAATTTAAGCCATGAACTGACTCCAAATAAGGGACAATTTTTTACAAATAAATATACTTACACCATGAAATAAAGCTCTCACAATCCTGTCATTCCGTCTCTATAATTACATAACAGCAATGTAAAACGAGATGGCCAGTTATGGTATAATGTGTGGTAGGTGGCGACCGCCGCTCATAACCGTCGCCTTTCGTTTTGCTCGGGTGTGGATTGATGTATTGTCGACGCCTTATTTGTCCTATTATGGGTTCAAGTGTATGCGGTAGTGGCTTATATTATGTGTGGTATTTTAACCGACTTCGTAAAATAAGGATGTTCTCAATTCGAAAAAATATAATTGTATTTTAGTGACAATTATAAAGTTTAATATTGTTTCGATATTCTAATATTGTTTGCCTAAATTCATGTTAAGTGAATATTTAAAATATGTATGTAATTATTATGTGGTCTAATGTTTACAGCCCAATTAATCTCATGGGTTTATCCGTTTCAAACATACAATTTGCTTGGTCTGGATTATTCCTTTTAAGGGTTTATTTACCGTTGCATGATTTGATGTTCTGGGAAACTCACAAATGACTTTACGGTTCATATCATATACACATAGCGATTAGACCAAAATGGCAAATCTAAGTCGTTTAAAAATGTGAAATGCAATATTGAACTTACCATACCTGTGTTCACCGCTACCGACAATTTCTAATAGCGCTGTTGCCTTCATTATAAATATCAAATTATCATAAACTATATTGAAACTGCTTACCTTGTAGCGAAGTTGCTTTTTTCATAAATTAAAACTTACGGTTCTGGACACTAGTCAATTAAGCCTTTTTATACACTGCTTCTTTCTATAAATTATTCAATCAAGTTGAAATAGTTATAATATTGTTTGGTATATGCCTAAAGAAGTAGATTTACTACTGAGAAAGATCTAAATACCAAGAAAAAAATCCTTTTCACAACTCAGTACTGTTAGATAAGTTCAAATTCTTAGCAGCTAAAATTAATTCACAGCTGCACAATCCCGCCGAAACTCCAGTTATTTATGTACACCTGAAGTCTATGATTAACTACGGCAATGTTTACAATATGTCATCACCCCGTAAATATCGTTACTATAACAGAACAGGTGCCTTACTCTGAAAATCCGAAACGAAGTTCGATTTTTTTTTATTGCAATGAATGGCGAGACGAGCAAGCCGTTCGCATGATGGTAAGCGATACGACCGCTCATAAACAGTAGCAACAGTCCACTGCGCTCGCCATCCTGAGACATAAGATGTTAAGTCTCAATATGTCCAGTAGTTACTCTGGCTACAATGTCCTTCAATCCGAAACACAACAGTGCATTTACGCAGTGTTGTTTCACGGTAGAAATAGACATTGCGGAGACCTGCCCAGATGGCCTCTCATATATGAGAGACCTACCACCAGTAATCTCCGGACGATCGAAGTTTATGACGATACGAATGTATCTACTCTGTAAATGTTCGGATTCGTATAACGTACATCGTAACCATGAGTCTATGGTTACGACCATAAATCAATAACGACCATAAGTTTATGTAGGTACATTTGTATCGTCATAAACTTCGATCGTCCGAAGATTCGAACTTCGTTTCGGATTTTCAGAGTAGGGCCCCAGGCCGAACTTGAGCGGTCGATAACCCTTGCGCAATTCGCGACGCACACCAGAACATGGATGAAATCGGGATAAAAGTGTTAAATTGGGATGTTTGGGTAAGTTTCAAGGTTTGATGAGTTATGTATGTGTAACTTATATACTTTGGTTTAGTTAATTAATTTTAATGGTATAGTTATCGAGTACCAGCTTCCATTCGTCTTCTGTGCATTCTTCCATGCTATACCTAGGCTTTTAAGATTAGGCTATTGATTATTTGGTCAGGAGAGATTTGCTAATTAGTACATGTTGGGTAATTGTTTAGAGATTAAGCGATTGAGAGTTTTTCAGGAAATACTTAAAAATAATCATGCTTTTTTACCTCTATAACATAAAAAAATGAAGCTGAGCAGGTGGCTTGCTCAATGTGTGATAAATTAATATTTGATTCTAGTCTAGATGTTATGAGTTTTTAGATCCTTTTGAGTTCTGTTCATTGATATTTACGACATAAACATATTTTTACTGTAACTTCAGAGCTTTGACATGTTTATTTTATCCAGTTTTATAAGTACTGAATTACTTGTTCAGCCTAGGCGTATTCCGGAAATGGTAATCGTTTGCCATTGCACCAACCGGAACGGATAACCCCGTCCTTTGAAGTCGGTTAAAGAAAACATCAGTCATCAGTAGGCTAGGAAATGGTGCTTAAGTCTGTTCGCATCATTACCCATGATAGAACTAATAAGGAAGCTATTTTAATAGACTTCCTTGAAATTAAGACTTAGAAAATACCGCCCTTTTCAGACTTCTAAGACGAAGAGTTTATTAGTGATAACGAATGATGGGGTTTGTGAAACCCCGTTTCATATTTAGAGGGGTTAAAAATATCTTGTGTCTTCTAATACCTAGGGTACCAAACATCAGGGCACAAAACGTCAGGATCATGCTTGGTCCAATGCAAGGATTGGATCTAGCAGCTGAAAATATTAATTTCTAAACCTAAAGTCCTATTGATCGCCAAGTAATTTACATTGTATCATTCGGTGTAAATTGCAAGTTGCTGGGATTGTCTTGTATTAAATAAGCTTACTGCCGACCTCTTCAGGGATACAGGCGTGTTCTAATCTTTTGGCGTCCTATTTCAAGCCCAATAAATTAGTCATTAATATCGATAAAACTGCACTAAACTTTACAAACTGTGAGAAGTTTCAAGATGAGATGATTCCCAACAGTTTTAACTACTTATCGCCCGATGGCAATAAAACAGCAGTAAGAATCCACAGATAGTCACGGATCTAAATATGTCCTTTTATTTTGGTCCTCGTAAAATGTTTAGTGTCCGATAGTATGGTGATGGACGAAAGTGCTGTTTGGACTGGGTGCCTGAAATATCCCGGATGTTCGTACGGAATTTTTTGATAAAAATCAATCGTTAGTCTTTCGTCATAAGTCATTACTTGTGTTGTCAAGGGTACATACATATCTACATAGAATAAGGAAGCCAGAGTAAATGCTGGACATATTGAGACTTAATATCTTATGTCTCAGGATGGCGAGCGCAGTAGAATGCCGAGCATTGCTTTGTAATTCAAGGTGTTGTTTGGTTTTGCTAGTGTTCATGAGCGGCCGTATCGCTTACCATCAGGAGAATGGGAGGCTCATCTCACCTTTCATTACAATAAAAAAAAATACATTTGGGCAAAATTAATAACCAATAAACAGTGTTAAAATTTACAAGAATGCTTATTGTATTAAACTTTTTAGGAACAGAGTTCAGTGGTCCTCCCAAGTTCTTACATGTGTGTTTCATGAAATTATTACAAGAATTTGAAAGAGTAATAATTAGGATTTCCTTTACAAAACGCCAACAAAAACAAATGATATCGTTTTAAAACACATTTATATCTGTAAAAAATAACACATTAAAAATAACGCAAACAACTTGTGCACAATACAATTAAAAACACATAAAATAATTCAAACGATATGGAATAAATATTAATTTTACGACTAAATTTTGTATTGGACCAGTAAATTAGGACCACAGTGGGAGAGCCGTTTCATCCCGTGATTACCGCGGCGAATCCCGGCGAAATTTCAGATTAGGCAGTAGTAAAAATTTTATGTACATTGCTTTTTGATTGCTGGACCCTCGTTCCCGGTACAGATAAAACGAGCAGTAAAACCGTATCAAAAATGGTGCAGGTACGGCGTGGGGTTTTTTCAAAGGACCTAAAACACTTTTTTGCTGTTTAAATACTTAATTTAGATCGGAATTTAATGTTATCGACTAGAATAATTACTTTTTTAAGGGATTTAAGTTAATTCATTATCCATGGTAAAATAGCTATTGATCTTATTGTTTGGACGTTTTTAAGTCGGACAATTCACTTCTTATTCGATTTTCGACTCGATTGAGAGTTATGTTTCGGTTCAAACCGTATATTGGTTAATTCTTCATTTGCGATATTTAATTTTCAATACTTAAATCCAGTACTCAATACTATAAACAAATAAAACAATTAAAATAGAAAAACATGATATTAATTATCCCACGTCATTTTAATGCTCAGTCACATTATTACTATCAAGACCTTTTTTACACTGACAGACCAAAATAGCTACAATACACCTTTTTGTAAGTATCTGCCATATTTAGGTTAAGCTTATACTCCAAATTGGTTAGTAAGGACAATAATGATGATGACGATAATGCCAAAGCAAGATACCATTATATCCTGGCGACTCAGCCTGATGTTGATATATTTGCGGAAAACTAAGCCAAACTATTGTCTATGTGTTAAACTACTGTGAACATTTCTGCTAGAACTTCCATTATTTTTCTTTTTCTTTTCTTTTTGCTGTTAATTTTAGTCTCAAATCTATGTTTTTAAAATATAATTTACAATTCCTGTAATAGGTATGTAACCGTGTTAATTGAATTAAAATAAATAATAATAATCTTCCAATACATCTCATAATTTCAGGCCTCTAATAAGTAAATATTCAAATAAATATATTTTGGTTTAGAACATGTTTTTGTTACATTGCAATGTAGAATATCCACTGGCAGCAGATCTCGCATTTCTCCCTTTTTTTCTCTTCCACACTTTACAACCCATACTAACTTTGCGTTTATAAGTTTGGGTGTGATAATGGATATATGTATCTGTTTTACGACATGCACAAAATACACACTTGCTTACACTATATATAAAGATAAACCGAAGGGCTTATGAAGTGTTAGACTTTCGACTTAATTAGCTACTTTAATTATTGATTAAATTACCTTTTCAATTATTATTTTTGGATAGGTACTTAGTAAACTAGAAACTAAACCATACTAAAGGCGAAGGTTATTGAAACTCGCAGCAAAAAATGCCCAAGGATCTAGGCAAAATAGTTGTAGTGTAAATATTCTGAAGATTTAGTCTGCTTCAGAGAGAGCTTATCAGGGGCCCTACTATATAAATCCGAAATTCGAATCTTCGTGACGTTTTTCGTTTCGAAACCTACTCTGTAGAACGAAATTCGAATCTTCGGATCGAAGAATGAATGATTCGAATATATCGGCAATCCGAACATTTACATTTTTATTTACTATATTCATCCGAAACGAAGTTCGAAACTTCGGACGAACGAAGTTTGTGACGATACGAATGTACCTACTCTGTAAATGTTCGTATTGCCGATATATTGGAATAATTCATTCTTCGATCCGAAGATTCAAATTTCGTGTTACAGAGTAGGTTACGAAACGAAAAACGTCACGAAGTTTCGAACTTCGTTTCGGATTTATACAGGGTATATCAAGACTGCTACCGAAAACGAAGCCGGGTGGCAGTTTAAGCGACTTCAGACACAATGCAACAGAAAAAGTTGAAAAAAAAGCGACAATTTTTTTTCTGTTATTTTTTTCCTATGGCCATATTTGGGTGGTAAATACATTTTTTCCTAAAATAATAGTTTATACCCTTTTATTTATAAATACTCTAAGGTATAAAAGAGTTTAAATTATTATTTTAGCAAAAACTATGGATTTACCACCCAAAAATGACGATATTTAAAAAATCATAAAAAATAATTGTCGCATTTCTTTGCGAAATTTTTGATTGCATTGTGTTTGTAGTCACTAAAACTACCACCCGGCTTCGTTTTCGGTAGCAGTCTTGAGATACCCGGTATAGTAGGGCCCCAGAGCTTCTGTCGATATATTTAGTAATTTCAAGCAAGTATTAAGTATCGCGTGTTAAAAAAGTAGTTAAAACATGATTCATATTGGTATAAAATTTAAAACAAATCAAGCAGCTTGCACTTGCTCAATTAACAAGAAAGTTAAGTTAATCAAATACTCATTTGATTTTATTACTATTTATATCTTAATAAAGTCAGCCGATCGCGATGAAAGCGTTTAATTCTCACACAAAATAAATTAACGAATAACATAAATAACATCTTCGCAAGTACTAAAATATATTCAATTACATGCACACGATTAACAATAACATGTTTAATAGGCTTTTGACCCCCTGACCTCCCTCAAGATACGTGCCTGCCGTCAGCCAGTTGTACAACACGAATTATTGTAATAATGCCGAATTAATCGCCATTTTTATGTCCTGTAATGAGAATAAGGTATAGCGGAAATCGACCATAGACTTATAGCAAACGTGTCATTATTGGTTTTTATTGTTAGCCTTGGGAGTTGGGAACCATAGCTTTTCTTTTTTGTATATACGAAAAAAAAATACACACTTAAGATGGGCAAAAAAAACATTTTATTCATTATGAAAATGTGACATGTCTTTGAATTACTAGGGAGTTTTGACCCACAATTTCTAAGAATATTTGACCACTCAAAAATATAGTACAGTATTCTAACCCGCGGTTTATTTAACGAAAATACCACTGCGCCTCAAAGGCTTTAAATATTTAAAATATATACTTTAATTGAATATTCATCACGCAAAGATTCACTCGAAAGAATATAAATCAGATTCTTTTCAACCGTTGTCGATACTTCATTTGCAAAGGAACAAAATTAAAACAATAATATTTAATTACAAACGGGACAAGTTTTAACATTGGACTAAAAGGACCGAAAGGAGTCCAGGTCTCGCATGTCAATTGACGAATAAAAAGGATTTTAATGCTGTATAGTGCGGAACGGTATGCTAACTGTATTGTGTATTTTTAGTACAAATGATTTTCTTTTATCGTGGGTTCGTAATATGGTATAAACAATAATTTCTAGTAGCCAAATTGATTATATTCAAATATCGAAATATAAAAATGGAAGCTTTTGCGGTTTCTTTTGAAGCAGTGTTATTTCAATTTTCGAGTCGATGAATTCGTGCTTTACTTTAAATGTAGGTTTGTCACTGAGAAGTTGAATTGATCATACTTCATTTTAATATATAACCAAAAATATTTATTTTGCTAAAAAGAAATCTATACAAATATGAATTAAAACTTATTTGATGTTAATCTTATTTCAATCATTGCTAATTACTTTAATAATACTGCAACATAAGTACACACAAGTTACACAATTAATTTTCAAATTAGCTATCAGAAAACCGTTTGTTATTTCAATCACAGTACGTGTTCGTGTGTTATATGGGGTATTTTTTGTTTGGTCATCCATAACTCCACGTACATGCGCTAATGAGTGGCATTTAGATCGAAAATTGGAGATTCTGTTTATCATTCATCTTTTGGAGAACTGGTTGTAAGTTGGTCAAGTTTAATTGCTCAGATAATAGTGTATACATAAGAGTTAATACTGTAGGTAATGATTTCTCATATAGATACATTAATTATGTAAGAAACAGCGAGCGAAAGTTTTTTTTCCCTTATTTTTGATCCCTCTGTTATAACCGGTAACGCATTTCCAGTCCCTATATAGTATACCCTTTGTTTATCCTATTCTTAAATCCATGATTTTAATGGATTCAATAAATTATTTTCATTTTATTTTCATCCCATGGTTGTCTCGTAAGCCTTTCGGCTATAAGACCGCTAACTGTACTTTTTATGTATTTGATCTATCTTTATATTTGTTTTCTTTTATGCAATAAAGTGTAAATAAAGAAATAAATAGTATTTCTGGCCAACACACAAAACATACTTATCGTACATCTCCCAAATCAGTTCAAAGAGACTATAGCAAAACTCCCTGACTATATTTAATTCTCTCCGCGGTCAGTGGTCATACTGTGCATTTACATCGTGGTGGGACGTAGCCCGGAGCACGGTTCCCTTATCACCGCGTTTTGGGCTATAAAACACTCACATGCCGCACTTGGCAAACAAATTTCGTAATAATTTTGCAGTGAGAATACTGTGGACGCTACCGAGATTCCAGATTTGAACTTTTAAAACAAAAACATCGTGTGTTACGTATTTAACGTATGTTTTGATGTGTGTCGTTTTGTTTTTACTATGTATATGCTAATAAGCTTTCAGTTATTTTTGTTTAGTCGTAAAAGTTTCTAGAACAAGAGAGTTGCAGCTTTAACGCAATTTAAACATAGATGACAGATCTTAACATGTTTAGATATACCGGGTATCTCAAGACTGCTACCGAAAACGAAGCCGGGTGGTAGTTTTAGTGGCTACAAACACAATGCAATTAAAAATTTCGCATAGAAACGCGACAATTATTTTTATGATTTTTTAAATATCGTCATTTTTGGGTGGTAAATCCATAGTTTTTGCTAAAATAATAATTTAAACTCTTTTATACCTTAGAGTATTTATAAATAAAAGGGTATACACTATTATTTTAGGAAAAAATGTATTTACCACCCAAATATGGCCATAGGAAAAAAATAACAAAAAAAAAATTGTCGCTTTTTTTTGCAACTTTTTCTGTTGCATTGTGTCTGAAGTCGCTTAGACTACCACCCGGCTTCGTTTTCGGTAGCAGTCTTGATATACCCTGTATAGTTTAATGTTAAAAATAACGCCCGTAGAATTATTACCCATATATCGGATTGCCCTTTTTCCTCACCGTTCCGTTTTGATGGGCCGGCTCATTATCAAATACCATCAGGTGATCTTTTTGCTCGTTTGCCAGACAAATGCAGTAAATCTAAATATCTGTATTGTCCTCATAATTCTGCACGGATGAAATTCGCAACATCGACACAAAGCAAACACGCCAATCTTTATACCAAATATGAAAAGTAAAATTGGGCTTATTGTGAATGATCAAGCTTTAAAGGTGCATCCACACTATTCCCCGAGAGGTCCATTAAGAAATTTGTTATCTGCTGCCCGCGCAAAGCACCGCCTTCATTACGACAGCCTGTCCAAGAGTCCAGCGGTCGCGGGTTCGATGCCTCGGCCAGATACATTACCGGTGCATTATTCATTGATCAGTAAGGTTATGTAATTGCGTTTTTGGTAGTTATTGCGGGCTTTCATAATAATGCGTGTATTGAAGTGTCGCGAGTTCAAATACATCAGGCCAAGCTTTTTGTGGTATTTTTAATTATAGACCTGAGATTCGGTTATCAACGATGGGTATGGTTATGTAATTTCTGTTTTGGTAAAGTTATGGTAGGCTTTGGGAGTAGTGAGTTCGAATACATCAGGTCAAGTTTTTGTGTTTGTGATAATTTTTGTTGTAGATCTTCATTCGGTTTTGTTATTGTCAAATAGCTTAATTTATGTAGTCAAAAAACTATATAATTTAGGATTTGTGTAAATGATTAAAATCACATTTCTTATTGCACGCGATGTCTTTACCAAATGTTTTTTTAATTACGATCAAATATTTTCATTAATTTATAACTATTGCCACTTTCGTGATTTATTAGCCCATTATTTATAATTTATTTATTATATGCAGTGACAATGGCATATAAATCAATTAAAAAATCTTTATTCATTCAGTATCTTATAAGATCTTTATCGTTAATTAATACTTCTACGCTTAGGTATATGTAAATAATTATTAGTCAGAAATATTTTTAACAAAATTGCATCCATAAGTTACACTCTTAGTAATCAATGTTTAAAAAGTGTTTTATTTATGGCTCCGTCAAATATTCCATCGCTTCTGTTTATCAGGATTAATGCAGGCTTCTAATGGTGATGGCTTGTAATGGTGAAAGACTTTTTAAAATCGGTCTATGAAAAATAGCAGTATCTTGCATTTTTTACCAACAGGCAAGCTATTTACTTCTACTATTCCCTTTTTAATACTACGAAGGAGACCATATGATATCTAAGGCCTTTTGAATTAACTTTTTAATGTTAATAATTTTTAAAAGAAGGTAGTTTTTGTAACATTCACTAAGCGTATGACTAACACTTCAGTCCGCCAAAATTAAACCGAATCCGCGTGTTATTTAATTAAAATCTGTAAAAAATATTTGTATTTCAATCTAAGGAGTTACTGTAAATCGCGTCTCCTCTCACCAAAAGCTCAAGTATTTATGAGTCAGGTAGCGCGAGCAACCGACCGTTTGTTGCATAATTTATTAACGTTTTGTAACGATGAGATTTGTTTCAAATGAGCCGCGTGTTAACTAACTCCAAATCATATTTAATAACTGTATTTGCGCTTTCAACTTGCGAAACTGAAGTTTTCCTGAGTGCTAGTTTGTAATCAACTACTGTAAAAGGGCGTTTCTACAATCGAGAGTTGGATTGTAAGGGTATATAAAGCTCTCAAATAAAATGTAAAATTGCATAAAACATGGTTTAAATAAGTGTTAAAATTACAATAATAGTATCTACATTTTTTGCTTTAATTATGGCTAGCAATATATTATTAAAACTTAGATATGTAAATTAAACATTGCTCGGGCTGGGTGACATGACTTACATGTTAAAATATTTAAATACTTATACAGCCTAAAGACTTGGACCTCCCATAAAGGTATTTACTACCCGCGGTCATACCACCTGTAACGACTCCCTGTG
The DNA here is from genome assembly GCA_009982885.2 of Hyles vespertilio. Lineage (NCBI taxonomy): Eukaryota > Metazoa > Arthropoda > Insecta > Lepidoptera > Sphingidae > Hyles > Hyles vespertilio. The sequence continues at coordinate 2,949,448 of CM042810.1, forward strand.
ACCGATCGCAAGCCGATAACAAATGACCGATGTACCAACTGAAAAAAATCAACTTCGAATTTCGAATTATTTTGAAACAAGAACCGAAATACGCGAACGTAATTTCAAATTAAGAACGTCTCATTTGAACGTGGAATGCTGGCGATCGGCAACATTCGTACAACCGAAAATAGCCGAACGTATCCCGAACGGGTGACGTCAGACAAATAAATAAAGCGGATAATGTATCAATCGTCTGGTTCATTCATATTTTCTTTCAAGGTAAACAAAAAAATAAAAGGGATATTTAACTACCGAAACAGATGTACTATGGAAATTAGGGTGAACGTTTGAAGTGTCATTGAACTGTGGAATATATTTTTTAATTCAATCAATTTTTATGAAGGAAATGTGGAGCCAATGCGTCATTTGAGATCTACAATTGATCATTGTATAAATATTTTTACAATGAATTATCAGCTACAATCTGTGTTCCACTATGCACAAATATTGCGGATAACACAAACAAGCATCTCGCAGCGGGAATCGAACCCCTATCTATTGTTTTTCCGCCCTTCCGCGGAGGTCTTTAAATTGTTATAAAAAACATGTCAAAAACCTATTGTCGATTTAAAATCCATCCATCATAACAGCTAAAGACCCAAAATGTCTTTTTAATACCAACCCACAAATATTAAAAGGGTATCTTCCGGGTGGGCCGACATAGGAAAATAACACAAGAAGCGTGCTTTATGAACGGTATAACAATATAATTCAAACTAGATAATCATTTTGAACTAATAAATATAAATATTTTCATTTGGCGTGATTTAATGGGGCGATTCGGCTCGAAGGACTATGTGGATACGACCATGAAATAAATTTCGATTTGATCCTTTTAATGTGGTATTATTAAGGACGGGGATAATGGATTAATAAATAAAAGTGGTTATGTAATTTTAACATTATTTAATATATTTATATTCATAGAAATGTTTAATTAATTTACTTCCAATTTTATTTGTTTTGAATAGTATTTCTATTAATGAATAAAATTCCTCCAAAAAGTCCTTACTGATATACTCACTTCCTTTATTTAATCTCTACATGTCTGTAATATTATTTGAGTAAATACAAAATAAAATGTTTGCATAGATATATTCTTTTAAAAGTCCGTAACAACTTTACAAGACAGGATCACCACTCCATACATCCACGAAAACCTTTTATCCCTGTTTCGTATCCACCCAAATCAACTCTAAATCCTTAAAAGAAATTAAAATCAGTTTAAGTTTGTTTATGGCACCGAGGAAGCGTGTGCGACCGTTAGCCGCGAGTTGAACTCACAAATAACTACTAATCGATATTTGGATCAATTCTGGCTATTCGATATTAAGGGTGTTCTGGTTTAATTGTTTCTTTTGCTGGGATTCTGTGTTTCATAAAAAAATGTACTTGTATAGATTTTTTATAGCCGTAATAACAGACGAACTAGTGGTCTGCCTGATGGTAAGCTGCTATTGCTTCTCATGGACCTTCGGAGTGCCAGTCCAGCACGATCAGGTCGCTGCCTAGACCCTACCTGATTTAGGAGGAATAACTTTTTAGACATTTATCATACAAAATTATAAGTCTTTTTTATAATCATACTATTCAAATAAAAATAAATGAATAAAATAATAACTGTCAGCAAAAGCAGTTCGCAAAATTATCTGGCCTAACCCTTGTCAATTGTTGTATCGATTGCAGAGGAGGCTCGTGCCCTGTAGTGGGATGTATATGGGCTCACATAAATATGTTACAAAACATTTGGTTTCGGGCATGCCTGCAAAATTGTGTCAATTAAGTAAAACAATCATATGTTGTCATTTGTCTATATTATTGCAATTAACATGAGATACATTGAAAACAAAACTCCTATTTTTCAAAGTTTTATTACAATACATATTATATCAACCCTGCTTTTGGTCTAAGATTAATAGGATGCATAGCTATTAGCTACAACAATATTATTCTTTCAATCACCATTCTTAACCTACTAAATGATTCACTTCTCAGAATTCAAGTTAACGAAGACTTAGCCCGTATAAAACAGTGGGCCGACAGTTTTGGTCTGGCGGTCAACCCAAGTAAATGTCAGGCAATAATTGTAGGTAGTCCAAGGATGTTGAGTAGGTTGGACACTTCACTTATCCCTCCTCTTACTTATAATGGCACAGTAATTGAATGGAGCTCTGCAGTAAAAGACCTAGGCATACTGATCGATTCCTCTCTGAACTGGCGTGCTCAAGTTAATGCAGTTTGCCAGAAGGTTACGGGTACTCTACGTGTTCTTTATCGCTTGAAGAACTTCCTTCCTGTGAAAACCAAGACAATGCTTGTGCAAACCTTGATATTTCCTTTAATCGACTATGGTGATGTGTGCTATTTTGATCTGGATGCAGAACACCTCAATAAACTCGACCGGCTTCTTAATAACTGCATTCGATTCATTTTTAATCTCCGAAAATATGATCATATTTCTTCTTTCCGCTCACAGTTAAAATGGTTACCAATACGTCAACGTCGTTCTTTACACGCCCTTACAACTCTTTTTTCCATTCTTATGTCCCCTGCTTCTCCTTCTTATTTGTCGTCTCAATTTAATTACTTAGGGAGTAACCATAATAGGAATCTTCGCTCACTTAACTATCTCCTTCTGCAGTGTCCTTCCCACACCTCTAATTTCATACATTCTTCTTTCTTCATTCAGTCAATTCTTCTGTGGAATGCACTCCCCCTCGAAATCAGGTCGTCTAGTACTCGTATGACATTTAAAGCGAAAGTCCGACAACATTTAATTGATAAATTGGCAGAATAATCTTAGTATGTTTTATGTAGTATATGTATCTATAAGTATAAAATATATGTAATTTTGTATATTTATGTATGTATTTTTATTTATTTATATAATATACAGACTATAATCATATTAATTTATGTATATATAATATATTCTTCTGATATTAGTTTACACCGGAATTTTTATTTTATTATTATTTAGAGATGCGCCTACTTTGATTTCTCTGCACCACCCAAAGGTTGACTGGGAGAGAATGCCTCAGGCATTAAGTCCGCCTTTATACTTTGTATATAAAGCATTTAAATAAATAAATAAATAAATTCACCAACCGCTTCCGAAATTATGACGTCACAATTTACAAAGATTAGCAAAAAACTAAAGACATGACGGCCCGAATTATTTTACGACTTTTAGTTAAAACAATTGGGACCAATTCTGTCGAAAATACTAATTGGACTTGAATTAAACCATTTGTCCGATAAACGTTTAGCACTTCTAATGGTTCTATTGCTGGTGTCACTCGTCTTAATGAACTAACGAGTTAGGCTTTGGAAATTAGACGCACTTAGTCACTCTAGAAACAACGGTAATATGGACTTTACAATGGCAGCGAGATTACTTGACTAGAATAAGATCGATGGTTAAAAGTGACTTATAATCAAAGAAACACTATGCAATTCAAATACAAATTTCACATCGAAGAAGTTGAGACGGTTTATCTAATAAAACGCTCATGTACCCTCGATTTAAAAATAAAAAAAAGTAAAATTATTTATTTTTAAGTATGGAAGACTGTAAATTCATAATGGAAATAGGGCTCTCCTCATATCAGAATTGAATTTGAAGACGGAATTATGATCTTACGAAACGCAGACTTATAATAAAGAGGAGCAATGCTTCGCAATAATTTAAAGTGAAAACTGTGAAGTATTTGAAATTTAAGTGTAAAGTATGATACAGGCCACTTCCAAAAGGTCAATGTGGAGATGATTGGAAAAGGTATATTTTCAGCAGTGGACTTCCTGTGGCTGAAGAGAGAGAGAAAGGGAGAGAGAGAGAGTATAAAGATAAAAACATGCACAAAATGTCAATCCCTAACGGATCACCGTCAAACTTCCGTATATTTAGCCAAAATTAAAGCAAAATAACGAAAAACCCAAAACCAATAATTACACTTGCATCCAATCATCAATACGGAAACTGAACGAAATCATAATACGAGGATTGCCGTCTTTATTAGGGAATGTTACTTCACTCATTAGTAAACTTATGTGTAATCAGTCTTTGATGATTCGGAGCGAACATCCTGTATTGTAAACAATTCGGTTTGTATATTATTATTAGTATCGGTACAAGGTGTTCCATACGGCTATCGAGGTACAAATGTATACAAATTAGACAACTGGAAATTCCAATGATGAATTAGGAATTTTTCAAGGCATGTTCATTTTATTTGGGCAGGGGTGGGAACATAAGGCATGGAATTTAAAAAAAATCTTAATTTTATCATTTTTTCTAATCCATAAAGAACATCGGTCACGTCCATACATTTTGGGACCTGACAAAGAAATATATTGTACACAGCTGGGATATAGTTTATTGTGTTTTATAGTGCATGAGGAGTGATGTCCAGTTACAAAAAGATTTCTGCAAAGCCGGAGATTTTAGAATTATTCATAAAAAATAGCACATTATAATGTCATTGTCATTGTCAAATATACCTAATGTAGGGTGGTCTTATGGTTATCAGGTACCTAGGAAGAAAAGTGTACTCATAATCATAATGATGGCTTAGTAATTACTATGCTCTATAATTTCCCTTGTCATAAAACTAATTAACCGTTGAATATGGTGTACACCATACCTGTGTTACCTTAAGGTAATGAGAGAAAATGTAGTATTTTGCTGTCATTATTTCGCAGAATTTTATCAGAATTTATTAGACTGTTTTGAGTATTTTTCGCTATTCTTCATAGTTTCGTATTTGGCCATCCACACACACTTGAAAAATCCCCCTATATGTATGTATAGGAATATAATAAGCAGTGGTAACAAAAATAAAACACAAAATAAAATAAAACACAGAAAATATTTTTTAAATGTATTATTACTCATCTTCATAGAATCTAAGAACTCTGCAGGGGCAGCAACATCAAAGTCATGACGTGGTCACAGCAACAGTACTGTACGACGTCCTACTACAAAATTACAACAATACTTAGTTATTCCGTCTCTCCTTGATTTGGAAGTTTGGCATCATTGTTTTTCATCAAAACACACACACTTTTCCTGTGGGAACTCCAGGATACTAAACCATATTGACTAAATGGTAAATAGGATACCTTGTAGATTCATGGCTAAAAAAAACTTCGATTAGTTGATAGACCCACTCACTGATTACAGAAATGAGTATAATAAGACGGGTATTACATTGAACACAATGTACAAATTGTTGAGGAGCGCACTGTTGTTCCGAGTTCATGTTGGAAATATGGTAATACTTCACACTTTAAACGAAATCATAAAGCGTTATCGTTATACAATGGTCAATCTTACAAAGTGGTCAGAAATACAAGGGTATATCGGAGTCCGTGATTAAAGCCAAGTCACAAATATAAACAGAGAATTAACAGTAGTCGTAAATCGGAAATCAAAACAAAGCAAAATGACAGCGCAAAGAAAAGTCATGTGTCATAGAAAATACCTACACTTTTTTTAATTTAGTACTACCTTCAACGTTGTAGTTAAAACCTTATTTTAAAACAAAGTATGACTGATGGAACGTACTCATATGCGTTCAATATTATTAAAAACACTTTAAGTTTTTCTTTTTTATCCGGGTTTTTTAAAATAAATTGAAATATGCATTTTGACTCTAATAAATTATGAAAATTTTTGATGTACCATTCATAACTGGTCCCGTTCATGGTCCATTTTCGCCGATGTTCTTTTAACATAGACTTGACCTATTTAAAAAGATTTGTAAAAGTGTTATTCCATTTCGAATGAACATATATCCGGTCTCCAATTACGTAAGGAAAATCTCAGAACTCCATCGGAAAATTCGATCAGATGTCTATTATCTAAGCCCCAAAAAAGGTCGCTGACCTACAACCTAAATACCAAATAGATAAAACATAAACTTCAAATAAGACGGCTTTAACGAAATCGAAAGTTAAACACGGGCAATGCGCACTAGATAACTAACATTGTAACTAAAACAAATACGATAATATTAACCGTGGTCGTGACTGTCCACGCGATTTATTTACCGATTGTATCGATTGTCAGGAATCGATTCAAGCATTCGCGTTGAAGTTGATAGTAGAAGTACTTAGACAAAATAGTTTAAAAATAAACATCTTAGAACATGTGCGTATACATAATTTTAGTTTAGTTCGCAAAGAATACATTTTTTAGATGTAGACTAAACATTAAACAATGTGATGGATCACAGTAGAATTTATTTTGTTGGTTAAATTTTCATATGAATTCTGTTAAATATACTTTTATATATAAATAAGATGTGCTCCTGACTAACTTTTCTCTTTTCAGTAATCGAAATAGTCATTCCAATTATATAGCTATATGTGAACTTTTATATTAAACTGATTCTACCTTCTGTTATATTTTCATCAACATTTACAGCCACTCATTATGATTTAATACAAATTACGAAACACAAACACATTAATTTCGTAAATATCGAATCGATTTCCATTTCGCTAATCGATTCTACGCTTATCGATATTTAATAGCGTTAATGGATCACGCCTGACTGCCCTATTATGTTAATGTTTATTCAATATGATATAATACACTATAGTCTTTCGGAATAATAATAATGCCGGCCTGAAAATCAGAAGGTGCATCAAAAAGAACAAAAGATCTCAAATCACTTCCTGCAATTATTGATGCCATTCATAACATTGCAAATGCAATTTTTCAAAATAATACGAAACAAAAGATCAATATCATCACGAGGGAAAGAATCAAGACGACACCATAATAATAATAATAACCGCAACTCAACAGCATGGTGCACCTCAAAATTTTGGATGACTTAATAATGCATAACGAAATTATACCCGCAAAGCACGTAAAGTAAACATTGACGAGAACGAAAGTAAAACACCCACAATTTTCTGTTTCGAAAATTTGATAACTTCATCTCGTATAATCATAGTGTAGCCGACGAAAATTACCACCGCCAATCACGTGCGCTGATTTAAAACAACATACGTTTGAATTTAGAACGCATCGGTCAAAGCACGCCGGACCTCCGGCGAGTGCAGACGTGTGGTTACTTATAATTCGAATGATTATTTGCAAAATAGCGCCTTTTAAAGCTGGCTGTTGGGAAAAATTTTACAGTTCAAAAACCTGTGAACCCGGGGTCAAAGTACTTGACCGTGTAATTGAATATTTTATCAAGGTTGGGAATAGGCTTTCCTGAATTAATGAATATGAAAGCAGGGTCCCTCGGCACTCCGTTTAACAGCCCTGATTTTGATTACATGCCCGAATGAATTTCAGGTTTTCTCCTACGCTTTCATCCGTTGGAGCGCTTTATCGCCATTTTATCAGTGTTTGTATTAACAACGTAAAATTAAATTTCAACATTTTGCCGGCTTTTAAAGCTTATAAAGGCTGCGGTCGTAAAAGCTATCTTCGTAATATTTGCTAGGTAATATTATTACAATGCTTTTACGGTTATTTGGCATTTGACACGAAATGATGTCGTAAATTAAACGATTTTTTTGTTTTGGTGCCATACGTTTGTGTTTTACTGCGTATTGTATTACATATATTTATGTTTTTTTTTGGAATTGCTGTGAATTTGGAATTCTAATAATACAAGCATACTTGTATATGTGTCTTAATACGCTACCCAAAAAGAATGCCCAAAAGATTGTTTTAAAATAACAATTTGCGCGCTGATCTTCCTAAGAATTACTTATTCTTGATGACTCGTCTCACTTCAAAAGTGGGCTAAAATATGGTTATTGTTTACTAGAATGGTAGACCTTCGTTGATAATGTCGACCTAAATTGGACATAATAAATAAAGATTTTGCATACACAGTTAAGCTGGACTATAATTAAAATCCGTTCGGTATTTATTGATAAAGTGTCTCCGAGTAAAGATGTTTGCATATGTCGTGACGTTATATCGATAAACTGAAAAAAATACTTGTTGTTAAGCATTTTATATTAATTTAGCAGTTGACTTTTGACATTGCGAGCAAATCTGCAATAAAATAGTAGCCTTACATTTTTATTCAAAGTAAAATAATATTAACCAGTATTTTCCTCATATCAACTCTACCAAAAATATAAAGTAAGAATTCAATACGCACATACCTAAACATCCAATCAGAGATAAAGCGCAATAAATCGACACAATCGTGACATGTGACGTCCAATGCTTTTCGGAAGTGAAAACTTCGTTAATCTTATCATATTAAAGTGGTAATGTAACACTGATTGATTTATCGTGAGGAAAACATCGTTGGCACGCGGTGGGCGGTGTTAATTGGTGGCAAAGGGCGACAGTAAATCCGATGGCATAAAGTATAAACAAACGGAGACCGTTCACTTGCTTTTGTGCCAATTATTAATAAATAATTGAATTGGGCAATACTATGACGAGTTGGTCACGTTTTGTAATATAAAGCCTAGTAAAATGGCGACATCTTGATGTGATTGGCGAATAAATTTAAGTGTCGCGCGGTTTTGATTTGGTTGTTAGTTTGGTGACAAATTGCTTTGAACAATAAGACCGAAACTTGTAAACTCTTTTTGTCTGTTATATTATATACTTATAATTGTATTGGTGTACAATAAAGCATAAATATGTCCAGTAGTTATTCTTCATTTAGTAAGATTTTAAAGTCTATCCATATAATGCCAACCCACGTTATTACCGCAAGATGGACGGCCTAAACCCTGTCAATTGACCTCTCGGCTATAGAGTCTTGTGCTAAGAAATGGGCGGTTATGTGCTGACACAGTAAACTAGACTCATCTACACCCACTTTCTACAACATAAAATAATATTACAATAACCGGTACTATCTATAATTATGCGTAAAGGAATGTGTTAAAAAAGGAATCCTTTCGCGTGAGATCGTCCTAGAGATGTGAAATGATCGAGTAAAGACATCGGCCATCTGCTCTGCTCTAGTGTTGGATTACAAAGGGATGTAGGGTGATAGACGGAGCGGGAGACTGACCGTATTAAACGAGCGGTTTATTTATTTATATATTAATGCTTTATGTACAAAAGACGGACCTAATGCCTGAGGCATTCTCTCCCAGTCAACCTTTGGGTGGTGCAGAGACATCAAATTAGACGCATCACTAAATTATAAAATAAAAATTCATTTACACTCAAAATATCTGGTTATGTTTGACTTTTATTCCTTGTTTTATGTAAATAGGTTTTATATACAGGGTATATCAAGACTGCTACAGAAAACGAAGCCGTATGATAGTTTTAGTGACTTCAGACACGATGCAACTAAGTTTTATTCCAAATAAAACGTCGAATTTATATCTTTTTTTTATCGTCGTGTTTGGGTAGCAAATCCATAGTTTATACTAAAGAGTAACTACTAGACATGTTGAGACATAACACCGTATGTCTCAGAATGGTAAACGCAGTGGAATGCCCAACATTGCGCGGTAATTCATGGTGTTGTATGGTTTTGTTACCGTCCATGAGTGGTCGTATCGCTGACCATCAGGCAAATGACAAACTCATTTTACCATTCACAATAAAAAATATTAAAATGCTTTCTAAAGTATTATAAGAGTATTGAAAAGAATTAAATGTTAAAAATCGCTCCTCCCACCACCAAGCAACGTGTTGAACTAATATTGTAACTCTATCCAGTTGATTAGAGGCACGCAAAGGAACATCGCCGATCATATCTACACAGGTGACAATAAAATCAAATAGAATGCTTTACATCAACACTGTTGTACCAGTTTTTGTATGTCATATATAAATTAATTGAAGTTCACTTCTTGAAATATCTCAGCATATTGAGGGAGGCTTGTTGGATTTGTAGGTTTTTATTTATAGACAACAATGTGATGTTATTGTATATATTCTATCTTACTAGTAACTGGTAGAATATTGATACGACTATCTCTTTGTATGAAATCGGATCTGTCTGTATCAGCCCATATACGTCCCACTGTAGAGCACGGGTCTCCTCTACAATCGAGGGTATGTACGATTGAGAGTGGTTAGGTCATATAGTCCACCACTGCCTAATGCAGGTTGGCGGACTTTTCATATCAAAATCGGATATCATCCGACTATTACGACGGAAAATACAAGGCGAAATGTTGCACCTCTGCCTATCCATTCTGGGAAAAAGGCGTGAGTGTATGTATGATATAGACTCAATCTTCAAACCACGGCAAATTTAATAAATAAATAACTCCCAACAGTCACATATCTCCACTTTGAGTCTTGTGTTGTGGGTATCAGGAACAACGAGATACTTTTCGCCTTTCGGTCTCACAAACACCCACCCACACACCCAGACTCGAAAGAAATATTTGTGGGCATACATTGCTCTTGGTACGGGGATCGAACTAACCGACTGCGCCCCGGAAGCTGTCATTTAATTATGCATGTTTTGTATACATTATATCTGTATCAGCCCATATGCGTCCCACTGCAGGGCACGGGCCTCCTCTACAATCGAAAGTACGATTGAGAGTGGTTAGGCCATATAGTCCACCACGCTGGCCTAGTGCGGGTTGGCAGACTTACACACCATAGAATTTTTTTAAATCGCTATGGTATACAGGTTTCCTCACGATGTTTTCCTTCACCGTTTTAGTGCATGGTGATTGACTATCAATACACACATGACTCTGAAAAGTCAGAGGTGTGCCCTGGGATTCGAACCCGCAACCACCGTGAACATGTTGGCAGTCTAGTCCGTTTACCAACAGGCCACCACGCACTTAAGTTTACTTGGGTGTATACATTATATACACCCAAGTAAACTTAATCCATTGTGGGTTCTATTATAAATAATTAACACTAAAAAGACCTGAACCTCGGCCATACACCTTATCATAAGATAAAGATCGCTTTCTCTACGCCGGATACGCGCTATCACCCTTGTTTATTGTTATTAAACATTGCGTTTACTTATAACCACCACGTCACAGCAGCTTAAATGTTCTCATCCTACTGGAGAAGTTAATACTGATGTCTGGAATCTTGGAATGTTTTCTTGTGATTTTTGTAAGGTCTGGTAATCTTTTTTGAAGTTCAAATAGTATGAGTATGATAGAGTTTTCTGATTGTAATCGGTCATTGCTATAATGCATTGTATAATTGAGCTCGTTTTTAATTTAGTAAACCCTATTAAGTTGTACTGTAAAGGGCTGTTTATGAATAAACAGTTTTAAAACCAATTTCAGTTATCGAATGTTTTAGACTTTTTTGCTCAAAGTGAATTCAAAAGTCGTTCGAAAAGGAGAACTATTAGGTAACTAAAATGGCTTTTAAAATTATATATATTTTTGCATTATTTTTATAATTACAATATTAAACGAGGGATTCGATCCCCGCGCCGATACAAATATTTGTTTCATCCACAGGTATTTGTTTCCAGTCTGGGTGTTTGTGTTGTGAGACCAAAAGTCTCTCTTAGCTTCTGATACCCACGTTACAAGACTCGTTCTTAGTGTTGGGTCGGAACTATCTATGTGACTGTTGGGTGAATGTACTCGTATGTAGGATTTATACCTATGCTTCAAAATACATTACCGAAGTACTAAGTGGATTTACCGTTGATAATAATAAATAACTTCTTACATCATGATACCACTTTTTTACATATTTTAATATAAAAAAATCACTGAAATATATTAATGAACGTAAACCATCTCATTTCCAAACTTCAAAGCTGCTTCAATATCTGTAGTACTCGGGAGCGCTAAAAGGTTTCTTCAAATATTTGGCTGTGACCCAAAAAAGGTTTCCAAACTTTGTTACATTACATAACGGACCTTCTATTGACAGAATTAGAAAACACTACAGTTCATTATCAGCCCGGAGTCAGGAATTTATGGGACAGAAAATGCAAGGCGAAACGTGGGTGTCCTGGTTGAACCTCTGCCTAGCCCTTCTGGGAAAAAGGCGTGAGTTTGTGTATGTAAAAATAGTTTAGTCTTTATAAAATTACTTTGACATAATAAATTTTATTGTATCAGCTCATATACGCCCCATAGCTGCTGGCCACGTGCTTCCTCTACAATTGAGAGTACGATTGTCATACACCCACCAGTCACATAATAGTCCTTACTCCATACTAAGATCAAATCTTGTATCGTGGGTATCTGAATCTACGAACTAAGAGAACTCAGGAACTAGAGAGCTATCAATATTACGGCAATAAAATGCATAAATTTTCTATTTACGTCAAAGAAATGTGTTATGTGGCGTCATTATTTTATTATGTGTTGAACTGTTTTATGATAGTCGTGAAGTAATGTAGGAATTTTACATATCCTACGCAGTGGGTTGACAATGCTCATTATTGATATAATTTATTGGTAGTTTTCTATTTTTATTTTTTATTTTGTTTCATCTCTAAATGTCACCAACCTCTTAATTTTTCTAACAGAGCCTCTTCAAAGGAAATTAATGAGGTCCAAGGAGTCTCAATTTTTTGCAAACTAAGAGTCAATTGTGAGAACAAATTATATTATCTTGGTTTGTTCTAAACGGGACAGGAAGCAGTAAACTTTTGTAACATAAGTTAAATATGTTCGCAATTTTTTTTATCTGTGTTGACTGCTGAATAATAAAGGCTCGGAAAATCTAGTTATACCAACTACTTAAATTCTCCAAAAACATAATGAATCACTAAAATTTTGGGCATCTATAATTACTCTAATACGAAACGAAGCAAATAGGACAAAAGGGCATACAAAAATGTTGAGAACCACCGGATTACCGCATGATAAAAGTGACGGAAACTATTTTTCATTGCTCGCGAGATGTTTCTCGGCTGATAAGCGGTCGTTGACGTTGATCTGGCGCCGATGTGTAATCATGATACCTATTTGCATTTGATAACAATGTTTGTGTTGCGTGTTTGGCGAGTATTTGATTTTCAAGGCCGCAGGGACTTGGCTATTCATATGCCTTGGCTCCATGTTGGCCGTGCGTAATACGCTGTAATGTTTGCGCAAGTATTTGAGCAAATTGTCAAATGTTTGTTTTTAGTGGGTGTTGTCCGAATCGTACATTTTTAAAGATTATTTGAATGAAGGCCACTTACGAATTTTAACTGTTAAATACTTTTACATTACCGTTACATAAGTGTTGTTTCAGAGTACTGCTGACGTGATTTTGAAGTCTCATTCATTCTCACTTGCCTCGTATATCTGCTTAGTTAGCTTTTAGTCCGTAGTCTCCTACTAACAAAGACTGCCGGAGAACCAATACCTGATGGTTTGACGTTTGTATTCGCCCAAATTGCTCCAAAGGCATACAATAGTGGAAAACCCATCACTATCAACTACGCAATTGTGACATGGTTCGAATTGTCGGTGTATCCAATTCCCAAAAGCCGACGTAACTATGTCAATACAAAATTTGTATGCATACAATCTGATACAATTTCCGTGTAAAATGAAAAAAATCATGTGAAGAAACTCAGTCTGAACACACATTGGCAAACATTACGTGTATCCTGAACGGATTCCAACGCTTAAATATAGCCGCCATTATCATAGTGTTAGAAAATATTTTTGTATGTCATAAATTTCAGACTGGTCGGGCTATTCACCTTTTTGGCAAGGCCGCAGGAGAGCGGGACGGGTGTATGGGGATGTATAACGGGTTAGAGAGGGATGGAGCATGCGTCGAACGATACGCTTGGGATGGATTATGTCTGGGGATGTCAGGTGAAGGAAATCCGGGAGTGTTGTAGTTTTTGTACGTTCAAGGGCAATTATTTTAGTAAAGAGGATGCGGCTTATTGACGGGACAAGTATAACAATTAGTCTGAAAGTGTTCCGCAGCTTTCATATGATTTAGAATACGTTTCAGATGTAATTAACCCCTCTTTATAAGTTTTTTCGTTCCGTTCGGACCTCAATGTAGTCTAGTAATTTTTACAAAGCGTAATATGTATGTCTCACAATGAACCCTGAAGAATTGTAACTACTGCTGCTATTTTATATAAACTACACTTCACTTAATGATAGGCTCAATATTATCAAACTTGCGTTAGTCCCCGTGACGGATTTCATCATTTTCGCCACTATTCGGGCAAATGCAGGATGTATTATGTCACCAAATTAAAGATATTTGCTAAGCCTTTCTTTTTTCGTGAATTAATGTAACATAAGCCAGCGACGACATGCTATTTTTACTTCTACTTACTATTATTCTGTCAAATATTCCACCCTGTAAATGGCCATCTATTTATATAGAAGGTCTATTTATAAAGGTGTAGAATGAATCGTATGTTTTTAAATATTGACAAGTGTTGTGTGGTTTCATTTACGAATAAATTGATAAAAATAGATTTTAAATATGAGTTAGGTGACATTCGCTTAAAGCGCAAATCATGTATTAAGGATTTAGGAATTATATTTGATGAAAAATTAACATTTCGTTCACATTACGACCATGTTTCAAGTAGATCTCTTAAACTATTGGGATTTGTGGTTCGGGTTACAAAGGACTTCAAAAATTCCCAGACTGTTTTATATATGTATAACTTATAAGTGTCTTGTGAGAAGTATTCTGGAATATGGTGCGGTGGTTTGGTCCCCTCATTATAAAGTACACACAAATAAAATAGAAAGGGTACAAAAGCGATGTCTGCGATTTCTCAGCTTAAGATACAGATATGGTCGTAAGCTATCTACATATGAGGATAGATTACTTACTTTCCATATGACTACTCTTTCTACTAGACGTCAGCACCAAGACCTTATTTATCTACACAAAATTCTTCACTCTACTCTTGACTCTCAAAAATTAATATCATATTTAAATCTAAAAAATATACATACATATATAAATATGATCTTATATATGTATCTATATATTTATGTATTTGTTTACATTACATAATATGAGTAATCATGACTTTTATTACATGTAAAAAATATTTTAATTAGTATTTTGCAAATCTTTTCCCTTTCTAGGTAGGTTATATCCTTTATACTTTCAACTGCCCTCTGTTTATCCTATTCTTAAATCCATCCCATGGTTGTCTGTAAGACATTGCCTTTCGGCGATAAGACCGCCAATTGTACTTTTTATATACCGGGTATATCAAGACTGCTACCGAAAACGAAGCCGGGTGGTAGTTTTAGTGGCTACAAACACAATGCAATTAAAAATTTCGCATAGAAACGCGACAATTATTTTTTATGATTTTTTAAATATCGTCGTTTTTGGGTGGTATCTGTGGTGGTATGATATCGTAGTCCATAGTTTTTGCTAAAATAATAATTTAAACTCTTTTATACCTTAGAGTATTTATAAATAAAAGGGCATACACTATTATTTTAGGAAAAAATGAATTTACCACCCAAATATGGCCATAGGAAAAAAATTACCAAAAAAAAAATTGTCGCTTTTTTTTGCAACTTTTTCTGTTGCATTGTGTCTGAAGTCGCTTAAACTACCACCCGGCTTCGTTTTCAGTAGCAGTCTTGATATACCCTGTATGTAATTTCTCTCTGTATTTGTTGTCTTTTTGTGCAATAAAGTGTAAATAATCAAATAAATACTAATTATATCACACGCAATCCTAAAACCTTTTTTCTTCAAGCGTATAAAAACAATATTTCCCTTTAACAATCCTATGGCGAGAATGTGTAGACTCTACAATGATCTTTGTGTAAGTAGCAAAACCCAAATTGACGTGTTTAACCATAAACTTAATGTTTTCAAGAGACAGGTTAAGACTGTTCAAATAATTGTTGGAATACAATGTTATATGTCATGTTAATGTTTTTATGTAAATGATCTATAAATTAAAAGTGTGTAATTAATTTACTAATTTAATTTAACTTATTTTTTATTTAATTTTGTTTTTTTACTAAGTGTACATTTGGAATTTATCATTAAAATGCTTCTCTAATAATTTTACCAAATTTAAATTGTATGTATATTCTTATTATTATTGTTACATTTTTTCTTCTTTAATATTATTGTATTTTTCCATTTCCTGTTTTAATTTTATGTTATGTTTAGTTGTAGCAATAATAACATGTTGTGTATACATAGTTAGGGATACATCCTAGATCATATAACTGCTATTTTTGTTTTTAACTGTTTAATTGGCTGTATTCTGTTTTGTATCTGTATCTGTATCAGCCACAGATCACTCCCAATACCTAATGCAAGGCAGCGGTTGCGCCCAACACATATAAGCTATCAGATAGATATAAACCGATGCCAAATGTCGCGTCATCAGAGACGTCCAAGTAGTGGACCCGCACATGTCTCCGAACGTTAGCAAAAATTACATTTAGGGAACATAATATTACAGTTAAAAATGATTTGTTCAATAAAATAGTATGCAAAAAACTCAAAAAAATAAAGTATCTAAAAAAACGCAATAAGTTTTCATCGATAACTAATATTCTTTAAATTAATTTGGTCCCGAGCGAGCTCAATTTATACTGGTTAAAGAATCAATGTTAAACAGTCGAGATCCGATGGAGAATCAGCAGTCTCTTTTTCGCATAGCAATAACCGTAATAAGCCATCTTTTTTTGGCGAAATCACGCGTTCTTCTAGTGTTGGACGCATGTTTATAATATAATTCCCAGAAATATCGATATTGTAATACAATAATGTAAATTAATTTTATTAAATGACAATGTCACAAAATATATATAGATTTAAATAAAAATTGCAAATTACCATAATTACGTTATTTTATGTAATTTGAAATAGTTAAATTTGTTAACAAGGTACTTTTACAATATTTTTTTATTTATTTTTATCTTTGGCGTAATTAAATTTCCTTTTTTCCCTCTAGTTGTATACGTTTTCAAATGTAATGGGAGGGTATTTATCATAAGTTTTAGTATACTAAGTTTATTGAGAATCAGTAGCACAAGCTATTGCACTAATGTTAACATACGTTGTATACAGGGTATATCAAGACTGCTACCGAAAACGAAGCCGGGTGGTAGTTTAAGCGACTTCAGACACAATGCAACAGAAAAAGTTGCAAAAAAAAGCGACATTTTTTTTTTAATTTTTTTTTCCTTTGTCCATATTTGGGTGGTAAATACATTTTTTCCTAAAATAATAGTGTATACCCTTTTATTTATAAATAATCTAAGGTATAAAAGTGTTTAAATTATTATTTTAGCAAAAACTATGGATTTACCACCCAAAAATGACGATATTTAAAAAATCATAAAAAATAATTGTTGCGTTTCTTTTCGAAATTTTTGGTTGCATTGTGTTTGTAGTCACTAAAACTACCACCCGGCTTCGTTTTCGGTAGCAGTCTTGAGATACCCGGTATATCGTCTCAAAAACATTCATAGTTCATCAAGTGGGTTTCATCGTCACTTGTCGATATTACATTTACTACAGCCGCCGTCAGAATTCAACAAACGGAATAAGTTATTGTAGCCCTTTAGGGCGTGAGGTTTAGTTATTTACTATTTCATATTTTTATCTGATCTTTTATATCAACACTTAATTTGGGTATTTCGCCATTATGGTATACAATAATACACGGTTAATAATAGAAATAAAACCGTGACATACTAAAGTATAAATCTTAATCCTATTTTATTCGTAGTTAGCGGTTGCCGGTTGGTATAATTTATCAGATCAGGCCGGTGAAAAAATATTATCAAACATTTAACAAGTTGGTAATTAAGGCAAATCGAACTATCGATATTTTTTTTTATTTATCGACTTATGCCTCATCTCTCCAGTGAAGTCCACGTGACCGTGCTGCAACCCGCCCACCCCCCGCGCAGTTCCCTTCGTTGGCGTTTTCGGTTCAAAACAAAACTATCGTAATGCGGTATCTATTGGAAGTGATCTGTGGTATCAGCCCATATACGTCCCACTGCAGGGCACGGGCCTACTCTACAATCGAGAGTACGATTGAGAGTGGTTAGGCCATATAGTCCACCACGCTGGCCTAGTGCGGGTTGGCGGACTTACATACCATAATTTTTTTTATTAATCGGGATTCGAACCCGCGATCACCGTGAACATGTTGGCAGTCGCGTTTAGTCCGTTTACCAACAGGCCACCACGCCAAATTATACAAAGCTTATTAATACAAAGTTTTAAAACTTTAATTAGCTATCAATGTTTTGTCTTCGCTAAAATTCAACTGTTTTGTATACCTGTACTTAATAAAAAATAAATAAATATATTTATTTTCTATTGTGATGTATGTAAGCTGTTGGTTTTCCAATAAATATGAAATAAAATAATATCCAAACAGTAGTTTAAATGCACTGTTATGTTTCGGATTGACGGACATTATAGCCAGAGTAACTACTGGACATATTGAGACTTTACATCTTACGTCTCAGGATGGCGAGCGCAGTGGAATGCCAAACATTGCTTGGTCGTTCAAAGTGTTGTTTGTTTTACTACTGTTCATTTCTACTTACCATCAGGCGAACGCCATGCTCGTCTCTTCATTCATAACAAAAAAGAAAGGATTTTTTACAACAAAACTCTGGACTTTTCTCGCGCTGGTATCCCTGGCATCTCTGGCTACTGGCAGTTGCATGGCCTGTTGCGTTGTCTCACGTGTATGCCAAAATGTTTATTTTTGAGCGTGGCCTATTCTAATGTTGCCGGTAACAGATACAAAGCAGATCGTCTGAGGCCATTGAGGTGTAGCTCTTGATTTTTATAGCAGTTCATTAATGTGTTAAATTGTTAATGTTGTCAGGAAGTTGTTTTGGTAGGGTTAGACGGTAGAGATGATTTATGAGACTTATTGTATTGTATATATGCATTTTGTTCTGTATCAGCCCATATTGGTAGGGTTAGCCGGTAGACCTTTTAATACTTTATGAAACTTATTTGTATCTATGTACTGTACTGTGTATATTCGTCCCACTGCAGGGCACGGGCCTCTTCTACAATCGCGAGTACGATTGATAGTGGTTAGGTCATGTAGTCCACCACGCGGGCCGAGTGTCTAACTAACTTGAATAGCTTATGTTGATTTCGTTGCGAGGTGCACATAGGAGGATAGTTCGATCATTATAAAGGAGAATTTTAATGGTATTTTAAAACAAAATAAGGATTTTGTACACAAAAAATACCACACTCCTTTCAAACTACTTCTTTATGCAAAATTAGGTACTCAATAATTTATATGAAAGTAATCAGAAATTCAATTTATAAACTTTACCTTTCCATGTCCCACACTTGCTAAGTTTGATACAAAATAACTAAGGACACTTTTATCCCCCCCGTTCAAAGTTCATGAGTCGATCAAACCGTATTTCTTATCTTATCGCATATTTTGCGAATCTGTCCGCGATAACATTGCGACAGAGCGCAAATATGCAACCGGAAGTGTTTCCAGACGTAATATGGAATATGGCCTGATAAAAATTTGACTGAGTTAAGACTACGCCATCTATTGGCTGTTAGCGGAAACTAATTATTTACAACCCATTTTACGTTGCCTTTTATTTAATTTTTAGATTAAACTATTTAAGAATACACTTTATAATTAAAGCTTCGGTTAATACATATGTGAAAAGCCGCCTGGGTAGATACTTACGTCTTTTTCTCTCGCCACACAGCAGTGTAAATGCACTCTTTGTTCCGGTTTGAAGGACATTGTAGCCAGAGCAACTATTGCACAAATTGAGACTTAATATATAGTTTGTATGTGTATGGGATTGCGAGCGCAGTGGAATATTCAACATCGCTTTGTAATTCATGGTGTTTTTTGGCTTTGCTACTGTCCATGAGTGATCGTTTCACTTACCATCAGGCAAATTGCAAGCTCGTATCGCCCTTGAAAGCAATAAAACAAACAAAATTTGTATTGTAAAGGAGATGTTTTATTTTGGGCCGTTTTGTGTACGTCTAATACAAATTCTAGAAAAAAATGTGGAATTCAAATAAAATACATTTCGATTTCTTGGACAACAGGGGGCTTTATACAAAAATGTGATTGTTTTAGTACAGAAGCAATATTTCCTTCGATAATCTGTCCTCCATGATGCCTAATTGTCATTTCGTTCAAAAATGCGCGAACCCATTTTCTTTAACTTGAATATGTCTTATTTTTAAAAATCCCCTACAAATTATAATTATTGTCTATATTTCTTTTTCTATATTCTTCGCTTTTTAAAAGACCATATATGTTGTTAAAGAAGTCACTTATTTTATTTATATTACATTATTTTAGTTTAAGAACGAAAATGTTTAACATGACAGCAATTGCAAAACTCTGTGTTATCTGTCTACGTCTGTGGCCGTAATTCGTATTATTTTTTATTATTCGCATACATTTCGCAAATGTGTATTTGCCTCTCTGTTGACCTGGCTTTGTTTTATGGATTCTGATTCTCGCAGATGATATATCTTGACGTTTAAACGCAATTACTAGTTCGTATTTTGGTGAGTAAACATTTATATTATTTAGAATGCCACATGTAAGTAATACTTTTATGTTTTTCTATGTTCATATTTCTCTTCTAACCCACAATTCTGCTTTTCAGCACATCAAAAGTGGCGCTTTGCTTGAATTGCACTTCTGCAATTGTTGTGAAATGGTTGAATTGCACTTCTGCAATCAAAAATTGAAATGGTTTCTATCATTCAACAAAATCTTAGTAAATACATGGGATGCCAATTCACTCTCGTGTAGAGTATTTCAAAACGTTTTATTGCTGAAATGGCAGAACAAGAAGTAAGTATTCTATTTTCTTCATTAACTTGGGAAATGTATGTTTTATGCCAATTAATCAAGGTCAATACAAAGTATGGAGTATTACAAAAGTATTCATGTTAGAGCTGAATTGCATTGTGTCCACAGGACAAGTCTACTAGTAAATGTAAGAAGTGATATTTTATATATTGTTTAAATTGTTAAATGAATTACATTTTCTTTTATTTCGCTCTGGACACTCAGATGATCTTGTGTTATGTATAATATATTATATTATTATTATTTCCATAATAACAACACTATGTCTGATGGTAAGCACAAATGCCGTCCAGGCGGAATATCTAATGGCATCAGACGACTGTCCCAAGACATTTCATACAATTATCAATAGTGGAAAGACCTGGGATCATAGGAAGGAGGGAACACATGTGACTGCAAAGAGTTATTTATTCATCATAATTCTTCAATATCTTCAATATTAAATCATTTTTATTTTGTTTTAGTTATCAGAACAAGCAATGATCTGTACAAACTGCTGGCTGTAAATAAATCAAGCTGTAGACAATGAGCAAGATTTTATTCCAACTCACTAAGAAGATTGTATCAATCTCGATTATTTTGGACATATATAACACCCACAAGTGCTTCATGTTGAAAGGAACATAGCTGGACACCGGACAGTGGGTTGCTGTACTCATACCATGATCATACTGTGGTATTTAGCCTTTAGGTTGGGCTAGGCAATAGTACAATATGGGAGCACCGACATTGTTCCTAGATGTTTTGACTGGAGATTATTTTTAGGCGAATATAAATAAAAAATATAAAGCAAGATCTGGTTTTACTTTATTGTCCTCAAGTTTTGTTTGATTTTAGTTTTCTTTCATCAATTAATCCTACTTTTTCCTTATGTGTGCTCAGAAATAACCAGTTAGAATTAATGTCAAATACATTATTTGAAAAATAATATCTTAGACCTTAGGATAATATTATTTTTAAGTGTGCCAAAGTCTAATATACCAAAGTATATTAGACTTCTAGGGGTAGACCAAATATAATGTTTAAAATGTTAGCTTGTACAGAAATAATTGCTAGTAAGTTCTTTTACTAGACATTAAGGTATAGAAATAAACATGGCTGCTATGAGATTCGATTCCATTTTTATAGCGTATTCATTTGTATGGACTATAATCACTAAGAGCTTATTAAGTGCATATGCCTAATAATAAAATGATTATTTATTCATATGCTAGCAGTCGCGACAAGTGATCAGTCTGTGCCGTGCTGTATCTCATGCCTAGCAGATTTTTATTGTGGATTATTTAAATAGGTTGTTTAGCAAGTATTATGCACCCCACTTACGGCCAGATATACTATAAACTATAACTATAAACATGACGAGATTCTGACAGACTTGTTGCAATTTATTGTATAGACATTATGTTATATTATATTAGATGATCAATAAAGTATGATACTAATTTCGTTGACGTAAAAACATTTACGAGTTATATAGAGTTCAGTAATTTATAAGTGCGTGGTGGCCTGTTGGTAAACGGACTAGACGCGACTGCCAACATGTTCACGGTGGTCGCGGGTTCGAATCCCAGGGCACACCTCTGACTTTTCGGAGTCAAGTGTGTATTGATAGTCAATCACCACGCACTAAAACGGTGAAGGAAAACATCGTGAGGAAACCTGCATACCATAGCGATTTATAAAAAAAAACTATGGTATGTAAGTCCGCCAACCCGCACTAGGCCAGCGTGGTGGACTATATGGCCTAACCACTCTCAATCGTACTCTCGATTGTAGAGGAGGCCCGTGCCCTGCAGTGGGACGTATATGGGCTGATACAGAATATATAGCACAGACGACTAAAAATAATATTTGATTTATAGGAAAACGAATTACGACTTCATATTTCATAAATGTCAAGTTTTGACATCGGTTGTCAAACATGCCGTTTCAGACGCCATATTGTCCCCTTGTAGTGTTACTGTTCTTGGCTTGGTATTTATTTTTGTATAAAGCTAATATGCAACGTATAATAGTATTTCATACAGAAATCGAATGCCAATTTCACAAAGTATATTTGGTGTAATGTACTACAAACGGCCCAAGGTCCATACATTTCTGGCCCATCTCCTTTACCAGTAAATACATAATTATATCAATAAAAATACTGTATTTAAAACCAATTCATTTTCAGGTCAGTTCGTATGCTGATAATATCAATGTAGTAAGTAATTTTTGGAACCGTTCGTCAGTATAGATATTATATGAGTGTCATGGGTGCCAACATTGCAACAGAGCACCGGGCATGCCCAATTACCGTTGTAAATGTCAGATTGCACGGCAATATCATTTATCCGGTACGTTGACAAGAGTAAAAACTTCTTGAGATGATTTATAGAGTTAAAATGGGCTCAACTACTTTTTGCTGCATTTCAAATACTTTTAACAGCCTTAGTTATAGTTATAATTGGTAGAGTTTTTGATAAAATAAATAAAATACACTTAACAGTTATTACATTCATATACATAATATAGTCCTGAACCCACACTAAGATCGAGTCTTGTGTTATGTGTATCTGGAACCACGAGAGACTGATCGGTCTCTCAAACACTCACATCCGAAACAAATACCTGAGGGCCACATAAACATTTGTCTTGCTGTGGGGATCGAATCCGCGGCCTTTCGTTTCACAGCCGGCGTCTAACCAACTGCGCCACGGAGGCTATCAATTCTAGTTATAATTGTTAGTGGCTTTGTTACCGTGAAAAATATACGATATGAACTCGTGGTGCCCAAAACACAAGTTAAATCTTTATTTGGGCTCCAGATCTCAATCTGACACAACAAAGATTTTACCGATTCCTACTGGTTAATTCTACTGATTAACACGTTCAGAGAAACAAAACAAACTTTTTGCTTTAATATAGCATAGATTTATGAGTCAAGTGCAAATTCTAGCAAATTCAATATTGCGTAGACCGCCTTATATGGAGATTTCTTTAAGCAGAAACAACAGATATATGTAAATTGATATAGTTAGCATCTAGTTTAGAACCGCTAGATCGAGAATTCGAAATATATATTTTTAAAACTTTTGAATTCGGGACCACACACTAAGCCCATTATTTTAATTTAAGGCCAATGTTGAGCATTATTTTGTAAAGATACTAAATGTCGTTGTTAGTATGTATATTAATATAAATTATCTTAAGCTTGTAAATACTCATTGTGCAATAAATTTTGCGTGACTAATGTTTTCGGTTCGGATCAGAGTACGAAGGCTATTCCACTACAGAGAGGCGTGAGACAGGGAGATGTCATATCTCCGAAACCGTTCACTGCCGCGTTGGAAAATGCCTTCAAGCTCTTGCAATGGAAAGGATTCGGCATCAACATCAACGGCGAGTATATCACTCACCTTCGGTTTGCCGACGATATTGTAGTCTTGGCAGAATCGCTGGAAGACCTTAGCACTATGCTCGAAGACCTCAATCGAGTCTCCCAACAGGTGGGTCTTAAAATGAACATGGACAAAACGAAGATCATGTCGAATGTCCATGTTGTGCCCACCCCCATCGGTGTTGGGTGCTCGACTCTTGAAGTTGTTGACGAATATGTCTATTTAGGACAAGTGGACAACAAGTAGGACAAGGTTGGGCAGCGTTCGGGAAACTACGCGACGTCTTCTCGTCCAAAATACCTCAGTGCCTTAAATCGAAAGTCTTCGATAGTTGTGTG
This sequence comes from Hyles vespertilio, assembly GCA_009982885.2. NCBI lineage: Eukaryota > Metazoa > Arthropoda > Insecta > Lepidoptera > Sphingidae > Hyles > Hyles vespertilio. Next base: position 2,973,946 of record CM042810.1, read on the forward strand.
TTGCCAGTGATGACTTACGGCACCGAGACGTGGCCTCTCACTATGGGCCTTATTAGAAAGCGCAAAGTCACTCAACGAGCTATGGAGAGGGCTATGCTCGGGGTTCCCCTACGAGATCGAATCAGAAATGAGGAGATCCGTAGAAGAACTAAAATAACCGACATAGCCCACCGGATTAGCAAGTTGAAGTGGCAATGGGCAGGGCACATAGCGCGGAGATCTGATGACCGATGGGGTCCGAAAGTGCTCGAATGGAGGCCACGTAGCGGAAAGCGATTTTACTGGTGGTAGGTCTCTCATATGTGAGAAGCCATCTGGGTAGGTACCACCGCAATGTCTATTTCTCCCGTGAAACAACACTGCTTAAATGCACTGTTGTGTTTCGGATTGAAGGACATTGTAGCCAGAGCAACTACTGGACATATTGAGACTTAACATCTTATGTCTCAGGATGGCGAGCGCAGTGGAATATTGCTACTGTTCATGAGCGATCGTATCGCTTACCATCAGGCGAACGGCTTGCTCGTCTCGCCATTCAATGCAATAAAAAAAAAAAAAAAAAGCGCAGCGTAGGACGTCCACCCACAAGATGGTCCAACGACCTGGTAAAGGTCGCGGGACGTCGCTGGATGCAGGCTGCCTCCAACAGGTCTCTGTGGAAATCATTGGGGGAGGCCTATGTTCAGTAGTGGACTTCCTTTGGCTGATGGATGGATGGATGGATGGATGGAATGTTTTCGGTAAAATTCGCAATACTAGCAATTTGTTTAAATATATATTTTATACTAGCTGTGCCCGCGACTTCGTCTGCGTGGAATTTAACAAAAAAGGTAATTAGTTTATTTAATTTTTTTTTTGGTTTTTGCATTTTTATTTTAATTATCAACCTTTGTAACGAAAACATATCGCGATCTAATTCTACGGTGGCGCCATCTCTTAACGAGCGGCGGTAAACTCCCGTTACACATTTATTTTCAGTTTTTTGTATTAGCTTTATTGAAAAATTTCTTTATATGCAATATTTTGTAAATGTGATATTGATTCGTTGGTGGGAGAGGTGGTGGGAGGCACCCGAAGTGACGGCCCAGTGGTGGCATGCGCGTGAGCTGCGCGCGGGCATTGCAACATTACTTTATTTTCCAAAATAAAATATTTTTTCTAAAATAAATGTACCCTAAGTTACTCCTTGTTATATCAGCTACCTGACAAAAAAATCCCGTCAAAATCGGTCCAGCCATTTCAGAGATTAGCCGGAACAAACAGACAAACATACAGACAAAAAAAATTAAATATCATTTTCGGCACAGGTATCGTGTATACAGGGTATATCAAGACTGCTACCGAAAACGAAGCCGGGTGGTAGTTTAAGCGACTTCAGACACAATGCCTGTTGCATTGTGTCAAAAAGTTGCAAAAAAAGCCACCAATTTTTTTTTGTTATTTTTTTCCTATGGCCATATTTGGGTGGTAAATACATTTTTTCCTAAAATAATAGTATATACCCTTTTATTTATAAATACTCTAAGGTATAAAAGAGTTTAAATTATTATTTAAGCAAAAACTATGGATTTACCACCCAAAATAACTATATTTAAAAAATTATAAAAAAAAAATTGTCGCGTTTCTGGCGAAATTTTTTATTGCATTGTGTTTGTAGCCACTAAAACTACCACCCGGCTTCGTTTTCGGTAGCAGTCTTGAGATACCCGGTATAACGATATGTAGTTGTTCATTTTTTTATTTTCACTTTACTAACAGACACTTCAATTTTATTTATATGTATAGATGTCGGTTGGGTGAAATATTTTTGTAGTACTATCCGCACTACTGGGAAAAATCGGTAAAGTATTGAAAATTAAAAATAATAAAAGTAATAGGTACAGTGTGTTGCAGAATATTACATTTTATTGTGAAAGTGGTATAGCCACGCTGTTGGCTTATGGCTCAGCATAAATCGTGCATTAACATCAGAGGTACCACTGTCTCACAGGGCGTGAAGCGACAGATTCGTTGTCGCTTTTATTTGGCGTGTGAGATTGTCGGAACCGATTTCTGTTGGCCGTCCCGCGTGTTCCCTCCTTACTATAATCCTAGGTCGTTCCGCCAGAGTATGAAGAGACGTCTTAGCAGGCCGGCATAATTGTATCATTCGATACTCTGACTGGCCGGCATTTGTGCTTACCATCGGTTGTAGTGTAGTCATTATGCCGGACCAGTAAAAAATATTTTACGGTGGTATCTATTAATGTTGATACGAATATCGACTGTTATTTATTTCTTTTCTGCGTATTATTAAACAGAAAATTAACTGATCTTTTCTAAAAGTCAATACTTAAGTATAACGCTTAGGATCGGTGCTATGACTATATATTTATTGCTATGTACATGCAGGCATCTGTTCACATAATATTGATAACCCAGTGGTTCGTCTTGTATAACAATTTTAAAACCACAAGGCTTCTGTATTACTCTGTGTTTATTGTGGTTTTGTGACAAGTAAGACAAACGTATTAACCTATTAAAGGCTACTAGCATTTACCCGGGACTTCGCTTACAATTATCGGTATCTTATTATTCCTCTCACATTTCTCTTATTTCCATGCAAAAGTTGCCTGTAAGGGATTGCCTAGTGCAATAAGACCGCCCATTGTACTTGGAAACTTATAGCTACAATTGTGTTTGTTTTTCTTTTGGTGTATAATAAAGAGATAAAGAAATAACCAAAAAATATCTCAGTTAAAATATATTCTTTATTATTTTACAGTCTTTCAAATATATCTATGCAAAAAGCACACGAGCACCGAAGGACGTTTGATGTCAATTAAATAGTAAAGATATTGTTTGTAAAATTTACACTATGTAATGATTTAGTTGACATTAAATGTCTCTGAGTACGACAGTATGTCATTCTACGTCTCTATATTATATAAATAAATACACCCAAATGTCACATACATAGTCCTGACCCCACACTAAGATCTAGTCTTGTGTCGTGGGTATTAGGAACTACGAGCGACTTTTCGGTCTCACAAATACCCAGACTCGAAACAAACGCTTGTGGTTCCCACAAACATTTCTCTCGATGCGGGAATCGAACCCGCGACATTTTGTTTCACAGGCGGCGTCTAACCTACTACTACAAAAAGTTATGTCAATCGGTTGGAGGATAAATGAATAATAAAGTAACAAACATTTATAATATTAGTATGATGTACGCTTAAAAAACTTGATTCAACACTAGGATTATGGGCAAGTCTACATACCCGAATCCAAGTCCCTAATTGAATTAAAAGTATTTAAGTAGACGCTCGCTTTAGCTAGCTTTAACTTCAGCACTAATCACCTGGCTATATTGAATTGGTACTGCTGAATTATAGAAAATTTGTGTAATGTAAAAGTAATATCAGAAGATTGTTGGCCTGATGCTTTATCTTTCAAAGTCGCTCCTCTAAAATACAGTAAAGACAGACGATAACTCTAAGAATGCTCTCTCTCTCTCTTCCTCTTTTTACTCTCTCTTCCTCTTCCTTATCTCTCTCACGGCAGATTATAATCTTTTGCAATTGATAATTGAGCTATTCAGACCGCATTAAAAATACCTTGATATCATAGGAAGAACGGAACACATAGATCGGGTTTTTCTAGATATTTAGCATAACAAAAATCATTCACTTATTACCCATTTTTAAGGCCGGATCTACCCAAGGGCCTTTTGTACTGCAGGCCGTGGATACAAAAGGCCCCAGGCCGAACGTTTTTAATATGTTCATTTTATCTCATTACAAAACAGCGCTTAATAATTAGGAATAAATGTATATTGTATAAAAATAATGGTTTCTTAGATTTACGCGAATGTTACACATTGAAATAAAACTATTATTTACGGATTTTATCGCGAATTTAGTTTAATTTTTACATTTTTGACTTCCCGACGTTTCGATTACTTTACAGCTTTCGTGGTCACGGGGCGGACTGAGGTATTGGTCGTCCGCTCTGTGACTGTTACAATTCAACTACCCTTATTTTACAATTATTAAATTAAAAAGTTAATTCAAATAGTTAATCTATATTTGCGATCCGATCTACGCAGAAGGAGCTCACAGTGTTCTGAGGTCTGGCAGTTGGTCTTTTGGGTTCCGATGTAATTAAATGTAGTATTGGATCCCATGCTTGTGCAAGCTTCAAGCCATCTTCTCTATTGAAATTTGGATGTTTTTTTAATTTCAATAGCCTCGCGAAACATCCTGGGCAGGAAACGGTGTTCTTTAGCGAGGACTTGGGGCTAGTCAAAGCGGAGGTAATGCTTGGAGCCTTCTTCTATATGTTCAGCAACTGCAGACTTCGTTGAGCCTACTTCAGTCCGCCCCGTGACCACGAAAGCTGTAAAGTAATCGAAACGTCGGGAAGTCAACAATGTAAAAAATTAAACTAAATTCGCGATAAAATCCGTAAATAATAGTTTTATTTCAATTAAAAATAAGTAGTTTAGGTATATTTAATTCCACTCAAACTTGTTATAAAAGGATAATAGCTAAATATAATTTCGGCTAATAAAGGAATTTATAGCAATTTATTGCTAAATAATTAATTCAATTTTTACTAATATAGGTGCGCTACCAACATTACGAACAAGAAAATATCTACGTTTTTCAAATCGCGAATGTGTAATGTAATTAAATGTAGTATTGGATCCCATGCTTATGCAAGCTTCAAGCCATCTTCTCTATTGAAATTTGGGTGTTTTTTTTAATTTCAATAGCCTCGCGAAACATCCTGGGCAGGAAACGGTGTTCTTTAGCGAGGACTTGGGGCTGGTCAAAGCGCAGGTAATGCTTGGAGCCTTCTTCTATATGCCTTCTTCTATTAGCCCAGGGCCCCACAATTTCACGGTGCGCCCCTACCCATTTACATTATTCAATAAAATGTGTAATATAAAATCTATATCAGATGATAATATAGTTATAAAGGCGATCTAGATATCTTAAACGTCCCCTTAACAGATTGTTTGAAAAGCTCTTGTGGCAATCTGCCAACCCAGTCCAGCCGACAAATAAAACTGTGAAAAAATATATCGACGCAGTCCGCGTGTGACGCCGAAGTATTTTTTGTTCTTCCCTACATATCCGCTGTAATTACGCGACGATTGATAGGAAAAACGACGGTGTGAATGAGGAATGCGGGGTTACGGAAGATTTAGAGCTTAACTTGAATAAGATTGATTTGAATGCTGACTTAAGTCAAATACCTGTTGGATCTTTACTAAAGAACGGAGCCGACTTTATCATGTAAATTATATTTGTCATATTTTATTTATTATACATACATAAACTCACGCCATTTTCTCATTAGTGGTAGGCAGAGGTGCCCAGACACCCACATTTCACCTTGTATGTTCCGGCCGAGCGAGCCTATTGCCATATCGGGCACAATTCCCTGGCTTCAGGGTGATAATTAATAGAAATCTTCAATATTCACTACGCATACGGTAAGCGATACGGCTGCTCATTAACAGTAGCAGAACCAAACAGCACCTTAAAATACAAAGCAAGGTTTGGCATTCCTCTACACTCTCCATCCTGAGACATCAAATGTTATGTCTCAATATGTTCGGTAGTTACTCTGGCTACAATGTCCTTCAAACCGGAACGCAACCGTGCATTTACACTGCTGAAAAAATAGACATTGCGGTGGTACTTACCCAGATGGACTCTCACATATGAGAGACCTATCACCAGTAAAAAGAGCTGTGGAAAGCCACTAATTCCCAATTATAGGTGTAATACCTATAATTGGGAATTAGTGGCTTTCCACATTTTGACCATAAGTTTAACGTTGTAAGTGTGATATAATTCGTATTTGACATCTCAAATATAAAGCGCTAATATTGTCAAACTTAAAGTTATCATCAAAATTGAGTAGTCCATCTGGCCCCGCGTATGGAAATAAAATGGTAATTGGTACTTAGGGCCAATTGCACAAAATTCGACTATGCAAATGTCAATCCAATACATGAGCAACGTCAAATACGTCACAAATGTACGGCGCTGAAATAGTCAAAAATAAATTCCAAGTAAGTTTATGCTATTGGTAGTTAGTGTGGTGGGTGTGAGGGTGTAGTTAGTTTGGCGCATGCGTCCTTATTAGTAGTTAACAAGTGATAATTCCGCCGCGGCGCCCGCGCCTCGCCGCACCGCAATTGTGTCACCTAATTGTCCATCGCACTGCGCTGTGAAACAAAACTGCGTGGAGTTGACTTAACATATACCGGGTATCTCAAGACTGCTACCGAAAACGAAGCCGGGTGGTAGTTTTAGTGGCTACAAACACAATGCAACTAAAAATTTCACATAGAAACGCGACAATTATTTTTTATGATTTTTTAAATATCGTCATTTTTGGGTGGTAAATCCATAGTTTTTGCTAAGATAATAATTTAAACTCTTTTATACCTTAGAGTATTTATAAGTAAAAGGGTATACACTATTATTTTAGGAAAAAATGTATTTACCACCCAAATATGACCATAGGAAAAAAATAACAAAAAAAAATTGTCGCTTTTTTTGCAACTTTTTCTGTTGCATTGTGTCTGAAGTCGCTTAGACTACCACCCGGCTTCGTTTTCGGTAGCAGTCTTGATATACCCTGTATATTATTCATGGATAATAGATAAAAATTGAAATAAAACTATTATTTACGGATTTTTACATTTAATTTTTTTCAATGTGTAACATTCGCGTGTGTCTATGAAACCATTATACTCGTAGTAGATTAAGACTTAAAAAATACAGGGGTATCAGAAACTACGAGAGACTTTTCGGTTTTATAATGCCTACATCTAAAACTACGGATCATATTAATATTTGCTTTGGTTTGTGAATCGACCTCATATCCTCTCAATTAACAGCTGACGTGTGGAATAACTAAGCTACAGAAGTTGTTAGTCAACATTAGATGTTGCTGCAGACTCTTAAATGTTCTATTACACCAATACGACAAAAGTTCTGTACTGTTTTACATCGCTGATTTTTCTAAACATGAAGAATAAAAAATATTTATCGACTGTTAATATGTGACTATAGATTAATTTTCTTTGCTTATACTACAAATTATTCCCTATAATATTTCATAACTTATTATAAAGTTATAATATGAACATCGTCTCCACGGCTTCCCATATCTTCTCATTGGTAGTAGCCGGCGCAATCCTACCGGGCGGTTCGTTTGCGCCGATCACTGTGTTTGCAAACACGACGACTTCGTTCACACCATGCACGATTTATTACTTCACACTACCAAATATACTCTTATTATGTAATATACTTATATACATACATAAACTCACGCCTCTTTCCCAGAAAGTATAGACAGCTACCAGGGCACTCACTTTTGGCTTGGGGGTTTTCGTCCCACGACGTGATACGGGGCAAGTCTATCGCTATATCGGGCACAAATTCATGACACCGAGATTATAATTAATAGAAAAATCCAATACGACCTTGCCCAACCCGGGATTTGAACCTAACACCTTAGAATAGGAATTATATCGTGGCACAACTTCGATGTTATCCAGTATCATCGTCAATATCTAAGCCACAAAAAGTCCACTGCTGACCTTAGGCCCCAAGGATCTCCAGATCGACCTGTTGGAAGCGGCCTGCCTTCGGCGACTCATATACTAGTACTTTTTAATACAATACTATTACTATTAGTAATTAGTAAATTAGTGCGATAAAGTAACTATGTACCTAGTAGAAAGAACAAAAAACTCGAATACTAAAATCTTATCATCAGTTTATGGCTCTCCGAAAATACTCAGGAAACTGCGAAAAAAACACTTACAAGGCTTTTGATGATTATAACTTCTGCCCTCCTTAATCAAGTTACAAGCGCTTCCAATCTATTATCTTTCTACAATCGATAACGCCTTGAAGTAAGCGATAACGTTTCGTTTGCGCTAATCAAATTGCAACTTGGATAGCATTTTATAGGAGCTAGTGTTGGCATTTGTATCGGAATTAACGTCAAAGCGTTAACAATTGTATAGAAAAAATAAAAAAGAAGCGCTTCTAACTTGGCTGAGAAGGCTGAACGGATTCTATTAAGAATTACTTTTACGAATCTATTCACTCATAATATTTACCTTCATAAATATCCAAACCAAACAAAATAAGTTACCCTTAAAAATTCTATTAAAGTATGAACCTCAGATCGAATCTTTTTCAATCCACCCCAAACCCCAAGTAACTCAACGCTCCCCTCAAATTGAAAAGATTCTTATCCGACCTGAGCAAAATTGAAAAGATTTTAACTCCAGATTCCAATTTCAAAGTTTATTAAGTGCAATCACTTCTCTATAAAATACCGTTAATAATAGAGAACAGCGTCCTTTAACACTGGGTTAATGACTACTAAACACTCGCAACGCCTTCCACTTAACTGCTAACTGTATTCATCTTTGATAATATATGCCGCCTTATGGAGCTTACGGTATGAGTTGAATTAGAGGTTTTAGGTTCGAATCCCAGGTTGAGCAATGTAGAGCTAGTTGGTAGGAGTTTAACTCACTTTGGGGCGTTAATTGGCGTTAGCTACATAGTGTATGTATGATAATGTTAGTTTACTTGTATTTTATTTTATACTTTCGTTTCAAAGTTAAAGTTTGGGCAAACATCATGATTGGCAGAAATTCTTGTTCTGAATTATTCCTAGGACTATTTAAATTTCAAAAACACTTAAACTGCAGTGGCTATACCTAGGATTCAAACCCAGGATCTTACGGTCCACAACCTAAATCCCCTACCGTCAGACAACTAAGTCCACTTTCTCATATAGAAAAATCCAATCATCTCAAAATTTAATAAACTTATCCCAAATTCCGTCACAAACTCACGACCTCGCATTGGAAAGGGCTTGCAACATCGCAGCCACAATGCTTCACATCGATCGAGTTACAGAACGCACAGAATAATTAAATTGCATTTTGTTAATACCGATGTATATTTGTAACTGAATCCGGCGGTTTTGAGTTTATTTGCTAGTGGGTCAATGCGGTTGCTGGTTCGACGTTTGGTGCGAGACATAAACGGCAGCGAAATTAATTTGATTGAAATTATATAATTGTTTATAATAGTTTACTGGTGGTCTCTCATATGTGGGAGGCCAACTGGATAGGTACCACCGCAATGTCTATTGACATTGCCTTGCATTGCATTTGACAGCCTCCGTGGCGCAGTTGGTTAAACGCCGCCTGTGAAACGAGAGGCCGCGGGTTCGATCCCCGCACCGATAAAGATACTCGACAAATTGAGAGAAATGTTTGTGTGGCCCACAAATATTTCTTCCGGGTCTGGGTGTTTGTGAGACAGAAAAGCTTTTTCTCATTTCTCATCATTTATATTGATAACGTACGGATTAGTTTGAGTACTTGAAACCATGATATTTTTATTAAGATAGATTTTGTGGCAATTATCTTAATATAAAAAAGAGTGAATGTTAGTCAGTTTGTCTTATATTTTTGCATTTCACTACAATTACTGGTATAGATTTGTCAATTGCGCTCATTTTGTCGTGATAATTAATAAATAACCACAGAGTTTCATTTTTACCATTAAGTTCAAACTTTGCTGATCTACATAGTACCTTTAAAAAAATGTACTTCCTGTAACCTAAGATAGATGGTAACGGTGCAATAAGGTGCTGAATCTTATATCGAGGTACTGTACCCCTTTTCACAAAATCTTAATTTATAAAGACGTATTTTTCATTATAATTTAAACAGCGGTTTAAATGCACTGTTGTGTTTCGGATTGAAGGACATTGTAGCCAGAGTAACTACTGGACATATTGAGACTTAACATCTTATGTCTCAGGATAGCGAGCGCAGTGGAATGCCAAGCATTGCTTTGTAAATCAAGGTGTTGTTTGGTTTTGCTTCTGTTCATGAGCGGTCGCATCGCTTACCATCAGGCGAACGGCATGCTCGTCTCGCCATTCAATGCAATAAAAAAAATTGTTACTTTCAATATACTCCAAAGGAGCATTTATTGCACTAGAGCAAACCCGTATTGAAACACTAGCATAGTCACATCAATATATCTTACACATTTTTCACTTCACACAAATCATGACATGTTTAAAAGCGATTCATCAAAACGCCATAAGTTTATGACTGCACCACACACACCTGTGGTTTATCTAAGTATAACATATGGTACGAGACGGAATTAATTGCAAATATATTAATGACTTTATGACTTATTTGGAGTATAATTTATTATTATGTTTGTCATTTACGTTATCTATTTAAACATCAAGTAGTTTATGCATGATCGGTAGTTTAATGCGGATTAGTTGCTTGCGGAATTGAATCTTGAACTACAATAATGCATATTGATTAAAATATACTGGTATTAGGTATCTCATATGTTAGAGGCAATCTGGGTAGGTACCACTGCAATGTCTATTTCTCCCGCCAAATAGCAGTGCAAATGCACTGACATTTCGAGACTGCATCGTACGTCTCGGGATGGCGCGACAGATTGGCAAGCATTGCTTTGTAATTCATGATGTTTGGTTTTGCTACTGTCCATGAGTGGTTGTATCGCTTACCATCAAAGGTATGCTCGTCTCGTTATTCATTGCAATACATAGGCTCAGTGGCGTAATAGGTTGAGAGCTGGCTATAAAACGAGGGTACATGAGTTCGATCCTCGCACAGAGAAAAAATATGTCTTACTTTTGAATGGTCGGTCGCCGTATATAAAACTACATAAATTAAGATACTCGACAAATTGTTGGAATCCTCTGTATCTATGTCGTAACAATAGACTAAATTTGGAGAAAATTATAAGTATCATAGAGAATAAAATTTATTTTTAGAAGTGGAAATCGTACCTCTTATTCCGAAAGTTGAACATCCGAAAATTCGAAGTATCGTTTTTATAGAGTAACCTCCCTGAAGTTTCGAAGACAGATAAACAACGCTCTAAATAGGTTATTACTTCACACCATCTACAAAGACTTAGGTACATCGTAAATTACTCCCAAACGTTACTTGAAGTATCAATAGAAACTATTACATCAATTGCCACGGTAGCCCATTTATGCCACTTTCCTATTTAGGACACTTTCGCCCGCGCACAAATCACACTTAATGTTGCCAATTATTGGCGAAATTGTACTACCATTTTCATTAAATACAAATGTCATATCAATAAGAATTGCTGTTTATCATAATCACTTAAAATGCATAATAATTCATAATATAACGGTTCCTTAGATTTGCGCGAATGGAACAAACTGAAATAAAAAAAATACCGATTTTAACGCGATGTTTGATCCGAAACGTCGGGAAGTAAAAAAATGTGGAAATGAAATCAAATTCACGATAATTAAATTAAACAAATTCATTGTTTGCACAATTTCATAATAGTTAGTTCCCGGGCCACGAGAATTTTCTTTTTCAGGACGGGCTTTCGTCTAGTACCTACTTTGAGACTTAGCTATATTAATTTTGTAAAAACATTTACTATTTACACAGTTATTCTTTCGTATTATTATCAACTAATAATCTACATCGCCTTAATTTCTAAATCAAGTTAAATAACAAAAATAAAACAACAAAAGCAAGTGTGAACAAGTAGCTTAACAAGCGTCGAGGCGCGTCGCAAATCGCCTAATAGAAGCATTGTGAATCGGCGCCTAGTGTATGTTTGTATGTGTGATGTCACAATAATTCCTGTGTTATATACTTGTATATAAGGTACATTAGTGCCTCGGTGGCGTAGTTGTACTACGGTACGGTCACAAAGCTGAGACCTCGAGTTGAAATTAAAAAAAAATGGATTTTTCTATGCATTATCAGCTCGGAGTCAGGAATTTGTGCCCGATATGGCGATAGGCTCGTCCCCTATCACATCGTGGTACGGAATATTCAAGGCGAAATGTGGGTGTCCTTGCACCTCTGTTTACCACTTCTGGGTTAAAGGGGTGAGTTTATGTTATGGATGACATAATCCTGTAGACTAATGATACATATTGTCTTACATTTAGCATCAATTGTATTGTAAATATAAAAAGGGTTATAATTCAAATCCAAAGCCACATTGGTGGATTATTCCAGAACTTTAAAATTCATCGTTTAAATTTTAGCTTATGTTCGCAAACAAACAGTTCAAATCACTAACCAATACCAAAATTATATTATACTCGAAACATTTACGGCTGGGTGTAAAGATACGGATTATTACCGATCCCTGAATTCCAGAAGCGGCCGTCATAAAGGTAGCTCCAATTGCGAGAAATTTAGGCCGCCATACAGTTTACAATTTATTGCACCGCTCGGAAAGGAAGCGCGTGTTTCGACATATTATGTATTTGTACCAGGAACTAGAAGTTGAAATATCCTGACATCACTTTTATTAATTAATTAATCGATCAAATATACACTAGACACAGGGTCCGGAACAAAATCACACGCCAAAAGTGGCCGAGGTTGCTTATACTTTTACATTTGAATTTCGAACTACGAGATGTAACAAAAAGTCTTAAATTAACAATAAACCTGATGATTCCTTTAAATTAAGATTTATTGTGTTTTTGGATCATACTAAAAGCAAATAAGACCACCCGCTTATTTGTGCTCTTATTTATCTTCTGGGAAAATGGCGAGAGTTTATGTAACAATCAAAGCAAACAATAACTTTTCCACGTACTTAAATAAGATTAATAAAAATAGCGTCATTCTCTGATGTCTTTGATGTAATAATTATGACCGTGAAAGTTTTTTCACCGCAGTTTATCGTTTATACATGATATAGTTTTACACATGATTCCAGAGAAATATGCCATACAAGATAATTTTAATTTGCAAGTTTTTTGTGTGTTTTTAGACAATTATCGATAGTATTTAGAAGATAAAAGGTTTACAGCTCCGTGACTAAACGTCAAATGAAATAGTACACCAATTGTAATGGTTCTCGCATTTATGGTAGAAATTAATTACAGTAACGTCCGTGTCGTGCCATACGGAGATATCATAACGCAATTACAATGCCTAGGATACCTAGACACTATAGGGAGTGTCTAGAATCTAGACTGTAATTAATTTGGAACTTAACAGTTAACACACCTATTGAGTAACGAGATATTTATTTTGCAATAGATTTCGATTTGACTTCATATTGTAAGGGGTATTAAATTGTTAAATCAGCTGTTATACAAGAACAAATACACAAACAAAGCCAACAAAGACTTCTTCTACAAAGACAAAAAAATCTTTTAGATTTATCGCGGACTGTCCCCCGTGAATACGAAAGCTGTAAAGTAATCAAAAGGTCGGGAAGTTAAAAAATGTGTACTAAATAAACCAAATTCGCAATAAAATTTGTAAACAATAGTTGTATTTCAATCCACAAAGACAACTTTTTAACGCTTCTGCTAAACATTATTATTATTTGTATTGTCTTGCAAAGCAAAAGAAAATATTTGTGTCTGTTGGATCTAACCACTCTTTGATAATTTCCACCATTTCGTAATATAGGTAGTTATGAAGGAAAATAATTCAAGAAACTCAACCTACAAAACATAATTATTTATTAAGGTGATTGAATCGCAATATTTTATGCTGTGCAGTCAAAATAGAGTACTTACCGACAGCCGACAGACGATAATCTCTCTATTCCACACATTTATGCTGTTCTGTTTAATTATTTCTTCATGTCCTTAAAGGATAAATTGATATTAGTAATTCACTTAAGTTGAAGCTTTATTTTTTTTAAATTACTTCACTAAGAATATCCTGCATTGTAGGATTATCTACACAAAAATTGAACAAACCTCCAGACACGAAAAAACTGTGTAATACAAATATTTGACGGGGCGAGATGGCTTATTTAATTTGGATACATGGCAATAGTTTTGATTTGTTTGTTTGATCCATAGGTTTGATCTTTGTAGATGGAAATAGATTTGTCTTTGGAAAATAAGATTTAAAGTGGGTAACACCCGAATGGAGTCGCACGCGGCAGCACTGCTTACTTGTCTCAAAATGAAAGGATGACTTTGACAGTGTAGAGAAAAACGTTATCCCATTTTGAAAGCAAGACGGAATTGTACTCGTGCGAACCCGTTGACTTTAAATCTGTTTTCATACTGGAAAATCTCTGTAACTTTGAATTCTAAATTATATTGGAACATTAAAACTAATCATGGCAATATAACAACGAGTTTATTATGCTGCTATAGACTACTGGAGAGCGCCGGCGATACATACGTATGGACGACTCACATGAACTGATGGCGGAAGATTTAGGCAATCAGTCTGATTCCCCGTCATATTTATCGGAATCGAACCCAACCGTAGTTCCGTAATGTTTTGTCTTAGAAACTCAACTTCTCACCCACCTATCATAGAATTAATTAACAAATCCAAAAAAATATGTGTCTGCACAAAAACGGTTTCACAACAGACGAGACATTTCAAAAGGCAATAATTAAAATGGTGTCGTTTCGAAATCCCACAGTGATTACGTTGTGTATTTTAAAGAGTAATCCCACATAATCCCGACATTAATATCGCCGCAGATACACGGGGCCGGCAAAAAGTTTACACACAGCTGCATTACGACAGTGGTGCAGATGCAATCAAGAAATCGATATTTTATAGATCTCAGTGGTTATTGAGAATATGTATAGTAAATGCATTTATCATCACAAGTTTGTTGTTCCAATCAACAAAAAAATCTTCAGTAGTTCCGTAATGTTTTGTAAATTCACAGTACTTGAAATAAATCAGCCTTTGCAAAAATGTTGTAGATCACGTGCATCCTGGATTTCCTCGTGTATGTTATTTCGCTATTGAGTTCTTAATAAATGCTAGAAATAAAACTTAACCTTTTGAATTCATTTACGAATTCTATTCTTCTATTCTATTTTTTACGAATTTTACCGCAGATTTAATTAATTTTTTACATGTTTTTACTTCCCGACGTTTCAATAACAAGTCGTATTAGTCATATTTCAATGTATAACGTTCACGTTAATCTGAAAAACCATTCTACATTAACCATTTCATTATCCTATAAAATATAAATATTGTATCAAAATATACACATAATTACTGCTAAATTACAGGGCTGTAAAGATATAAACTCGCTATCAGAACGATGTATTCCACTCCCACCTACAAACACAATACTTGATCTTTACAAGCTTACACCAAGTTAACTTACTGCAATTGATCTGAACTGTGTCGTTAATCTGTCCGGATTGAAACGTTCCGCTTTGATTTGTCGCCGCCGCGGAGATCTCCGTCAGATGTTATGATAACTTGCGCTTTTTTGCTCGAACCAGGCCCAAGTTGCGAGCTAACAGCGTTGCAATTCTGTGATGATTCATTTTACGTAAATGGAGATTGTGTTGAGAAATTTTATGTTGGTTTAAGAGAGACGAGTGGAATTATTCTTGTGTTCAAGACAAATATTATAAAAGAATAGTGTCTAGATTTGTCAGCCGATGTGCCGCAGTTGGTTAGATTAGCCGTCTGTGAGATGAGGGGGCACAAGGTCTGGGTGTTTATGAGACCAAAAAGTCTCTCGTAGTTCCTGATTCCCACGACAGAAGACTCGATCTTAGTGTGGGATCAGAACTATGTGAATGTTGGTTGTATTTATTATTTACTAGATTTAGAAAAAATAGGATAACAAGAAACACTATCTGTTTATTGTAGTAACATTATAAAAGTAATTCAAAAGAATTTCATCAACACCTTAATTATGGAATGTTGTAAAAGACGATACTATGAGGTTGAATTAAAATGAGAACCCAGGTCATCCTAGCAAAGCGTGCTCACTAAGCTCGCAACTCCAAAATGCTTAGCAGGCTGGCATAATTGTATCTATTTGCATGGGACTGCCGTCTGATGCCAATGGATACTCTGCCTGGGCGGCATTTGCGCTCACCATCAGGTGCAATGTGGCAACTATGTCAGGCCAGAATAAAAAAAATGCTTTCATATTACCTACTGCCTCGATGGCTTAGTTGTACGCGGTGTACGGTACGCTTACAAAGCTAAAGTCTCGGATTCAAATCCCGAGTCGGGCAGTGTTATTGGATTTATCTATTAATTATCAGCCCGGAGTCAGGAATTCGTGCCCGATATGGCTATAGGCTCGCCTCCTGTCACATCATGGGACGGAAAATACAAGGCGAAATGTGGGTGTCCAGACACCTCTGTCTACCCCGTGACAAAGGCGTGAGTTTATGTATGTATGAATGTACTTTTATATTATGTGCTTTAAGTTTATAAATACCAATTGTATTTGAAAATAAACATAGAAAACTTACGTATTTTCCCAGAAGGGGTAGGCAGAGTTGCTACCACCAACGTTTGGCCTTGAGAGTTTCGTAACTTGATTTAATAGAGTCCGAGTCTATCGTCATATCAGGTTAATCAATAGACATTTCAATATCACTTTGCCTGATTCGACCCTGAGACCTTTGTAATCGTACCGTAGAAATTCAGTTGATTATGCATGAACATGTAAATAATTAATTCTCATAAAATACATTGCAAGTCATTACTAGTTCCATAACATAGTAATACTGCGTTTTTTGGTCGAAAACCATACAATATCAATATATACTATCGCCAATTTATATTTTCTTGGAAAAACACGGGCTACACCATTATCTTTATGATTCATATGGAGTTAAAAGTAATTTTCCTGTGAGTCATAAATACAATTTAAAACAATGCGATACTGGCTCAGGTTCAAGAATAATTATTTACTAATATCGCAAATATTAGTAACGAAGGAAACAAAACAACGCGAGTAGCATTACAAATGATCTTGGCAACAATATGCTTAGATCATCATAAATTGAATTGACTAAGATTACTTTCTAAAAGTAGCCATTGTAAGGGATTTTGAGCGAGGAACCAAGCTTATTTCTGTACTGAAAATAGGAATATTAACTACTGTTCATATTTTATTAAATTTATATCAATGACTTAAGTATATTAGTATATTATCTTGTAAATTTATTTTAAAGTCGCTGGATTCGGAATACATTTTCTCCACAGCTCTTCTGTTCTTTTAATAAAACACATATTATTTTATTCTGGAAACACACAGCTGTCGGCAAAGAACCGCTGACATTAGTCTCTATATCTGACTCCGTATCTACTTGAAAGAAGAACAAATTATACAACATGTAACAGATTTAAATGTAAAAGCGGAAAGTAGTACATTCAGAATCAGCTACTGAACCGATATCAACATTTTTTTTGGTAGATATTTTTTTTCAAAATAATTAGTTAAGACCAAGTAAATTACAGACACTCTTTCATTTAGTTCTCCGTACAAACGAAATTGAAACGTAACTCGACGACATAAGATCATTTTTAAATGAATCGCTAAACGAAAACTCTAATAAACTAAATAATGAACAAAAATGAACTTTATTTTGATCGTGATAAAGTTTATTTAAGCAATCTATCATTAATCAAACGCACACAACGATAGGCCTGAATAAACGTAATAAGCTACCAAAATAAATAACTATCATATTCTCTTTTCCGCACATTTAACTACAACTAGATAGAGCAGGATGCAGCAATTGTTTAATGCAATTTGATCCATCCGACAAACGATGGCGCGCGCGGCGCGGCGCGGCGGTACATCA
Source organism: Hyles vespertilio (assembly GCA_009982885.2). Taxonomy (NCBI): domain Eukaryota; kingdom Metazoa; phylum Arthropoda; class Insecta; order Lepidoptera; family Sphingidae; genus Hyles; species Hyles vespertilio. The sequence continues at coordinate 2,991,631 of CM042810.1, forward strand.
AAAGGTTTGGCAATCGGTATAGGGATGCGCCGTGAAAAAAAATACTCCCGGTATTTGCAAGACCGGGCGATCCAAATCCCGCGCAATACATGCACTTAAACGAAACAAATTAAATTGTAACAAAATCACAATGAAAAGAAACAACAAGTAGGTATTTCTATGAAAAATAATTTCACGGAACGTTAAAATGGTGATTAAATTCGGTTTGTAATTTTGCTACAATGTATGCGGAATCCCGGTGTGTCGGATATCCCGTTATTGCAATCCCTAAATGGGCACCGACTGTGTGAAAAAATCCAGTCGTGCACCGCAGTTATCTGTGTCTATTTGTGTTTAAGTGTTAAGTAGATATTTCGATAACTTTCGCGCGCGATGTCTTTTCGGTATTCGAATATTGAATACACTGAAATGGTGAGACTTTAGCACTGTGTGGTGATAGTGTATCATTGGCATGCAGGACATTTAACAACAGGCACGGCACCAGTGTAGTGTCCGTCAGTATCTTGATGCTGAGTTTGGAGAGCGCTGGATAGGTCGCGGCGAACCTGTGCAATGGCCTCCTAGGTCACCTGACTTGACGCCTCTTGACTTTTTTGTGGGGACGTAATAAATCTCTGGTATAACTAGAGTACTAGAAAGTAGAATAGTGGTAGCCTTCCTAAAAGTGAAAAGTGACACTGAAGTTTTACATAAATTACGTGAACAATTACGCAAATGTGCATCAAAGTGTATCAAGGTGGTGGACATTTCGAACATATTTTAAAAAGAAATCGCCGCATGAGTGCCATGTAACACGTAAGTTAATTTTGTTGTATTTTTTTTTGTGTTGTGATTCCCAATCTAGTCTTCGTTGTTAGATATTGCGTTTCTTATTATCTTATTCATTAGTAATGCAAAATAAATGACGCCCGTATCCTGGCCGCCTGTAGGAACTAAGTTCAGCGGAAGTGAAATGAATAATATTTTATAGCCGATTCATGCAAAATATTGTCTTATGTTGGGTTCGTACGCATTATATCTAGTAAGTAAAATATTTAGATTTTATAGCTAAAACACAAATGTTATGCTTACAGATTAAATTAATAATAATTTGTTTACCAAACCACCCAGTAATCAGTTACGTACGTAATTTGTATTTCGTTTATTGTCAGCTGTTTCTGCCGGCGCGCGCGGCGCAGCGATCGGCGTTAGGTACTCGTGTGAATGGGTCTTGTGTACATGTGTGCGTGTCCGCGAGCGTGTGTGACCATGTTAAGTGCCTACTTTTGGTATAACTAATTTCATAAATAAAAGATTTTGTAATTATGGTAGTACGATTTCAAAGCATAAACTATGATTGCAATAATATTTTAAAGTTGGGGTGTCTGAGGTTGTGAATTAATCCTGTTACACGTTGTATAACATGCAATTCTAACTTTCAAACGGTTAGTTTGATTTAGGCAAAATAAAAAGTATGGAACATATGGTCTATGGTAGTGGCATCAATAGCTTTGTCATTACGTTAAACTTTAGTCCTAAAGAATTAGGTAGAATTTCAATTATGTTACTTACAGATATTTTTCCAATCCAAAATATCATCGACCATAGTTCCATCACCATGTTAGACATCAAATGCTGCTTTATGACAAAGAAAATCATAATTACTTCAAAAAAGAATCCGACGAATTGAAAACCTCTTCCTTGTTTTTACTCGTAAGTAGGTTAAAAAGCGGGAACTGCAGTTAATATCAGTGGCATACAGTAAAGCGGCAGTGGCTGGTAAACGTAGAATAATACAGTATTAGTATTTAGTATATTATTTTGTCGGTCACACGTAGACCAAAGATTCCTCACGGCGAGGGGAACCGCCTTAACCTCATCACGCACACATACGTACCAAAAGCGGCTTGCAATGTAAAAATACTCACTATTACTTTGACACAAGCAATTAACCGGATGATTAGTTCGTCAAGATTAATTTACACGTAGACGGGAAATTGTTTTGTAATAATCTTTTAAGTGGTGGATAAATATTTTACGTATCACTTTGCCGGCCGTTCTGAAGATAAATCGTAAGTTATGGCTAAGTTTGTTGAAGAAATTCTGCGAGAAATTTAATGGAAAAGATAGGAAGAAAAATAAGGTAATGTCTTTATACTCGTAGTAATGTTGTTAGGATTTTATTTTTATTGCTTTAATAGGGAATCAGTGTTGCAATAAAAATACAGTATTCTTAAGGTAGATTTTTAGATTAGATAGGGAACCTAACTTCACTGAGGAACTTCAAATTATTTTTAATATTATGCCTATTACCTTTTTTAATTCTAACGAAGAAATAAAGACATCTATTTCTAAAAATATGTTTTCGGTTTATCATATGATGTAATATTTTTTGAACATAACTTTTGTAAAATAGCTCTATTTTTTTCTCGAAAAACGGATCGAACCTACGGCCCCTCATTCACAACCCACCTCAACAATTTCACCACCACCACTAAACATATAAGGAAACTACAAAACTAAATACCAATACAAATTCAAGTTCACCAATGAGACAAGGAACCTGGGACGCCGCGTTAATTGAGACACTTGATTGGCAGTCCGATGGACCGATAGGATATTCAAATTAAAACAACCTCCCGATTACAATCTCGTACTTTTACTCTGATTTCACTGATTATATTTTATACTGGGAATTTAGTTCATGGCCTCGTAAAGGCGCTTGTTTATATAGAATTCTCAATTAAAAATGTTATTTAATCTGTAAGATAGTATTTACTATAAATATAGTGACAGCCTCCATGGCGCAGTCGCTTATACTCGTATGCTAGTCTATAAAATATTTATAAAAAATTAATATAAATAATACTAGGTATAAAAAATATTTTGTATATAGAGAGTAAATGCTATATCTATTGACTTGTCTGAGCTGTAAGAGCTCTTTAATTGCCTACATGACTCATAAATACGTTTCATTTCATTTTCATTTCTTTTCAACAGGCAATTTATCGAGTGAACCAAAAATGACATAAATAAACGTGTTATGGAAAGATACTCCTTGTTTCCCTACGAGATCGAATCAGAAATGAGGAGATCCGTAAGAGAACACAGGTAACCGACATAGCCCAAATGATTAAGAAGTCTATGTGGCAGTGGGCTGGGCACATAGAGCGTAGAAACGATGGCCGTTGGGGCCGAAAGGTTCTTGAGTGGAGGCCACTTACAGGCAAGCGAAATGTCGGACGCCCGTCTACAAGGTGGACGGACGACCTGGCTAAGGTTGCAGGAAGTCGCTGGATGCAGGTTCCTTCCAACAGGTCGAGGTGAGATCCTTACAGGAGGATTATGTTTAGCAGTGTCCTACGATTGAAGAGAATAAGTAGAAAAGTAATATTTATGTGTTTTTATTTATTTCATAATACTAAGCACAATAAAGGAGTTTGTAGTAGTATTTTTTGCGCTGTAGTGAGAAATAACAAACAAATAATTTAAGAATTATTATACAAATTGTTGCTTTACCACACTAGGTAATTTCAGGTAACTTAAATAGGAGAAAAGAATCTACAATGAATATATTAACTACATTATTTGAATACGTATATTATTATATAAATAAAACAAAACAGTAGATATTTTTAACCTCTGTAACATAAACCCAAACACTTCTGAATGTAAACAATGTTTTTAAAATGTCTACGCGACAGGACTTTCAGTTGAAACAAAGCTTCCTTCCCCGATTGTTACAGAAAGTGTTTCATTAATGTGGTGTTAGATTACACGCAATGGGCGGTCCATATGGTATAAATGTTTTCATTTACGTAAAATATCTCTTTGTTACTCATTTGGGACGTAAAAGAAATTCTTATTGTCTAGATAAATCGAAAATTATAGATAGGGTTATGGGAAACTATTTCACTCTTTGGGATATCCAATAATATGCTTTTTAGATAAAACATAATCGTGTCGATTGATTAGTAGGACATCTTTAAGTTAGATTAGATTTTCCTAATGCCTCCTCTACACGAATTGCCGAATTTAATTATTTGAAATTTGCATGCCTAGTCAGGGTTGAATATAAAGAAACTTTGTACCTATCTGTAATAATTTAACCTATATGCTGCAGATAGAGTGCGTGGTGGCCTGTTGGTAAACGGACTAGACGCGGCTGCCAACATGTCCATGGTGGTCGCGGGTTCGAATTGGGATTCGAACCTGCTTGTGTGCCGGTGTGCCCTATGGGGCACACCTCTGACTTTTCGGAGTCATGTGTGTATTGATAGTCAATCACCAAGCACTAAAAACGATGAAGGAAAACATCGTGAGGAAACCTGCATACCATACCGATTTGTAAGAATTTCTACGGTATGTAAGTCCGCCAACCTGCACTAGGCCAGCATGGTGGACTATATGGCCTAACCACTCCCAATCGTACTCTAAATTTTAGAGGAGACCCGTTCCCTGCAGTGGGACGTATATGGGCTGATACAGATTACAGATTCTGCAAATAAAGATTTGATTGAATGATCGTTACTATTACGTACATCTATATAGTATCTAGAACTTCTACCACTCAATACAGTTAGCAACACAAATAGCCATTTAGAAAACAACCTGAAATAGATGACATAAATGTTCGTTGCTCACGAGCCGCCATTGTTTCATTTCAGTGTTTATACCGCACAACATAATATTGCTAATTCGTTCGACTCACTTACGTAAACTATTATATACAGAGTGTATTGAAAAAATATTAAAATATTCACATGATAAGTAAGCATTGTGCGTTGGTGGAAAACCCGTCATGACTTATTGACAGCTTCAGAGGCGCAGTTGGTTAAACACCGACTGTGAAAATTGATGCAGGTCCAATCCCCGCAGCGATACAAATATTTGAGATTCACGGGCATTTGCTTCGGGTTTGGGTATTCGTGAAACCGAAATGTCTTTCGTAGTTCTTGATAACCATAATACAACTCGATCTTAGTGCGAGGTCAGGATTATGTATATGAACGTTGGGCGTAAATATTTATCTATTTATCTGTTTCGGGATGGGTATTTTTAACACCGAAAGTTCCTAGCAGTTCCTGATACCCATGACACAAGACTCAAATTTAGTATGGGGCCGTTTATGCATGTGACTGTTGGGTGTCTTTAATTTACTATAATTTTAATTACATTGGTACATACATATTAACACTAACATTAAAAGAACTACATAATAAATAACAACCTTTTACGGATCTCAGTAATTACTAAGACTTTGCTGTCATAACTGAGCAATTAGCGTCAATAATAGTAGAATGAACAAACATGGCGCCTGGTGATCGATCATATGTTAAGTACGAATGAATATTATTCTCAAACGCTTCCGCTATATCATAACTTAATTACTGTCGCACCTTGGATACGGAGTACTGCTGAGCTGAGTAAGGCAACGTTATAAGTCAGATTTTAGGAAAAAACCCAGCCCTAATTGTATAGAATGCGGTATAGTTGAAGATGTCCATCACATATTGCTGGAATGTTCCAGGACGAGGTCTGAGAGAGAGATTCTAATAAAATCTCTGGGTATAAACCTTATGGATGTTGGTATTGTACAAAGTATTTTGTCGAAGCCTCTGTCTGGCCCAGCTATCCAGTTATATAAGTTAGCAGTTAAGGTCTAGTTTAAATTGCTCGCAATGTAATATTAGGCTATGATGGGGCTGTCATAGACTCTTGTCTAAAAGCCCCTAAATAAATATAGATATAAAAAAATAAAAAAAAAATAAAGTCAGATTTCAAAATGCTTCTACCCTGACAGCTATAAAACTAGGGGCCTTATTTCTGTATCTATTGTAGATTTGAATGTAAATGCTTTAGTGATCCAGATGCTTTTGTCTTAGGTTATACAATTTTTTTTAAATCCACAAGATAAGTATTTTACTTGTTAGTGTAGAAAAAGTACTACAGGAATTGTGTGGTATTCAAAGTGGAATTGATTATCCATATTGTTATTTATTAACAATAACACAAAAAGGTATTGCCATAATGATGTTTGAGCAGGTTTTTGTTGGTTGGTTGGTTTGTTTCCTATAGAATCTATCCGATATACAAATGGGCCAACTTCAAAGTAGACTGAAAATATATGGGGTTCGGTAATAGATTTTAATGTTGTAAAAGGACTTATAACAAATATTTAGTTGTGTGTTCATGGTTACCATACTGTTCGTTCCGCACACAGCGTGTCAATGCAAATTTAACACATTTGCATCAATGAATTGGCGCCAAAGGGCTCAACTATCGTAAATTATACCGGACAGTAGTTTGTTATGAATTGCAAACGACAGTCTATCGATCTGCGCATTACTTGTTTACAATAAGATTTATATCGAACTAGCATGCGACTCTTGGATTATTTTAATACTTAGCTTTGACCCTGCTAATACAAAATTAGATAACATAAAATAAAAATACATAAACACCCGCCTTTATCCCAGAAGTGATAGGCAGTGCAACCAGGACCGTTTCCCCTTGTATTTTTCGTCCCATGCTGTGACAGGTGGTGAGCCTATTGCCATATCGGGCACAAATTCCTGACTCCGAGATAAATAATAAAAAATCCAATATCACTTTATCAGACCCAGGATTCGAATTCGAGATCTCAGCTTTTGCATATCGTAATACAACTGCGCCACAGAGGCAGTCGATAGAAAATTAATAAGACATTTTGATATTGACAATTTCATGGTAAGTGCAATGAAGTTCAGATAAAATGTCCAAAGACCTGAAATACCTGTGTCTCGCTGGTCAACCCGATTTTTTCAGCCCACTTATGGACTGTTTTAAAACGGTGAAGGAAAACATCGAGAGGAAAAACATGCATACCATAGCGAAATATAAAAAAATCTATACTATGTCCGCCAACGCGCACTAGGCCAGCGTGGTGGAGGCTATATAAGCTTAACCACTTTCAATCGTACTCTAGATTGTAGAGGAGGCCCGTGTCTTGCAGTGGGACGTATATGGGCTGATACAGGTGGGCGTCCATGACATATACAAATACACGTGCTCGGTCGCCCATCTTGGAGTCCCTACCAATGATCCTTTTAAAATCGCTCCTCGCGAACATCCGTTTCATAAGCCTTCTACAATATAAAATATCTAAATAAAGCATTACTCAAATAAAATTTGTAGACAGGAGCTAGACGGTAAAACAAAAACAGACTACCATTAAAACGCCTATTTTATAACCAAAAAATATGATTAATGGATATCGTAGCTCAGAAGAATTTATCATTCATCGCAATTACACGGCTTGTCATAGCACTTACACGGGCCAATACGGTTAGGTCTTTTTTTGGTTTTCTATGAAAAAAGAGCGGTAGTGATACAATATGGTTCATTATTATTTAATGTATTTTATGATCATTTATCAATAAAATGAATGAGGTAATTAATAAAATATATGTCTATAAGAAATACATTGTGTATGTACATGCATGCTAATATACCTATATATTTGCGTATATTTTATTTTTATATTTAAAATTACCTACCTAAATAATCGGCTTATCGTCTTCAGTAACTGGTGGTAGGTCTCTCATATGTGAGAGGCCATCTGGGTAGGTACCACCGCAATGTCTATTTCTCCCGTGAAACAACACTGCGTAAATGCACTGTTATGTTTCGTATTGAAGGACATTGTAGCTAGAGTAACTACTGGACATATTGAGACTTAACATCTTATGTCTCAGGATGGCGAGCGCAGTGGAATGTTGCTACTGTTTATGAGCGGTCGTATCGCTTACCATCAGGCGAACAGCTTGCTCGTCTCGTCATTCCTTGCAATAAAAAAAAAGTAATGACAATCTATTTAAAATATTTTTTGGTTTCCTCCGTGTTTCAGTCAGAGAGAAATGTTTGTGCGACCCACAAATATTTCTTTCACGTCTGGGTGTTTGTGAAACCGAAAACACTCTCGTGTAATTCCTGATACTCATGACACAAGACTCGATCTTAGTGTGGGGTCAGGACTATACCGGGTATCTCAAGACTGCTACCGAAAACGAAGCCGGGTGGTAGTTTTAGTGACTAAAAACACAATGCAACTAAAATTTTCGCAAAGAAACGCGACAGTTATTTTTTATGATTTTTTAAATATCGTAATTTTTGGTGGTAAATCCATAGTTTTTGCTAAAATAATATTTTAAACACTTTTCTACACTAGATTATTTATAAATAAAAGGGTATACATTATTATTTTAGGAAAAAATGTATTTACCACCCAAATATGGTCAAAGGAAATAAAATTTTTAATAAAAAAAAATAAAAACCGACTTCAAAACAAAAATCCACTAAAAACCAAAAAATAATAAAATAATAACTAACCACTTAAAGCAAAAAAAAATAATATTTATTTCATGGAACTCGTGCATGTTGATTCATTTGCTTAATGACTTGACTAGCCAACAAATCAAAATATATGCGTAACATATTGAAGGCGGGCCGCCAAGTACCAAACATGTAGGACCTATGCCTTATATTAATTTAAATATCTATATGTTTGGTACTGGGCGACCCGCCTTCAATATGTTACGCATATATTTTGATTTGTTGGCTAGTCAAGTCATTAAGCAAATGAATCAACATGCACGAGTTCCATGAAATAAATATTATTATTTTTTTGCTTTAAGTGGTTAGTTATTATTTTATTATTTTTTGGTTTTTAGTGGATTTTTGTTTTGAAGTCGGTTTTTATTTTTTTTATTAAAAATTTTAGTTATTTTTATCTTTTTAGTGTTGATAGGTATTTAAATAAAGAAGATTTGGTCCCCACGCCACAAGGAATATGTTCTTTCCGATGACAATGAAATCGCTAAAATCGGCTAAAAGCTGCCAAAGATATTGGAATATTCACATGTTTATTTTTTTTCTCCCCCCCCCCCTCCCTTCGCGCCTACCCCTTTTTCCCTCAACCACTGTAGCCTAGCTTTTATACTGAACTCAATGCAAAAAGAACCGTTGAAATCCTATTAAATTTTGAGGAGTTCTACGCTCCAGGTCCGAACATGATAATCAGATCTTAATGTTGTGTTCCTGAGATCAACCTGTTAATACGTTCTTTCCAATGAAAAACAAATCACTAAAATCGGTTGAAAGCTGCCGAAGATATTAGAATTTACGTGTATTTTAATTTTATCACCCACCCCCCCTCACCCCCACCCCTTTTTCCCTCTCTCACTGTATCTTAACTTTTCTTATGAACGTAATGCAAAAAGAACTATTGCAATTCTCTTTAATTTTAAGGAGTTCCCCTCTTCCAAGTCCGAAGATATTCATCAGATCTTCACCATATTTTTATGGGACCAAACGACAAGCACCAGCTTTCAATCAAAGAAAGAATGGTCGAAATCGGTTCACACAGTACAGAGAAACGAGGTAACATACATAAAAAAAAAAAAGCAACATACAGTCGAATTGAGAACCTCCTCCTTTTTTTGAAGTCGGTTAAAAAAATTTTTTTTCGCTATTTTTCTGCAACATTTTCTGTTGCATTGTGTCTGAAGTCGCTTAAACTACCACCCGGCTTCGTTTTCGGTAGCAGTCTTGATATACCCTGTACATGTGAGTGTTGGGTGTTATTTATTTATTTTTCAAAAATGTCATGAGTTTTTAATTATACAAGTACGTAAACAAATTAATAAATCACCTAAATAGAAAACAAAGGTATTCTCTATCAATAAGACAATAACCAGATGAAATCTCCGAATCCGTTGTGCCTTATCAGTTATCAATAAGGTATGCTTTTAATATATCATTCTGACACAACTAGAGCGCTGACTGACAGAAAGGTTAGGTACTGTCCCATTTCAATATCAATAATTGTAGTAATAACAGAATTGACAGCCTCCGTGGCGCAGTTGGTTAGACGCCGGCTGTGAACGAGAGGCCGCGGGTTCGGTCCCCGTTCAAAGACAAATGTTTGTGTGGACCACAGGTTTCAGGCCTGGGTGTTTATGAGATCGAAAAGTCCCTCGTAGTTCCTGATACCCACGATACAATACTCAATATAAGTGTGGGGTCAAGACTATTGTAAGTTACAGTACAGTGTGTTTATTTATTTCAAAAGAAATAAAAAGAAATCCAACCTACTACTATTAGTTTCGTTGTAGTCGTTCCGTCGTCTCAGCGCAATTAAATAAAGATATTGTAATATTATTTTCACACAAGTAATAAATATTATAAAAAATATAAAAATTATGATGCAATACTTGGCCTTATTCATAAATAGTTTTAAATTAATGCATAAACAACCACGAATCTTCGTAATTTAATAAAATAGTTTTATTTATTTTGTTATTTTTTTTGTTTCAGGTAAGTACATTTGGCTATAGAAGTCTACAGGTAACTTTAACGCGGTGTATTTTGTAAGTAACAAAATACATATAATTGAGAACCAGTGTAGTACGAGTAGAATGTTGTCAATATATCAAGATATAATTGACGTCAAAATTCTGTCCTCGACTGGAAATAACGCGCACTTCGAACCAATTACAATTCATCGGTGGTTTAGCGGTAATGTTTGTAGACTGTAAAGTCTTGGGTTCAATTCCTGGCTGGAGCTTTATTGTTTTTCCTTTGGGAAATCCCATAAGTTTTGTCCTTGATGAGAATTTGTTTAGGACAAGAAGCTATCCCTTCGTGAGAAGGCTGTTAGTAAAATAATATGTCGTTTTATTACTTAAACAAAATAGTCCACTATAGACTTAATCTGCCAACGTACTTCTTCTTCAGCCACATTCAGTTTCTTCAGAATATAAGCTTCTTCAAGTATTCAAAGTACGAATCAATTACGAACCAATAATTGGACCGTCAACTATCAAACCCACAAACCCATAAGAAGTAATATCTCACTCATCGCAACACGTCATAAACTTGCTCCTCAAACCTCCATAAAAAGAGATTTTAATTGTGTAATCATCCTCATTTAACCCGTTACACAAAAATGGCGACGGTCAAAGAGACCGCGTCGATTTTTAACCCTGCCAATGCAAAAACACTGAGCCACTCAATCAAGTGTTAAATTGTGGCCAGGCGACCGGCGGGCTTCCGCGAATCATTCCGTTAACCCTTTGTCGATTTATCAATTTCAATTAATTTCTCCTGGGAAATGTGTTACGAAATTACTTTTAACACTTCATCGCGAGTTTTTGATGAAGTTTTTAGCGTTGAAGGGTTATGCATATAAATTGTGTAATTGTTGAATAATTTATGGCGAATTTTCATGGTGTTAAAATATGTATTTAAAGAGTTTACATTAAAGAATTAGAAGAACAAATAGAGACCTACATTAAAAATATTATTCCTTAAAGCACTTTTCATGCCAAACTCTACACACCGAAATCACGTGATTTCTCATTCAAACCCTTCATCTCGATGTTTACATTCACAAAACAGATTACTGCAATAAGTTATTCGTTTAATTCTTACAACAAGGCTAACAAATGAAGTACCCAAAAAGTGCCATTAATCAGGCTCGTAAAGAGATTTAATGAAGATCTTACGTCACGTTGGAGTGAGGCCAATAATAAACTTGTTACAATTTTTTAAGGAATTCTAGAGTAAACACGATTTTTTGGAGACAGTTGAATTGACAATAAGGGATATTACCATCACTGGATTATTTACTATTGCATTTCATAAATAATATTCGTCATCAGAACAAATCATATTCTTTAGCAGGTGGAAAAAAATATGCCTTTTGTCAGATGACAAAATAGATATTTTCACGGTCTTGTTGATATCTTTATGTATTTGATCCAACTCACGCCTATTTGGTTGCTATTTTTTGACCAATCATCATCTACCACACGTAACAACGTACATTATATTGACCTCACAACTTAAAGAAAAATATACTATTTATCCTGGAAATCAAAACTTAGGAAAGTGTGTGATAAAAAGATAAAAATCCTGAACTACTGCACTTATAATCTATCTCTGTACACGCTCATATACGTCCCACTGAAGGGCACGATCCTCCTCTACAATCGAAAATACAATTGAGAGTGGTAAGGCCTTATAGTCCACCACGCTGGCCTAGTGCGGTTTGGCGCTTCACTACATAGTATAAAACAAAGTTGCTTCCTCTGTCCCTATGTCCTTTTGTATGCTGAAATCTTTAAAACTACGCAACGGATTTTGATGCGGTTTTTTTAATAGATAGAGTGATTCAAGAGGAAGGTCTATATATATAATACGTACATATTATTGTACAGAAATCTATTTGTAACCGGGCGAAGCTGGGCCGGGCCGCTAGTATAATATAAGTTATAAATTTTAGGAATAAAGTTCAATTAAGCCCCTTGTTCTTTGCTCTGTCCTCAACGCAGATTGTTAATGCTTTGCTAAATGAAACGACGTTTGTTTTGATTGAGGTAAGTAGCGAGCTAATTGAGATTGTGCGTGTGACAGCGGTTTTTAATTTTATTATGACCTTAATTTGTATTCCGACAGGCAAAATAATGTATATTTTTTTGTAACTTATTTTAACTGTCCCAATGTAGAGAATGAAATAATAATCTTTAATGCCACATAATACTATATTGTGAAAACAAATGAGTTAAATACGCTGCTTCCAGACATTCTTCAATATTATTGAACGTAGTTAATTCAATCGAAGTTTCATAAACGTATAATTTATTCTATTGTGAGCGCAGCTCCATATTATCACTATCCAATTTCAAGAGAATCGAGAACGAGTTCACTGCGAACCTTCGAGCAAAATATTTATCATTTTTTCAACTGCTTCTGCTTTCCTATTTACCACTATTCGCCTCTTTCCAATATTAAAATCTTACTAACTAAAGTCCCTACGGCATCTTTACCAATATCTACAACCGTAATATCTTCATAATCATCAGCAATCATCATCATCATCAACATCAGCCTATATTGTTGTCCATTGCTGGACATACGCTTCTTCCAAAATGCGCCACAAAAAAAATATTCTCATTCACCTTTATTACACACATCAAAATACTTATCAACTAAACCCCTTATGTTTTCCTTCACAACCACTACGAAACCTATATCTCCATAGATCTTTTCACCATCTTTAACTCCAAACCCGCCGTCTGAATGGCCTCGCAGGCGACACATCACATTAATGTACATTTCGCGTGCCCATTCGCGGAAGTCTGCCGGACAAATGTGTTGCGCCACGCCTCACGGCGCGAAACATTCAAAGGTGATATTTTCAGAGAACTCGGTACTCTTAAGTATTGTGAGATTGACTGTAATTGTTGACTGTTACGGTTGGCTGCCATTGTTATTGGATACTACTGTTAAAATCAATGCTAGGAGTCTTTCTAGCTGTAAATCTTGGGTACTACTATTAAAATCTATGCCAGGAGCTTTTATAGGTTTAAATCTTGGATAATACTGTTAAATCTATTCTAGGTGCCTTGCCTGTAAACCTTGGAATAAAATGGTTGTAAATGTTAAGAAAAGCTGTTTTTATCGATGTAGAACGATTAGGTTAGTTGGTGCCTCTGTGATGCAGTGAAACGGTTAGTTGAAACTAAAGGCCATGGAATCGGTACCCGCAGTGATACAAATATTAATGTGATTCACAAGTATTGTTTCAGACCTCGGTGCTGGACAAAAAATCTCTCATACTTTCTGAACGACATTTGTCATCGTTTGATTGATCTTAAAGTGGAATCAGGATTATGTACGTGCCCATTTAATGAACTTATTATTTATCATAATCAAAAATAGATGTGAAATCAATTTGGATCTCATTATACAAAAACAGAAATAGCAGATAATTAAGGCATAACCCTAAAAGAGGATGAATGTCCTACCAGAACTAAATCTAAATAGGCCGATATAGAGACAGACATACAGATCAATTTATCACGATCTTCCGGTGTTGGATTATTATTAGTTATTTAATTAACCGTTCAGAGAGCATGTATCTGGGCCGTGCGGTAATATGAACAAATTGCAACGATATCTCTCACTACTAAGCCTATTACAATGCTATTCTGCTTAATGCTCGAAATACGGAAGGGTGTATGAAAATATCTATTAGATAAGGTGTAGGATATTTGTGAATTATATAATCCGTGTGATGAATTTGAAACGTGAAATCTTGGATTCGATTTCCAAGTCGGGCTATTTGCTTTGTGTGAGAGCAAAGAGTTCATCCTTCCTTCTTTTTATTCATCTCGTGCTATTCCGTTCTATTAAAGCTATTTATTTGTTAATGCTTTAAATATTTATAAGATGTAATTGTTTACGAAATTATCCATTTATTGGTTTGTATCCTATATGCTTCACCAGTGAATATTCTTGGAACTCAAGCGAAATCCACACATTTTGTAGTTCTGCCTTCAAACCATCCATCACGAAGTACGAACAAACAGATCTATAAGATTCAATTTTGATCTACAAAAGTCGTCTTAAATCCTTTAAATTTCCGCTCAATCTATCGATAAATTTGACATGAAGCCTGTACGCAAAGCGTGGGACACCACAGCCGATATTGAAGATTTACTCCCAACTGTACAAAGGAGACAATGCTCCCATAAAAGTAATAACCATATCCTTCCAACGGTTTTAAACACCAACGCTGCGAAATAGGGCATTTGGTTCAGGAATAGTAGTAGCAATATTTAGTTTACAATATTATTTTAGGCCTTACGTGGGACGCCTTCTGGCCAGATGTTGGGACGACGAAAGCAGCAGGGTCTTTGGTGTATCTTGAAGCCTATGTCCAGCAGTGGACTTCAACAGCTGATGATGTATGATGGAATGTGACAGCCTCCATGGCGCAGTTAGTTGGACATTGTTGTGAAACGAGAGGTCGCGGATTCGATCCCCGCACCGACACAAATGTTTGTGTGACCCACAAATATTTTTGTAGCCTCTGGGTGTTTGTGAGACCACAAAGTCTCTCGTAGTTTCTGATACCCACGACACAAGACTTAATTGATCTTAATGTGGAGTCAGAACTATGTATGTGATTGTTGGGTGTATTTATATATTTACTATTTCCATAATGATCCATGAGAAGCGACCTGTATTCGTCTGCTGGTAACCTTTTTTAGATCTGATGTCTATCTTGTGGTTAACAAAGGTTTTTCACCATAATGAACAGTGGTTGGTATATAGACGAATAACTTCAGCCCAAAGACACAAAAACTACATATCGCTATGGTATACAGGTTTCCTTACGATGGTATCCTTCACCTTTATAAATGCCTGATTATCAATAACACGTGTCCAAAAAGTCAGAGGTGTGTCCTGGAATTTGAACCCGCGACCACCGGGAACATGTTGGTCGCAACGGCTGGTCCGTAACCAACACGCACCACGCACTTTTATACCACCAATATACGCTCATCAAAATATTACTTATTATTCCATCCATCAGCCAAAGGAAGTCCACTGCTGAACATAGGCCTCCCCCAATGATTTCCACAGAGACCTGTTGGAGGCAGCCTGCATCCAGCGACGTCCCGCGACCTTTACCAGGTCGTCGGACCATCTTGTGGATGGACGTCCTACGCTGCGCTTTCCGATACGATTACTTCGATTATTCCGATTACTTATTATTATCCACAAATTATTATTGTATTCATTCCTATCAAATGAACCGCTTGCTCGTTTACCGCATTTAAAAGTTTGAGAAGCACAGTTAACTAAACACCGTTTAATTTAACTGTGTTAATAAACATCTACAACAAAGCGTTATTTACAACAGTGGTAATATTGTAAAGCAATTTAGCGGTCCCGCCGTCTCGGACTATGGAATTAGATTTCATCTCGTCTGATTTATTTGCGAAATTCTGAACTTGGGAAAGTCATTGTTGTATTCCGTTTGTGGTCATGGGAACAATCATTTTCGTTTTTAAATTGGTAAATGTTATGTTGATAAATAATGGACCTTTAAAACATTTCAAATTAGGGGTCGTTAGAAATCAACGAAATTTCATTTTTATAATTGGTATCAAAAATATATTACAAGTATGATTGACAGAGGACGACAAATAAATCCTATATGAGCTCCGATTTTTCTTTTTATAGGTTTACAAAATCTTACAAATCACGTCCTGACCCGACCTGGGGATCAAACTATAGTCCTCGTCATTAAAACCCGGAATAAATCAGAGAATTTATGGACTTGTCATAACAACCAACATACAATAGACATGATGAACACTGTCTATTACATGAACCTACGTTATAAACTTCCCAATGACGTAACACAAAAGCCAACACAAAGCATCTAACCAAAGATACTGCACACGAACACTTCCTGAAACATATCAATTAATCCAACATTTCCATTGCAATCCAAACAGATCTAATTAAAACCAATGTTTCATTATGTAAATATGTCATTAACATTTCAAACTGTTGTTCGTATCATAGATCTAGAGTGAACGAACACCCGGCCTGGGTTGTACGCTATCCCTTGATTTCTAGATTGCACTAGTCAGCCTGTTTACCATTTAAGTGGACCAATCTGTGGGCATTTATTGATTTTAAGACCTGTTTATACGTTTGTAGGAAGATTTAGGGTTCATTCATTTAACTCCATTGAATTTTGAGAATGACATATTATTTGTTATCATACCCATATTTCTTCCGAATTTTTAAATACAAAAATACAATAATTAAATACATAAATTATGCAATTAAAATACATTCAACAAAACGTCACGTGTATTCCTAATTCAATTTCAAATTTAGAATGTCGGTACTTTTTACGCTTCAATGACCGCAACAAATAAAATACAAGGGATAATGTGTTCAATTAATTAATTTAATTATCTCTTGTATTTCGCGTTTAATTTAAATATTTCAAATCAATTACACTACACGTTTTCTCTTAGGTGTCGAGTCGTTAAGTAAATTGATAAATAATTAAGAAATTATTTACTAAGCGTATTTAATTGGCGTATTTCTCGTAATCGATGTATTACTTTGAAATGTTAAAAATGCTGATTGCCTCTTTAGCTTAGAATTATGTCAAGTAATATAAATACAAACGTGTTTATTGGTTTGTCCTTTTTTATATAGCAAGTTTAACATGATTTTTTGCACAGTTCATTGATAAGATTCATTGATATAGTCAATTTATCCTATAAAATAGTGATTCCAAAAATTTTAAGCTCATGAACTCAATGGTAAATATTATTAAGTACAAGCTCACGAATTTACAGTTATATAAACATTTTTGGGACAAAAATACCTTATACGGAGTGTCCCAAATTTCCACCAATAACCACGGAGGTCGACTAACAATTAGTTCTTTAATTAACCAACCAGTTACATAACACGAGTTAATAAAAATAGTTTAGTCAAATAGTGATTTAAAGTGAAAGTCAGATGTCTCGGGACGCATACCTTCACGCGTAATAGTTTAGGGGAATGTCAGGAAGCTAAAATAAATTACTTTATGTTTTTAAAATTAACACAAATATCCACTAATGAATACATTTGTGTTAAATTCTTCGGTTGATTCGTGGTTAGTTATGTGTGAATTTCAACTTGGAAGATTGTCTCATAAATCAGTAGATGTGTTTAAAATGTCCGTAGAAGCTTGACTTATTCACAATTAATAATTAATTGGACACTACTTTAAAGTCTGTATGTTAGGATAAATCTCATATCTAAAAGGAAATCTTGGTGTTATTATTCCAAGAATTTTTGGGCTAAGCAAAAATTGGATAACAGAAATTGGATATAAATTGTTCAGTTTTGCAACTAGTCTGAGTCTAAAAATAACTTTAATACAATTTACCAGTTCAGTAAAATTGTGTTCTATGTCTGTATCTGTATCAGCCCATATCTCAAATACGTCCCACTGCAGGGCACGGGCCTCCTCTACAATCGAGAACACGATTGAACCCCTCTCAATCGTAAAGCAATATAATTCACCAATAGTCTAATGTAGATTGGCGGATTATGCCAAATAAATTGTCACAACTCGCTACGGTTAGTAGATTTCCTCACGATGTTTTCCAAATTGTGTTGTAAATCCTAAAAATACTAAAAAATGCTAAATAATTAATTTAAAAAACAGTCTCTATTTAAACGTCAAACGAAACTGACATTTTATAATATATATTTTTCATATTTGTTAAAAACACACACAGCTAGTTACAGTAGGTAAATAATGCAACCATAAACCCATTGAGATTTTCCGAGCACTATAATAAAATCGACAATTGAATATACTGACATAAACCACACTTTAATAAGACATAACCTACGCAAAAAGCATTAGCGTTTAAAGCCAGTAAATCTTCAGTATCGGTGGGCGATACAATTTGCTATCAATTATTATATGCGCTGTAATGGGATCATGAAAGTCCTGAAAGTAAATTACGCCTACTCGTCAATGAGCGCATGTCAGTCCTTCCTTGTTTGAGCGAGGTACTATGTGTTCTCGATTGCAAACTCGATTTGAAATCGATTTGTATCGTTCTTTTGTCGAGTATAAAAAAAGTGTATTAGATGGACTAACAATTGTGATGTCAGTCTGACGATAATCACTTTGCGAACCTTTCCGTCTCTTGGCAAATAAAAATGAAAGTAAATACATTTTGTAGGAATTACTAATATTACTTACACTCGACCTTTTTTAATTTAAAATCTTGGTATATGGATAACCTTCCTCTAAGCGATGTTTAAAAACGGGAATTTTCTCTACACGACTTTTGAAAACAGTAATTTTAAAAATACAGTTAGTTTCTATTACTTATCAGGCGTCATGACACTGTCTTACAAAAAAACTACCACTAAACATATCAGATTCTTATACACCAAAGTCCAATTAACAAATTCGTTGTAATAAAATCTTTATTCCCTTACTAGGAACAAATTAATACACCGAATCTTCCATATTCAGCCTCATTACCCGGTTAATGTCCAAAAATCCAACCCGCTCGAATTTCGATGACAATCAAAGTTCAAATTAAAATAAACAAGAGTGACATACGGCGAATAGTGGATTCGTTAACATCTCTATTACCATAAAATAAATGTTAATTCCAAATCCGGAAATATTTGAGTATTCGAGAAGTTAAATCGAGATAGTTAACTTGTTGCACAAGTTAGTTTCTGTTGTTGGAACATCTAATATGGGAGAGTTTTAAAATGATACGTGTATACCTCAATTTGTAGCCACTTTGTCATGTAAGAATTAAAAAAAATCGTAAGTAAAAGATCTATGGAATCTCTCACTCGATTCCGATTCGATGAACCGATATGGATTTTGAATTAAATTGCTCGTTCTTTAGTTTTGTGAGTGTAACTTGGCGATAGTTATATGTTATCGTTAATCCATTTTGCATTTAATCTAACAGAATCTTTTAAAATTAGACTCTCCAAAACTTATTTACAGTTCAGAAACATCACAGTCACAGTCATAGACATTTGGCAAAACAAAAAATAAATGTTACACACCTAAAAATCCTGTAAATTCCACCTTTGCTTTGAAAGACTAATGATTCATAGAATAGAAAGTATAAATAAATAACTAATGTACTTAATTAACAATGCACTAATTTTATCGATTCCCAAACCAATTACAAATCGAGAACAAAAAGTAATAGTGTTTAGTAATGCAATCGGGAAGGCCGTTAATAGGCCGAGTCGCAGCCGTCATAGATGGCGCTAGTAGATAATCGTACACATTGCTCCCGGCTCGCAATTAAATTGTACTGGCCCATCTCGGATCTGTCTTGTCTTACACTCGCAAGTATTAACGGGTAATCGAGACTTTCTACAGTTTTTGTACTGAGGTTTAATGCTTAAATATTATGTTTCTTGCAATAAATGGCGAGACTTACATGCCATTCACTTGGTAAACGATACGACGGCTCATAAACAGTATCAAAACCAAACACCATGAATTAAAAATAAATGCTAGGTACTGCGTAGGGACTGCATTCGTCGTGAAGGTATGAGATGTAAAGTCTTAATGTGTCCAGTAGTTACATTATCCTTCAAACCAAAAGACAACAAACACAGCTACAAAAAGACTTTACGATGGTACTTACCCAGGCGGCCCCTCACATATGAAAGACCTACCTACTAAATAAATATAAACTAATAAATAAATTAATATTTACATAGTGCTGACACCATATTAAGATAAATTACGTCTTGCTTCGTTTTGTACGAGGGACTTCTGGGTCTCACAAACACCCAGGCCGGAGGCAAATACTTGTGGGCCTCACAAACATTTGTCTCGGTGCGGGGATCGAATCCGGGGCCTCTTGTTTGACATCCGGTGTCTAACCAACTGCGCCACGGAGGCTGTGATAGGCTTAGGAAGTAAATAATGAGTAATGAAAAAAATATTGACACTTATTATGTTAGAGATATTTTTATGTTAAAAATAAGAAATTGGATTTGTTTTATATATCGAAACCTGGTATAAAACCGTTAAAAATAGACAACACTTTATGGCAGGGTGCAATATGGAAAATATAATACAGAAAACATTACAAATAAATGATCGATTAGTGGTCTTATCGATGCTAACAATCTCTCAGAGACTATTATTTATTTAATTGATATGCAACTATTATAATTATACAGTCACGTTACACATATTAACACTTACAAAACGTAACAATTATGTTGACTTATAATTAAAATTAACATTTAATCTGCTGCGTGGTGGCCTACTGGTGAACGGACTAAACGCAGCCAACATGCTGTGGTCGCGGGTTTGAATCCCAAGCCTCAGACTTTTTCGAGTCATGTGTGTATGATAGTCACCACGCAAAATTATAAACGAAAACATCATGAAGAAACATTCAAGCCATAGGGACGTTGAATTAATTTTTATGGTATTTAAACTCCGCCAAAACTCAATAGGCCAGCGTGATCGACTATATGGCCTAACCACCCTCAATCGTTCTCTCGATTGTAGAGGAGGCCCGTGCCCTGCAGTGGGACGTATATGGGCTGATACAGTACAGTACAGTTTTAATCTAATTCTTAACTGTTGGACTCAGTTATAAAGCGATAAAGAACAGTCCCGCCTCCCTGCAGCTAACTTAACTAAGTTAAAGCGTAACTTATGTTGAAGTTATGAATGGTTTGCTAATGTGCGTCCCGCGGCGTCGCCTGCCGTTTTTGCTTTACGATCGGCTACTAACATGCAACTATTCAAATTCTGTGTGTTTTTCTTCGTAATTGTGATATATTGTTGTAACTTGTATTTATGGGACAAATTTATTTCGTGTTCAATGCACTAGTAAATATGAATGAGTTTGAATATTTTAAATAGTCACTAAGGCCCGTACAGATTCAAGTCTAGTGACGTTAGTATGACAAAATGCGACTGATTTTCGAATCCCAAATTGTAGAGCGAAAACAAACACAAAAACATTTGTATATGAATGCAACTCATGGCTTCGCAATCATAACAAAATTTTCTTTTTTTACCGTATTCAAAAAAGAAGTTCTAATTTAGTGGGAAATTAACCTAAATTATAAAAATATTTAAAAAAATCGTAAAAGAGTGCAAAAAGAGAAATAAAACATATAATTTTTAAAGTAAAACCATCTTTATTAAAATTGTAACTATGCTTTAATACAATAAAAAATATTTTTTACTTATTGCCTTCAGAACCACAGTTATCCTCCATAAAGACCAGATTAACTTATCCATTGAATTATACAAATTGCTGTCTCCGATGCTGAAAAGTCGTGTTAGAAATTGTCTCGTACCTTTCATTGCTAATCCAGATTAAACGATCGAAATCTGACTTGACGTCAACCTTTGTACAGTCACTTGAGCGCAAATTAATCGAGATATTAGCGCCAGGATTATAAGATAAACTTGCAGCACGCGATATTTCTGAGGCTTTATCAATTTGTGCTTAGAATAAAAGATTGTCATCAATTTTTTTGACTCCGGCAGGTTCACCTAATGGTAAAGGATTGCCGTTTTGATAGATGATGGTAATCCCAGATAATTTTTTCACCTAGTTAAGTCTAAACTATCTAATTTGAAAATGGGAGATATACATAGATCGTTAATCTGGTTCAGACTACTAATATTTTTATTACAAATCCAAGAACAAGAAAACAATAACATTTCTGTAAATTTTGAGAAAAATAATGGATCACATTTATATTAAATACAGCTTTTGCGGCTATTATAAATTTGGAAGACCAAAGACTAAACATGGAAGAGCAAAGGTTTGATGCATTCGATTGTCAAACTAAACAATTTTTTAAGTGAGTTTACCAAACCGAATAATATTAGAAACCCAAATAATAAATTTCAAATAATCTTGACACAAAGCAGGCTACCGATCATAATTCCACGGTAATGATGAAAGTAAGAAGGTAAGAGATATCAAGTCGCATGCCACGATGTGCAAACGATGCGCCGTAAAACATACGGTAATTGAAACCTTAGAAGATCTATGTACGGAGATGAAGGCAGCATTAATATGAATTAAGATGGGCCTGGAGCAAACCGGTACGTAAAAATTAACGAAGGAATATTTGAACATAACTGAGGGTGATTTCGTTAGGACTTAATTGAGGAATGTTGATCAAAAAATCTTGCTGAATATGTGGATTCTAAATTTGAAAGTTTGGTATCACTTTTGCGCTTTGCAGAAACATATTGTATGTCTCTGGATAACGAGCGCAGTGGAATGCCCAACCATTGCTTTGTAATTCAAAGTGTTGTTTGGTTTTGCTACTGTTCAAGAGTCGCATTGCTTACTATCAGGCGAACGGCATGCTTATCTTACTATTCATTGTAATAAAAAACACACATACTTTTAAAAGATGTTTATAGTAGAATGTCAACTTCATTGTTTGCTTTTCAAAGGACATCAATGTATCTTTAAAAAAATAGGGTTAACAGTTATTACTTTTCACCATAAGACTCTTTTAAACCTTTACCACCTATGGAATAATGATTCAACAGGAATAAATTGATCATCAAAACCTTAACCAAAGCCAGATCCTCGACTAACAGGATATCATTGTTGAAAGGTTCAAATAGCTTGAATTATAACCGCTAATTCTCATAGCTGCGAGCTAACATTTCCGCAAGTCTCGGACAAGGCATCCGCTGTCGCATTACCGCAAAGTTATTAACCAATCGGTTAAACTGTCTCTCAGTTAAGTGATATTTAACTTTATGTGATGTGCCTGCGGATTACTACGTTGTTTGTCGGCAAATTCCGTATATGGTGGGGGTTTAACTATTGTTAGATTTCCGTTACACGCTTCAGGCGATTTAGCGTTAACTAGATTTGTTGTTACTATTGTTTCTACATTGTAGTTTCTCATAACCACTATTAGATTTGAAATATGCGATATCTATGTTTTCTATACTTTTGGAATTTGATTTACTTTTGAGAAAGTACTTAATTAAAGCCAAATTAACTTTTTCAATTAAATCATTATTATGCACATTATTATCAGCTGCAATGTATCCATTGTTACTATAAAATTTTCTCAAAAGGTTTATAAAGATACCTGCAGGAAACTTACTGCTTCCAAAGTCCATGATAAAATCTGTAAAGCTGTTAATCACTTACAGGTTTGAAATCTCGGATATCTACGCCTTGTACATTTTTTTATTTTCTTGACCTACGAGAAAGTTGCTCGAAGGATCAATTTTAGTAATTTCTACATAATTGTGATCGTCACTAGAGACAACGTGTCCATTGTTAAATATATTTTCTCCAGGGTATTTAATGATTCTTGCTGGTAGCAACCCATCTCCCAACTCATCGATCAACTTATCTGTTTAATTCAAATAAATTGACACAGATTTCAAATGTCAAGATTTAATATCTTCTACAGAGGATATGACTGTGATAAATACAATCCAGTATCTAGTGTTACTTACGCCATTTCCCTTCCTGCTTCCTCCAATTAATTCAGAGAATCCTTTCAGCCGGGGTAATAAACACACTTCCGTATACAATTAAGATAAATGTGACGGTAAATTGGTCGCAAACGTATGAATGATGTACAGAAATAATGTATGATGCGGCTGGGAGGCGATAACAGGAGTTATGACGTCATGGTTAATACGTAGCATGGGCGGTAGTCGGCAGCTGTGGTTAAAATTATCTCCGACGGGTAGCACCCACTTCAAACCACTCAGCACTTTGGCGCGCCCTTACGGATTGCGGGTTTTGATACTTGTGGAAAGATTTATTATAGTTTTTTTTTTTTTTCAATAAATGATGTATGCAAATTTGATGTATTTTTCTGATTGGGTTGGAAGTGGAAACAATTTTCCTGTGTAAAGCATTAATTTGGTAATGTAATTACCTGTGTAATTATGTGTCTTTTTTTAAAGATTTTACGTATTGTTTAAATTAAATGAATCATGAGAGCTAAGATAATAATTACCACATGAGATAAGAAGAGTGCCGCATTTGATGTATGTTTGGAAATAACATTACGAAGAAGTAAAATATTTACGCAAGGCGTAATCCTGTAATACTGAGCTTAAAATGTGCTCTACAAGTCTACATTATATTTAATGTTTGCATTATGTATTAAAATTTTGTGTCA
Organism: Hyles vespertilio; assembly: GCA_009982885.2. Taxonomy (NCBI): domain Eukaryota; kingdom Metazoa; phylum Arthropoda; class Insecta; order Lepidoptera; family Sphingidae; genus Hyles; species Hyles vespertilio. The sequence continues at coordinate 3,016,186 of CM042810.1, forward strand.
GATATTTTTTTGGCTAACTATTGCACATAAGTTTAAAAAAATGAAGATTTCAAGTCTATTCAATTTTCGAAAAAAAAATCGTTTCTAAACTTATTTTGCTGAATGTGTTGCAGTACAAAGAATTAAATGACAATTTCCCGCATGTAATTCCATATTTATATAATACTTAATGCAAATTAGGCATTAAATCCTTAAACGCAGGTGAAGTACACCATAATAGACGAAAAAACTAATAAGGTTTTTTTATATTTTTTATACGAGAACTGGTGACTACAAGTTCATATGTATTACATAATTTAAATCTCGCAGCTCAAAGTATCAAGACTCCTCCACCGAAGTACACAACGGCCGCGCTGCGCGTGCCTCTAATATAAACTAAGGAACTGACTAAATTAAATAATTCATAAATTAATTATAGACATTAAACACCAGTGCTACAATTAATAACATCGTGTCGACGGCTTACAAATCTTGATAGTTTACCATGTTGTACACTTTAAATGACACTACAGGGATGAGAACGGAAGTCCAAGTTTTCTTTAGTAAATTAATGATTGATTAGTTCTCATTTTTTGAAGGGGTAACTTTTTATTTGATTTGTGTAAACTAAAGCATTCTTGAAGGAGTAGGCAGAGGTGATAACATAATATATGACGTTCTTATTTCCTTCTCATGATTAGGAAGATTGTTATGTATTTTTTTAAATAATGGTCGACACAAATTAAGGATAGGCAAGTCCACCTAGTTTTATTAGATGAGTAACTACTCAATGTAAGAATTGTTATTCACTTGTTAGCTTAAGGATTGCTTTTGTGAAGAGTTGAAAACATCTTTTAATATAATGTTACTCGTATTTTAGAAACACAAAGTTTGGTCCAAAGTTTTGATAAAAATCGATAACCATGAATTCGATTTAAGAGCGTATACACCTTGCGCGTAAAGTCAACTATAGGTATTTCTTCGTTAATTTCACGCACACATAAGCGACCAACGCTGTGTGCATAGAGCTGCCGCGTCGGCTCGCTATACAATCGGCTCAAACAACTTTGATCCGTGCGCTTCAAATATTCAATTGAAATGTAACTGTAATATAATATCATAAAAATATTTTATTTGCATTATAAGTAGACAAATATTACTGTGCAAGCAAAGAATAATACAAATTTTGGATACTAATCATATTTTCGTTATTATTACATTGTTAAGTTGCATTCAAATCAGTGTTCAATCAGTATACACTACGGACGTTTTATTAATCATTTCGTGTTCGAACACATAAATAGTGTTAGGGGCCTTACAACCCCTAACAATTACGAAATATATTTAATTTTATATTACAATACATAACATAATTTAGCCTCGGAATTACATCCCATTATATTACCTGAAACATAATTTATACTCACTACAAAATCATTGTAGGTAATAAAAATAATTAAATATTTTACTACCAAAGTACTAAGATGTGGTAATCGCATTCCGCGCGTGGCTATTTTTACTACGCGCGGCATAATCGACTGCAGCCAGGCCGAAGCGACGAGCGATACGTCCTCCCTCTAGAAGGCCTTGCGGGGTTCTGATTTGATCCACGTCGGACAGCGTGTTTTATAGTGGTTTTTAAAATATTTGTAGAAAACATGAAAACTAATTTTGTTGAAATATAAAAATGGTAATTTATTGATAAGATGTTCTTCTATTGTAATATGCAATTGCTATAAAAAATTATGTACGATAAGTTGGTGAAAAAAAATATGTTCTTAACGAGAGTTTCTGAATAATTTCGCATTGTTTAAATTTTTATTTTTCAGGAACTAAACACAAAAAGATTATTTTTCTCAGCAAAATCCTTCCATAATAATAAGGGTCTTATTAGTCTGATAATATTTTTATTTTCATCTTATATTTAGTGGTTTCGGATATCTTAAGCTTCTAAATTGCCATTTAAAGCCTAAATAACGAAACTTGTGTTCAGTAATCCGTATAGTATTCACAAATTATCCATCAATCTATAATGTTTTCCACCAAAATCCCTAAATGACAACCTTTTCTAAAATTAGTAATAATTATTTTTCCTTTAAATTGTTTATTGGTGGCTATTAACTCATTTGAAAAGTCCTGTTTTTAAGCCAAAAAGCGCGTGCAGGGTATAAACGCTCTTAAACATTAAAATAAATAGCAACCGGAATCTACTACATGGCATGCTTTTAAAACATGGTAAGAAGACACTCTAAGAACACCTGGCTAGCCTTACAATATCAATAGAAAATTATGTTAAATAGCAGTTTAGCATAAAATAAACAACAAGGATAGCTATAATCTAATAACGTTATAACCGTTAGCATAAGGAAACGGTTGGAGCTATTTACATTTGTGTAACAATAACACATGATTCCCGGTATCGATACTGTTTACAATAAAATAACAGTTTTGCGCTAAACGTTGATAGTGTTGGGATATCTATCGATAATTTTGAACGATAAAGTTTATTTAATTTTTGGTTATAATAATAATGATGGGAGAATTTAGTTAAGTTCAAACTGATAAGTAATGTTTTAGTATTCTATCGATGAGAATATAAAAGTTTGTGGCGTATTGTAAAGAAACAGTAATATTAATGATGTTACCTGATGTAAAAGCTCTCAGCTTCTAGAAGGTATGAAAAATAGATTTAGAAATCATTTTTAATTATTATTTTTTATGCGCACTGTATCAGCCCTTATACGTCCCACTGCAGGGCACGGGCCTCCTCTACAATCGAGAGTACGATTGAGAGTTGTTAGGTCATATAGTTCACCACGCTGGCCTAGTGCGGGTTGGCGGACTTACATACCATAGAAATTTTATAAATCGCTATGGTATGCAGGTTTCCTCACGATGTTTTCCTTCACCGTTTTAGTGCGTGGTGATTGACTATCAATTTGTTTTGATTGACTCCGAAAAGTCAGAGGTGTGCCCTGGGATTCGAACCCACGACCACCGTGAACATGTTGGCAGTCGCGTCTAGTCCGTTTACCAACAGGCCACCACGCACTTTTTGCGCACTAATAGACATAAATACTTTGAACAAATAGATTTCTGTAACATATTAATATGAATCTTATTTAACTTAACCTATGTGGTAAACTCTAATTGAGTTCAATCTTATAACAAAAACAATACTTAAAACTAAAAGTTTGAAAACATCTTAAAACAATACCGCTTCCATCGGTATACATCGTTGTACCCATTACACGCACTCAAAGTTACTAAACTCAAGTACCCTTATCGCTTGGAGTGCCATCAAATTATGCCAAAACAAGCACGGATTATCACTTACGTATTGTATGATATTTGAACTGTTTATAAGTTATATTGTGTCTTTTGGTTTGCATGTTTTTTTTTTGTTATATTATTTTGAATTAATAAGTTAGGACATTGCTCTTCTGTATGACAAGATGAAACAGTTTAGCTTGCAGGAAATCGCTAGATACATGCTGCTTCCTATATAATATAATCCTAAATTATATAAACCGTATACAGTAAAATACGAGTCTTCTCGAGATATTTTACGCCATAGCTCATCAAGCTGGCCTAGTGCTGGTAGATTTCACACGTCATGGTACAATGGAAAGCTGAATAGAACGTGTAACAACTTCATATACATATGTTATAAAATCAATACAGCTCTTATACAAATATCGATAGCGGACAAAACACATCGATATCGATAATCGCCGCGTCATTCAAAGTAATTAATATTCGCAGATAATAAATCGGAGGAATCGTTTTACAATCGATAACGCTGATTTATCGATGTCAATACAGCACTGCTTGTTTTTATTTCAGGCAGTTCGCGAAATACGTTTGTTTTAATAATACAAAAAGTAAATATACCATAATGTATGGTTAATTTATGGCTGATTGATTTGTTGGTCGTAAAGTTGACGGCTTTCTCGCCGCGCGATTTATGAGATTATATTTTTATTAACAAATTATTTTAATATCAGACATGTCGCACGTGTCAGCAAATTGAATAAAGCGTGGGTGGTACTGTCATCTAGGTTTAGTGACAACGTATATATGCTTGAATCCGAGGGCCCTGGGTTCTATTTTCGGTCTGGAGAACTCACCTTTTTGTAAATATTTTAATTTGCTACATCTAATATGTGATGCCCAAGATGCAATCGAGTTTGAAAGACTTAGGTTATAAAATTTCTCATACATTTGATAGCTTATATACTAAAAATAGTAATAAGTCGATTACCGTGGTTCAGCTGATTTGAGCCTAAAATATGGCTTATTTTACTACCCAATCAAAGGTTCCCACAGGATTTGTTCAAAGCGTTCGACAACAAGGGAACATAGGACTCCAATTTTACGTGCATTCATAGGACAAATAACAAAATGCCTCAATAATTCGGGAGGGATTAATTTAAGTTACTCAGGGCTGCCTTCAAAGTAAATGGATTTATATACTTTAAATAGATCGACTTGGCCATCGCATGAAAACATAATGTATCGTACAATTTATGCATAATGCTACTGGCCAAGTCGATATATTTATTTAAAACCTAAAGAATTTTTAATATTGATATGATAATAACTTACGTAATAACTTTATACAGAACGTCCCTTAATCAATGACTAAATAAATTAATCGACTTGGTATTACATGGATCTCACAACTTTTTGCGGTAGATAAACTGAGCTGCGAGACTTGGAATTTTTTTACAGGATGTTTTTATGGGATCTCACGTCTTTTTGTAGAGTCCTACTTTATTCCTTTTCGGTACTTTTTATTTCTAGAATATATACCGGGTATCTCAAGACTGCTACCGAAAACGAAGCCGGGTGGTAGTTTTAGTAGCTACAAACACAATGCAATTAAAAATTTCACCTAGAAACGCGACAATTTTTTTTTATGATTTTTTAAATATCGTCATTTTTGGGTGGTAAATCCATAGTTTTTGCTAAAATAATAATTTAAATTCTTTTATACCTTAGAGTATTTATAAATAAAAGGGTATATACTATTATTTTAGGAAAAAAATGTATTTACCACCCAAATATGGCCATAGGAAAAAAATAACAAAAAAAATTGTCGCTTTTTTTTGCAACTTTTTCTGTTGCATTGTGTCTGAAGTCGCTTAAACTACCACCCGGCTTCGTTTTCGGTAGCAGTCTTGATATACCCTGTATAATGATTTTTCTTAAATCCTCTGTCTTATGGTTTTTTCTTATTTTTGTAGGTATCAATTTATTACAAATATAGCGGATTTGATTATTAGTGTTCTATCTTTCATGGTGATTGTTTTCGAGCTATTTAGTCTATTTATTTGCAAGGTTATCTTTGTCATGTTTTTCTAGAGGAATGTTGTACAGTTTAATGGGCTGAATACACCCTTTCCCTCTTTGTACCCCCCTCCTGTTATGCCTCATATATAAAATATATAGATACCAATCTACAACTATTATTCCATTATATACAGGTACAACGAATCATAATTTATCTTTGTAATCCTATACATTTATATGAGATTACAAAGTTATTCACGCAGTTGGTGTATCTAGAAAACTAGACAGAAATTATGAAATGTTTGAATTTTCCCTTACTTTAGACACTAAACACTAATTATATTCTAAATTTGAAGGTTCTATGTCTGCTAGAAGTGCCTTAGACTTTTGATGATCGGTCAGTCAGTCAGTGAGTGACAAAATTGCGAAAGTTTGACAAGTTATAATTCTTAAACTATTGGTTCAAATTGAATGACATTTTAAATATACCGTGTTTACACAATGCCTAATTAGTAAAAATTCAGGCTTCTTGCTTTAACCACAACGAAGTTATGGGGGGTTGAAAATGGTCTGAATTGCTTCGAGAAAAGGATAGTACGGCTGTGCCGCTTTTTAGCTCGACTTGGAGGGGGCACTGCCGTGCCCCCAGATATAAAAGTGTCTACAAATTCCATAGTAATTACAAAACTTGCAGTTAAAATAAAAATATACAATAATATAGAAATACAACCCCACCCCGCTAATTTTCAACATCCCTCATATTTCTCCCACCCTCTTATTATCTAATTCAAATAAATAAAATATAAACACTTGCAATCAACAAATTGAATTACAACCCTATCCCATCACACCCCTTGGTGACAAGTTCATTTAAAGTTATACTCGGCTAACATCTGATAAGTCGGCGTCACAAAGACACCTCCCTCCATAAATAACATATTACTCGTATCGGGGTGGAATCTTAATTTATTACGTAACATGATATTAAAGAGTTATGAAGTTCCTATTGTGACATTAAAACCTCTTTGATGTCTTTGTTGGGTTTTAGTTTTTTAACGCGTTTGAGGGCAAAGGAATAGTAAGTTATATAGTCTTGTTAAATCAAATTCACTATATTATGCAATTTAATGATACCTAGAGGTAAATAAACAATTATAGAACATTTTCTAGTTATAAATAATACAGTAACTCATTGGCAACATGTGGTATACCACACAAAAAAAACTTGTATCGAAAAAAGGCCAGAAAACTTATTTTAATAAATTCCTTAACATCTAACCTAAATAGAAATATGACCTACAAGGCTCTACATCCACGCTTCCTTCGGCCAACATAAATGTTACTTGTTCTAGAATCTCAAGAACGTTCTCGAATCAATAAAGTAACAAGGAATGGTTTACTATCCGTTGTTTATCCGAACACGGAGCGCCGCGCCGGTATCACTGCGGGGTCAAACGTGGATTTATTGGCCGAAAGGCTTACACTGCTACCTTTCTCGAAGTCTTTGGCGGCCGCGTAAATCGACGATTGTGTTGTGGACGCATTGACAGCTCGTTGTTTCGTTTTTTGAATGTTGGTAGCGTGAGATGGCGTTTCGTGTTTGAATGTGTTCTTTTATTATTGTTTGGTTGGTACCCTTTAGGTGAGAGCTTTCACTGTTAAAGAATAAATAAAATTATTGGAAGCATTCCACTATGCTGCTTTAATTTTGGCGGGAGTTTTATTAGTACCAGTTTGTAAATGTTATAATTTATCCCTTATATTGCACGAAATCATCGAAATTGTTGATTCGTGATTGTTGATTACTTTGAAACTATAATTAGGTGACTACTGATATGGTTCTTTGGAAGGGACAATTCTATGAAAACATTCCTAGTAGGAAGTGGCGGCGTACCTATACTACTTGAAAAAAAACAAAATTGTATACAAGAATGTCAATGTTCCAATATTGAAATATTTATAAAGATACGCATTGAAAATAAGTTTTAAAATAAATCATTTTCATTGGCTTTACTCAACTGCCAATCTACAAGCAAAACAAAACTTAATTCACAATATAAATGATATCTCCATGATATTGAATAAAACACATCAACGACGCTAAATACCAATAAATTAGTACCATTTAAAAACGTGTCAATCATTACAAAAATAGCATGTTTAATGACAATGCTGTATCGTACAACATCTATCATGATACGTATCTAAAAACAAACAAAACTTGTCGACTACCGATAATTAATATGAGCGATAAAAAATGTCTCGTCTGCGATACATTTCATCGAAATTGTATTCTTATTTTAGTCTGTCTGTAATCTATAATCGCTATATTCAACTAAAATGCAAGTTTACATATACCAAAATGATTTTATTATTATTTACTGGTGGTCTCGTAGTTGATTCTTTTTGGTTAATAAAAAAAACGGACCCTTGACGGATTGTGATATTCTATTCAAGTACCGTGTCAGGAAAATATGTATACGACTTAGAAATTGTTAGATCAAAATTAGATGTTTTCGCCGAAGTACAGCCTGATGGTTGTTCGTAAAATCTTGATTTAAATGTGTACTTATATGTTACGATAGCCGATTGAGAATAGATTAGATAAAATATTACTGTAAAAAGTGGAAAGGGAACACCTTGCGTCACATTTCTTCTAAATTATCATCATCATCAGGCTATCCGTGTCTACTGCTGGACATAGGCCTCTCCTATGGCACGGCACTGAGCTCGATCTTCAGCCCAATGTCTCCAACCGCTACCAGCCATCTTTCGGATATCATCACTCCACCTCGTTGGAGGGCGTTCTAAATTATAACTGCTCTCAATCCGATATGCCACTGTTTAACGTTTTAAGAAGGTTTAATAAACTAACTTTTTTATGTAGATAAGTTTACCATACAACAGAAATAAGATTATCTCACAAGTCATTTAAAAATTCAACATCTTAATATACTTTTGTTCACTTCAGACATTAAAAAAAATAAAGAGCAAATGTTCGCGTGTCAAGTCAAAATTAATTCAGTACCTCGTATTTGTAAATGAATTCGCATAAAAACGTCAAATAAAATTCGGAGATGACAAATTTACATACACAATAAAACACTTTTCTCATATGAATAATGTCGAACAATAACCTTTTTAAAGCGACAAATAAATAATCGATAAAGATTAATATTAAAAAAGAGTGAACACGCGGGACACACGCTAGTGTTAAACCGGCAACACGTCGTATGAAATTATCAAAACGATTATTCAAAATGCATTTTTATTGGCCCGCAATATACGAACGCGTATCGTAAGATATTAAATCGATAAAAGAATCAATTTATACCGATCTGTGTCGGCTGAGTTATGACTAACGGTCGGTGTACATGAACGGATTTTAATCGATTGCTGTTATCGATATATTTTAATAGATTTAAATACCAAGTAGCAAAGTACCTGTGTACTGCCGCCTATAGATATCTATAACACCTTTACGAAAGTAAAAATTTATGTGGAAAATGTCGGAAAAAGAAATCCAAAGAAGAATAAAATTAAAACTGTTACATCATTTTGCAGGTATCTTTGATAATATTCACGTTGAGAAAACCCATAGATATATTTCTAAAAAAATAAAGAGAATTAATTTAAAAGTGTTAATTTAAACACTTAAAAGTTATTGAGAAAACTTGTTTTTTAACAGAATTAATTTCATAACACTCTAACGATATAACAACGATATTCCCTTTTTTATTTAAATCAATTTAACAGACAAGTATCGAATAACCCACACCAATAACAAACACCCCAGTAATGGACACTCGGCCTTACTCAACATTTTACAAGGGCAAGTAATACCTTGACCCTCCGTGGCTCGCTCTTTGATGTTATTTCCGAATATCGGTAGCATTTCGACTTAGGTTTAACGTCAGTAAACGTATCATGAAAGATTAAGTGGACATAAACCATGAACTATTTAGCCGAAATATGAAGTATAGGTAAACAGAAATACAATTAATGCATTATTCGAAAAAAAAACATTTTATGATTATAGTTTCATATTACTGTATTATTTTTCTATAATAAAAATCAGGGAAGGCTGAAAGCAACATATTCATTTAACACACACGCAAAAAAATATATATCTTTTATCTAGACACTAAAAAAATCTAACTTAACATAAAAAAAGCAACAAAAGAAACACGATAATTAATGAACCAAAATTACATCTCTCGAGATATTTCCGCTCTATTTTTTTAATACTGCGGCAGCTTGTTTAACAGTGTTAAATTAACACTTCTAAATCAAGTAAGTAAGTAGTAGTAATCAAGTACTATTAAGTAGTAGTTTCAAAAAGGGTATTTTTTCACTATGTTTACTTACTATTTTTGATCCAGTTGTGACAAAATATTGTTTTTTACATTCAGTAATCCCAATGACGTTTCCTGTATTAGTTGCAATATCAAAAACATTGATTAACTATCGAAATACTCGTATTTGCCATATCCATTACTACTCATAATTTATATGTCCTACAATATTTACTATGTAAACATAACGTTTATTATAAATTATATGTCAGTAATAGAACCGCGGGAAGGAGTTATTGAAATAGTAGAAAGTAGGCAACTCATTTTATTAAACAACTTAATTGCATAGCATTTATATTTCATTCATTAAAATATAATGTTTTATTATGGTATTTAACTTTTGCGTAACGCCTCAAGCGTTGCCAGGTCCTGATTTAGAATATAGCGAAGTGGACACCGGAACACTGGTGGTTACTGGTGGTAGGTCTCTCATATGTGAGAGGCTGCCTGGGTGGGTAACACCGCAATTTCTATTTCTCCCGTCAAACAGCAGCTTAAATGCACTATTGTGTTTCGGATGGAAGGATATTGTAGCCAGAGTAACTACTGGACATATTGAGACTTAACATCTTACGTCTCAGGATGGCGAGCGCAGTGGAATGCCAAGCATTGCTTTGTAATTCAAGGTGTTATTTGGTTTTGCTTCTGTTCATGAGCGGTCGCATCGCTTACCATCAGGCGAACGGCTTGCTCGTCTCGCCATTCACTGCAATAAAAAAAAACCACCCGGGAGATCGTGTAATCAACTGAAAAATATGCCCCTTGTTAACTTCAGGATTAAATTACACACATAAATACATACTATTGATTTAAAAAGTAAATCATGCATGTTCATAATCTACTTTTATCTGACGAACAAACTTTGTTTTTTAACTGCAGAATTTAAAACATATTTAGGCTTGAGATAATTTTGATAGAATAAACAAAGTTACACAAAAATAAGCCTCTAAATATCTTACAACAAACGATTACAATGTCTCAACGTTTTCACAACAATTCCTTAACGAACTATGCATAACAGCATTCAATAAATAATTCTCCAATCTCACTATTCAATAACTGATTAATAAACAGGATCTTGAAACGAATGGATTACAACAATTTCTTACACTGTCCGTACAATACTGGTTCTAATAATGCCATTAATTCAACCGGCCCTCATTAAAGCCATTAATAACATAACCTCCATTCAACTCATACATACAAAACGATTATAATTAAAAATAAACCACAGATAAACATCGGTAAGAAAGATTTCCGCTTTCACCGCACCGATTACATTACAATCTGAATAAGAATTCAAAGTGGAATACAAACAAAAAATTCTGAACAATTAAAAAGTTAAGTAAGCGTAAAGAGACGTCAAAGTGACAGTTGTCACCCGCCTCCGTGGGGGGCCCGTGTCACGGTAATCCGACCATCTGACGTCCCTGTCACCGCAGTGTCATCCCAGTTATAATAATTGGAGGCATCGGGCCTTAACAGATCTGATTAGCACTCTTGCCCCTTTTTCACTCTCCATTTCATTCAACCCGGGAGTTTTGTCGTCCTTTATATTTGTTTTGTTTTATTTCAAGTATTTCATAGGCGAATATTATCAGCCCATACCTATACAAACAACTGCAGGACCCCTCTCCTCTACAATCGAGAGTATGATTGAGAGTGCCATATAATCCACCACGCTGGCCTAGTGCGGGTTGAAAGACTTTACATACCATAGATATTCATACAAAATGGAGATTTTCTCGTTATGTTTTCCTTCACCGTTATAGTGCGTGGTGATTGATTATCCATACACAAATGACTCCGAAATGTCAGAGTTATGCCCTGCGATTTGAACCCGCGACAAATTTTGATACTAAAAATACACATAAATGTTTGAGCGAATAGATTTGTAATCTGTGGTCGTTATCGACACTAAATACAAAGCGGTGTCATCTTGTTGCCTCTGCTTATTAAAAACTAGCTGTGCCCGCGACTTCGTCTGCGTGGAATTTAACAAAAAAGTTAACTAGTTTATTTTGTATTTTTTTTTTTGGTTTTTGCATTTTTATTTTAATTATCAACCTTTGTAGCGAAACCATACCGATAGATCTTATTCTACAGTGGCGCCATCTCTTAGCGAGCGGCGGTAAACTCCCGTTACACATTTATTTTCAGTTTTTTGTATTAGCTTTATTGAAAAATTTCTTTATATACAATATTTTGTAAATGTGATATTGATTCGTTGGTGGGAGAAGTGGTGGGAGGCGCCCGACGTGACGGCCCAGTGGTGGCATGCGCGTGAGCTGCGCGCGGGCATTGCAACAATACTTTATTTTTCTAAAATAAATGTAGCGTAAGCTACTCCTTGTTATATCAACTATCTGACAAAAAAACTCCCGTCAAAATCGGTCCAGCCATTTCAGAGATTAGCCGGAACAAACAGACAGACAGATAAAAAAACTTTAAATATCATTTTCGGCACAGGTATCGTGTATATAACGATATGTAGTTGGACATTTTTGTTTATTTTCACTTTTAAAACAGACACTTCAATTTTATTTATATGTTTAGATAAACCGAAATAATTGAGATAAAGATATCTTGTTAATTACTTTATATTATTACAATATTTATCAAAATTATTTATTTAGAACATAATTCTCATTGAGTGTTTAGAGAGAATTTATCGTTTAACAGGTCTTTATTCTTATCATTCTATTAATTAGTGGATACCATAGACACAACCGGATGGATACCATAAAGGAAGTCTATCTTAAAACTGGCGCAGATTATATATTCACATTTTCAAATTTCGAATAACAAGCCGATAAACATTCAACTTATTGACAACAAAATATGTTTTAGTCGATTATTCCGGCATAATCGACTTGTACTTTACGCGTCAACTTCACCTAGTTTTATTGAAGCCCATAAAGTGTTTATAGTTACAGGTAGTTTATGATACTCGATTTCGATTATAAATCATTCGATTATTAATCGTTTCCGCCAACAGGTGCCTTGTTGAGAGTAATTACAGTGTAAAAAGTATATAAATCATAATTTGCATCATAATTTGCCTGTGTTTGTATAAATTACTTTCCTTTGCGACTATCAAGCAGAGTAAAATCAATCAAGATTTCTTCAGCGTTTTATAGGAATTGAACCCAAAACCTCGCGGTGTACAGTAGCTTGTATATAGTATCTGAAATTACAGCCTAAAATATAAATACGTCACAAATAAAGTATAACACTATTGTAATAATTAAGAAGCTGACACTCGAAGTTACGTTTAAAAGCAATCAATGTTTGTATATTTGTAACACGAAAAGAAGTAATCCATTTTGAACCAAACTTTCTACAATTTGTTGCTTAAATATTTGTCTATCAATTGGTATACTCGATACTTTACATTCTTAACACTTTAGCACACCAATCAATTTCTTTAAAGAACGTCATTGTAAGAAGCCCTTCGTACAAAATATGTTACTTGATAATCTCGACACCAATAGGAACCAATCAGATGATTTAACGAACACTTTTGTCAGTGAAGAAATGAGAAAGTGTTAGCCGTATTTACAATAACTTGGACAATTTAATACAATGACACATTGTTTCTGTTCGTATGTTGAAATTTTTAGTCAATACTGTCGGTTTAGTTCAAAGTGTTGACTCCCGAAATCTTTTAGCAGTTTGCCTTAATAACATTTATTTTATTGCTATTGTTTCTAACACGCATTTCTACAATTTTCCCACGTAAAGTAATTTTTAATTCGTAATTTTATGTTTAAAGAGCATAATATATTCATTTGTTCAAGTGATGTAATGAGACCCTAGAAAACTACATAAAACACACATTTTACAGCAGTATAAACGTAGCGAATTTTCAGAACAAATCTAAAGTTAGAAATATGGGACGTTTCATTAAATAAGAGATCATTCTTCCTGGAAGACAAAATTACTAACAATTTTTATAACCTCTTTCAATGCCTCAACAACTAAAAAATGATCTGTCACATTTGCCACAGATAATAAATTTGTTAACACTATGTTCTATATTTAAACTGCGAACTAAGTCACTGGCAATGTAGGCCCAATCAAATTGCCATTCAGCTCTATCGCTTTGCGGCCCTGAAGCAATTATCATTGGCAGATTAACAGAGCAGTCATTGTCCCCTTTATTGCGGAAATTAAAAAAACATTCGGTCACGTAATCAGCACCTTGACCCCGCAGTTTCATTAAGAAATATAAATTCATTTTTAGTGATGGACTATTGTCGATTTATAGTTTAAATTATTACACACGCCGGCAGAATTAGAGGAACACGCGTTAAATATTGAATTTCTTAGAAAATATTATAATAACTGAATGTTTTTATTTTTCAATATTTAAAATGAGTCAAAATTTATAACAAATTACTATAATTGAGTAAAAAATAAATATTAATTAATGACGCAAATGCAATTAAACGGAAATACAGTAAAATGAAATTTCTGTATTGTCAAATGTAATCGTATATTTTAAAAACTTACAGAAATAATTTAAGAAAATTAATAATGCGTATTGCTACCACGGGCTCTGATAAGAGTCTGGATATGATCCTTCATGCTTTTAATGACGTCCTCAATCATTTTTTGCGACAAATTCTCCCACTCTTGCACTAACATGAATTTTAATCCTTGGACGATCTTATGGGCTTGGTTTCTTCCATTTATCTTTCTTCCGATAACGTCCCATTCGTTCTCTATGGGATTCATGTCTGGTGATCTTACTGGGCAATCCATTTGCGCGATTTGGGCCTGATTTAAGTAGTCGCGAACCATTTGCGCTGTGTGGGGCCGCGCATTATCATGCATAAATAAAAAATATTCGCCTATGGATGGTGCAAAAGACAATACATGGGACTCTAAGATCTCTGCGACGTATATTTGTGCAGCTAAAGACCCATTTTCTATAAGTATAAACTCTGCGCGTGCTTCCAAACATATACCACCCCATACCAAAATTGACCCTCCGCCATAACACACCTCTTTCAGTAAAGTTTCCTCGATTAGCGTTCTCCTCGATACCTCCATATCCTCTCCCTTCCTTCTATGCAATTCACAACAAAACTGCTTTCATCACTAAACAAAACTCGGCTCCACTCATTTGTCCAGTCGCGGTGTTGATGAACAAAAGCTTATCTAGCTACTTTATGTACCACCTCGAGTTTTGGAGCTTTTGACGGAACGTAAGACTTCAGTCCAACTTCATTTAAACGTGTTCTTACTGTACGCTCACTGATATTAACATCATGGACTTCTTGTGACATGTTTCGGGTCTGAATAGCCGTTTGACGACGATTTCTCAAAGTTTTCAGCCGTATAAAATGACCATCCTGGGTACTGGTCCACCGTTTTCTGCCTTATCCTGGCATCCGCACATAAGAGCCTAGGTGCTTCTAACGTTTAACGTTGAGAAAGACGACAGATATCGACACACCCAATGCGCGACTTACTGAATCCTACCCTTGACCATTTTCAATCATTGTTACTGCTCTGGCAACTTCAGTGGAAGGTAAGCCACTCATTTTATATCCTACAAGACAGGTACTCTAAAAACAATAACAATAAAAATATCTTAAGTCACATAAAATGAAATTAAACAAAATTATGTACAACCATTTGAAAGTGAAAAAATCTTAAACTTGAGAGCGTATAATTAACGATAGAACTCTAAATATCCAAAAATCTTTTTGCAACATTTAATTTTTAAAGGTGCTGAAATATAAAAACAAAGACCATTTAAACAAACAGCAAACAAAAATTTAAAAATAAACGTATTTTGTGCGTGTTCCTCTAGTTGTGCCGGCGTGTGTATATGTCATATACTGGATAAGGAAGTTTAGAGTTTCCTTTTAGCTCATAAGCAATTGATTTGACCGGCATACCAACATCTTCCTTTGTTAAATTCTGCTTATCTGGAGTACAAATGTAGATTTAAAAATATATAGCGGTAAAATAAATTTGTTTTTATTTACTCCCATTAAGATATATCCATGGTACATTTTGAACAAAACCGCAGAAAGTTAATATTAGTCATCTTTACACCACAAACTGTTAGAAAGAAAATACCATGTTCAAAGATTTAAAAAAAAGCCGTGACCAAATCAAACTAAATCTTTATTCCGGTTTTATTATTACTACCGTGCCTAATCGCAACCATAACAAATTATACTTCGAAAGTAAACTAGCAACTTTCCTTAAACTGTAGTCAGGATTGCCTAGCAACACCGCTACAATCTGTGTCTAATTTATGCCTAATTCTAGGAAAAAAAGATCCAATAAAAAGCCTTGAAACTCGATGGTTTTATTTCTGTAACTATGTGGAAGGAAATAAAGTTAATATTATTAGTTTTATGACGTTCAATTTCATTGTAAGACTGAAAAGTCTATAGAATAATAATATATAATATAGAATAGCTACGACACAAGATTTGATCTTAGTGTGGAGTCAGGACTATGTATGTTTATTATTCATTTCCTTGGAAGTGATATTATTAATGTATTGATCTTAGAGTATGTATATATAGAGGGAGCGCTGGTACTTCAAAAACGTAGATAAAAATGGTGGTGCCGGGCCACCTTTCTCTGCCCTCCTATTGGCTAATATTGGAACAGGTTGTGCAACATACATAAATTATTTGAAAAAAATAATTAAACATAAGTATAATGGTTTCTTAGATTTACGCAAATGTTACACATTGAAATAAAACTATTATTTACGGATATTATCGCGAATTTAGTTAATTTTTTTACATTTTTGACTTCCTGACGTTTCGATTACTTTACAGCTTTCGTGGTCACGGGGCGGACTAAGGTGATCGTCCGCTCTGTGACTGTTACAATTCAACTACCCTTATTTTACAATTATTAAATTAAAAAGTTAATTTAAATAGTTAATCTGTATTTGCGATCCGATCTACGCAGAAGGAGCTCACAGTGTCCTGAGGTCTGGCAGTTGGTCTTTTGGGTTCCGATGTAATTAAATGTAGTATTGGATCCCATGCTTGTGCAAGCTTCAAGCCATCTTCTCTATTGAAATTTGGATGTTTTTTTAATTTCAATAGCCTCGCGAAACATCCTGGGCAGGAAACGGTGTTCTTTAGCGAGGACTTGGGGCTAGTCAAAGCGGAGGTAATGCTTGGAGCCTTCTTCTATATGTTCAGCAACTGCAGACTTCGTTGAGCCTACTTCAGTCCGCCCCGTGACCACGAAAGCTGTAAAGTAATCGAAACGTCGCGTCGGGAAGCCAAAAATGTAAAAAATTAAACTAAATTCGCGATAAAATCCGTAAATAATAGTTTTATTTCAATTAAAAATAAGTAGTTTAGGTATATTTAATTCCACTCAAACTCGTTTTAAAAGGATAATAGCTAAATATAATTTCGGCTAATAAAGGAATTTATAGCAATTTATTGCTAAATAATTAATTCAATTTTTACTAATATAGGTGCGCTACCAACATTACGAACAAGAAAATATCTACGTTTTTCAAATCGCGCATGAAGACAGCGCTCCCTCTATATATAAATACTCTAAGGTATTAATGTATAATTTAATTTCCTCGATTTTTGGTTTATAATTAATAATTAATTTCAATTTTCATTACCACTTATTAAAACTGATATTATGAGCTGGCGTGGTCGACTTCCACATCATTTAAATTATTTTTAACCTTGTTTTTCCTTTGGCGATAACGCTTAATGTGGGTATCAATACACACATTTATGTCAAAAGATATTACATTTGAACCCACGACCAATCCATTTCAGCAAAATCAAGTAAATCATGTCAAATCGGCGACAATCATACACGTGCCACGAAATGAAAACCAATCACAGTTCAAAAACTTCACAAGAATCAAACGGAACTAGTTGAATCACAATTCGAATGCATCTGTTTCCCAGGAAATCGCGATTTGTGACGTCAATCCGCCACGGTGTCGCGTCATTGGCCTGCCCGCTCTACATACCGCGAAGCCATGGGAATTAAAGGCCTAGGCATCGTGACAAATCTAGGTTCTGCACCGCGGATAATTGGTCTGTTTAATGCTTAATTTTCAGCAGTATTTAATGCTGAATTTAGCGGAATTCCTAAAACACATCGTTTACAACAAAACCAGACATAATATAAATACCAAAACAGAACATTCACCTTTCAACACAAGCGTGGCACAACTTATTATCATAAATCCACATTGTTTAGTACGTTACAGTGTAAAACAATAATAAAATATAAAATAATTTGCTGCGCCAGAAGCGCACTTCAGGTCTTTGTGAGGGAACAAAAACACAATGAATTACACATCGTTTAGATGCCAATTGTACTGTACTTGTGATGGTTTAAGAGTGTTTGTTATTATGGTTCTTTGTTATTGTATGGTTTACAATAAAAATGTGAACCACCCGAGTCTGAACAGAGAAAGAGAGAGAAAATTGTAAAGTATCTAATATAAATATTTTTGACGCCATTTAGATTTTTGGTAAATAAATAATGAAACACCCTACCTTTATGTGGCTATTTCCCTCGCGTCTAAGATTTGGAAACAGATGAAATGTATCTATGAAGATGTCATAAAATATGTTATACAAAAATAATTGTTAGTCACTCAATTTATTTAATCGTTCCAATTTGAGGTTTTTGGAAAGTAATATTCTGTATTAGTATGTACTTATTTACAAAGGGAAATAATAGTTGCCAAGCATATTTTACAGTTTATCTTAACGTGGTCGCAAAAATTACTGTTTCTCCAAACCGAAACAACAATGTAATCTAATTTCTAATTATCTCCTACAAAGCAATTACAAAAGCTACTCAAACAGGGTCTGTTAGCATAAAGGCGGGCGGTCGTGACCACACAATGGTTTTCCGATTACGCCCCTGTTTAACGACGTAGTAAAATCCTTCTGTAGGTTAACTCCCCGGTTATTTCGTTTGTTGACCAATAGTTTACAAACATAAGCTTCTTATCATACTTATTAACTTTAGTTAGGTTTCTAGAATTTTACCGGTATGTTATTGATCCCAAGCGTTTAAAAATGATTATACTAACGCTTCCACAATATTGAATTTAGTATTTTCAAATATCCTGTAATTATTACGCAATGGTGATCGTACAGAGGCATTCGCGTGCAAATTTAAAAACAAAAAGCATACTTAGCTACTGTTGGTAAATTAAAACTAAATAAATAATAATGTACTATAATATATTTATCACACCGCATATAAATTATACTAAAGCTCTTAAATAGATGGCAATAATTCGTTCATTTATTTCATTCACGTTTACATGAACGCGTGTTGCATATAAAAAAGGAGCAAGCTGGAATTCAATTCGTACATTGAGGGTTCAGTATTATGCTTAATTCATTTGAGTTAAGCAAAATAATTTTCTTATTAATTTCAATGGTTGTATGTATACTTTTTTAACAATAGAGGAAACACAAAAAATCCTGGACATTTACGACATATTTATTACGTCAACTACATTTCTATTAACAACAAAAAATTAGGATATTATATATACGTATGTATAGATACAGATACAGCAATTCTATCTACGGAATGCTAAAGATGTGATGTAAATGTTAATTAATTCATGTTAAAACAAATAATAATAGAAGAATAATAATCCAATATATTATTATATCTAATATATTAGGTAGGTAACGAAAAGCTTTATGTTTTCAATGCTAATGGATGTTGAACCGTTTAATTTGCATACAAAATGCTAGTTTATATAAAACTGTGATAATATATCCTATTGAAATAAAACTATTATTTAGGGATTTTATCGCGGGCTCACCACTGTCCGCCCCGTGACCACGAAAGCTGTAAAGTAATTGAAACGTCGGAAATTCAAAAAATGTAAAAATTAAACCAAATCCGCGATAAAATCCGTAAATAATAGTTTTATTTCAATGTGTAACATTCGCGTAAATCTAAGAAACCAATATATTCTAACTTTGGTTTATTGGTAGAAGGGTGAGAATCAAACTGTGGGGGTCTGTGATGAAGTTTTTTAGAAAAAATAATAAATACACCCAACAGTCACATACATAGTCCTGACCCCACACTAAGATGAAGTATTGTGTCTTGTGTGGTGGGTATCAGAAACTATGTGAAACTTTTCGCTTTCCAAACATCTGACTCAAATCATATACCAGCGGATTACACAAACATGTCTCTAGGTGCGGGAATCGAACCCATGGCCACTCGATTCTCAGCTAGCGTCTAACTAGCGCTCCGCCACGGAGGCTGTCAAACAAAAACCAAAATATCAATCTTTGCTAGTGGTATCATATTGGTTTTGACCTGGATAACCACTGTAGAATGGAAAGGCCATCTTAATGGCTTATGCAGGTTTTAGGCCAAAATAATTGTCTCGACTGAAACAGTAGTAAATATTCGTAATCGCCAGAAAAAGAGAGAGAGACAACTTAGAAATTCAACATCTTATTAAAATCAGTCGCGAAAATAAAACACTAAAATGTGACCTAATCTCCACCATCATAAATATCAAAACAGTGTCATTATATTATTAATTAAATATTAGCAGTCCAACAGCTGTTGAATTGACAATAAATTTCGCTAAAAGGCTCCCAATAGTGCTGCCAAGACGTCGATAAATTAAATGTATCGATAAAACGGCCCACGCGTTTGAATACCATTAATCTGTTGTAAACCATTGATATATATCATTGTAGCATTGACCTTGAAGATAAATCGGTTTCTAATGCATTTTGTTACGCATAAGTTTCGTATAGTCTGATAGATTAATCCGATTAATGTTGAATGAATCAAATTAGATGAAGTTGGATTGGTTACACCTAAATCAAATAATCAAGAGTGCCTTGGCAACATATGGCATAGCCTTGACATGCGAGTAGCAAAGCCAAAGCCGAGGTCTAACCGAGAATTTGCTGGATTTTATGTTGTCATAGAACATCTTGTTATAATATTATAAACAAACTTATTATTTAGAATGTCAAAGATGTGTGATATGAAGAAATTTAAGGAGAAAGGTGAATTTAACGCCAGTTGATAGCTAGTGGCGTGTGTTCAGGCAACTATCCACTTAGCAGAGCGCCTCGAAGAAAGGACACTGTAAAATTAGTTTTATTCCTTTTTACATTGTCTTAGAATGCAGAAGGCGTATAATATTATGTTGCCCAGGGATACTATCAGGGCTAAAATCACTGGTACCTTCACATACGGTACCTAATTAAAGCCCAGAGTATAATAATCAGCAAGCATTATGTGAGTGTTTCTATAAAAAAACGTCACTAAAGCTATAGTTAAAGATGCACTGCAGCTGTTCAAAACGCTAAAACACAGTATCTAAATCATACACCTCAATTTACACAAGTCACTCCTAAAAAATCAAACACGTTAACCAAATACAGTTAGTGACGACACGTACATATCGATACGTAGCCGCGCGTCACTAGCGAATGCTATACGTGATCTTGCGCACGTCCGCGCGTGACGTCACACGAGTGCGCGCGAAAATCCCCGAACAAGGCCGAGCGACGACCTCCCAACGCAACGCTTAGGAGACAGTGTCACGTGTCCGGGGGCGGAACTCCTATTGGAATACAGGGTTATTTTTGTATGTGAATAAAAACCATACTGTACTTTGTTAGGTAATCGATCATGACCAATCACTGAATTTGTCTTTAATCGAAATTTGTTCGAGAGAGTTTAGGGCATAATCCCCCCAACTCTGACGTATTGCGGTTTGGCGGATTTTAGGTCTTAAACAATCTTGTAAAAATTATAAAGTGTGTAGATTTCCTAATGAACTTTCATTTAAAAATAAAAATGGTAATAGAGTATTATCAATCAAGATACATGTAACCTATATAAGTCAAGTCTACAGAATTTGAACCCGCGATAGTCATGGCAGTTGGCGTTCAATTACCAACAGTCGACCACACACTGAGAATCATCATTATCAGCTAGTTGCAGTCCACTGCAGGACATAGGCCTCTCCCAATGTACGCCACAGTCTGTGGACTGTGGCGTACCTTGGGAGAGCACAGTAATACTTAGAATGACATAATATCATGAATAAAACATAAATAACACCCAATAGTCACACCCCATAGTTTTGAACCCACACAAATATATGTAACTACGAGAGTCTTTGGTCTCACAAACACCCAGACCAAGAAATATTTGTGGGCCGCACAAACATCTCTCGATGTGGGGTTCGAACCAGCAGCCTTTTTTTCACAGGTGGCGTTTAACCAACAGCGCCACCGAGGCTGTCCTTAGATGAATTGTAACATAAATAGCCATTATTAATGTTTCGTTCGATCATCATTACAATTAACAAGGTAAGTAGTGCCAAGATCATGTCCAACAGTTTCATTGATCAGAAACGACCCTCCTAATAAAACTTTCTGCTAAAAGCGTGACTAATAACTAATAATGTCATGTTGCTTCATAAAACTCATAGGCTGAATATTTCATGACATCATTACAATTTAGATTGGTTCTTGAGTATGACCTATTCAAATGTCGGCGTATCTATGATTTCGATTCCCCTTATTCGTAAGGATATAACACAGTTTTCAAATACCGTTAATATGAACTGACTCAAAAACGCTACTCATAGACGTCAAAAATTACGAATCAGCTATTTAAGAGCTCATTAGCTTTAAAATGGCCGAGACCCTTGCTTAAGAAAATTTTATTTCTGTAAAAACCCTGATTGGTATTTTATTTTCTAAATTCGTCGCGACTCTGACAATTTGGTTTTTTACGACTAATATTACTATAAGAGCGACAATATTTATGAATTTTCTTGTCATTTAGAAACCTACAAATGCACAATCTATCTCGAGTGATGAAGTTCAAAGGAAGTTATTGCACTTCAACTTGCTGTAATGGCTAACTAGAACACAACAATGCTGAAAAAGCTGACTGAAACTGATCATAAAGTAACTTTACGGTCACACTTCTCCTATGTACAGATAAACCAACTAGAGAACAAAATTATACAATATTTTGAAACATATCCTTATACAAAATAATAAATCACGTCATCAATAAACCGACCCAATCAATAACGTTAACGTCAAAAAATTCCCAACTATTATTATATTAGGCCCACGCGTCATTCCGCGAACGGTCATAGGACAATCAGTGTAAATCATTCCACGCCTCGTCGAAGCGACGTGATCGTAAATACTTGCGTTTATGACGGCCCGGAACACGTCTAAACCTAACCTAGATGGAGACAATGGTGCTATATTTGTAATTAGAGCTGTACCACCAAATAGAGAATTAATATACGTTAACTCATGCCTTTTTCCAGAAGTGGTAGGCAGGACACCCAGGTGAACGGGATTAAATGTTCTTACCATGTGTCAAAATCTAGTTTTAACTCCCTTTGCAGTAAAAAAATAAATGTTTAATTACTGCTTTTCACCTAGTTTCAACGAAATTAGATTATAATATACATACTCTGTTTTCAAGATTCATATAACATAATTATTAGACACTTGACTATTTCTATTACTATATCTGCGTTATTTACATGTACAATATACCCTTAATCAGGAATAGCCGCGGCGACCACTTACCATCAGGCAGTCAACGGGTCGCTAGATTCATCTGCGTCCACAGACAATAAAAAACAACATCAGAAATAAGAAGTTTACTTTTGGACACAGACCTGAAAGATTTCCACAACGACTTGTTGGTGCAACACCACTCACAACTTATTTTTACTAAGCAAAACATCACACCGAATTGCCGTCTTCATTCCTGACATACAAAAGTTGCAATTCGAATGTAAGGGTGGGACAGTGCTGCCCAGTAATTTTAGAAAACAATTATGCTAACACTAGGCGTCAGAAATAGCCAAACCTGTGTTTATAATATCTGATATAATATATATAGTTTATAATAATTAGTAACACTCACTGTGAAATTTTTCGCTTCGCCACAATTCTCGTGTATTTTTCCGTCGAAAGCGAGTTTATTGTTGTAAGAAATGAAACATAGTTGGGTAAACACATGTTTTATGTGTGCTGTTTTTAAACCCATTCAGACAGATGAAAACACGTGATAACTAGTGCATCGACCTAACAGCACATTGTACTTCCGCATTCTCGGAATTGGGGTGAATTTTTGTCTTACGTGATGTCTGATGATGCTTATTGCTAAATTGAAGATCTGGGTACCGTTGCCTAACTTTTTGGCGATACCAGTGTTTTTTTTTATTTATTTTTTTATTGCTGTGAATGGCGAGACGAGCATGTCGTTCGCCTGATGGTAAGCGATGCGACCGCTCATGAAGAGTAGCAAAACCAAACAACACCTTGAATTACTAAGCAATGCGTGGCATTCCACTCCGCTCGCCATCCTGAGACATAAGATGTTAAGTCTCAATATGTCCAGTAATTACTCTGGCTACAATGTCTTTCAATCCGAATAACAATAGTGCATTTAAACTGCTGTTTGACGGGAGAAATAGACATTGCGTTGGTACCCACCCAGGCAGCCTCTCACATATGAGAGACCTACCATCAGTACCTTAAGTTTTAATTCAATTATGTTGACTAGTTAGTCTTATAAAAGTTAAGCTTAAAAAAACTAAAAAAGAGACAGAGTGAGTTACTTATACTCACAAATGTGATCTGCAGAGTCAAAATATTTAACTAACATGCTGAAATCAGTAATATATTTTGCCGTAAATATATTCATAAAAGGAGATAATCCTTAATGTCTGAATTCACAGGTTTATGTTGATTGAATCAAGTTGATGTTTATATGAGTCATAACGTACATTCACCACAAGATTTCAGTGGTTCGTAAAGTGAATAATTTGTACTACATTGTTGTAGCATTCCGACGAGAGTAGCTTTATTTACATTTGTGATTTATTTAGTGACAAATTCACCTGATGGTAAGTGTGTTGCAATTCAAATTGTGTATTGAGAAATGGTTATGTCTTAGTTAGTACAACTAATAGTTGATACAACTTTATCAAACGTTCTCCTGATTGTAGAGGAGGCCCGAACCCTGCAGTGGCACATTTATGGGCTAATAAAGGTCGTGTACGGTTGATCTGAGCAGATACTTTTCAACTACCAGTTGTAAGAATAACTACCGCAATGCGACAGACAATATTAGGCTTAGACTTATACCCATAAAAATATTAAACCCTTGTATACGAGTACTTGTCGTATAGGTATAACCAATATAAAGAACGAATAACATCGAACACAATGACAAAGTAGTTAATGAACTGTCCAAATATTTCCACTCCTAATCTAATCTACGAGGATGGTACCCGAACTCAATTTTGACAGCCAACTTTCACCATAATTATTATTTATATCGGCCGGCCGAGATCGGGTTTTATCTTATAATTTCATTACGTTGACAATCTAAGTTTAATGTACAGGAAGGCCGCATTCTTGATGTGAATTTATCAAAAATAATTACCGGCTTGATGAGTTTTTTGAAACTTAATTACGTGTCGTATTATGGTTAATAAATTTGAGCCTGATGTTTTAATATATAGAATTTTAGGTTGTACATCTTTAAATTGGGTTGCGGAAACAGGTTTCAGTGTATTTTGAAAGTGAGATTTATTTTGTAATTTGGGTCATGTGCACGCAACTTTTATATGGTAGCAAAGGAAGCAACTTTAGAATCAATACTATCAATCTTTTTTATACAATATCTATTTCTACCACCAAGCGGTTGTGTAAACGCACTGTTGTGTTCCGGTTTGAATGACATTGTAGCTAGAAAATAACATTAAGAGACTAACACCTAACGCCTCGGGGTGACGAACGCAGTGCCATGCAGAGCTTAGTAACAATATAAGTGGTGTTACCCGTATTTATAGTTAGACCATGCATTAAGGGAGCAAATTGCTTATATAATTATTTTATCAATAATATTACATTAAAAACGTGCGTGGTAGTGGCCTGTTGTAGGTTCCAATTCCAGGGCACACCTTTGACTTTAAAGTCATGTGTGTATTGATAGTCTATCACCACGCACTAAAACAGTGAAAACATCGTGAGGAAACCTGCATACCATAACGATTTGTATGAATTTCTATGGTGTGTAAAAGTTCGCAAAACTGCACTAGGCCATGGTGGCCTAACCAATCTAAATCGTATTCTCGATTGTAGAGTAGGCCCGTGCCTTGCAGTGGGTCGTACATCGACTGATGCAATACATATTATATTGAGAAAGAAATGGTAATAATTAATTATGAACTTATTACCTTATTGTCTGTTTCATAAAAGCTAAAAAATACCCATGCAGTTACATAATTATGTGTTGAATGTGCCAGATAAAAACAAAATTTATTCTCAAAATATTACCAATTTTGTTAAGTGGCAGAGCCTTGTTGTATGTTGTTAAACCTACAAGTGAACGGTTCAACAGAGCGGTACTGACCCAGAGAAAATTGACGGGAAGTAACAGTTTGGTGTTGTGATATTTAATTATTTATTAAACACAGCCAAAAATGATATAGACAGAAAAAGAAAAAATAACACACAGAGAGAAATGCCAGAGTAACTACTGGACATATTGGGACTTAACATCTTATGTCTCAGGATGGCGAGCGCAGTGGAATTCCAAGCATTGCTTTGTTATTCAAGGTATTGTATGTTTTGCTACTATTCATGAGCGGTCGTATCGCTTACCACGAGGCGAACGGCATGCTCGTCTTGCCATTCAGTACAATAAAAATAAATATATTATTTATTACATTCATAGTCCTGGCCCCACACTAAGTTCGAGTCTTGTGTCGTGGGTATCAGAAGCTACGAGAGATTGTCCGTCTTATAAACACCTAGACTCGAAACAATCCTATAACACAAGTATTTGTTTTCGTGCGGGGATCGAACCTGCGGCCTCTCGTTTCACAGTCGGCGTCTAACTAATTACCAACTGCTCCACGAATGCTGTCAAACAAAAAACAAATGCGGATTAACTTTTGAATTATTTGAATTTGATCATACTTTATGAATTACTAATTGTCATTACAAACAAGAAACCCAAGTTATTTCATAGATAACCGTCGTAAAAGAAATGGGACGAGCGTTACGTAACAGGTTTCGTCACTGATAACAATGATAACGGGATGGGTGATAACATGAATAACTCATTCTTCATTCCGTATTTATAACATTGAACTTTCAAGGGTTACTTGTAGTAGTCAGTGACTTTGTCCTTTATTTTATTAATTTTCAATAGGTTTGCAGAGTCAACCGACCGGCAACCCGCCAACCCGCACTAGGCCAGCGTGGTGGACTATATGGCCTAACCACTCTCAATCGTACTGTCGATTGTAGAGGAGGCCCGTGCCCTGCAGTGGGACGTATATGGGCTGATACATATTGCAGAGTCAATGTTACATATGTGTATTTTAAAGAATAATTGTAAGCGAATAAAAGTCAAACGTAGAGGCGATATGGCGGTTACACATAATGTTAATTAGCTTTACAATGTCCTATGAAATATATTTTGATATTGTTATACAACAATATCACAAACTTTATAACTTATTGTTTTGTTCCTTCGAGAGTAAATTAAAATGATAATTCATAATATTAGCGTTGGGAAGAGCTGGATGTATCAAAAATTGCAAAAAAAATTAAACACAACCAAAAATGGCCAAGCATTGTCTGATGAAGATCTCACACGTAACTTTTTGTTTAATTATACCTTAGATGGCTAATAACCACAAATCACACCATAATATGACAGCACACCAAAAACATCTCCATCTATTAAAACAAAAAAACAAGTATGCATTCAATAAAAAATACCGCATAAACATTTTAAAACGTTTCCAATTACCTAGTTAAGACTTACGGGAATGAAAAAAGCCGCACTCAAAGTATCTTGACAGTTAATTAGATAAAATAACAGTGATCATTTGCTCCTGACACGTCCGTCAGCGCGTGTGGTCATCGCGTGACTGCGACCAATTACGCTTGCAACGCAGACGCCATGTTGGATTTGTGATCTATGAACACAGTTCGAAATTCAAATTTAACTGTCATATGAATTAAAGTAACGTTATAATATTTGTTTATGCTTCACTGACGCTCCATCTTTACTACAAAAGTACTCGTAAAATAAATTAGAAAAGAAAACCGAATAAAGAACGAATCCAATTAAAATCAATGGGCTATTTTAGTTATAATTCTGTTCATATATAAAATACCATTGAGTAATAAACAATGACTGAGTTATCGGCCACATTCTACAAATGCCTTTTGGAGAGTTCCCAGTCGGTATCTATTAGAAATTCCAATACAAAAATGTAAACGCAATTACAATTAAAAAAGTCCAACACGTATATCACCCCTGATTGTTTCCCATTTAATCCGTAATAACTCATACGGAATCAAAAACAAATACTCGAAATACTTCTAATTTGACGTATTATACGGAACTTATCTCAATAAATTAGATAAGAGATCCATTCAACGTCACTCAGACGCGTTTGTTCCTACTAATGCCCTATTATTACCACTGTAAAATCAATTTTAATAACATATAAATAGGATTGAATACCCCTCGCAGCAGTCTAGGTAGAGTTGTACAAGTACTGTAGAATTAAATCGACATTAGATCGTTTTAGTTTTCACTTAACGCGGACTAATACATGTTATTCGAGCTGTGATATGTTGAATACCGAGTGTTGTGCCGTCGATGTGGTGTTTTGTATCAATTTTCCGGTTCACACGCGATTTACAGGCCAGTAATGGACAGTATCGGTTTAATTCAAGTGGTTATTTTCTAATGGGACAGTTTGATACGCAATTTTGTCGATAGAAAGCTGAAACTTTTATCTAGCCAATTATTTGCAAAATACAAAGTTTCATGTAATACGGAAGTTTACAGCTCCAATTGTGATGGTGTGTACAATCAACATTCTTAGAAAGCTAACGTCAACCTAATACTTGATAAAAGCCTAATACATATTAAATAATCATAGGAAAGCAACCTTTTCTATGATAATTCATAATGATAATGTTCTATTGTTTTCTTTTCGACGTCAAAATGTCGAAAATATCTGTCCCAGGGTAGAAATGTGGCTACAATGTTAGGCTATTCTTCCCTATTCTTTATTCCTTATAGGCTACCACGTACATCATTATCAGCTCACTATGTAAAAGGTTCTGTCAATCCATAATTGATCAATCATTCTATGAATATACTGAATAATGTAGCCGTGTACTGTAATGGTAAATCCAAAGCACTGTTGTGTAGTAACATTGTGATACTTGATAATACCCAGCTACAAATTATAAATTTTGTTGCTATATGTTATTATTTGTTGAATGTTTCTTGTCGTTTCCATACCACGAAGAACAGAAAATAACAAAATTAAACAAAAAAACTACTACATTCTTGAACAATCTTATCGATTGTTGCTAACGGGCGGACTCTATAAGCTCGATGCAATTAATGTTTTCGTACACAAAGATAGAGACAGGGATAAGCTGCATGTATTTTTAGGTAGGTAAAATAAAAATGTATGTAAAAATGTATCTTTGTTAAGTATCAACAGAATAGTTTTAATCTCTTGTTAAAGTTAGATAGGAAATAGAGAAGGACAGTAAGTGATTGTTTTTCAATAATGAAGGCAACTTTTCATAAAATTCAAAAACACGCCAACATTTTCTAACAATAACAAACATTTTGTTTTTAGATATTGCTAACATTTCGAAATGCAATAAAAATTACAAAGGACAATGGCAGATTTCCATACATGATTTTAGTTGATGTAAATTTAGAGCGTTTAGTGGTCAAAAAAATATAAATGAATTCCGCTGCCGTTCCTAAACAATAATGTGTGAGAAATACTGGTGAAAAAGTATACATTACTTACTAAACGTTTTTAATTTATAGATTTTGAGGTTATGTTCTATTTGTCATTTTCAATTGAAATATTATTGTTTTCTTAAAAATGTTATTTGGTGAACTAGGGCTATGATATAAATATTTACCGCACTTGTTTTACCAAATAAAGCTATTTTTCAGAATAGATTTTGCGAGATTCAATGAAAAATATTTTTTGTCGGCTTAAAAGACCTTACGCCATTGCTGAAAAAAAACGGACTCCCATACAAAATAGTCAATAAAGCTTTTTATTTTATTGTGAAACTTCAACATCGTTACACAACTATAATTAGTATGCTGAAAAGTCACGAAAAATAATAATATTATTATTAGCAAGTATGACATTTCTAAACGCGTTGTTCATGCAAATACGATTTCGCCATTGTCCTTTGCGCCATTAAAATATAGCGGGAATCCTCTTGGTACAAGGGTTTAATTAAGAAGGTATAGGCGATAAATTATGGTTTTAAAACATCGATATGGGTGCAGCGCAGCCCTGGCCGTCAATGGTGGCTCTATTAAGTGCCGCGGGCGCGGTGACTGCAAATTGCAACGCTCATTCACAACTCTTTGGTGTTGAGATTGTACGGTGCAAGTTAGGACATGTTGGATGGGATTTTATTTTGGTAGTGAAGCGATTGATGTCTAATAATTATTATTGTAAGGGTAACTCATTTTGCGCAATAACGGCCGTTCTCTATATCCTGTCTATCTTTAACAAGGGGTCAATATAGCTACCATGACTATGTCTGTACAATTCTACGCTTCATTAAACAAAAATAGACATATATATTTATCTAATCTATCTATCTATAAACATATGCACTATATCTATACCTCTCTATCTTTGTTAAATTAAACATAAAATGCATCGAAATATCTAATGAAATCTCTAGTTAAAGATAGATAGATTATAGAGAACGGCTGTAAGTCAGCCGCTAACTCCCGTGTTTCATTGATGTTGCGGGTAGGTGTGTTGTGATATCTGGAAAATATTGGTAACAATGACATGACAATGGCTTTTTAGATCAGAAATAAATTGGGAAACTATAGATGTTGACGCTTCAAAAATATATAAATTCGAAACTAAATTTTTGTTTCCAAAATTGTGATCAACAAAATAATTCTTCAAATTTTTGTATGATGGATATTTGAACAGTTACTATACCTGACGACAATCAGACGACAAACACTGTGTCTATAATAAAAGTAATTTGTTGTTAATTTATTAAAGTATAGCATCCCCTCAATTGTAGAGAAGTTTCCTGCTTAGCTGTGGCCCTGTGGGGGAATATAAATTGATATAAAACAGTAAAGTAAAATATATCAAAGTGTGAATCACCATATCAAAAACCTAAATTCAAACAGTACATTTAAAATGCACAAAATCTAACGGTACAAGTAACTTTGTAATAGTCCACAACGTTTATACGCCAGAGTTATACGCGCAATGGACATTAAAACGGAATAATTGCGGCATCAATAACCACTTCGCTACAAAAGTGTCGACTTATAAAGTTTTATGTCCGACAAATTGCGCCAGTGATCGTCACCGCATCGGCGCCCGCGCATCGTTACAGAGGTTTGGTGCAGGTGATGAGATAAAGCGAAATATTAATATTAAATAAATCATACGCCCACAGGTCACTTCCGAACCTTGTATGAGATTGTAGGTAATGTGTGTATTAGACGTAATAAGTACAATGACGGCTGCTTACCGGACGAGATATGCAGAAGTGAAATTAGTTACATCCACATTTCGCACAGCTTTTTCCCGAGACATAATAATAAGCGAGCCAATGCCAGCCACAATTGGCCCTTCCTAATCATATGGGATTACTACAACTTTCAGTGCGCTGCACTGCTGCGGGTATAGAAGGTTGTCAAAAATGTTTTATTTTTATACCACTTATATCCATTACAATATGTGAAGTTTACGAACTGGCACGAGGCCAACGTGATGGGCTATGATCTTAATGGCCTAAGTTCCCTCAATAGAAGAATTCGAGGAAATATCTTGAGGAGACTTGTGCCGTGCATTGAGACACAAAAAGCTGGATTTTTTAATCACTCAAACGGTGTTGTTCCCGCTCTCGCTTCCGCTCTCTCTATCTCTTATACCTTGCACCATACCCCGCCCGAGGCGCCGAAAGCCCTGCGCTTGTGATCTCGATGCTCGATGAAAGTAATAGCCGACTGCCGAGTTACATCACGGCTGAACTTGCGCGACCTTGCCATTGTTCGCTACAGGTCTGTTATATATCTCAACGAAAGTGGATTAGATGGAGTCGTGAGACTAAGATTGAGGATTTGATAGGTTAGTTACATATATAAAACATATATTAAACTGCCTGATAGACTGCCTCGATGGCGTAGTTGTCCTGCGGTACGGTATAAAGCTGAGATCTCGGGTTCGAATCCTGGGTTGGGCAAAGGGATATTAGATTTTTCTATACATTATCAGCCCAAAGTCAGGAATTTGTACCTAATATGGCGATAGGCTCGCCACCTATCAGATCGTAGGACGGAACATACAAGGCGAAATGATGGTACCCTAGGACCTCTGCCTACCTCTCCTGGGAAAAAAGCGTGGGTTTATGTATGTATGTACATATATTAAACTCACGCCTTTTTCCCAGTCCTGTTTTTCTTCGATATGCCCGAAGCCCTAAGTCTTCATTTAACACCCTTTTCACCGTGGTTCTGCTTAACCCCATCTGAAGGGCCAACAGTTTCTGCTTACGTTTGGGATTTCTTTGAATTCGCGCCTTCACAGCTTTTATCACTGCTGGAGTCCTAACAGACCGAGGGCGCCCACTTCTTGACCTGTCATCTACACTAGAGTCTAGGGATAAGAGGTAGAAGGGTTATGAAGATGTTACCAGTACATCCACGTTTCGCCTTACGTGTTCCATCCTACGATGTGATAGAGGATGAGCCAATTGCCATTGTTAAGTCTCTTTTAATATATAATATGGCTCATTAGGTTGAATTAGTAACATTTTATATTAGCTGCATGGTAAATTGACTACTAAATGATTAGTCATTTAGTAGTCAATTTACCATTTCAACTAACCATCATTTAGATGATGGTTAGTTGAAAACGCAGAGTATCCTCCAGTGAAAGATAATTACTCTTCAATCAACACAATCATATTGCCTTGCTTGATTCCTGATACAAATTAGCATTAAGTTGATTTCAGAATACATTGTATGGGTCATCGTCATCACTATCATCACAAGCCTTTTGCTGTCCACTGCTGGACATAGGCCTCCTCCAAATTGTGCCATCTCACCCTGTCTTCGGCTTGTTGCATCCAGCATCTGCCAGCGACCTTTCGCAAATCGTCACTCCACTTCCCACTTTCCACTCCACTTTCCACTCCGCGAACCAAACGGTTCTCGAATTCTTTTTTGTGCCGCACCGTCAGGCTGTGGAATTGTTTGCCGTCTCACGTGTTCCCTCCTTCCTACAATCCTGGGTCCTTCCGCCGTAGCGTGAAGAGGCATCTTAGCAGGCCGGCATAATTGTTTCCATTGGCATGGGACCGCCGTCCGATGCCAATGAATACTCTGCCTGGGCGGCATTTGCGCTTACCATCAGGTGCAATGCCACCAATATGCCGGGCCAGAGAATTAAAAAAAAACTTAGCTGGAGGGCGTCCTACACTACGCTTGCCAAGACGCGATCTCCATTTTATGGGTCACTATAACGTATTTATCACATCGTGTAGTATAGTTGCTATCCCGTTGATTGCGAATACCCTACCTAGTATCTCAAGCAAAGCCAATAGTCTTTCATATTGATAATTATAGGCCACACAATATCTTTAAAAGTTCAAAAACAAACAAAGCGTAATGTTAATAACGTGAGCAAATTATCTGCTTATTAAGTTGTAAGCGCAGCCGCCCCACGACCGGGGTAATCGACAATCGATGCACAAGTAATCGATGATTAAAACGTTTAATTATCGCGAATATGAGTACTGGTACAATTCATGGTATCGATTAAATTTCGTATCGCATTAATTTTATTCTTTTATTCGGTAAATTGTAAATCGGTAATTTTAACGTGATATTAATAATAGTATTTTAATTTCATGGGCTTTTTGAACGTAAGTTGAATATATTAAATTAGAATTTATTGCTGTTTAGCTAATAAAACGCAAATCGTTTGATTCGTTTAAAAATGTATCGTCCTTTTGTTTATTAAGCGCAAAGATCGTATGCAAAGAAAACTATATTTTCGCTGGCTCGCATATCGCACTTAAGAGCGTTTATACCCTGCACGCGCTTTTTGGCTTAAAAACAGGACTTTTCAAATGAGTTAATAGCCACCAATAAACAATTTAAAGGAAAAATAATTAGTACTAAGTTTAAAAAAGGTTGTCATCTAGGGATTTTGGTCGAAAACATTATAGATTGATCGATAATTTGTGAGTACTATAAGGATTACTGAACACAAGTTTCATTATTTAGGCTTTAAATGGCAATTTAGAAGCTTAAGATATCCGAAACCACTAAATATAAGATGAAAATAAAAATATTATCAGACTAATAAGACCCTTATGGAGGGATTTTGCTGAGAAAAATAATCTTTTTGTGTTTAGTTCCTGAAAAATAAAAATTTAAACAATGCGAAATTATTCAGAAACTCTCGTCAAGAACATATTTTTTTTTCACCAACTTATCGTACATAATTTTTTATAACAATTGCATATTATAATAGAAGAACATCTTATCAATAAATTACCATTTTTATATTTCAACAAAATTAGTTTTCATGTTTTCTACAAATATTTTAAAAACCACTATAAAACACGCTGTCCGACGTGGATCAAATCAGACCGCCGCAAGGCCTTCTAGAGGGAGGACGTATCGCTCGTCGCTCCGGTCTGGCTGCAGTCGATTATTGCCGCGCGTAGTGAAAATAGCCACGCGCGGACTGCGATTACCACATCTTAGTACTTTGGTAGTAAAATATTTAATTATTTTTATTACCTACAATGATTTTGTAGTGAGTATAAATTATGTTTCAGGTAATATAATGGGATTTAATTCCGAGGCTAAATAATGTTATGTATTGTAATATAAAATTCAATATATTTCGTAATTGTAAGGGGTTGTAAGGCCCCTAACACTATTTATGTGATCGAACACGAAATTATTAATAAAACGTCCGTAGTATCTGCTGATTGAACACTGGTTTGAATGCAACTTAACAATGTAATAATAACGAAAATATGATTAGTATCTAAACTTGTATTATTCTTTGCTTGCACAGTAATATTTGTCTACTTATAATGCAAATAAAATATTTTTATGATATTATATTAAAGTTACATTTCAAATGAATATTTGAAGCGCACGGATCAAAGTTGTTTGAGCCGTTTGTATAGCGAGCCGACGCGGCAGCTCTACGCACACAGCTTTGGTCGCTTATGTGTGCGTGAAATTAACGAAGAAATACCTATAGTTGACTTTGCGCGCAAGGTGTATACGCTCTTAAAATATTACAGCTTAAACAAGACTATGAATAGATCAAAGCGACAACTAATAATTTTGATAGGCGCAAAATATGCCTAGAGCTCATACAATAAAGATCAAACTCCACAGAAATCTGGCGATATCTTTATCTCCATCGTAAACGCAGATCACGACATCAAGATAAGTGCCGCTAATATAACATTTCTCATGTTTTATAACCGCAAATCTTCCTGTTACGCTATTTATAATTACAGCTACATAAAAATAGACATTTTGGTTCCAATAAAAATGTTTATACACATTTTTTTAATATACAAACCCAGCCAACAGTCACATACATAGTCCTGACAATATCATCTGTATCAGCCCATATACGTCCCACTGCAGGGCACGGGCCTACTCTACAATCGTAGTCGATTGAGAGTGGTTAGGCCATATAGTCCACCACGCTGGCCTAGTGCGGGTTGACAATATCATAAAAGTCTCATATGTTGGGTATCAAAAACTACCGAAGACTGTTGGTGCCACAAATAATAATAATACTTCAACAGCCCTGACAGCAAAATAACTTAAAGTCTTTCGCCTATTCGCCTATGTTCATCAGGCATGTAGGATTCTAATCGTGAAAGAAGTTTTCAAATCGGTCCAGTAGCTTCAAAGCCTATTAAATACAATAAAATCTTTCCTCCTTATATTATAGTTAAAGATTAACAACTATTATATAAAATATAGCTATATAATGTCATGTCTATATCGCAACGGGATAAGTAAATATATTGTACATATTATTTGTTGCTCCTGAAGTATCTCATAATGCATTCTCATCGATTGAGTCTGATCCATCCTTTGTACAGAGTGCCAACGATTTATCGGACTGAATATGTTTACTATTCATTCACTGTGTTTACGGTTACATCTTAATGTAGCATTCAGGGAAATATGGTAAATGAGTCACTTTCAAGCTCTGAAAACACAGTAAAACCTCAGTAAAATGTGTAAGTCGTATACAAAACTTTTTATGTCTGTCATTTGTTCCGCAGACAAAGAACCAAGACATTGTCGCCAAGAGCCTTTCAAACCTTAACTTCTCCTACGCGTAGCTATTACGATACGCCATAAAAGACGATAGCCATTTAATTTTAACCACCCAGTAACCAGATAGGCAGTTAGAGGTAATGTTTTCACATATCGCCGCTAGGGGCGCTAATATCGTATTGTCGCCAACGCCATCTATGGGCGGGAGCTATAAAACTGTAGCGTCTAGCACGCTTTATAATATATGGGGTTAAGGGGCAGACTTGGAGCTGAATATGGGAATCCTACGCTTTGGATTGTTAACAGCGTAATATTCAAAAAAAAAAATTATTTAATAGTGAAAACCCGCAAATATCTTACAATTTTATAGAG
This sequence comes from Hyles vespertilio, assembly GCA_009982885.2. Lineage (NCBI taxonomy): Eukaryota > Metazoa > Arthropoda > Insecta > Lepidoptera > Sphingidae > Hyles > Hyles vespertilio. The sequence goes on from CM042810.1 coordinate 3,052,632, forward strand.
ATTAGCATGAAATAAATCTTTGAACATTTGATACAACATAAAATTGTTGACTCAACATTCTTTGCCTACACAATGATAATTCCTTGCGAGAACAGAACCCAGCACATCACATTCCACGTCCTACATACTCCACTAGATTACAATACTATACAGACCACACAAAAGGAAACCCTAAGCAAAAGTAAAAGCCTATTGCCTTAACATAGAAACTCCCACTTAAAATTCAAACCACACCCTTAAGCGCAAATATTACATTTCTCGCCATAACCGTTCGCAAATGTTTCACACAAAAGCTCAGCCAACCCGTGAATGTCATGCAAATACGTTTGTACCGCCACTTCAGCGCCGGTCACAATGACCCGCGTGTTGTCACGCCCGTATTTTGCCATAAACGGAGCATAATCCTCAGTTGTGGACAGTGGACACTGGTCGAATGAGCCCTTGTGTGGCTGAATGTTAGTTTCGGCCGGTTACGGTTTGAATGAAATGTTTGTGTATATTTTGTGAGTTTCTAAATGTGTCGGAATTTATTTATAAATATCTAGAATATAATATTATTTAATGTGATTTTTTTAATTCTTGTTTTAATATTACGAGTCATCTAAAATTTTTCTTATTTTTCTTTGCCGGCAGCCGGTAGCTGGTAAAGGACTAATAATTTTGACAGCCTCCGTAGCGCAGTTGGTTAGACGCCGCCTGTGAAACGAGAGGCCGCGGGTTCGATCCCCGCACCGAGAGAAATGTTTGTGCGGCCCACAAATATTTCTTCCGGGTCTGGGTGTTTGTGAGACCGAAAAGTCTCTCGTGGTTCCTGATACCCACGACACAAGGCTCGATCTTAGTGTGGGGTCAGGACTATGTATGTGACTGTTGGGTGTATTTATTTATTTAATTTTCCCATTATCGTGTGTATTTATAATATTATGTTTATTTTTTTTATTATGCATCTGCGAACGAAATGACAAAATCCGCTACTAATCACGACAATTTCAGCGCCGATTGACATTGAATCTATCTTCATACTATTAATTAAGGTAGTTGCTTCATTATAAAGCCTCCCAACTAATAAAGTAATTATTGTTGCAGCAATACTTCAACGTGCAACGTACAAGCCAGGCCACCTCACGATCCAGGGGGTGTCCACGTGCCTCTACCTCTGTATGGATGCCTGCGGCTTCCAATACGCACATGTGAGTAGCGACATCTATTGACATACTACGGAAACACAGACCTAATTATTTGGATTGAAAATAATGTTCCGAATTTTTAACATATTTCTAAGCTTTATTATTCAAGGCAATACATTAAAAGAATCACAACATTAAGATCAAGATAACATCATGGATGAAAACCGTCTACGTATTATGTAATATTACTTCTAATTTGCTGTAGAAAACTGACTTGAATTAAAATGAAAATTGTCCATTATTCTACTTTTCTACGCGATTTATAATTTAGAAGGGGCCCGGCCCGGGCCCACCCGCAATATATTATTTCGCTTATGTTCATCAGGGATAATGAGGATTCTAATATTGAAAGATTTTTTCAAATCGATGCAGTAGTTTCAGAGCCTATGCAAACAATTAGATATTTGCTCTTTATAACATTATTTTAGATTATAAAAATCAACCTTAAGTTTGACAAGGACAGTGTTCATTAAGTAACATGTAGAACCTTGCACGTTATAGGCTGTCTGGCCAATGTCCTTGTCGAACGTAAAAGCAAATATATCCAAATCAAAGTTGTTAAACAATATGTTGACATGTCTGCTACCCCGCCTCTTCTATGTCTTGCAGATAATGCAGAAAATAAACTTTGCCCCTAATACACTAGTCGTAAAAAACTGATTTTACATAAATAATGTGTGAATTTAAAACCGATATAAATTATAAAGTCATGTTCAAATCTTCCCTTAGGCTGTATTCGTTTTTGTCGCGGTCATTATAGTGTGGCTGTATGCCTTATAACTTTTGCCTAGATAATATAATTAGGAATAGTATAAAGAAGTAAAATACGATAAACGGAAAATAATTAAAAATTACTTTGTATCAAAAAAATGCGATTTTGTAAGTAGCAAGGAAAAAATAATGGAACTTCTTTTTTCATTGCCTACAACTTTTAATTAACCGTTGTAAAAGCCAGATAGTTGCTAGATCGAAGCCGATTTAGACACGCACTGTGAAAATTCTTTAGGGAAGCCTATGTCCTGCAGAGCTTCCTGGTGCTAAATATCTTTTAGGAATACGTAATTATACTCTACATCTAAAATATACACGATATTTACTATTTGGATTGCCTCGATGGCGCAGTTGTACTACGGTATTATTGCAAAGAGGTCTCGGGTTCGAATCCCGGATCAGGCAAAGTGATATAGGATTTTTCTATTCATTATTGGGAGTGAATTTGTGCCCGATATAGCGATAGGCTCGCCCCCTACCACTTCGTGGTACAGAACGTGGGTATCCCATGGACGTATCGTCGTCGTATCCCATTACGTCCATGGGGTATCCTGGTGGTGCCTCTGCCTTTCCCTTTTGGGAAAATGCGTTATGTACTTGACTATATTATTTTATGTTATGTATTATCACTATTTTATGTCTGCAATTAAAATATCGGAAGTACCATCTGGCACTTGCGTAATATAACTATACACAAACATCCAAGAATGTATTGTTTGGATAAAAATCGTGAAAGCAAATAACACCACGTGTGAAGCGCCCTTCGGCCGAAATCAACGCTCAAAGTCAAGACGCGACTCGCGAGGCCTACTACGAGTACAGTCGGAAGGAAACTATACAGGGTATATCAAGACTGCTACCGAAAACGAAGCCGGGTGGCAGTTTAAGCGACTTCAGACACAATGCAACAGAAAAAGTTGAAAAAAAAAAGCGACAATTTTTTTCTGTTATTTTTTTCCTATGGCCATATTTGGGTGGTAAATACATTTTTTCCTAAAATAATAGTTTATACCCTTTTATTTATAAATACTCTAAGGTATAAAAGAGTTTAAATTATTATTTTAGCAAAAACTATGGATTTACCACCCAAAAATGACGATATTAAAAAAATCATAAAAATAATTGTCGCGTTTCTTTGCGAAATTTTTGATTGCATTGTGTTTGTAGTCACTAAAACTACCACCCGGCTTCGTTTTCGGTAGCAGTCTTGAGATACCCGGTATAAAAATAATAAAATATTGCAGTACAAAAAATATATCATAAATTATATCACTCAAACTCATGCCTATATCTCTCAGGACAGGTAGAAATGAACTGGTATTCAAAATTTCCAAAGCTTATTCCGATCCCAAATTGTGAGAGGCAAGCCAACCGTGAGATTGGACAGAAATATAAGATCCATAGTGTGTAATACCAGTATAAGATTTTACTCACTAAATAGCACACATAAGAGGGGTTATATGACTCCCATTCTATTTCTATACGTTGCTATATCACAAATCGCGCATCATGCTTAATGTTTTGAAAAATCAATCACAATGTTGCTGTCAATTTTGTCGCCCCCTTACTTCATCCTATTTTTATACAAATAATAAATCAAATAGATAATTCATCACACATTTTATTTTTTTTCCAATAGCTACATATTGTTATTCACAAGCACTTAAACTGCTAGCCCTTTTGCAAAAAAAAATTGTCGTCCGTAATATTTAGAAATTAATATTTTTAGTTACATACTTTCGTGTTACCTCTATTAAGTAAAGAGATTGACGCCGAAATAAAAAATAATACAACTTACAAAAGCAATTAACAAATAATGAACATTAATATTATATCCATCCATTCAACTCAACTTAGTAAAAGCGTATTACATATTAATTAAGCGAGTGTACCTAGCAGGCAGCTAATCAAATATCCAGCGGTTGATGAGCGATAGAGCAAACATTGCCGCCTGCGCAGCGCCCGTCGTCGAGTATGACGCAATGTACACGGAACTGTAGGCTTACTACGATGCACTTGAGGTTTATGAATGAAATTGAATTGTTATTGCCCATTTTGAGATTCTTTTGGTAGGTTTTGTGAATGAAATAGTAGTAGTAAACGGAAGTGTTTAGACTTTTTGAGTAATGTTGGAATGACAGACAGACGTGTTTATTTTGTTTCTAATAGACAATTACTGTATCAATTATGCTCAGCGCTATAAAATTAAGTGCTAATCTAGAGCCAATTTCCTGAGCCACAATAGGATTAATAGTAAATCCAGTTTAAATATCAGTTTCTCCTTGCCTAAAAAGCGAGTGTCTATTTTGTTTTTACTATTGAAATAAAATAGGAAGCAAAATTTCAAAGTACAAGATTTATACATTTTGAAGGGAAATATTTCATAGTAACACCCCAGCAGCATCTCACGATAATCTGATACACCAACATCTGTCGAATCTTAATGCACTCTATGTTAATTTAACTAATAACTGCGCGGTTACATAATTAACTATTACACGGAAGCACAATACACCGTTTAGAACATATCGAGATTAAGATTTAACTGTTATCGAATATTTATATCAAGTTATTTCAATTTGGTAGAATTACTTCATCAGTTTATAGTTTGTATGATGTGTGGGTGTTTCTAATCTCAGGATGGTTGGAATTTGCTGTTAAAGTAAGTGATGCAATCAAATTTATTTTTTGTATACTGGTATAATGGAGATACCTATTATGAATCTGAATCGGGTATCCACAAGTAAATACAAACACCCAACAATCACATACAGTCCTGACCCCACACTAAGAGCCAGTCTTGTGTCGTGGGTATTAGGAACTATGAGTTTTCGGTCTTACAAACACCCAGACTTGAAACAAATGCTTGTGGTTCCAAACATTTGTCTCAATGCGGGGATCGAACCCGCGACCTCCGTTTCGCAGACGGCATCTTACCAACTGCGCCATGAAAGCCTCTATCCATGGAAGTCCAAGTGACATAAGTTTTTCTGTAGCTAGATGACACATATATATCAGTCAGAATGTATTCGGATATACATTGATGAACTCGAATCTTGACAATACAATAAATACGAATATACTACCTGTAATGAAATTGTAATTTATTTGTACTGTATATTACAACTGAATGAATTCATTTCAACAACAAGCAATGTTAAACAAAGGCCTCTCGTTCACCGCCGCGCACCTACAAGTACTTAATAACTTTATCGATAAATCTACAAGTGTATCGATATGATCCATTAATGTTGGTGAAAGTCGTGAGCGGTCGGCTATCGATCAATATCGATAGATCGGAGCCGCAAAACGATATCTCGATACAACCTTTCATAATAGTATTTATTACTACGGTGGTGTGAAGAACTCATTTTGATAGAGCGGTCGTGGCAAGTGTAATAGGATGTTGGAAGGAATTTTAGATGATTTGTTGGTCGTAAATGAGAAATTTATTTTTTTATGTAACAATTATTTTTATGTGAAATATATGACGTGGGTTTAAAATTTTATATAAAAATAATAAAAGGTTCCAATGTCAGGGCACACCTCTGACTTTCGGAGTCATGTGTGTATTGATAAACAGTCACCACGCACCATAACGCTGGAGGAACCATCCTGAGGAAACCTGCATACTATAGCGATTTATTAAATTCTATGGTGTGAAAGTCCCCCAACCCGCACTAGGCCAGCGTGATGGACTATATGGACTAACCACTCTAGAGTACGGTTACTCTTGATTATAGAGGAGGCCCGTTCCCTACAATGGGACATATGTGGGCTGATGTATATAGATACATACATTATTAATTACAATTACTATAAATTGTATATTTAAATAAATATGTAAATTTAATCAAATACACATATCAGTTACTCTTAAAATCCTAATACCGCAATAAGCATGAATGCAATATTTACTATAATCGAATGCACAATTTTCCGTATCAAACCAAGACTCTTACTGTAGTAAGAGTCTATAATACAATTTCAGCCGCGACAACATCCCGTCCGGGTTTAGAAGTCGCGTTATTTAGTTGGTGGGTGGCTGCCCATTCACTTTCCCGTAGGCGTCCATTGTATCACGATGCAACTTCTGCATTATTCATTTTTAATGGACCTACTCTTACTAAATCTCACTTTTATTCGAATATACGGTATGTACGTGACTATGAATTTTAAATATGGTGTTTTGTAACATCTTAATGTTTTCAAAGTTACGATACAGAGACAGATAATGTTAACTTGTGGTAAATATATTGATGGATAGTTTAACGACCTCTTATTGTACACTATTTAATATATTATTAACAAAACAACTTTACTAATATGAGACGTATTCGGGGTCTTATCACTATTAAATATTTATAGATAAAGCCCGATTAGATTTCTATGCTAACAATAAAGGTATATCAGTTGGAAAACTTAAGAATAGTGTGATTTTCTCACAATACTTTATAGATCACAAACATTATAGCAACAGCCAATTCGATGCGAAATCAATCATCAAAATTCAAACTACGTCTGGGATGTTGTCGATATTGATTCATGAAATCGAACCCTAGACTTTTTAATATATTTTCCCTTACTGAATGAATGATGTCAACACATTCGATTTAGAAAAATGGTGTCCTTTATTGACATTCGGATATTGCAATAAGTCACGCAATAAGTGATATCTTCATGACAGATTGTCAAACCGTTTGTCATCGTTGGAGACGGCAATTTACACCCTCTGTTAGGAGTGGGGGCTGTTTTATTAATGGTCTTGTTTATCCTCTTACCGGGGAAGATTTTTCTAGAAAATAGTTTTGCCCTCTTTGCGAAAGAAAAGTTTTGAGTTTTATTATAGATACTTTAATTTATTTCGAAGTACTCGTATTTAGGAAGCAGATCAATTAAGTGAATCTGCTTGTAATTTGCCCACTTTGCGAAAGAAAATGTTTTGAGTTTTATATTAATTTCAGATACTTTTGCTAACTTCGAAGTATTTATGAAGCAATATCAATTAACACAATTGGCTTGTAACTTATTCGACTTTTTAATTGGTTTGTAATTCGAGTTTATTTGAAAAGTTTGGAGATCGTAACTCACTTTTGCTAATTGGCTAGCATTATGTAACTTCAATTGTGTCGCTTGCAAATATTGTTTATTTTGCATTTGCAAAATACATAGATTGACTACCTTACTTTTCTACACATGCTACATAAAATTAAAATATGAGATAATATTTAGAGGGAAATTATAACATCATTGACACATCCTCTAAAAAACATTAAGTAATTACGCAAAAAATACTCTGATCAAAACCAAAATTAAATATATTATATTAAATTTTCTTTTCACGCGGGCGAATAAAACAAATGGTACATCAATATTCAATTTATACCGTGACGTCACTAAAAGTCACATTGCATACTTTAGAAACGTCATTGTTTTGAGTAATCATGTGCACAATCAGATGCGGCAGCTAATCGACGCCACTGCCCACTCGGCAACATACACGGGGCAACCCTACGTAACAACCGTGTGAATGATTGAATTATTGGGCGGGAGGGTAGTCCTTTTGTTTTGTCGTAGGGTTGTCACTTGTCAAAGTGTATTTTTAGAAGCATTAAATATTTCAAAGTACATATTTCTGCAGTAGAAGGTTACGTGCTGATGTTGATTGAATATGCTGTATTCTTTTTTAAAAAGACGCAAATTGCGGAATCTAATTCTTTTCCTATAAGCACTGGATTTTTTAGAAAAAGTAAATACCTTAATTGTTAGAAGCTCCCACGCTCATTTAAATACTTTTTATATCATTTAGCAGAATTACAAAACAACTTGTTGTTTTCATGAATGTCATTTTGTGTTACGACTTGATAGCTGACCTACGTAATTTTAATAATTACTTCTAAAACTAAAATATTTATACCAAATTATTCCAAGAGCGGTTATAGATAAATCACATCCCTACTCCAGGGTGATCGCATTAACACAACAAACTTCGATAAGACACAAGTAAGACCATTAATCAGGAGTATTCGATTCATTAGCGGGGCGGGCGCAGCACTATTTGTCACGAGGTGTGGCGCAGCACTATCGGGTGGAGTGGAGATCATTTGTCATGACGGCTGATTTCGGGTGCAGGACGCATCTATGATTTATTGATTGTAAAACTCCTGGCTAGTGGAAATGTTAGTTTTGGATGTTAGGAATATTGTATGTTTGTGTAAGGATATTCAAATGACACAAATATTGCTTAAATACATGGTGTTAATATTGACTTAAAAGTTATAAAAATGTTGCATACAATAAATATACCTTTTTTATTAGAAGAAAAATTGTCTCAAAAACTAGAGACAGTCTATTCATGTAAGTGCTTTATCTAGAATACAAAGTCCTTACCATAAGGTTTAGTGTAGACACAGCCTATTTTTTCTGCACATCCAAGCAAATAATCCCTTAAACATACCCTACCAATTAGTCTAAACCACACCAAAATATTGCTATTTCAAGTAATTATTTAATTATTCAAGGCCAGTAACGTATCATAGGAGAATATCCAGTAGTGGAAGCGGATGAGCTGATAATGAAGTGGATTTAAGAATTTAGAATTCAAAATATCTTATAAATCTACATTAATAAAGAATATTTATTTTATTTTATTTTTATTTATTAGGATCTCCAACAAAGATTACACTTTACAAGCTCTGCTATTGTACTCTTGCAGTTTAAACATTGTGTTTCTTCAATTAGAGTTGATCACAACATGCAATAGCAATAGTACTGTACAACAGGAAAGAACTATGACATAACTTATCCATAGACTATCAATATAAAATTAAACGACAAAATTCAACGATAAATTAGGAACAAAAATATTTAAACATAAAAATACAACATAAAAATTAAAGACAAAACAAAAGAGAAAACAAATATCAATGAACGACTATAAAATTAAACGAAGTACCAAACACTCAACATATACCTAAAAATAGTTACATAATTCAAGCGAACAATGTAACTAATATATTATACACACATCAACATTTACTCATTGGTTAATTGTTTAGATATGAGATACTTAAACGTATCTAGTTTATTGGAAAATATATCAACATCCTTCGAGGAGCTGGCTACTGAATTGTATTTGTGAACAATTCTTGCGATGGGCGAGTGTTTTCCTAAGTTACTCCTATAACGTGGAGCTTTAAATAAAGGTCGAGGGAAACGTGGTACTCTGCTCGGTACGCTCAGGCATATTTTGCTTAGCACTTCAGGAGAGTCAATACTGTTATTAAGTAGCTTATACAAGAACAACAGATCTGAGACAGTGCGGCGCGATTCGAGAGATATGAGTTTGAAATGTGATAATTTCTCATGGTAGGATTTGGTGTTATTAAGTTTAAGTCGAAAAGTTAATTGGCGTAGTAGTCTTTTTTGCAATCTTTCGATTCGAGTAATATGGATCTGGTAAGATGGGTTCCAAACGGTGCTACAGTATTCCAGTTGACTACGGACATAACAATTATACGAGTATAATAGAATTATTGTAGTTTATAGTTTTTTAAATTCTTTTGACGCACGAAGTACAAATCCAAGCGCACGATATGCGGCGTGGCGTTGAAAGTTTTATCAATGTGTTTAATAAATGATAATCGGCTATCAAAATAGACTCCTAAATCGCGAATTGTAGATCCTTCTGAAAGTAAGTGACCATTGACAGCCTCCGTGGCGCAGTTGGTTAGACGCCGCCTGTGAAACGAGAGGCCGCGGGTTCGATCCCCGCACCGAGAGAAATGTTTGTGCGGCCCACAAATATTTCATCCGGGTCTGGGTGTTTGTGAGACCGAAAAGTCTTTCGTAGTTCCTGATACCCACGACACAAGACTCGATCTTAGTGTGGGGTCAGGACTATGTATGTGACTGTTGGGTGTTATTTATTATTATTTATTTATATTGTAAGTTGACTGAATTTTATGACATTTTAATATTATGATAAATCGCCAAAAGCAGTGAGCTTTGTGATATTAATTCGGGAATGGCTGGCGCGCAGAGTGCCCGCTCCTTTTATGAACCTTTTAAGACAACTCCTGCATTAGTAATACCCAGTTTGTATCCGAGATTGGAGTAATATGGATTGGAGTTCGAAGAGCTATCTTTTATTAACTTTATTACAGATACTTATTTAATACATTTAATAGGTTTTTTTATTGCCATTTTCCATTGTTGTATTAGCAATCCAATTTTGAGCCAAAATGTACAAAATATTGATAAATTATTTACTAGTTTCTAACACACTCAACAAAAGGCTCAGTATTTTTGGAGTAATGCTTATATATTATGTGTAACCCTAGGGATAATGAGAATTCAATCTGTTTAATGTATTTTAGATAGATGTAATTAAAAATGAACTATTTCAAAATATTTTCCGGGACACTCCGTTATTTTACATTTTTGATAAAAACGCAACCAATATTAAATAGTTCAACATGACCAATCCAACAATTCCGAATCGTTGCCGCACAATCCCGAAGGAAGCGAAAGCCGGGAATAACTGAGGCGCCCCGAGTTCCCGAGGGAATGCGGCGCTATTTCCAACTTTATATCACTTTCACTGCCTTCAATATATTCGGTATTTCAAAGGACGTAAAACTTTTACGCGATTTTAATGCAACATTTTGTGGTTTATATGTGTAAAGATTTGGACAGGTTAAAATTGTGTTGGCGCTTTCATTCCTTATTTTACGACTTATGATAAATATACCACCACGTACACACGTACAATCACATGTGAGAGGCGGCCTGGGCACGTACCTCCATAATGTCTATTTCTCCCGCCAAACAGCAATGTAAATGCACTGTTGAGATTCGGTTTGTAGGACATTGTTGCCAGAATAATTACGGGACATATTAAGACTTAACATCTTATGTCTCAGGATGGCGAGCGCAGTGGAGTGCCAAACATTGCTTCGTAATTCATGGCGTTGTTTGGTTTAGCTACTGTTCATAAGCGGTCGTGATCTTTAGCAGTAGCTCGTCAGATTTAATCAAATGTATCCAATTTTGTTAAGAGATTCAATGAAAATTTTATTCTAAACTATACTGCCTAACCCTTCTCAACCGTACTCTCAATTTTAGAGGAGGCCCGTGCCTTGCAGTAGGACGTATATGGGCTAATACAGATAAAGACAAAAAAACATGTTTATTTTGTTGATTGTAATATACCATGGATCTAAATAAAATAAATCAATAACTTAAAAGGAAATATCCCATCGCCAAAAACAAGAACGGTACTCCAATAATCCCGGTGAAGGATATTGTTATCCTGGTATGCGGTTAGTGTAATAGAACAGGAGCGATGGGCATCGATCATTCATATCTCGATGTCGGCACTTCCTATTAAAATACGAGCTTTCCACCTCTCACTGAGGAAGACCGTGGCACAATAAGGGATATTTAATACGTTAATTATTTAATTGTTAGTAAAAATGAAACAAAGAATTGATGAGTAAAGACAAATAATCAACCTATTTTAATCTAATTTAGATACAAACATCAATATAGCAAATACTTTAAGCTTAGCTCAATCCTTTTGTAAGTAGAGAATAATAAAAATATTTTAATTGAGGCATAAATAACTTTTAGCTTAACTCATACCTAAATAGCGAATGAAATCATTCATGTAACGAAAACATTTGATTAGATATTGTTATTTGAATTAAATATTTCAAGTGGATGTTCCTAGCCCCAAAAAGTGACCAGGATCACACGATTCATAACACGCTTATATACGTTGACAGCAGTCCAAACCGAAAATAATCCACGACGATTTGATCACAATTTACAGCTGTGAATATGACGCAATTAAACTGTGTTTATTATGACCGTATCGGGGATTAGCGAGTCCCACGCCTTGGCAACAAAACCAGTGGCGAAACACCCCAATGGATCTAATTATGTGTTTGTCAATGGATAAGCCACGCGTAAATCTAGAACTAGCTTATAAACCTTTCATCGCGTTTTGAAATCTAAATACTAAGTTATACAATAATTATTTTATGTTTTGGCGCACAATATGCAGTAAATTTTGTAATTATAGCACTAATTACAAAATTTACTGCATATAGTTTCTAGTAGTATTTCATATTATTGTAATATCTTTATTAATAGTTAGGTTTTATAAGATGTAAATTATGTAATAGTGCTAGAGATTTTTGACAATAATATATTGCTACTAGCTGTGGAGGTTTTTAGAACTTGAAACTTGTGTCATCTTAATACGAAGAATGACATTAAAATACGCATGTTTAAAAAATCTTTAAATACAAAAAATATAGTATGTAGGTATTTAAAAATGTTGTGGCTAAAAATCGTTCATAAGCCTTTATTTAAATTTTATGTCTCAAAGCCTAAATATGTATACTAGTCTTAGATCTTATTTATCTCAGTTAGTTTATAGAAGCTATACTTATTTAATTATGTGGATGACTAGAACGTTGATACTCATGTAATCTTAAGATCCATCAAAATTTTAGTACCAAGTACACCCCACACCTAACTTAACAAGTAACGGTCTACCGTGGGAGCACATCCAATCAATCCAGGATTACCCCACCAGAATCTCCATTTCCTCTGTAATCTGCTACCACTCTGGCAACACTAATGCGATTATGTTCACGTCAACACCCGACCACCTGCAGTGTTGCCACTGATACACTTTCTTTTTTACCACTACTACGGGCTTTGGCTTCTGCTGGAATTGTAGTTTGAAAACTGTAATGAAGAATTTGTCTCTGAAATGGGAGAACGTAGATCACTGAACTAAGACTGTTTTTGGCACACATAATAATTTTATATCAAACAGGTGTCAAAACAGAATATATTGTGTTTCATACTATTTGGGAGACGTGAAACGCAATTGCCTTTTTCGCTATTCATCATTTTATTTGCATTTTAAAAGATCTATGATAAAAATTCTGAAAATATTCACGAACGGTGGTTACCATTAGGCCAGTGTTACGAAAAAATGTGTTCTTATTTTAAATCACAATTCTCCCTTAATCGAACAAATACTATCATTGCATTTGTATTAAATTCATAATTAATAAGTCGCGAAGACTGTCACTACATAGAGTCTTGCAAGGAATTAAGACAATCCGTGTAATGAAGTGAAATGTTAAGAGGATTTGAAAGTGAAGCGATCTCGGTGTTTTGTATCGGATCAAAATACATTTAATTACAAGTGTAATATCGCTCTATATTACTAAGCTATGACCTTGTAGCAACATTGTATCCTTAGCTGGGAAATTGGCTTGCTTTTACAAAACAGAGACACATTTGTGTCCACAAAAAATATTGGACACTCTAATATCTACTTATACTACTATATTTTTTCTTGAAATTCAAACTTATTACTATTCCTTTTGTAGACAGTATCCAACACACTACGATGGTTAAAAAAATCAATGTTGGAAATTCAATTCCCATAAAAAAGTTTGGAATTCTTTGATTAAGGATACTTAAGGATAAATCGCAAGCATTATTAACGGTTTGATTAATCGATCCATTACAAAAGGACTCGACTACTTAACGGGGCACAGACAAACAGTTTAGAAACAAAGCGAGCATAGATAATGCGTAGAAATGGATTAATAACGCCGTCAAGGGCGGCACCACAACGCCTTAGTATAGCTGTAAAAAACGTTTTATTGTTGAGATTGTGTCCTTTGACCAACAAAAAACTTGATATAATTTAGTAAAACGAATCTGAATATAATGCAGGAGATTCTACAAAAAGAATTCCTTTCACAAATGAGATACCGATCCCTTGTCCAGTTAGTTTATTTTTCTTAATAACTCCAATTAAAAAAAAAAAAACAATATTTTAATTCTTATTTAATGACGTAAATCTTTAAGTAAATATTGTGAAATAATCTATCCGTTTACTCGTCTCGTAAATCCGTGATAATCTAAAGCTCAAACCTTCGAATTCTTCTCCTTCGTATATCCAGAAAAAGGCCGATTATGCATAAATATTTTCAAATGCAAGCAAATCATACGAAAGAACTAACCGATAGCCAAAAAAATATCTGTCCTATTTGGAAATCAGACCAAAGGGTTTCGGCTCACTGCGGGCGCCGCGTGCGACACAAAAAATTACCAAAAAAAAAACAAAAAAGTGTAAAACGCGCCACAATACGGACATATATTATACACGAATTAACTACGCCATTGTGTCGTTCCCTTGTAATTTTTATTACGATTGTTTACTATATTTTATGTTTTAATATGACGCCATATTTATGGGTTTTTGATTTTTGTTCGCTGGAATCCGTACTTTTTTAGGGGATGGATTAATTTATGGTCCCGTTTTATCGTTTTTGAGGGTTTTATCGGAAAGTTTGATTGTTATGTGATTGTTTTTTGTTAAGTATTAGCAAGATGGAATTTAAGGATACAACCAAAAGATTTTAAATAAGTTAGCTCTTTTAATAACTATAAATACTAAGCAGGTTATAATGTTTACGTAATTATACCCATATTCAAAAAACAACACAAAAATGTGTTACAATTCCGATTCTATATAACACAAATGTTCACAACGTACACGACTGTAAAAGTCAAAAAGTAACCTAGCTCGTTTATTTACGAAACTCAAATGTACTCGATTTTATCGCGTGTTCACAGCTCTAATTTTACGACTGGTCTTCTATTTCACGTTACATTCAAAAAACCGTAAAAGATCACGGGCTAATGCTCATCACTATCACGATCTCGAACTATCGACAACCGAATATTTTATTACGTTTTTATTATGGAAGGAATTTCTTCCGAAAGGTAAGAGCCAGTTTATGAGTGTCGCCCCATCTAGATTAGGAGATTACAATTCTATATAAATTTAATAATGATTAAAAATGATATTGAATTATTTAATATGGTCTACGTATTTGGGGGGCGTGGAGAGGATGTTGCGTTGTTAAAGGATGTAAATTATAACTGAAAAAATAACGCTAACTACGTCTTACTAATATTGTAATTAAATAAAAAATTCTTATTCCTACAAATTTGCAATTACGTCTGTTTGGTTCTTTTTTGGAGTAAACATGTATTGACCAGCTAAAAACAAGAAACTTCAGGGATTTTACGTCCTTTTTCTCAGAATAATTATAAACTTTTCCAAGCTATTCCTATGACAGCGAAAGAATTTTTTTCTTATTATTTCATTCACATCATATTTCCGATTTTCTCAACAGCCACGTTCGCTATTTATAAAATATTTAAAAAACAAATATCCAGTCCGAAATTTACAGTAATTAAAAGGTACAATTCAAGGACACCAAAATTGTTACATCTCCACTCTACTACTCTCTCTGTTCTGTCCTAAAATCCTAATATGTGAGTTTTTAAATAGCCATAAACCGTGGAGGTTAGTGATGACAATGACACCACGTCGCGTCGTAAACATTTTTATCTCTTCATCCTCATTTTATTTACATTTGGACCCAAAACCCATTAGATAATATCACTGGAAATGTAATTAAGCGAAAATACACATAACATAATTTAAGATTAAAGCAGTAAATAGCAAATGAGAGGCTAAAGTCAAAAGTGTTACCATCAAACCTGCGAATTGCACTTCGCAACCCAAAAGCCAAGCATGGCGAATATGATACCTCCCTAATATGATATCCACGGGAGAGGCATAAGTATCTATAGATTATTAATTATTATTAAACTCTGAAGACTGGCAACTATCAGAATTAAAACTGTGAACCGTGAGGTTGTAAATAAATAAATACACCCAACAGTAACACACATAGTCCTGACCTCACATTAAGATCGAGTCTTATGTCGTGGGTATCAGTAACTACGAGAGTTTTCAGTCTCACGAAAATCCAGACATGACATAAATTTACTTGTGATTCATAAAATTGTCTCGGTGCTGGGACCGAACCCGCCGCCTCTTCACAGCCGGCGTCTAACCAACTGCGCCACGGAGGCTGTCAACGGAGGCTGTTGTCAAATCCGGCAGTCCACAATGCATGAATTTAAGGTATTAAAAATCTCATATAAGGCACCTGGGATGGTATTGTGCTCGACATAATTTTGAGCAGGCCTCAATCATACTTTACTTGAAACAGAAATATCAGTCAGTTGTGGGTGGCACTAATGGCACATCTGCTTACCCCTTTTGGTATACAGTGAGTGTAATATGTATGCTGGATGTATTTATATTAAAATGTAATGATCATTTTTACATCACCCATCGTTCTAAATCTAATAAAATTGTTTTTGTAAAATATAAATCTGAATGTAGTTTATTTACTGCTTCATTATGCGAGTTTCCATTTGAATATAGACATAAAGATAACGCGGTTACGTAAATCTTAATTCATTGCATTTCCACGATAGTTTAGAATAATTTTGCTTTTATAAATCACTTTTGAGCCAGTTGGTGCCTTTTTCGGAAAACAATGTTATTGTTAATCCCAATGCAGTGATATATGGGTAATAGTAATTATAAATATAATATACATATATACATAATATACTTGCTTTTGCGATTACCTAAAAATATTATTTCCATTTCATCCATTAAGTACCAGAAAAATATGGACGGGGCCCAAGAACTTTTTCAGATTCAGTTTGGTAATTTCAAAAGACTTCGCCATTCGTAATCGATCATCAAAATAATGTTAATTTAAAAAATATATAATTTTATATTTCTCTTGCGATCCTATTAGAAGATAACACCTTATATTTTAACAACCTGCTCTTTTTCATACATTTGTTCGCGATAAAGTTCAATGAAACAATAGCTCGTATGATAATGTTATTTCGATGTCCTACTGAGATAAAGAGAGTTATGTAGATCCGTATCGTGAGGGTTTATCCCTCATGTTTGTGAATGTGACTTGATTCCCAATATTCTGTTGTGTATTAAAAGGAATTGGAAAATTGAATTTTCTAGTCGGTTTACTGTTGCAATAAATTCTATCAATGTTTTACACCGATTAATTTAAACCAATTGTTCACAATGGAAACTTATTTTTAGGAACGCTTTTTATAAGGGAAAAATTGTCTGGATTTTTTATAAGCTAGTCTAACTTCAGCATTATTACTGAACGCTTTTGGAACTAAAGCAATAAATATGAAAAATAAACATATTTTGTGGTAGACACGTAACTGTTATTTATGAAGGTTGGCAGCTTTCTAAGGACCTATTATACCGAAAATCTACTAAATCTTCTATTGTTAGTTACTTATGAATATTATCTAAAACACGAAGCATCTCTGAATTATCATAAAGCAGCAAAGCCCAACGGCGAGTTTGTAATTCGAAATAAATGAATAATTCAAAGGCCAAACGTCGAGACGCAACGCAAAAACACTGATGTTCAAACAAAACCTATCATTAACGGCCGAATAGCATAATTACATGTTAAGTTAAAGCTTATTATCAAGATTTTTTCCTCCTTCAGGAAATGCGTTAAATGTCAGCGGAGACTATTTATCATCTAATTGGGCATAAACAAATATGTTATGGGTTGTCGTGACTCAAGTTTTGACTATAAATATATTGCGTTTAATGGTAACTGCTGTTCCGCCTATACAAACTATATTACCTACAGAGAATAGAGTGGTGTGATACGTTGATTTTTTAGTTAAAGATGCAACGTTAAATTACTTCTTTACTTACTTATAGCACTTTAAGTGTCATTTTAGTAACAGTTCTGATAATCACATACTTGTTCTCCTGAAATACTTTTTTTTTTTTATTGCTGTGAATGGCGAGACGAGCAAGCCGTTCGCCTGATGGTAAGCGATACGACCGCTCATAAACAGTAGCAACATCCCACTGCGCTCGCCATCCTGAGACATAAGATGTTAAGTCTCAATATGTCCAGTAGTTACTCTGGCTACAATGTCCTTCAATCCGAAACACAACAGTGCATTTAAGCAGTGTTGTTTGACGGGAGAAATAGACATTGCGGTGGTACCTACCCAGATGGCCTCTCACATATGAGAGACCTACCACCAGTAAAAGTACTTCTGCAGTTTCTTTATACGTATCAATTATTTTCAGAAACAGATCTTTCGCCCATCAAGAAATGAAGCCTAAACATTGGGTCTAACTTAATTATAATCTTAGTTTAGATATTCATTGTATTCATACAATTTTATTAGTGGATTTACTCAAATTTATTTCTCGGTAAGTACTTTTATTTTTCTAAAGTGGGTATTGCGAAATAAAATTTCGCCCGGCCGGTCAGTCAGCTGATTTGTTTAACGTTAATTAGTTCGTTTTAGTTTACAATATATATTGTAAATAACTTGCATTTTATTTCTGATAAGCAAATGTCGGTTCACAATGACGATCCGCCCGATCGGGGCCCAAATCCATTCGGTCAAGTAGACTCACGCCTCGGTCACCCAGTTCGGCCAAACGCTTATTCAGCGATGTGAATTCGCCCACATCTGTTTCCCCCGTTCAATCGAAACGTCTGCAATTATCAGAATCGGCAAATACTTCGTCTGTAGACAACGGCAGCGACGCGAGCCGCGCGGACTATTGCGATATGGTGTTGGAAGTATCGAGTTATTTGTCAAAGATAAACGAACTCGTTAATGACCAGGGTTCGCGCATGAATATTGCAAATAGGTCGGCCGTGTTAGATATTACGCAACGCGTAACTTCAATTGTTTCGTTACTGGCTCTAAAATCATCGTGTAATGAAACCAAGATAGCTAATATGCAACGCGAGTTGGATCAATGCAAACGCGTTAACGTGTCCACTAGTACATATTCGGATAATTTAAAATTGCGTTTAGCGAAACCCGCTCCGGTAGTGCAGCCGCGCGCCCCTGCCCCGTGCGTAATAGCTTACCCGACGAGCGAACGGTCAGCTGATTTGCAGACGTCATCCGCGACGAAACAGGCGCTCTTTAAGGCAATTAATCCTAGTGACGACGGGTTCCAAATCGTTGGGGTTAAAAAAAACCGCTAAATCTGGTGTTGCTCTGCGTCTTGCAAATGACAAACAAATAAAAAAATTGGAATCTGTCGGCGCGATAAAATCGGCGGGGCTGCGTCTTGAGAAACCAAAGGGTCGCCGCCCCCGTATTTTAGTTAAAGACGTGCCATCCTCCATGGAAGACCGCGCTTTCTTAACAGCATTATATCGTCAAAACATCAAGGACGAATTGCCCATAAAGGAGGATGACTTTTCAAAGTCCGTCAAAATAACTCGCAGACGTCTTTTAGATAACGGTCGTAAATGGATAGGATTAGAATTGGACTCAGAGATTCGCAAACATTTGATGAATACAAAAGAGAAACTTTTCATTGATTGGGCCACCTGCCGTTTTATTGATGACATAGAAGTAGTACGTTGCTTAAATTGTCAATATTACGGGCACGTTCAAAAATTTTGCACAGTTAAAACACCAACGTGCGCCATTTGTGCTGAGTCTCATGAAACTAAGGCTTGCCCGCAGAAATCGAACCCGGAATTTAAGTCAGTGTGTGCGCCTTGTAAAAGATTTAAAAAACCACATGACCATCGTTGTGGGTCTCAAGAGTGCCCAACATATAAAAACAAAATCGAGCAATTACTTCTTTCGACCCAATACTAAAAAATATGGATAAATTTACAATCGGTCAGTTAAACCTTCATAACGATAGGGTAGCGACGTCAGAATTAGACACGTTAATTCATGATTATAAATTAAATATCGTTCTAGTTCAGGAGCAATACCAACATGCGCGATTACGTAGTAAGGTAGTACAACTCGATAACAACTCACGAGCAGGTATTTTTGTGTCGGGTTCACATCTTACCATTACCTCAGTGCGTAATCTTATGACGTCACACTGTGCTGTCGCTGAGGTGTCTAGTCCGATTTGTAAGGTTTATGTTGTGAGCTGTTATTTTCAATACTCAGATCCTGTGGGTCCTCATCTGCATCACCTCCGCTATGTCTTGCGGTCCCTTGCAGGACATAAGATTATTATAGGTGCTGACGTTAATGCGTCATCTGTCCTTTGGTATGGCAAATATCGCTCCACTGATACCGAGCGACGTTGCGCTGTAGAAGATTTCATTGCAGAGATGAATCTCGAAATACACAACACCCCCGATGCACCACCTACTTACAGTAGCCCTACGGGCGAATCTTCTATTGACGTCACACTTTCTAGTGGAGACGTCCGTATTGATAGGTGGCGCGTCCTACCGGACGCGTCGTGTAGTGACCATCGCCTGATTGTGTACGAGTTCTTGCCTAGATTGACACAGGGTCCGGTACAGAATAATTTTAATTTTAGATATAAATCTAGAGGTGCTAACTGGGATTTATTTAGCTCGCTATTTGCTCGGCATGCTGGGGACTTCACTCGCAATGATCTATCAGCTGAAACCTGTGCCGAGATTATGTCGGACACTTTTACATATTGCGCAGACATTACCATCGGTCGAGGTTCCATCACTAACACTCGGAGGTGCGATTGGTGGAATGACTTATTGGTCCAACTACGTCGGACTTTTCGCAGAGCGCGTAGGCGTTTCAACGGGCTTAAGAGACGTTGTGTCACAGGGGAAGCAATTACATCTGCTTTAAATAAACTGAGAGTTGCCAGATCACATTATAAAGCGGCCGTCCAAAAATCGAAAGGTAATTTGTTACGTAAAATTGTGGCCCGGTTAGATAGTGAGGGTCCGTGGTCTCCTTTATACCATGAATTCAAAGCGAATAGGTCAATCAATTTGGCTTATATTGAGAATTTAAAAATTGACAACAACTTCACAACTGGTATTGAGGAGACAACGGAGGCTCTGTTACAATCGTTAATTCCGGATGATAATATTGAAAATGATACAGAATACCATAAGCTGATTAGGATGTGGGCCTTGGAGGTACCGAACTCTTCCGATTCAAATCTCGCGTCGTTTGATGAATTTAGCGAAATTGTACGAGCTTTGCCCCTAAACAAGGCTTCTGGTGACGATAAAATAACTAATAAATGATCAAAGAAGCGTGTAAATTGGCCGGCGATGCATTACTCACTGTTTATAACAGATGTATTGCTGAAGGGGTATTTCCACGGGTATGGCGTACCGGTTTCATTCGTATAATACCCAAGGGTGGCGATAAATCTCCACATGATCCTAAGTCGTATAGACCTATTACACTCTTACCGTCTCTAGGTAAACTTTTAGAACGTCTTATCGTCCCTCGATTGCTACCGGGTGGACCAAAGTTTCACGAAAAACAGTTCGGATTTACGACGGGTAAGTCAACTATCGACGCGGCAATATCGGTTAGAAGAGCTGTAAGTACATCGGCGCGCAAATATGTACTCGGTATTTTCCTGGACATATCCGGTGCTTTCGACAACGCTTGGTGGCCAATGCTGCTTCTTAAGTTGAAATTACGAGGTTGCTTTAAAAATATATATTCACTTATTTACTCGTATTTCTCGCACGGAACAACAAAACTTAAACTTGGACATTATGCTGTGTCGAAACCACTTACGATGGGCTGTCCACAAGGTTCGGTCTTAGGTCCTTATTTGTGGAACTTAGGGTTCGATGATTTTCTTGCAATTCCCTTGCCGTCAGGGTGTTCTTTGACCGGATATGCGGACGACGGCCTCTTGCTTATAGAGTCAAATAGTAGGTCGGGATTAGAAATTATGTCGGACGCTTGTTTTAAAACTAATATGTGATTGGGGCCATCGAAATCGCTTAACCTTTGCACCACAAAAAACGTTCCAATTACTTCTGAAAGGAACTTTAAAATCACAGCCGCGAATTAAATTTAATAATATCAATGTTAAAAAAAAGGAATCGGTTTGTTATCTTGGTTTAACTTTAGAAAGGAATTTTCCTTTCTTGAACATATTAAGAACGTCGGGGGAAAAGTCGAAAAGAAACTTTTTTGCTTTGACAAGAGTATCAAAATCAACGTGGGGGCTATCTTTCAATACACTAAAAATCATCTATGGAGCAACTTACTTAGGATGTATCTGTTATGGATCTCCCGTATGGGCTGATAGGGCTACTATCGGTGCTGTGCGAAGAAAACTGCTCCAGAGCCAACGTTTGGCGTTGATATTCTTGTGCAAGGCATATAGAACTGTTAGTACCGAAGCTTTGCCTGTCCTAGCGGGTGTACTTCCAGTCGACCTGGAGGTGCAACGTCGCGCCGCGATGTATTACTCTAATAGAGAGAAAATGGATAAAAGTTTTTTCACCGCACGTGAACTTTTAAAAGTTGACAGATTATTTAAACCGGTTTCAGTGGTATATAGCGAACTATTAGATGAATGGCAAAATAGATGGGAGGTATCTTTGAAGGGCCGGCATCTATACCAATTTTTTCCTTGCGTACGAGATCGTTTAACAAAGACATGGCTAGATGTCGATTATTGCGTATCACAATTTCTCACGGGCCATGGTAACTTTAAGTCTAAACTATACTCTTTTAAGCTTGTTGCGTCGCCTGCGTGTCCATGTTCAACACCTAATTGCGAGTATGAGCAGTCCGCGCATCATATACTTTGGGAGTGTAGTCTTTGGCATAATGAGCGTAAAACCATGCTAGATAGTATGCAAATATCATCTGGAGTTGTATACTACATGGACCTTGTAGAGACTAGAAAGAATTTCCGTGCTTTCCGGCGTTTTTTGCCATACCTATTACTGGAATCAAGCATAACAGTTCACATAATAGGTCCCATTTAAATGTAATAATAATTTGATAATTTGATCCGTGGTGCTTTACAGCTGGCTTCTCCGGCTGTGAGTCTTTTTGCGAGGTTATTTACCTCTTCAGTTCAATGTTTTGTCACCCGCTTTGCACGGAGGGAAGTGGACAATAATTTATTTCCAACTCCTCCTAATAATTTAACTTTCTGATTAATTTCGTTGCGGGTTAAAGACAAGTTAGACATTCCCGGAGACTCGCCGAGCTTCAATGCTCGGTGTCATTACATTGCGTGCCACTGTTGATCCTGGCTCACAGGAGTTACAGTGGTGGGTGTGAGGGTGGGACAGTCTCCTAGGCCACAAATTACTTGAGAAATACATTATTCTACAGTAATAGGTTATGGATTCTCCGTTAGAGCAATTATTAAAGGTTTGACTGCGAAATAGCACCGTTTATTTGTAGAAATGAATATCATTTGAAACAACAGATAGCTAATTATAGCAATAGTTTAATATCCATAAAGTAACTTACATTATATATTTTTCAAACATTAAGAACTCAATTTGTTAGTCATAGGGTTACAAAAATAATAAAAAAATATTAATCACTTACGGCCTAGTTTAGACAGTTTTAAATCTCTTTTAATTAGCGAATGTTTGTCTCTATTGAACGAATTTTCAATTCAGTTTGCATAAAGAAGATAAAATATTTAATAGTTAAAATAGTTTTGAAAATTAGTGTATAAACAAAATGGGTAACCAGATTATATAAAAGACTCATATAAAAAAGCACTATTTAACTTTGATCCTAAAATTCACCTTTAAAAAAAATAACCACAAACTCTATCGCTTTAAATTTAAAAACGTTTTCCTCCTAAAATAAACCTATAAATCCAAATGAACGTCTGGAATCGAAGGAATGATTATTATTAATTTACCTTAATTGGATAGATGATGCTCAATTATGAATGCGAAAAAATCCTCGGAAAGTAGATCATTATTCAAGGGAACTGAAAGATGCCGCGGTCGCATAAATTAGCACTAGATTCGCAGACGACAGCCAGGACGGCTGCGAAACCGCCGAAATCTTTCATCTTCCCCCAAAAATTGACGGAATCCCATCAGGTTACTAGGAAATGACGCGAACCGATAGCATCGATCTTTTTTATCGATGCCGATCGGTTTTCTCGGAAGTTTTAACAATTTTGGTCGCAACCCTCGACGTGTCATTCGGGCACCGAAGCTTGTTGACGTTTTTTTGTAAATCGAACACGATGGAGGAACAAACTAGGCGGGTTCTCACACTGCCGGAACACGCGTTCGTAGATTTTTTCAGATGAAGGTCGCATAAACATTCTGCCCAATTATAAGATGGTTTGATGTTTATGTCTTATTTTTTAAAACTTTAAGGTGTATTAGTTTAAGTTATTAAGTATAGTTCTGAAGTATTTATTATTTAAAATCATCATTATATCGTCCTGTATTTCTTTTGTTTTTAAGTTAGGTGGTCTACGTGATTACAGTTCATTGCGTGGATTTTTTACTCTTAGACACCTGTACCCCCATTTATAACCATAACAATCCCACCCACTTCCTCATACCTCTCATCGCTCTGTCTTCAGAATGCGAGTCACATAATCTGCATCACACCTGTCACCACTACCAGCTTCGCGCGCGTATATCACTCCCGTCAACCGACCTCGGACTACGCGTGTCCTGGGCTATTACTTAAAACGTAGATCATCTCCGTACAAGCACATCATAAAGAGATTAAGTACTGGCAATGACAGTGAATTACGAAAATGGGTGTCCACACGTTTCTTATGAATTTGTGGATAATACTGTCTGAGAGCTTATAAATAGAGAATTAATTGACAGCCTCCGTGGCGCAGTTGGTTAGACGCCGCCTGTGAAACGAGAGGCCGCGGGCTCGATCCCCGCACCGAGAGAAATGTTTGTGCGGCCCACAAATATTTCTTCCGGGTCTGGGTGTTTGTGAGACCGAAAAGTCTCTCGTAGTTCCTGATACCCACGACACAAGACTCGATCTTAGTGTGGGGTCAGGACTATGTATGTGACTGTTGGGTGTTATTTATTATTTATTTATTAATTGTTCGATTTACATATTTTTTGTGAGTATGTGGTCGTGCTAGCTAATTTAATATAAGTACTTTTTTATTAGTCGTGCGAAGCCGAACCAAAGCGTTAGTAAGTCAGTAGGGCTTAAACGTTCTGGAATCAATACTGCGACTATATTGCTCTAAATTGATAATCTAAATGTAGTCCTTTGATTCTGCGTTGTGGTATCGCTCCGTCTTTCGCTTCCTATTTGGCCATGTAACATCAAAACATACATCTTAGTCAGGATTAAGCTTTAAACACATACAAATCCTCATTCCAAACTATATTGACATATTTATTATTCCTTTGATTTACATGACGTCGTGCCCCGGGAAATTATAAACATCACAAATGTCACACGGATTGTTTGAAATTATGCAACACATGGACGCACGCCAAATGAATTATAACGCATTACAACTGTTAATCTTATTGAGTCATCGCGCATAAGACAGGGAACACACTGCTCAAGCACAGAGAAAAATGTTTTTACATTATAATTTGTTTAGTGGCAAAGGTCGGGGTAACATTATGCCTAGACTGTAAAGCCATATTTAGTTGCAAAATAAACTAATTGGTAGGTTCATATTTGTGTTGCGTTGCTTTTAGAAAAGTGCTGCTTGCGAAAGGAAAAATGAAAAACTAAATTGTGACTGAGGCAATGCTGTAGCATTATTTATTTTTAAACTTCATTCATGTCCTAAAATACATTGCACCAATACATTAACCAAATCACAAATCCAAAAATAATTTCAACCCAGTGACTAACCAATCTCAATACTGAAACAAACACAACATTAAGATGCAAACCAAACGCCATATTAGAAAGCTTTGAAACTTAATTTACGCGTAGCAGACTTATTTATAAAGCAATAAATTTGTCAATTACGGTGGTCTAGTCGGGACAGATTTATACGAGACGCGATTTACGTGTCAAGTGAAAAATAATCTCATACAAGCGTTGGCGCACCGCACTTATTTTACGTGCTTTGTAAACTAATTTGTGATCGAAATGGCTCGGTTTGTCGGCATTTTGCGGGAAAGCGTTAATGCTGGCAATGTTTTAGGGAGATGTCATTATTTTTAGTCATAGACGTAGTATCAATAGACTTGACATGCATTTGACATATATAGTCTATCTCACTTAGACTTATGCATAAAACTTAAAAATGAAAGTGACAAAACATAATTTGCGGTCCTTGTCATAGTTTCACAAAATTTTGTAGGGCAACACTGCGTGTACCCAAACAAATAAGACGTGCGGTTTGTTATAAACTTGAATTACTGAGTATTTTACGAATATTTGCGGTCAAAAATGTATGTAAAAGAGTGTTGAAACTGATTATAAGACAAAAGGTATGGTGTGCTGCTTTATTATTGGCTGTGATAGCCGATCTAAACGATATTATGAAAATATAACCTCTCACTGGTAAGTGCATTTTATTTAGTATATTGGTAAAAATAAATGTAGACGTTCATTATTACTAACATCTGCAATTAGTATTTCATAGAATACATTGAAAAATAGGATTATATTTGCATAAAAAATAAAAATGCTTTTTTTTACTTTATGTCTGTCCCTTACGGTGGAACTCGAATGTCGAGTCCATTTGATACTACGTCCATGTTTTTAGTGTAATTGTCTGT
Source organism: Hyles vespertilio (assembly GCA_009982885.2). Taxonomy (NCBI): domain Eukaryota; kingdom Metazoa; phylum Arthropoda; class Insecta; order Lepidoptera; family Sphingidae; genus Hyles; species Hyles vespertilio. The sequence continues at coordinate 3,079,057 of CM042810.1, forward strand.
GTCTTTGATTTGCCAACTGTGATGGTTAAATATTTTTAATTAAGAGGAAAGTCCTGATTCAAAAAAGTCTTACCTGCTATGGTCTGATACAAAACGATTAGTTTTGTCTGTTAATTATTTCTACTTTTGACTTCGCTAATGGTCTTTAGTGAGTTGCGTTTTATTATTCTATCAAATTAACTCATCATAAATATTTTAAGAAAACCTGATCGAACCTGAATATTTTATAGCCCTAAAATTTTACCATTAAAAAGACCACAGCACGAAACAATAAAAAAGTAAATGAAGCCAAATGACAGCTACTATAAAAAAACAAGGCATCCAGAAACCATATCCTTGTCCTTAAACTAATGTCATTAATATAGTAAAACAATTGTGGGTGTCTGTCACAAAAAACCGCGTGACAAACGCATTGTCGCACCCACTAAAACTTAATTCCTTCATATTGAATCCTTTACAAGTCACCAAAAGGATGTTTATACTATTGTTTTTGTCCAATAAAGATCGTAAGAGATAGCCCTGTGTGTACTAGTGTCGTGCTTTTATCGATACTTGATCATCGCCATCGATAATCCATGACAGTAAAATGTTTGACCCGCAGGTTGGCACGATTTATTGGAAAATTTATGCTAATAATATCAATATTTACGTGTTATTCCAAGTCGCGTGTTGGAAAGTGTGACATCTGAATTCAATTTTCAAGTAAAGCTGTTGAATTAGAATTAATTCATATCAGTGTAATAAATTATTTTAAAATAATGCGCATATTTATTGAGGTAATTCGACTAAGTGAATAACAATTGTTGAATAATAGTTTTACAAGGAGTTATTGCTTTTATGATAAATACCTATATATATTGATATTATTAAAAGACGGAGTACCTGCTACAAATATTTTACTAAACTAAATAAAAGTATTGGCTTACCAACCAGCATCTGAAATCATAAGTCTTAGGTTCAAACAATAATAAGTAAAATAACAAAGCTTAAAAAGCAACAACGGCTTTCACACTGACTATCTTAAGCATCCATTTTGATCGCAGATATAACAAATAGCCTTCACTTAAATGGGCAAACGAATAAATTTCACCCATCCCATACGAGAAAAACATAAATATTTTAAATGCGAGAATTTGAAAGCATTAAGTGTTACATAAGTTTCTTTGCAAGTAAGTACAGACACAATAATATTTTACGGCGAATTTAATGATACTTAACGTCAAATGTTCAATTTCTGACAGGTTTATTAAGCGTAAGTAACTATTTAACGGTACCGATGTACAAATCTTTGCCGCGTCTGGTTTGGTCTTTGGCATTTTGTAACGAAAAATACCAACAGTATTAAAGTATAACACGGCAGCTTAAATTATACAGATCCTCTTAAAATTTTCGTTAATTTATTGCATAATAGACAAAGCATTTTTATTTATTATTGCGTGAGTCACAAAATATTGACTATTTTTGTAAGAGGTAACAATACATTGTTGCCAATACAAGATAATTATTACCAGTACATACACAAATATAAGACTGTTGCACAATTCCAAACCAAGCCAATTTTATTTAACATTATTACATACACAGCGTTTTTTATATCTATAATACACATACATAATATTCGCGTAAATCTAAGAAATTATGAAGCGTTTTTAAAGCTTTAAAATGTTAGTGACAATCGATTAATTTCACAAAACGTTATCGACATGACAAATGATCGCCAATCAATCCCTACACAGTTATCTTTGCCTAATTCTCACACATTGGTCCCTTGAACCAATTTCCCTAAACAGGGTCCTGTAGCTATTATTGGGAATGGGGTCTAATAGTTCGCTGATAAGATAAGCGTTTGGTATTATGACGGCCCGATCCGTGTGTACAAAAGGAACAGTAAGGCATCTGTGCAATAGATCAAGATGCAAATAAATACGTGATTATTGTTTTTGATATTTAATTCTTCTTCTTCACTTACAAGTTCTGTATTGAATATAGGCTTCGTTTAATAAGTCCCAGTGTCTAAGGTGACGTGAGTTTGAATTCTATATTGGGGAAAATATAACGTAAAAATCTGTAGACCCGCCATTAAAACCCACTCATGGAATTGCTTCAACGTGAGTTCATTTGAAGTTGGCTAAATGGCTAAATTATAATCCCATCAAAAACATCCTGTAAAAAATTCCAAGTCTCGCAGCTCAGGTTTTCTACCGCAAAAAGTTGTGAGATGCATGTAATACCATGGATCGACTTGGCCATCGCATGAAAACATAATGTATCGTACAATTTATACATAATGCTGCTGGCCAAGTCGATCTATTTATTTAAAACGTAAAGAATTTTTAATATTGATATGGTAATAACTAACGTAATAACTTTATATAGAAGGTCCCTTAAGGACTAAATAAATTAATCGACTTGGTTATTCACGCAGTTGGTCTATCTAGAAAACTAGACACAAATTATGTAATGTTTCAATTTTCCCTTACTTTAGACACTAAACACTAATTATATTCTAAATTTGAAGGTTCTATGTCTGCTAGAAGTGCCTTAGACTTTTGATGGTCGGTCAGTCAGTCAGTGAGTGACAAAATTAAGAAAGTTTGACTAGTTACAATTATTAAACTACTGGTTCAAATTGAATGAAATTTTAAATATACCGTGTTTACACAATGCCTGCTTAGTAACTGAAAATTCAGGCTTCCTGCTTTAGCCACAACGAAGTTATAGGGGGTTGAAAATGGTCTGAATTGCTTCGAGAAAAGGATGTTACGGTCTATAGCTCGACTTGGAGGGGGCTCGGCCGCGCCCCCAGATTTCCAATTAGCTCTTGTCTCTAAAGGGATCCTCAACCATTCCGCAAATGGAAAGTCGCGTCATATCTACCTACAACAGGCCAGTTCCAACAGCTCAATTTGGAGATCCTTGGCCTATATTCATTAATGGACTTCCTGTGGCTGAAAATAGCGAGAGAGAGCTCTACCCATAGAACAGCTGATATTTAGGTGTCGTGTACCCACCTTTAGTGCCATACTGTCCATCTCCTACAAATTCAGAGGTAACAAACGTGGGTGCAAGTTAATTGATAACACACCGCCGGTAGACCCCACTAATGCCTTAATTGAGCATTTGTAACGGTCCCCTATCTGGCTGATGTCACAGCATTAGGATTTTACTTTTAAATACTCAACGTTTTCAGTGGGTCATTTGTTTCCATCTTAAGTATGGACTAATTAGCTCTTGAGATTAGCTGGTTAATACACCTGTATAGATGCTAGTCAATGTTGCGTTTATAAAAATGTAAAACACTACAAACTACATATCAATTTACTAAAGATGAAGTTGAATTGAATAATTAATTGATTTCCGGTGATCGATTTCATTTAGTTATAATGGAAAGAGTTTTACTAAATTTAACGTCAAGTACTTCACACTAAAAGCCTAGAAAAATACTTGTAAGCCATAAATAAAATTTTCTGTGTGAGAATAGAAAAAAAAGTTCATAGTTTTCGACTATTTTACTTCGCTACTGAATTTAGTTCATTCACTGATACCATTATAAAATCATGAATTCTAAATTCTTACATTTCAATCGATATAGTGATTACCCAGAGTAACCGTTAAGCCCATTAGCCAATCCATTACTACGAAAAATTAATTCACTTATACTTGTCATAATATTGCCCGTAATCATTCGATTTCTCTGCAGACGTAACATCCGGATTAAACCATAAGCAAGCTGCTATAAGTTATGGTGCGTTCAAATAGAATGCTAATAAGAGTCAGGTATACCTAATAACCGTAGGCAGAGGTCAAAACTATTTACTAGTCAAAGTACCTGGGAGTCTATTAAATAAGCAATTTCATAAACTGTCCTAACAATAGGATATTGAAAAAGAAGCAAAATTGAAGCGGTTTAATTGTGCCGCATATAATTATGTCTTATCCGATTTTACACAGTCTATATAAAATTATCTAAAACGGTGAAGGAAAACATCGTGAGGAAACCTGCATACCATAGCGATTTATAAGAATTTATATGGTATGCAAGTCCGCCAACCCGCACTAGGCCAGCGTAGTGGACTATATGGCCTAACCACTCTCAATCGTATCCTCGATTGTAGAGTAGGCCCGTGCCCTGCAGTGGGACGTATATGGGCTGATACAGATATAAAATTAAATGCACAGTACCTTGTCTAAAGAGAAAAACAAGAATAATTATTTTGTCATATAATATGTCTTGGGGGGAGGCCCTTTGTTCAGCAGTGGTCTCCCTGTGGCTGAGATGATGATGATGATAATAATACATCTAATAGACATATACAATAATGAATTACTTACCTCTTATAAGACGTACAATGAAACTAAATCAATAAAAATAACAAAAACCATACAATAATTTATTCTCCAACTATAAGACCGACACTCGAACTCTCAGATGAACTATCAACACTCATCAAAATTCATAACCCGAAATAAAAAAATAGTCAATGGCCACTATAAACTTTGATTGCGCTACTTACACAACACTGAGAGTAAATCTAAAATTCTGATGAGCTGATGTTATTGTAATGCTATCATTACTTGTATCCTACCGGCGGAATACTGAATTATTTCCCTATTCTTATTGATGGATATTTATTTGACTTTTGATAAGAACTATTGTGTGGAAGGGCGCTACTGGAATAGTTTGGCGCCATATTGGCTGCCCTTAAATCTGTTATGACAGAGCAAAATTTATAAAAGTTAAAATAATGTATATATGCCCTAATAATGTATGCAGTATTTGTACAACACAATGAATTTTACATTATTTATTTATCATAAATAAATAATTATAATAAATAAATGCGCGCGTCAAAATTGATCAGCATGAAGTTCCGAATAATGATTATATTTTTAAAATAAGCTTTTATGCAAAAGTAATTGATGTAACTATGCAAGGCAATTACTTTCGGCTACTCTCCTATTAGGAAGTGATGAAAAAAATCATGAGCTTTTAAACGCATGTCGCTTCAGGCAAAGATCAGTAAAACATAATGCTTAAACAATTTCTTAAATACGATCTTGATGTAACATTTCACTAGTGATTAAGTTGTCTTTTTAAACGAACTGTTTATTCGTCCAGTACATAATGTATGGTATTAATAGCATAAATTGACTGCTTCAGGCCAAGTAGTGACCTCTATTAGTCGGTTATGAGATACTCGCTGTAATGGAATTAACTTATTGGATTTTTAAATGTGTTATTAAAAATAAAAAAACATAAATATGTAGGTATGTCTCAATTATTTATGAACTTCGAACTGACGGTTTATAAAGTTTTTCTTAATATTAAAAAATAAAATCAAAGTTATTTTCTCTTTATCAAGAACATTATCTAACTTTAAACGCTTTTGTGTAAATTAAATAACTAAGTTAATTCATTATTTTACACGAATTGAAATAAAGCAAAAGCAAAATAAACAATAGTAGAATTTTACAACACACTCAGTCATTTGAATTACATAAAGACCATAAAAAACTAGGAACACTCCTTGTTATTAATTTCAGAAGCAACTCATCTAACACTTTGAAACTCGACTCTAATTAAAAAATCAAATATATTTTAGCATAAACAGTATCAAAAAAATACCACAAAAAGCCATCTCAAAATAACCGCGGTACTTTTTTCTCCGCTATTTAATTCACATATTGCCAGCTCTATTGACTTACACAGTAGACCGGCCCACACAGCTATCGCCGACATTGTACCCAGCAGTGCGCCATGGGTGGCAACATGGCATTATTTAATCTCCATCGTTACCATGATGTAAGATATAAATCCAACATTATATTAAGAATGCAAAAGAGGTAATAGGTTAGCTTCGCTAACTGGCTTCCGACTACGTAAAGGTGTGGTGCAAAAAGCGTGCGCAATTTTAAGGTTATGTTCGATTTATGAGAATCGATTGTTGGAAGTTGTTGTAAATTTAAATAGAATAAGGAATATAGATTGCTTGCGTTTAAAGGAGTGAGATTTATTTTGTAAGTTTTATTATGCAATGTAATTGTATTTCCGAGTTAGTTTATTGCGTCAGGTTTCGTACAAAGTAAATTCTGTGACTTTATTACTTTAATCGATTCTATTTGCAATTCTAAGAATATGACTTACTTCGTTGTCTTTAATTACAAGCAAATCATTTATTATGGTAGTCACTATAACTAAAGTAACATCAAAGATATTTGTCGCTCGAAATGTTTGGCAAGTTGTCAGTTATATTCATCAACAATTAACCAAATAAAGTAATTTATAAATATTAATTTTCTTTTGAATAATATTGCTAGCTCTCATTGCGCTAAACTCCTTACGTTCCCATAGTTACAGAGTAGTTGTATTTAATGTGACAACATTTGTTTGAAGCCGATGTACCGCCTGCATTTGCGCCAACTTGAGTTCACATAAACATAATTTGCCTTCGCTTTTCATACAACGACCAAGCATCGTGGTTTATAATTACTCATAAATGTCTACAATTAATTCAATGCAGCAGTAAATTAATATAACTATGACGACTGGAATTGCACAACTGAAATTATGAGCAGGAATTCTGTGACATTTCATTGGGATTAGAATAAATAAGGAGCTGAATTGCTTTTTAACAAGAATATGTTGATTACTTCGATGTATTTGAAAACATTGAAATAGATGAGATTGCTATTGCGATGGGAAAAATAGAGAATATTGTACATATTTCAAGTAATAAGTAAGTTGTTAGACGTGGATTAATCTAGTCAACATCTTCGAGACAAATATTTAGTCAGACATGCAATCGAATTCTATTAGTGTAATACCATCAGTAAATATAGTAATTAGGTAAACTGGATCTAATTATTATCTCATTATACGCAAAGGAATTTATAGCCGTTCCCTACAAAGTTTCAGAGAAGGACATAAACTAAAATAAGAAATAGATTTAAATATTTTGTGGGCGGTTGTTACGATGACTTCACCAGGCAACACATTTCAAGCTTCCTGGGAGCAATTTTGCAACATACCAGAGCGCAGTCTATAAAACGAGCTTCCGATAGCACAATTTGTTAATACCATAAATCAATTGTGTAATAATTCCGTAGCCACCGACGCGCATCGCGCAAACTATCTTAGATTGAATTTAATGACTAATATTCCACCTCTTTGGACAATTTAAGGAGCATTAGACCCTCAAGCTATTCATTTATACATATTTATGGGTAAAACAGTCAATCGGTACGCTGCACCCGGTTGTTAGACTAACGGGCATTGCTTGGAGCCCGTGGCTACCCTAAAAGGGAGGCCCCCAATTTAAACATTGGATTTAGTTGGACCAATGCCTTATACGATTGCTTTGCGAATTATTAAAGGTATAGCGGGATTTATCAGCGGGATATATTGTTGTGAATCTATTAATTTATTGACATTGGAAAGTTATTGCTGTTTTGATGACTTATGGCAAAACTCATCCGTGATTAGGTTTTGTTTTACATTGTTACTTTCATATTGCTTTCAAGTTGTTAATTAGAAATATTTTTCTATCAGCGGTGTTATCATTAGAATTAACACGATAACAATGCACTAACGACCACCTTCTCTATTGTTTCAGAAGGATCTCTCGGACGACTGCGTGTTCCAGGAACATATAGAGGAGAATAACTACAATACGTACTCGCGGATACGAGCCGGGAAGAAGACATTCGTGGCGCTGGACAACCGAGGCAAGGCGCGGCGGACGCAGATACCCACATCGCGACCCCTCGGGAACCTATCCACCTACGCGCTCACGCTCACAAAGCGCTGGGACGGGCCCAAGCAGACCCACTGTCCGCCGCGACGCCACCGCGGGAAACTAAAACGACCCCCGCCCAGGCACAGGAACTGCATGGCCCGAGTCCAGAAACAGAACATGAGGCACAAGAGGAAGCACAAGAAGGCAAACAATCCGAAGAAGAAACAACGACATCCGAAGTCGAGGAGAAAACACGACAACGGCACGACCACCACCACGGAGATGACGTGGGACGAGTCGACGATGTCCACCATGTCGACGACGACCGACGCGGAGTTTTTTCGTTCGGCGACCGCGCTGGAGGCGGTCGGTCGCGCGTGAGCCGCACGCTACTCGCGGTCGGGGCAGCCGTAGCGCTCGCACACTAGCACCGTTCCACTCTTACACGTGCTTCAATCTCTGTAGAGAGCTCAACACACTCCTGACTCTCTCGCGCGACTAACTTCACTGAGCATTGCAAACATCGGCATCTCGTGCTGTCAGTTGTTAGTCGCTCCTGGTTCACGGGCAGTTCGAACAAGTCTTATATCATTCCTATTTAGTGTGTTTTACAATCGTGCGGAGCCATTGTAGCGCTGCTCTCTTGAGTCCCGATTATAAAATTGATACCAGTGACTTGTTGTAGATTGTCCAAATGTTCTTCATCATTTCCTTTAATTCTAGTAGTTACTTAATAAAATACTCAATCGTGTGCGTGATACGTAGCGCCGTTAAAATCGATGCATTATAACAATATAAAACGAATGATATTATACTACCAAAGCTACTGAAATTATCTATCTCAATTTATATTCCTAGTTCGCTTTAAAACGTAGGTTTATCGGCAAGATTCCAATTGTTAGTTAACTGTTACTTATCATGAAATTAACTTAGATTAACTTTATTCGATAATTAATGAGGAAAATTGTAAATCGTCGAGATTATCGTTGGGTAAGGTGGAACTGTGTTAGGGGAAGGCAAAGATTTCTGTCAATTAACATTTAGCCTAAATACTTACCGTTTCGGAATGGCTCGCTCGTTGTCGTCACGCCGTATATTATCCATTCCTCCATTCCCTTTAATTGGATGTTACACCATTATTTTTATAATATCTGTATCTTCAACATCAATGTCATGAGTGAACTCGAATAAATCTAATTAATTAGACTCGAATTATTCCTTAATGGATTGAAAGTCATTCAATACGGTTACGATATAAAACTTTTATTATCTTGTTCGGTACATCTTAAACGCAACTGGGTAATTTTCTACTTTTACAGAACGCATTAATAACATATTATTCAAATTGAGATATTATCGTTCTAATTCCATTGATGGAAGCGAGACGCGAACTAAATTTGTCCCAACTAATTTAATATACTCGGATGCCATTATGATTTACATATGAATGCTTCACAACAAGAGGAGATTCCGAAACGTTTTTGTACTTAGATGACGTGTGTTGAAGGTGTAATTTCATAAGAAATTGACTGAAAATTGGACTGAGTAACGTAGTTTATGTTGGTATCGGCCTAGGCTATGATAGGGTAATGTAGTGCGGCGGACGGCATGCTTCTGTATTTCTATGATAAGTTATAATTCGACCGTTGAGGCGAGCGGACAAAAAAACGTCCACGTCGGAGATTACCATAAGCACCCATTCACGGCGAGAACTGAGCGTATCTGCGGGATGAAACCTGTCGACGCTGGATTCCACTTCAAAAGACCCCATTAATACAGCGGCTAGACCGCTCGCCTTGGCTTGTCAAAAATGTAGTGATAAACATTAACGACGACGATGTGACTATTAGTATGTAGTGGGAGCCTAAGGCCACGGCTAGGAAGGCGCGGATACCGAACACGGCAGCAGACAGCCAAGTACCAAGACACTTTCTTCGGTACAATTGCGTTCCTATTTACGCAGCGTGTTTCAGTATAATTCGCGCCTTTTCGCCACGGGTCGTAGGCCAAAAACGTGTATCTAATTTGTAAATTTATTTATTTTCCATAGAGAAAGTTGTATTTTGTTAACGTTTTAGTTGATGTTTTTTTATTATCTCTTGTCCCTATTAGTTCCAACCGAATGTAGATATGTAGGATTTCATACGCTTGTACTTTTAGTGAGCCAATTTTAATTGTATTATATTTTTTTAAGTCTGTTCAATATATGCTTTGTATGGGGATTGTATAGCGTGAATATGGTGCATTTGCAAATATTGTGATTGAATGGATTTCATACGGTAACATTCTCTTGGTGATGTCCCTCGCATACAGTTGTAGACATATGTAGCCGGTGACTCTTGGAGGCAGCCTGATTCCCACGTCGCAAATGTTGCCAATAAATGCACAATTTGAATTTTATAAGTGGTTTCTCGAAACTAAGTTCCGCTATGAGCGAATCGGGCTTTAATCAGCAAACAGTTGAAGTCGATGACCAAGTGTGTCAGGGTGATAATGCAATGTTGGTCGAACGTAGATGTTACCAAAAAAAGCATGTGTGAAGTGTGCGTAACTTGTAATGTTATTGCAAACAATTCACACAATTTTTATATCAAAATACCTTATGCAAAAAGGTGTGAATGGCGACAGTGATCTTTCTTTCTTATAAGTATTAATATTTAAGAAAAAATCGATTACCCACCTCAATTCTTATGCTTTTAAAAATTGCGGTGACTATTTATGATGCTTTAGTGTCCTTTAACTTTTTAATTAAAAAGAAATGGGACATTCTTCTGCTCGAATACTTTTCTTTCTCATGTGATTGTTTGCTGATTAATATCCAAGAGTGTCGGAGAATATTTGCATCAAGCTTTATGATTGTACCTACGTATGTTATACGAATGATTATTCGACATTATTTATATGTATGTATGCTACTAGGTGTCACATGAAAGCGACATGAAATTGTGTATTTCAACGAAGCATTTACTCGTCTTAAAATAAACTTCGAGATATAAAAAAAAATACAATTTTTTTGTCGTTTTCGTAATAAGTCAGTAAATTATTATATCGATTATCTTATTAATTGTAATTCACTCGTTATTGTATTGTAAATTAAAACACCAATCGATCTTAACGTTTAGTTTAGAAAACAGTATTTCGGTATTGTAAAAAATATGGTTCTCCGTTACAGTATCTAGTTTTGTAGTTTTTATATTTGATGTAGCGATTGTAAGAAAATTCAATAAAAATTGGCAATGATTTTATCTGTACCCGTCTGTAACGCGATGACTTAATGACAGAAGATACTATGATAGCAAACTCACCTACACTGCCATGGAATAAAGACTTGCTAACATTAACAGATGATCCCATCCCACACAAAAAAACATGACATTGTCTATAGTTTCGTCTTTCAAAATAATTCATCCCTTCATCATTCAAATTAGAAAAGCCTTCGCAATTAATTGTTATTAACTTTACCCCATTAATAATTTATAATTATTTCCGAAAAGGACATTGTGAGTTTGCCTAGCATTGTATCAGTGAATGTGTAAAAATATGAATGTAATATTATTATAATGCCCATGTGCCATAATTGACCCTCTCGGGTTGACCTACCGATTCATAAATCATTGTTGCAGTTAATTTTTCTCAATTTCAAACTTCACTAAGAAAAAGAGAAGAGTTTCGAGCTGTTACAAAAAACAATTTTCACGCACTCAAAAATTTGCGTTAAATAAATATTATTTGTGGTATTTTTGGATGCGCTCAAATTGTTTGTCTATGGCTCGACTCTTGCATCCTATTAACTCTTTTTCCTTGAAAATAAGATGAATGTCAAGATGAGTCAAACAGTATTACTTAATTAATTTCGATACCTTTATAATAATTATTATGAAATGTCGTGTTTGCTTAGTGCATTTATGTTCAATTATAAAATCATTAAAAATTCTCATTTGTAAAAATATATTTCGACATAACTCGTCTAAAGTAGATAATTGAAATTCACATTTTTTTTCATCCCACTACTTAGTACTACCAAAAGAAGATTGATCGAAACTTTTAGACAATAACTTTTTACAGCCTCTTATACCGAGAAATAAATAAAATGATTCTATAACTTTTGTCGTTTTATTTTTATACTTGTGAATTTAAGTGATTGTATAACACATGAAACTATTATTTATACTAGGCCTTATCCGTATTTAATAACGTGGATAGGTTGTGAACGACGAGACCTGGGTTCGAATCCCAGGTTGGTCCCACCAATGTATTTGTTTTCTTTTTCGAATTGAAAAACTTCATATGAATTACCCGGAACTATAAATTTTAGCCGGCATGAGACGTAAACCTAGGTAAGAAGTGGGCTGTACTTATGATATTTCTGCCTTAAAGAATATACGCATATACATAAGTATATTTATTTATTTAAGCTTTATTGTACATCATAAATAAAAAAAAAGTAAACAATTCACTAGAAGAAAGTACAATTGGCGGTTTTATCGCACAAAGCAATTTCACACAAACAACCATTTGATAGCGTTAAGTATATGTGTATTTAATGTATCTAACATAGCCAAATATTATTATTCTGGGTACATAATATATATGAAAAGGCCTTTCATAATGTTACTCATAGATTTAATTTAAGACACGTAAATACATATATCATAATTGTTTAGTCTAGTATTTCCCAGGCTGTGGGTCGCAAAACAATATTAAATGGGTCCTTTTCCCTTTCAATGGTTCATAATATGGGCCAAATTATTGGCTATGATCAGCATTATAACTATATACCGAAATAAATTGTACGTATCAAAGTCACTCCAATCAAAAGTATGCAAAATTGAGGTTGATTCTAAGGCCGTAATGACAATAAAATGTTTGCCAATACTTCTATTGCCCATTTACGGCCAATAAGTGAGTTGCGAAATAAATAAATAAATAAACCTAACAGTACTACAGTACATAGTCTTGACCCCACACTAAAATCGAGTCTGGTCGGTCGCGGATATCAGGAACTATGAGAGGCTTTTCGGTCTCACAAACACCCAGACCCGATTCATCACTACATAGTATAAAACAAAGTCGCTTTTTCTGTCCCTATTTCCCCTTGTTTGCTTAAATCTTTAAAACTACGCAACGGATTTTGATGCGGTTTTTTTTAATAGATAGAGTGATTCAATAGAAAGGTTTACATGTATAATAACATCCATTAAATAGTGGAGAAATATTGTTATTTTTGAGGTTTCTAATGTGATGTCGTTAATTATCAATATTTTTCCGCTTACATTGCAAACGCAGGCCGAACCCTACGAGATTTATCAAAATAATGTACTACATATTTGTACACATTGAAAAGGTCTACAGAAAACTCCGCGACGGTATGTCTATCTCTTATGGATATCCCACAATAACATTTTTTTGTCTTTTACTTTTTACGACAAATAATGGCTAATTTTCGAAGCGATTTTAACCAATACAGCATTAATCCTTATCCAATTAAATAGCTTTTATACATTGTTGATTTAATATAGATCTATGTGGTCCTTTACAGCACAAGATTTAAATGAATATTTTCGAAGATATTACAGATTCAATATTGCGGGACGTAACGCTTGCGGCGGTACTGGCCGGCCGGGGCGGCGCGGCGGCAGCGTGCCTATATAGGAATGTTTATATGTATAATAATAATACGTACATATTATTGTACAAAAATCTATTTGTACCCGGGCGAAGCTGGGCCGGGCCGCTAGTTATACATATGCCAGTGGTTCACCCAAATATTTGTTTCCGTGCGGGGATCGAACCCGCGGCCTCTCGAGCCAGGAAGGCTGAAATCGGCAGGTTTTATTGGGTGGGTCGGGGCTCAGTCTTTGGTAATCACTGTTTTAGACAATTATTGTTTGGAACGCGACTTTCTGCTTGATTTCACACCAAGAATTTGAATGAGTAGTGTAGGCAGTAGGACGCTTTACGGATGACTAGAGCGTAAAGAAATTATTTAAAATCAAACCTTAAATCTTACCCAACTTTTAACCAATTCGGGAATCGAACCCAGATTCCCATTCCATATATGACACTAGCCTGCTAAAAAGGCATAAAGTAGAAACAATGAAGAGCAATATTTCTAAAGGAGACTGTTATATAATATAAAAGGCTTATCTAAATCAAAACATTTTTCGTTGGGCCACTTACAAAAAGAAAACGTTTCGTTATTACGTAATCTTTCTAAAGAAAATTACTATTCGATATTTTATGTGGGAATTTAAACTTTACCACAAATCAGAATCATTTTAATATATTGCGTATTATCTCGATAAGTATTTAATGCTGTCTATACACTTAAGACAACACAACATTAACATGATAATATTTTAAACTAGCTGTGCTCGCGACTTCGTCTGCTTGGAATGTAACAAAAAAGTTAATTAGTTTATTTAGTTATTTTTTTGGCTTTTGCATTTTTATTTTTATTATCAACCTTTGTAACGAAACCATACCGCGATCTAATTCTACGGTGGCGCCATCTCTTAGCGAGCGGCGGTAAACTCCCGTTACACATTTATTTTCAGTTTTTTGTATTAACTTTATTGAAAAATTTCTTTACATACAATATTTTGTAAATGTGATATTGATTCGTTGGTGGGAGAAGTGGTGGGAGGCGCCCGACGTGACGGCCCAGTGGTGGCATGCGCGTGAGCTGCGCGCGGGCATTGCAACATTACTGTATTTTTCTAAAATAAAAGATTTTTTCTAAAATAAATGTACCCTAAGTTACTCCTTGGTATATCAGCTACCTGACAAAAAAGTCCCGTCAAAATCGGTCCAGCCATTTCAGAGATTAGCCGGAACAAACAGACAGAAAGACAAAAAAATGTAAAGTTCATTTTCGGCACAGGTATCGTGTATATGTAGTTGGGCATATTTTTTTATTTTCACTTTACAACAGACACTTCAATTTTATTTATGTATATATTATGTATAGATAATGCCTAAATTAAATAGACCGTACAAATTGACGCATTAGCAAAAAATATTTATTTGTTTCGTTGTCATAAAAGCAAAATGTCATTGTAATAAAACTAATGTATTTTAAAAGTTATTTAACTTAAAAACAAGTTTTATTATGTTGTAAGTGCTAAAGTCATTTAAAATTAATGAAAAAAAAATATAAGTATTAAAATTTATTTGATAAATATTTTGTGTTTATTACTGAACGATTTTAAATGACGATATTATGATCCAATAAAGTTGGTGATAACCATTGAGATAATATACTAGAGGGGACACCGCAAACAAAATGTTTGTAACAAAAAGAAGAGTACATTCTATTTCTGCCCTTTTCACGCCTACGAAGTAACATTATCTTCCCTCTTGCTTTACTGTATACCCTTGTGCACGCACCATGCGCAGAGATTTTGTTCCCGATGTCCTCTCTAGTATAACACCTCAATGGTGGTAAGATAACCTAATTTGGAGCCTATACATTAAAATAAAAAAGCAACCTGTTCTTTTAAACCATACTAGAATAGACCTGGTGGTGCATCGCGTCGAGAAGTCAAAAATGTAAAAATTAAACCAAATCCACGATAAAATCCGTAAATAATAGTTTTATTTTAACCTTTAAAACATCAAATACAATCACCCTTATTCATAAATCTATACATATACCTAGTCAGGTCTTAAATTCTGTCACATGTTTAATCACTACATAGTATAAAACAAAGTCGCTTTTTCTGTCCCTATTTTTCTTGTTCGCTTAATCTTTAAAACTACGCAACGGATTTTATGCGGTTTTTTTTTAATAGGTAGAGTGATTCAATAGAGAGGTTTATATGTATAATAACATCCATTAAATAGTGGAGAAATATTGTTATTTTTGAGGTTTCTAATGTGATGTCGTTAATTATCAATATTTTTCCGCTTACATTGCAAACGCAGGCCGAACCCTACGAGATTTATCAAAATAATGTACTACATATTTGTACACATTGAAAAGGTCTACAGAAAACTCCGCGACGGTATGTCTATCTCTTATGGATATCCCACAATAACATTTTTTTGTCTTTTACTTTTTACGACAAATAAGTAATGGCTAATTTTCGAAGCGATTTTAACCAATACAGCATTAATCCTTATCCAATTAAATAGCTTAAATAAGTTGTTGATTTAATATAGATCTATGTGGTCCTTTACAGCACCAGATTTAAATGAATATTTTCGAAGATATTACAGATTTAAAATTGCGGGTCGTAGCGCTTGCGTCGGTGCTGGGCGGCAGCGTGCCTATATAGGAATGTTTATATGTATAATAATAATACGTACATATTATTGTACAAAAATCTATTTGTACCCAGGCGAAGCTGGGCCGGGCCGCTAGTATAAAATAATTGAAACAAGTTTATTCATTATGTAACCATTTATATACCAAAATGAACTTAACAAAACATAGATTCTTATGACACTAAAGTTATTCAAAATGACCTCCGTGATTTTGAATACAGGCCTTCAATCTGCGCGGCCAGTTGTCTATCGCAGCACGAATGAGGTCCATGTCAATATCGGCGGGTGCCTTAATCAAGGATGTCTTAAGTGACTCCAAATTGGGATGAGGCTTTGAGCTCGCTTTTTCCTCCAAGTGTTGCCATATCTTGTAATCTAGCGGATTTATATCTGGACTGGAGGAGGGCCAGTCTTCGTGCCGGATGAAGTTGATTTCACGCGCCGCCAGCCAGTCTTGTGTGCTCTTCGCTCTATGAACTGGCGCCGAATCTTGTTGGAATACCCAGTGCCTGTTATTGAACATGGTTTGAGAAACAGGTTCCACAAGGTTCGTCAGGACTGTATTTTGATACACAACTGCATTCGTTTTTACACCTTTCTCACAAAAATGTACCTCTGTTAAGCCCCAATAAGAAACTCCCAACCATACCATGAGCGAGGATGGAAAATGACCTCGTTGGACACGCGGAATACGGTTGCTCGCTTCTTCACTACTGTGTGCGTACCTTATCATTTTTTTTTTGTTGTAGCTCTCTTCTACGGTAAAAAATTTTTCATCTGAAAAAAGAATTTCCCGATATTTTTTTCCCGCGTACCGCTTCAACAAAGCGCGGCATCTCTTCAGTCTCAGGTCCATTAGACGAGCATTCAAACGATGTCCTGTTTTTCTTCGATATGCCCGAAGCCCTAATCTTCATTTAACACCCTTTTCACCGTGGTTCTGCTTAACCCCATCTGAAGGGCCAACAGTTTCTGCTTAACTTTGGGATTTCTTTGAATTCGCGCCTTCACAGCTTTTATCACTGCTGGAGTCCTAACAGACCGAGGGCGACCACTTCTTGACCTGTCATCTACACTAGAGTCTTCATTATATCGTTTGATGGTACGATAAACGAATCTTTTGGTTATATTCAAATTTATCAGTATGTCAAAATTTTGAATTGGCGCGTAACCGCAACGATGCAACGCAATAACTGCAACACGGTCTTCTTTAAGCGTCCACACCATCCCACCAAAAACATCCTGTAAAAAAATTCCAAGTCTCGCAGCTCAGTTTATCTACCGCAAAAAGTTGTGAGATCCATGTAATACCAAGTCGATTAATTTATTTGGGTCATACACAAAACGAGGCGAAAAATTGTATAAAAAAAACATGGTCGGGATTTTTACAAAATCAGTCTCATTTAATATGATATTATCAGAATATTTAAATTAAAACATAAAACAAGATCGTTTCCTCGATTAGGCTAAAAAATGAAATTATAATATTTTTTTTTCGTGTGTTTACACAAAAGAACAAACATATCAAAAATAGTTACAAAGCAAGTGTCTCCATCGCTGAATTTATTTTTTGTTTTTTCGATGGTGCAATTGAGTTATCTGAATCACTAAAGTTAAAGAATGATGAACGAACATCACATAATTCGCTATCATATGGAACATGGTTTTATTCCGATACTGAGTAATAATTTAATATTATTATAAGCTAAATACATTACTATCGAGCCCACAGCACTCCACGTCCACGTTTACAGGCAAGCAAAATACTGCTTTACTTGTTAAATCATTATTACTTAATTTTTTCTTTAGACATTGTCTTTCGTATGGACTTATAAATCCACAGAAAAGATGTCCACAGAAAGGACATTCTTTAAAAAAATTAGCAATGCTAATTTAGTTTTGAGGATAGCCAAGTAGGTAAATTTATTCCACAATTACTCCCCTTAAGCTATTTCGGCAGCATGTGAATTAATAAAACTAATAATTATTTACTCAAGTACACAAGGAACAGAAAAGAAGCACTGATCTTTGACAATAACACTATTAAAGATCTCAATATCTTAATGAACAACCTACGCTGGGCTCAGTCATTAAATCCAACGTGACCGATGCCACCCGTCAGTGTGGCCAGTTTAATTTTTTTTTTTTTTGTAAAATAGTATTTTATTCAGGCCAATTTATTTGGTTGAATTTAAGGTCCACAGAAAAGTCGCAGTACCGTGTAACCAACAGTTTATTGATATTTTTGTGGAGTCACTTCAACATATATTAATTTACTCAGTAAAATTTTAATAGTCAGTATATATACTAATGATATTTAATATAACTTAAATAGATAACACATATCAAGTATGAGAAATATCTATCAAAATATGCCAAGTGCGTTTACGAACAGTCCACAGAAGGGGACATTTGAGGAAATTTTTGTTGTTATATTAATCATTGCTGAAGATAATTCATTATTTGGTATATGTCTTAATAGTAATACTTGTAAGTCATTTACCAAAATTAAGTCAGAGAATCAATCAAGAAATTTGAAGATAATATTCATTCTGAACATGCGTATGTGTATGACCCATTTAGTCCTTGATTAAGGGACGTTCTGTATAAAGTTATTACGTAAGTTATTATCATATCAATATTAAAAATTCTTTACGTTTTAAATAAATAGATCGACTTGGCCATCGCATGAAAACATAATGTATCGTACAATTTATGCATAATGCTACTGGCCAAGTCGATCTATTTATTTAAAACGTAAAGAATTTTTAATATTGATATGATAATAACTTACGTAATAACTTTATACAGAACGTCCCTTAATCAAGGACTAAATAAATTAATCGACTTGGTACAACATGGATCTCACAACTTTTTGCGGTAGATAAACTGAGCTGCGAGACTTGGAATTTTTTTACAGGATGTTTTTGATGGGATCTCACGTCTTTTTGTAGAGTCCTACTTTATTCCTTTTCGGTACTTTTTATTTCTAGAATATATATAATGATTTTTCTTAAAGCCTCTGTCTTATGGTTTTTTCTTATTTTTGTAGGTATCAATTTATCACAAATATAGCGGATTTGATTATTAGTGTTCTATCTTTCATGGTGATTGTTTTCGAGCTATTTAGTCTATTTATTTGCAAGGTTATCTTTGTCATGTTTTTCTAGAGGAATGTTGTACAGTTTAATGGGCTGAATACAGCCTTTCCCTCTTCATACCCCCCTCCTGTTATGCCTCATATATAATATATATAGATACCAATCTACAACTATTATTCCATTATATACGGGTACAACGAATAATTAACTGCAAATGTATCTTTGTAATCCTATACATTTATATGAGATTACAAAGTTATTCACGCAGTTGGTGTATCTAGAAAACTAGACAGAAATTATGAAATGTTTGATGTTTTCCTTACTTTAGACACTAAATACTAATTATATTCTAAATTTGTAGGTTCTATGTCTGCTAGAAGTGCCTTAGACTTTTGATAATCGGTCAGTCAGTCAGTGAGTGACAAAATTGCGAAAGTTTGACAAGTTATAATTCTTAAACTACTGGTTCAAATTGAATGAAATTTTAAATATACCGTGTTTACACAATGCCTAATTAGTAACTTAAAATTCAGGCTTCTTGCTTTAACCAAAACGAAGATATGGGGGGTTGAAAATGGTCTGAATTGCTTCGAGAAAAGGATAGTACGGCTGTGCCGCTTTTTAGCTCGACTTGGAGGGGGCACTGCCGTGCCTCCAGATATTTAAAAATGAGTAAAATTCTAAAAAGTTAACATTTTTATTTTCACGAACAATTCGAAATTCGAATTCAATAAACTTTTTTGTGGCCAGCATTCTAAAAGAAAAGTTTTTACTGTGTGACAATACTTATGACCTGACTGTGTAAATAAAATTGAAGTGTCTGTTTGTAATACACGATACCCATAACGAAAATTACCTTAGATTTTTTTTTGTCTGTCTGTCTGTTTGTTCCGGCCAATCTCTGAAATGGCTGGATCGATATTGACGGGACTTTTATTGTCAGGTAGCTGATATAATAAAGAGTAACTTAGGCTATATTTATTTTAGAAAAATTCTTTTTTTTTTTTAGAAAAATACAGTTTTTGTTAAATTCCACGCGGACGAAGTCGCGGGCACAGCTAGTAGTTTATAAGCCTATTTTAGCTGTCGAATGTTTTGTCTTCTTCGCTCAAACTGAATGCAATTGTTACGTTATGGCCCATGGATACCAGTAACTACGAGACATACAAACCCAAGATTTAAAAAAACACTCGCTTTATTGCAGGAATCGAACCCACGGTCTGTCGTTTCAAAGTAAGCGACTGCAAGTCTCATATGCTAAATAAATAAAAAAATATAAACAGAGTATGTGTGAGCAATACTAATAGAAACGTACTCATCATTTTCATCAAATACGTCATTCCCTCAGCCAAAATGATTTATTCGAATTTCAAATGTAAGTACATTTTATAATTCTAATAAAAAATGCTTAAAGTATATATAGAGGGAGCGCTGTCATACATTTGCAACTCCAAAAACGTAGATATTTTCCTATTCGTAATGTTGGTAGCACTGCTATATTAATGTTACCGAATAATTACTTTTCCACAAAAAATATATAAATAAATAAATAAACGGAAATTAACATATTCACGTTACATTGTTTTTAGCTATCATAATACAAAATATTATTAATAAATGAAAAATAAAACTCACCCTCGGCTTATTATAATAATTTATTTCGCTCCAAATTCAAATATTTTATATTTTCTACCTAAAAATTATTCCGGAACTTTTTTCGGGATTTCAACAATTTAATTACTTGCAACATTGAATAAAAAGGCGTTCGAAAATTCAAAAATATGAATGTTTTTCTGTAAAGTGATTTAAATTATTTCTTGTTAATTAATAAGAAATTGAATTTAATGTCGATGATAAACGAGTACAAAGTTAATAATTAACCCGTAAAATAAATTTGGATGGTATTCGATATCGCTAAACTATTTTTTTTTCTTATTCATGTAAGTCATGTGTATTCCAAGCTGTCACAATTTACACTGGATTGCACTGGATGTAGAGAAGAAAAAGGTGGCCCCGTCTACGATTTTTATCTACGTTTTTGAAGTACCAGCGCTCCCTCTATATACCGGGTATCTCAAGACTGCTACCGAAAACGAAGCCGGGTGGTACTTTTAGTGACTACAAACACAATGCAACTCAAAATTTCGCAAAGAAACGCGACAATTATTTTTATGATATTTTAAATATCGTCATTTTTGGGTGGTAAATTCATAGATTTTGCTAAAATAATAATTTAAACTAATTTATACCTTAGAGTATTTATAAATAAAAGGGTATACACTATTATTTTAGGAAAAAAAATTATTTACCACCCAAATATGGCCATAGGAAAAAAATAACAAAAAAAATATTGTCGCTTTTTTTGCATCTTTTTTGCATTGTGTCTGAAGTCGCTTAAACTACCACCCGGCTTCGTTTTCGGTAGCAGTCTTGATATCCATCCATCCATCCATCAGCCAAAGGAAGTCCACTGCTGAACATAGGCCTCCCCCAATGATTTCCACAGAGACCTGTTGGAGGCAGCCTGTGTCCAGCGACGTCCCGCGACCTTTACCAGGTCGTCGGACCATCTTGTTGGTGGACGTCCTACGCTGCGCTTTCCGCTACGCGGCCTCCATTCGAGTACTTTCCGACCCCATCGGTCATCAGATCTCCGCGCTATGTGCCCGGCCCATTGCCACTTCAACTTGCTAATCCGGTGGGCTATGTCGGTTATTTTAGTTCTCCTACGGATCTCCTCATTTCTGATTCGATCTCGTAGGGAAACCCCGAGCATAGCCCTCTCCATAGCTCGTTGAGTGACTTTGAGCTTCCTAATAAGGCCCATAGTGAGAGGCCACGTCTCGGTGCCGTAAGTCATCACTGGCAACACACAACTATCGAAGACTTTCGATTTAAGGCACTGAGGTATTTTGGACGAGAAGACGTCGCGTAGTTTCCCGAACGCTGCCCAACCGAGTTGGATTCGACGATTGACCTCTCTCTCGAAGTTGGACCTGCCTAACCGGACCACTTGTCCTAAATAGACATATTCGTCAACAACTTCAAGAGTCGAGCCCCCAACACCGATGGGGGTGGGCACAACATGGACATTCGACATGATCTTCGTTTTGTCCATGTTCATTTTAAGACCCACCTGTTGGGAGACTCGATTGAGGTCTTCGAGCATAGTGCTAAGGTCTTCCAGCGATTCAGCCAAGACTACAATATCGTCGGCAAACCGAAGGTGAGTGATATACTCGCCGTTGATGTTGATGCCGAATCCTTTCCACTGCAAGAGCTTGAAGGCATTTTCCAGCGCGGCAGTGAACAGTTTCGGAGATATGACATCTCCCTGTCTCACGCCTCTCTGTAGTGGAATAGCCTTCGTACTCTGATCTTGTACTCGGACCGACATGGTGGCGTTGTTGTATATACACTTCAACACTTCGATGTACCGATAGTCGATATGGCACCGCTGGAGAGACTGTAGCACAGCCCAAGTCTCGATCGAATCAAAGGCTTTCTCATAGTCCACAAACGCTAAACAAAGCGGCAAGTTATATTCCTCGGTTTTTTGTATAACTTGCCGAAGCGTATGGATGTGGTCTATGGTACTAAAGCCTTTTCGGAAACCGGCTTGTTCGGGAGGCTGGAAGTCATCAAACCTGCGTTCGAGACGATTTGTGATGACCCTCGAAAACAACTTATAGACATGGCTCAGGAGCGAGATGGGCCTGTAATTCTTCAGCAAAGTGTTATCACCTTTTTTGAAGAACAGTACCACCACGCTCCTGCTCCATGCCTCTGGCGTTGAGCCCTCGAGGAGAACGGAATTGAAGAGCCTCTGAAGGACTTTCAGTATCGGCGTTCCGCCCGCTTTCAGAAGCTCTGAAGTTATTCCGTCCTCGCCCGGCGCCTTGTTGTTTTTAAGTTGCTTCAGGGCCATCTCAATCTCACACAGGCTGATGTCCGGGATATCATCGCTAAAGTGTCGGATCAACTCGGCTCTCGGGTCTTCGGCCGAGCTAACAGCAGGTTTGGCAACCGAGGTGTAAAGCTGTCCGTAGAACCTCTCGATCTCCCTTAATACCTCTGCCCTCGTCGATACTACGCGGCCGTCTTCCGTCTTCAGCCTAGACAACTGGCTTTGCCCAATAGACAAGTCTCTTGCAAACACTTTGGAGCCTCCGTTCCGCTCAATTGTCTCCTTAATGCTCGCACTATTGTGAGCACGGACATCGTGTCGCAAGGACTTCCAGATCTGTCTATTGAGCCGCCGATATGCTTCGGCGTCAACGGAAGACTGCAGCGCTAAAGATCGACGTTCGGCCATGAGGTCAAGAGTGTGGATCGAGAGTTTTTGTGGTCTATCTCTACGGCGAGGTCTAAAATACTTAGATCCCACCGTATGGACAGCTTCTACCAAACCGCTGTTTAGCTCGTCCACTGCAAGGTTTTCTCCTAGACAATCAAAGCGATTTGTCAGCTCGAGTTGAAAGCTCTCGGGGTTTTGGATATGGGCGCGAGTAGGTCGGAGCGTAGATTTCATCAAGCGACGCCTTTCCGATTGGACATTGATATTCAGGGTGCCCCTAACCATTCGGTGATCACTGCCGGTTTTCACCCTGTTGATCACAGAGACATCTCTGAATATCCGTCTATTCGTCGTCAAGATGAAATCTATCTCGTTTCTCGTAGAACCGTCAGGACTCAGCCAGGTCCATTTCCTGTGAGGCGGCTTCTGGAAGAAAGAGTTCATCGCAAAGAGTCCCTCTTTCTCCAGGAAGTCGGCCAGCCTCTGACCCCTGGGGTTCCGTTGCCCATGTCCAAATTGCCCCACTTTCAACTCTGCATCGCTTCTCTTGCCCAACTTTGCGTTGAAGTCCCCCATAACAACATTGAAGTAGGTTTTGGAAGTATGTATGGCCCGACTTATGTCCTCATACATCTCCTCTACTTCTTCATCTGGGTGTGTCGAGGTCGGCGCGTATACCTGTATGACCTTCAACGAATATCTTTTGGATATTCTGAGTATAAGGTATACTACCCTGCTCGACACACTTTCGATGGATACGATGTTGTTGATGAGAGACCTGTGGACGAGAAATCCGACACCTCCTCGGGACTGTTGGTCGTCCCCCCGGTAGAAGAGCAGGTTACCAGACTTCAGGGTTATCGTATCCTCCCCGATTCTTCGGACTTCCGATAACCCCAGAATATCCCAGTGTAACCTGCTCAATTCTTCTTCCAGTTCGACAATCTTCTCGTCTGTCCTCAATGTGCGAATGTTGTGTGTTACCAGGGCCAGTCGTCGTCGGGGGTGGTAGCCGGGGCCAACCCGGGGATTCTTAGCACCCCCTGCCCCACCGTAACCATGACTGCTACCATAGCCAGGAATAGTGGGGCTGCCGGGGACTGGGGGCCTGGTCTCTATAAGTGTCGCCATTAAGGGGGTATTTGCCAATACTCGCCACGCTTGGCAGGCGGGTTGGCGAGCGCAGTAGGGGACTGGCGTTAATGACGCTGCTGCCCGCCATTAACCGGGGAAAGGAAATAGGATTTGTGGGTAAAGGATGTTATAGGAAAGGAGAGTATAGTCTTGATATACCCTGTATATATACTCTAAAGCTGAAAACACATTGTAGGTTTTTGTCTTACGCATAGAGTAAAGAGTACAAAACTATGGTAAAGAGCACATCTTACATGGTTCGTACGGGTCGTCAGAGGGCCCACGTACGTTTTTATTTTTTTAATTTCATTGACAAAGGACGGTTTTCTCGTCTGCCAATGACTAAGCTTTTAGGGATGGAAGAGTCGATTTTTATGTACTCTTTATCTCATCTCTATATAAACAAATAAATAATATATTTTATTAAATGAAATCAATCCTAGTTGGCGCTTATTATAAACAGTTCTTATCTGTGATAACCTGTGGTACTATCACATTCGAGTTTGCAACTGTTTTATTGTCAAAAACAATGATTCAATTAACATTAAATCACACATCAATCAATTATATAATACTGTGATTGATTAAATTCTGTACACAAACATAGATTACATATTGAGAATAAATTTACTGTGGAAAAATGTTAAGCAACAATGCCGTGTACACATATTAGAAATACTTATGTATAAAATGTGTGAATTCCAAAGTAGGCAAGATCGTGTTTCGAGCACACGTCTTGTTCTTGTTGTCTTTTTTTTATATATTTCTACTACCAGTGTCATTTTAAAAGAAAACAAAAAAGAGGCTACCTGAAGACAAATAACAAGGTTAACTTTTTCCTATTATAATTCCTAAAACAGCGCGTGTATTTTGAAATTTTAACATCAATAACATAATATTTGATTGTATAAAAATTACTCTGTTATCTTTAGTATGATACTTTATTATCTTTAGTACAAATAGGTACTGACTATTTGTTCCCATACTTCTTACTTTAAGTGAGCATATTTGTATTCTTTACATTTAACATTATAAATAATTTCTCTATTACGCACATACTCTGATCGTTTTTCTTCAATTTTTAAATGAACGCACAGACGAACTTTTGGCTAATTACTGATAATCAAATAAATAAATACACTTAACAGTCACATACATAGTCCTGTCCCACATTAAGATCAATTAAGTGTTGTGTCGTGGGTATCGGGAACTACGAGAGACTTTTCGGTCTCTCAAACATTCAGACCCGAGACCAATACTTACTGGGTCTCACAAACATTTGTCTCGGTGCGGGGCTCGAACCCGTGGCCTCTCGTTTCACAGGCGGCGTCTAACCAACTGCGCCACGGAGGCTGTCAATTACGTCCAGTATAGTATTTACAAACAACTGGTCAAAGAACTGCGGTGTTTATTTCTGTTAAGTCAAGTTAGATTACCAGCAACACCTCATGTAAATAATTAGAAATGTCCAAATTGTATTCAAAATTTTTAAATTGTATGCAGATTGAATGAAGCAAATTATGCCTTGTATGTATTATAAATTCTAATTTAATTGTAAGTTTTAAGAAATGTCATATTAGTTTGGCTTAAAAAGCTGGTAGCCATATTTACAAAACCTATTTTTGTGTAAACTCAAGTTTGTCCACAATCGCAAATCGCTCAAAAGCGCTGTGGTGCACGGAGAAATTGTTATTTTTTTCTCTCTTCAAATTTCATTACATTGGACATTATTATCATTACTACTATTGGACTACTAGTATAAATGTACATTGTATAAATTATGAAAGAATATTTTAATGAAAGCGTTGTAGATATTTTTTACTTTCATTTCTAGTTCCTAATTTCACCACTTGTCAATTTCAGGGACCGAAACCGGTATCGAAAATACCGGTATTTTTTGGTATCAACCGAAAAAAATAATACCGGTATTTTTAATGGTAACCGGTATCCGCCAATTTTATTCGATTCCTAGAATTTAACCGGTATCATACCGGTAACCGAAATAAGG
Organism: Hyles vespertilio; assembly: GCA_009982885.2. Taxonomy (NCBI): domain Eukaryota; kingdom Metazoa; phylum Arthropoda; class Insecta; order Lepidoptera; family Sphingidae; genus Hyles; species Hyles vespertilio. The sequence goes on from CM042810.1 coordinate 3,105,601, forward strand.
GTTACCTTTATGTTTCATGCGAAGTTCCTTATAAGTCAAAGCGGGGGCAGCGCCTGTGTGTGGTTATACCGCCGTTTGTCTTTACTAAACATTATGGCACTATACCACACAATTATCTTTACTCATTTCATGAATTTTTCAACAGAATTACCCACCAAAATTGAAATGAACCGTATCCAGCGATATTGTGTAAACAACACGATAAGTATGATTTTTATTTGTTATGCAACAACAACGCATTTTCTTTTGCATTCAAGGTCTTTTTAGGTTACCGGTATTAAAACGGTTCCCGTATATAAGGGTAACCTTTATATTGCGTCATAGCGGTTACCGAAATCTTAAAGGTAACCGAAATTCGTCGATACCGGTACCGTTATGTCGAATGGGTTTCGGTCCCTGGTCAATTTATGTTAGTTGCGCTGTATGTCTCAGACGTTTTTTGTTTTTGAAGGTCATGCCCTCGAATTTCGACCGACAGTGTGCACACAACAAAAGAATCTATTGTTCAGATCGCTGTAAGACGCGTTGCTCTAGTATTTATGGCCGCTTCTTTACTCTATGCGTAAGACAAAAACCTACTGTTTGTTTTCAGCATAAGAAAAAATGTTTGTCTATGAAACTGAAAACTTCGCCTCGCAGGATGGAAAACAATGATTGTAGATGCAAAATTGTAAAATGGTTGTGTTGGCAGAATTGTACGATGACGCACTGTCATCCAATCAAAGTTGATGTGGAAGAAAGAGATACATATGAAATTCTACGAAAAAGAAAGAGAAAAAATATCCTGCGCATGTCAACATGTTCATTGCCACGATGTAAATGCAGTCGTTGTAAGCTTTAAATCTTTGGAATAAGGTTTACTTTTGAATATATCTACGCAATAATATTTTGTAAAAATAATCGAATCACGCTCGGCGCACTAGTGGCGTCACCGTTATCGAATGAAGGCGCGCTCGATGCCAATTGCCATACTCGATCGCCATTTTGTTGAAGTTATCCAAGTCGTGATACTTTCTATTCGTATTCGATAGTTTATAATCGTTTTCGTTGCAATAATCATCGGTATTTCGGCGGCAAATTGACTATAAATCAAATATCGATAACATAACATTATGAAGAGATTCTCATCTGCTGTGTGGAGATTTTTCGAACGGATTGAAGAGAACAATAGATGTGTCGCCGTAGTGTGTAAATTGTGTGAAAGCCAATACAAGTATTTCGGCAATACTACTAATCTGAGAGTTCATCTGACCACGAGACATCCGATACAGTGGGAATTATCTCAAAATGGTAGCCTGGACGAGACGCACTACCGTATCGAAGAAACAGAAAACTCAAATCAAACCACGTCATCGCCTAAAAGGAGAAAATATTCGGCGCGAGGCAAAAAAAATGTACGTTATTCAATATCAGTTGATAATAAAGAAGAATCGGAGGGAGCTTTGCCTAAGATTGAAATACAGAGGGTATCTAATTGCATTTGTTATTTAATAAGGTTATGTTTATCAGTTTATCAAGGTGCCGATATCGATTTATTGACATTGCATAGGTACTTAAGTGCCGTAGCCCGTAACTGATGCTATAATGATCGATAATCGAGTCGAATATCAAGCCTTATCTTTTTACTTTTCTTTTAATTTATATTTATTTTTATTTTAATTTCTTGGAGAGTATAGGTGAGTATAGGGCGAAATCAGCTTACTTAATTATCGGACATAGCTCCACTATAACCTTACTTTAATTTGTTTACAATGCCTTTAAGGTTATGGACCATTTAACAAACTTGTGTCATGAGTGTAACTAAAGTGATTTCCATTGATAAAGTTTTTAAGTAGTTCAGTGTAAAGTTATCAGATTAGTTTAACATTATATAATAAGTTATATCCTTTTTAGTAAATTCTCACTTTTGTCACATGAAACTTAGCAAAATGTTTGAAGTTGAAGTTGGGTGACATTAAATTATGAGTCAATTTTTAGTTTGGAATACATGTTTCACATTTGTTATTTAGCTTCATAAGAATAGTTTAGTTATCATTTATTTTGTTAAATACATGTCTCTTAGAAATATGAAATTGGTGTAAACATGTATTTCATAAATATGTGATGGCCACTAGGTTGCACTAGACTACTAAACCGTGGAACCCGGTAAATAGTATAGGAGGCCCCTCAGTGTAAATCCATTTAAATTTATGTATTTTTGTTATGATTTGTTGTTTATTTAATGCTAAGATCATGCAGTAGATATTTGACTACAATATAGTAGTCTCCCAGATTTTGCTTAAAATGTTGTTGTTTATTGAACATGTTCCATATCAGATAATACATACTTTTTTATATTCTGTTTAATGGCAAGATGGGTATGCCTGTGGCCTGATGTTAAGTGATACTTCCACTCATGGACAGTGGCAAAACCAAACAACAATGAATTACTTATGTTTGGCATCTTGCCATCTTGAGGCATAAAATTTTAAGTCTCATTATGTTCTGTAGTTACTTTGGCTATATTCTTCAAATCAAAATAAATAAATGCATTGACACTGCTGTTTGATGGCAGAAACAGACATTGGGTGGTATCAAACCAGTCTGCCTCCCACATAATTTTTAAACTTAAGTTTAATTTGATTCAATATTCCAAAACGAAACTATTATACAATCTATAAATGTTTGCTCATATATATTTCTTTTCAGGTGGACGTCTTAGAAAATTCTGATGTAGACTTCAGAGAGGAAGACAATGATTCAACAATAAATTTGGTGAAACAGATGCACGCAAGTAGAAACTCAGATGAAGAGTGGCTTGAAGAGGATCCATACCAAATCACACACATTGAGACGTACGAGCCGGTGACAAACAAACGTAAGAAGATGAAGTACAGGCGTGTTAAGAGAGAAGTGCAGTCACCCACTGGCCTTCCCGGTTTTTATGTTGCACCGAAACAAGAAAAGACAGTAGTTTACGAAGACAAAAACCAAAGTGACGAATACTCTGTGTTTGGTGAATATGTTGCAAATAAATTGAGGAAATTCAAGACACCACGAACTCGTGGGAACTTGCAACAGTTAATTACAACAATTTTATGGCAAGCTGAGTATGGAATGTACGATCATGCAGATTCAGTTAAGAGGGTGCTGATGTATTCGGTGCAGTCACCGGAGCCAGAGACCAGTATGGTGGACTTCTCAACACCAATTCATGTACAAGCAGAAGAAATAGTTGAGCACAAGGATATGCCAAACCAAAGCATGGAGGCAGAGAGTGTAGAAACTGTTCATACTGAATAGATTTTTAGGGTTTTAGAGATTAGTTAACGGCTTTTTGGTTAATGGACAGATGACTGTATATTGAGGATGAAGTGCTAAATGCCATTGTTGTAACTTGTAAATAAATTATAAATGATAGTGAGGTTGTGTGTTTTGTTCAATTTCCTTACAAATAAACAAATACAATATAAGCTAGGATTACACATAATGTAAAACTTCCTAGGGGCAGTTTTCGTGTCAATACAAGGGTTAATAATTATATATTATGCCTTTATATGCTTGTAACATATTTATCTTATTATCTTCTGTAATATAGTAAAAATATAGAAAAATGTATAAAGAAAAGAGTATTTTATAAGTATTACAAACACTAAATAAAAACTTATCTAACTTAGGTACTTTTTCCAAAAACAAAACTGATAGAATTTCTACAAAAAAATATCTGTATCAGCCCATATACGTCCCACTGCAATCGACAGTACGATTGAGAGTGGTTAGGCCATATAGTCCACCACGCTGGCCTAGTGCGGGTTGGCGGACTTACATACCATAGGAATTCTTATAAATCGCTATGGTATGCAGGTTTCCTCACGATGTTTTCCTTCACCGTTTTAGTGAAGTATATATATACCTAGTCAGGTCGTAAATTCTGTCACATGTTTAATATAAAATAATTGAAACAAGTTTATTCATTATGTAACCATTTATATACCAAAATGAACTTAACAAAACATGGATTCTTATGACACTAAAGTTTATTCAAAATGACCTCCGTGATTTTGAATCTGCGCGGCCAGTTGTCTTTCGCAGCACGAACGAGGTCCATGTCAATATCGGCGGCTGCCTTAATCAAGGATGTCTTGAGTGACACCAAATTGGGATGAGGCTTTGAGCACGCCTTTTCCTCCAAGTGTTGCCATATCTTGTAATCTAACGGATTCAAATCTGGACTGGAGGAGTGCCAGTCTTCGTGCCGGATGAAGTCGATTTCACGCCGCCAGCCAGTCCTGTGTGCTCTTCGCTCTATGAGCTGGCACCGAATCTTGTTGGAATACCCAGTGCCTGTTATTGAACATGGTTTGAGAAACAGGTTCCACAAGGTTCGTCAGGACTGTATTTTGATACACAACTGCATTCGTTTTTACACCTTTCTCACAAAAATGTACCTCTGTTAAGCCCCAATAAGAAACTCCCAACCATACCATGAGCGAGGATGGAAAATGACCTCGTTGGACACGCGGAATACGGTTGCTCGCTTCTTCACTACTGTGTGCGTACCTTATCATTTTTTTTGTTGTAGCTCTCTTCTACGGTAAAATTTTTTTCATCTGAAAAAAGAATTTCCCGATATTTTTTTCCCGCGTACCGCTTCAACAAAGCGTGGCATCTCTTCAGTCTTAGGTCCATTAGACGAGCATTCAAACGATGTCCTGTTTTTCTTCGATATGCCCGAAGCCCTAAGTCTTCATTTAACACCCTTTTCACCGTGGTTCTGCTTAACCCCATCTGAAGGGCCAACAGTTTCTGCTTAACTTTGGGATTTCTTTGAATTCGCGCCTTCACAGCTTTTATCATTGCTGGAGTCCTAACAGACCGAGGGCGACCACTTCTTGACCTGTCGTCTACACTAGAGTCTTCATTGTATCGTTTGATGGTACGATAAACGAATCTTTTGGTTATATTCAAATTTTTCAGTATGTCAAAAATATGAAATGGCGCGTAACCGCAACGATGCAACGCAATAACTGCAACACGGTCTTCTTTAAGCGTCCTTTCCATATTTAAAAATGAGTAAAATTTTAAAAATATACCTTTTTATTTTCATGAACAATTCGAAATTCGAATTCAATAAACTTTTTTGAGGCCAGCATTCTAAAAGAAAAGTTTTTACTATGTGACAATACTTATGACCTGACTGTGTATATACAACATGTAACAGATTTAAATGTAAAAGCGGAAAGTAGTACGTTCAGAATCAGCTACTGAACCGATATCAACATTTTTTTCGGTAGGTATTTTTTTTCAAAATAATTAGTTAAGACCAAGTAAATTACAGACACTCCTTCGTTTAGTACTCCGAACAAACGAAATTGAAACGTAACTCCAGCACATAAGATCATTTTTAAATGAATCACTAAACGAATACTCTAATAAACTAAATAATGAACAAAAATGAACTTTATTTCGATAGTCATAAAGTTTATTTAAGCAATCTATCATTAATCAAACGCACACAACGATAGGCCTCAATAAACGTAATAAGCTACCAAAATAAATAACTATCATATTCTCTTTTCCGCACATTTAACTACAACTAGATAGAGCAGGATGCAGCTATTGTTTAATGCAATTTGATCCATCCGACAAACGACGGCGCGCGCGGCGGTATAGGGATGCGCCGCGAAAAAAATTACTCCCGGTATTTGCAAGGCCGGGCGATCCAAATCCCGCGCAATACATGCACTTAAATGAAACAAATTAAATGTAACAAAATCAATATGAAAAGAAACAACAAATAGGTATTTCTATGAAAAATAATTTCGGGGAACGTTAAAATGGTGATTAAATTCGGTTTGTAATTTTGCTACAATGTATGCGGAATCCCGGTGTGTCAGATATCCCGTTATTGCAATCCCTAAATGGGCACCGAATATGTGAAAAAAATCTAGTCGTGCACCGCAGTTATCTGTGTCTACTTGTGTTTAAGTGTTAAGTAGATATTTCGATAACTTTCGCGCGCGATGTCTTTTCGGTATTCGAATATTCAAATACACTGAAATGGTGAGAACTTTGGCACTGTGTGGTGATAATGTATCATTGGCATGTCTGACGGTATCTCGATGCTGAGTTCGGAGAGCGCTGGATAGGTCGCGGCGAACCTGTGCAATGGCCTCCTAGGTCACCTGACCTGACTTGACGTCTCTTGACTTTTTTTGTGGGGACGTAATAAATCTCTGGTATACTTCAGTGAAAGTACTAATGTGGAGGATCCAGGATGAGGAGGGTAATGTGGAGCAAATTCCTAAAAGTGAAGTTTTACATAAATTACGTGAACAATTACGCAAATGTGCATCAAAGTGTATCAAGGTGGTGGACATGTCGAACATATTTTAAAAAGAAATCGCCTCATGAGTGCCATGTAACACGTAAGTTAATTTTGTTGTATTTTTTGTGTTGTGATTAGGTTGTGATTCCCAATCTAGTATTCGTTGTTAGATATTGCGTTATCTTATTATCTTATTCAATAATAATGCAAAATAAATGACGCCCGTGTCCTGCCCGCCTGTAGGAACTAAGTTTAGGGGAAGTGAAATTAATAATATTTTATAGCCGATTCATGCAAAATATTGTCTTATGTTGGGTTCGTACGCATTATATCTAGTAAGTAAAATATTTAGATTTTATAGTTAAAACACAAATGTTATGCTTACAGATTAAATAAATAATAATTTGTTTACCAAACCACCCAGTAATCAGTTACGTACGTAATTTGTAATTTGTATTTCGTTTATTGTCAGCTGTTTCTGCCGGCGCGGCGCGGCGCAGCGGTCGGCGACCGGCGTTAGGTACTCGTGTGAATGTGTCTTGTGTACATGTGTGCGTGTCCGGCGAGCGTGTGTAGTAGTACACTCTTATTTGTAACTCGTAAGGTGACCATGTTAAGTACCTACATTTGGTATAACTAATTTCATAAATAAAAGATTTTGTAATTATGATAGTACGATTTCAAAGCATAAACTATGATTGCAATAATATTTTAAAGTTGGGGTGTCTGAGGTTGTGAATTAATCCTGTTACACGTTGTATATATTTATAAATCGCTATAACTAACTAGTAGCAGCATGTGTTATTAACTGTGAAGTCCTCAGTTCGATTTCCACGATGTGCAAACGATTTAGTATAAGTTTTTCGGTTTATAAATTCTCATATGAAGTGGTCAGGAGTCTATGCTCAAAATATCTATGTCTATTATGTCTTGTTCTCCTGCCAAATAGTGTGCGCAGTGGAATCCTGAGCATTGCTTTACAATTCATGGTGATATTTGGTTTTGCTCCAGTCCATGAGAGGTCGCTTACTATTTGGCGAATGGCATAGTCGTCTCGCCATTTAATGCAATAAAAAAAGCTCTCTCTCTATCACAACTTATGTTCAACATCGGTCAAAAATAGTAATAATACCCTACAACATCATTGCACTCGGCTTTATCCCACTTATGATGTAATGCTTCCCTTATTTGCAACAAATTAAACATTATATCACAAACAGAAATAAGCGGTGTCTGAGTGGCATCAGCCATGGCTATCTCGTCTGTCATCTAAATAGATCAATGGATGATCTCAATCACAATTGTGTAGGTTTAAAGCACCGACTCTGATTAACAGCAGAAAAATGTAGTCATCCCGGCGGTGCCTTTGTTTTGTTATGAGTAAATATTCGGAGATTTTATGAGCTAAGGACTGCTCGTATTCTTCAACTAGTGACAGATGCCTTAAGATGTTCAGTATGCAGTTAATATTTTGCGGCACAATTGCACGATCTAGTCGTTATGAAACGGAAGGGCACGGGTTAAATCCTCGCACCGAAACAAATATTTGTGTGGACCACAGGTATTTGATTCGGGTCTGGGTGTTTGTGAGACTGAAAAGTCTGTCGTAGTTCCTAATATTCGATCGAGTGTGGGGTCAAGACTATGTATGTGACTGTTGGGTGTATTTATTTATTGACATTACATTTTATGACGTGAAATATAATTGGAACATTGTAACAGTAATGCTACTTCTTTGTTACTTCTTTACGCTCAAACAGATGGAACAACAATGATGTTTTATTAAAGATGACGCATATCCATATTGCGTGACGTTTAAAAACTGTACTGCTATCTATACATACTCATTTGTCAATACTTTATGACAAATTTTAGTGAATGAAACAGATTATACAGAAAGTACGAGACGAAAAGAGATAGCATTGCGCTATCCAAACATAGAATCGAAGCGATAGAAACAGAAGGGTAACGATAAATAAAACTACCTATTTGGTTTTATAAGTATTTAATATATTAACTTTGAGCTTGCTACATGAGTCTACCTGTGGTACGGCCATCCTGAAACAAATATATTTTTATTTGCTTACAACCTTGATAAAATAAAAAATAAATTGATTGCCGTTTTTTATATTAGTTTATGGTAAGCATGCACTGAAAAATGTCTCTTATTAATATTTTTTTTGTTTTAATGATGACAAGTGATACGACCGCTCGTGGACATAAGCGAAACCAAGACACCTTAAATTACAAAGCAATGCTTGGCATTCACTGCGCTCGCCATCCCGAGACATAAGATCTTAACTATAAGTACAGCGATTACTCGGGAGAGAATGTCCTTTGAACCGGAACATAACATGGCATTTAAACTGCCGTGTGGCGGGGGAAATAGACATTGCGGTGGTACCTACACATGGTGGTAACATATGAGCGACCTGCCACTAGTAAACAACCGATACTACAACCGATGGTGCAGGGTTCTTTTAGGTGGATATATATATTTTTGTAGTTGTATATTTTTATTCATAATTAAATGTGCTAAACCAATATTAATCAGTTTTGAAGGCATCCAGTCACGATCCCCTCTTTTTGTCCGAGCTGTGCTAAGTGCATATCCATTTACGTCTCAAAAGCTCATCACGTGGAAATCTGGAAACATTCAATGATATATGTAAATATAGTTATTCAAAATATATGGGGAAGCTAATGTATTTAATAATGTTATTTATTATGAAAATAATTCATAACAAATAACTTAATCGTTTTAAATATGATTGAATTAGAAACAAATATACAACTATCCAAGTCCATTCAAACTTTCATCGTCAATTTTCTGTATGATCGGTTTCGCTTCTGACTTGTTAATCTATGACGTACGCTTTTTGTCCCTATCGCACTTCACAATCTTTGTATTAGGCGATCCTTCTTATACAATTGAAGGCGCTGTTTACTAATTTAAAATAAAAATTTAATTTTGTGTGGTTTTTATATACTTACGTATGGTGTATAGGTCCAATTTAGTTTCATATTTTTGCACCATTGTTTAAACACTTTTAAAACACACAATTCGACACTTTAGACAATATTTTCGAAATAAATTATGTTGACAGCACTGAGGTCTTCCCTCTGTCGCCGTTGCTATGCGACTAGATGAAATTACACCAATTGCCCGAATTTGAACGCCTCACTTTTGAAGTGCTAGTGCGATATCTACGTCGTATTTGTATAATATATCATTGTGGAACAATTTTAAAGAATTTTGGACAAGAGGCAAAAGAAGGCCTTGAATAACAGTATTAAGGCCGGAAATAATATAGAGTTTACCTAAATATTGAACAGTTTGTAGGTACGCGAAATAAGATGGGTCTGATGTGTACTGGACTCGATAAGTATATGCACCGGGGCGAAGGAGAGGTGTCATAGACTTTATCCTGCAAATCTAGCTACTACCAAGACTCACTAATAAGGAAGCCACGTTACCAGTTGCCAGACGACCAAATAATTACAAGGACACCGCCATAAACCATCAGTAAAACGCAGTTCACGGTCTCAGTGGGTTGCGAATGGCGTGCAAATGTACGAGACAGTATTTAGGTCGGCTGTTCACCCGGGATGCTATTTAATTGTAGCTAAATACTCCACAAATGATTGTGCGATGGTAAGTGTGATAGTGTTGGCGCAAGGCAGTAGTATGGCGGGAAATCTACTTTTTTTATTGACATAAATGGTGTTACTAGCATGCCATTGGCCTGATGGTAAGCAATACGATCGCTCATGGACAGTAGCAAAACCAAACAACACTCGATATCCCGAGACATAAGAAATTAAGTCTCATGATGTACAATAGACTCTGGATACAATGTCCTTCAAACCGGAACACAACATTGCATATACACTACTGTTTGGCGGGAGGAATAGACATTAATATGGTATCCCAGGCGGCCTCTTACATATGAGAGACCTACCACAAGTAAACGTATTACACCGACAACCTTTAACGCGGTCTATCGGTTATTTGGTATAAACAAGACAAAGGTAACATAGTCAAGCTTTCATTTAATGATAAATGAAATTGCCTTTTGGAGTATACAAAAATAATTATGGATCAAGTACCTAGTTAAAATAAATACACCCGACAATCAGACGCAGCCCGAAGACCCAAAACCAATAGTAAAAAAATGCCACTATAATTTGAGAAAGCTCGCGTTCCCATAATGCCCTAAACAACATGTGGATTACACAAACGGTTTTAGAATATACGTCAATGCATTTTTGTTCTAGCGCGGGAATCGAACCTACGGTCGCTCGTTTCTCAACCAGCCCACTGCGCCACAGCATGAGGTATGATAATGATTTTTGTATATACTGCGTGAAAAAACAATACAATAAATCATAAAAGCTTATCACGCGGTTAATATTATTACTGTAACTTGTAAGATAAATTAAGTCAACGCGTTTACATAAAAACTACATTTCTTTTTTTAAATTATTCAGATATAATATAATGTGTTTTTACGTTTGTTATTGTAATATTACGTTAGATACTATCGCTAAAATGATCCATTAATAAAAACTATTGTCTGCTCTCAAGACATTAATAATTCAAAACATGTGCTATACAAACATGCTGCTTTACAAAAAATTCGCACATGCGCAATACATGTATTCGCTATCTTGGTCCCGTAATATGCCTGTCTCGCTCTCTTGTGACAATCAGCTGTACTGCCAACATGGCCACGCTAAGCCGTACTTCAGGCAAATTATTAAAATATGTTCAATTTTCACCTGTTTTAACGCGAAATTTAAGTAATGTGAAGTATAATAAGACACTACCAAAAGTTCTTACAACATGTGCGTGCGTTATCGGCGGCGGTGTGTTATATTACGGTGTAAATAAATATGGGATAAAGAAGACCGTCTACGCTCTGAAGGCAAAGGCAAGTGGTGTATTTTCCTCAAAGTGCTATAATTAGACACTGTTTTGTACATTTGTAAGCTTCACATTGTTGTAACATTTATGTTTACGAGCCGAGAGCGAAGGCGAGGTGCGCTTATGTCATGATATTTCAATATTCACGCAGCCGCAGTAGCTTGTTTATAAATAGCATCTCGGCAACTTTGACGTTTGAGCGCGCGTTCAGAAACGTAAACTGGAAACTTGATTGCGTTCTAAAACATCTAAAGAAAATAATACTAAGCAAAATAAATATTTAAATGTTTTTCTAAATATATGTTTACTGAAAATAGCAACGAAACATGTGTAGCGTTTAATTAAACACTTTTTCTTGTACATATAAATGGATTTATAGCGATCATTAGTCAGCGCTTGATTCTCCCGCCATTATAACACTTATTAAGTCATTTTTTTATGGCGTCACATTTAAAAGACTCCCGACAAAACCACCCGCATTGCGACAATCACACTAGCAACCACTTTACGATAATAAGATACTCTTAACATTAAATCCCCAAGTTTGGCTTGGATACAAATGGTCATCGATTAATTTCGGGGCCACGACATGAGAATAGATACATACGGCTGCACAGGGCTGGCATACACAGAAGCAACTTTATCCTAGCTCATACATTTCGGTGATTTTTATGATTTTAGTGCTCGGCCGTGGGTAGTTGCCATCTGACCTCCTATCCATTAGGGCTATAAATATAATGTAATATTCAGGTTTGCGTAAAAAGCATGATAAAATTGGACCTAATATTGAAGATTTAACGACCGATTTAACTTTATGGAAGAAATAACATAGGTAGTACTTATCTAATATCAAGAAATTATTTATTTATTTATTTAAATCTTTATTGTACACAAACTTAACAACAACTAAAGATATAAAGTTATTTAGTGATTGCGATGCCCTTCCACAATTGATTTCTCTGAATGCTTTTAACAATAGGTGCAATTTTCGTAAATAACCTTCCATATAAAGATTTCTCTTATCAACATTGGTTTTGCGTTGTATCGAAGTATTGTTTCCGTATTTATGTATATTTTAGTGTAACCTTGTTAGATATTTGGAATTGTGTCTGCATTAGCTGTAATGGAAGTTACTTATCTCTATAGCTCGTGTTATTAGCGCTACAATTTACAAATTTATTGAATAGTGTTTTAAAGATTAACCTAGTTTATGGCAAGTTGAAATATGTTAACTTAACTTCGTTACTTAACATAAGAATGTTATTATTCAGATGCTTCATCTCTTTGCTATCGTTTTTTTTCTTAACTGATGGAAAAATATTTTTATGGTAACATCATTGATTAGTTAAGGCTTCTGAAAAACAAATCCATCGTAACAATTGACTATACCATCTACTCGTAAATAACATTAAACATAAATTCGATTTTATAGTAATTTTATAATTTTTTCTTTGGTCAAATGTGGGTAAGTTATACCCACAAAGCATGAATCCGGTCAACCCTACCGTCTCGCAAAGGTTCCACTTCTTAAACACGTGTTAAACGGGTTAATGAGTCCCCTGGTGGGTGCTGTTAATAAGCCGAGAGAATAATTGTCGCCGTCGGGTTAAAGGATCGGTATGTTAGGTGCTAGTTTTTTTCAATCGCACCTAACCCGTTGATTGCTTAATGCACGATAATCTGTCAACGGTTTTTTGTTTGATTAATTGTGCGGGGGGTACTTTGTGTTAATGAAGGGTTGGGTAATGTTATTGGTAGCGTTTTTTTGGTGTGTGTGTTTAATATTTTGGTTATATAGTCGGAGTAATTAGATTGAAATTGGCATTATAATTTTATTCATTGGCATTCAAATTTTGTTGTACATCATAACAAGCTGGTTTGAAAATAAGTGGCTTTGGATTTGATTCTTGTACCAAAGAATATTTGCTTTGAGTCCCGAGACTGGCATAGGCCTATCCTAAGGTACGGCACAGATCCTGGATTTGCCGTTTTATGGAAGCATAGGCCCTTTTGTGCAAGTAATCCCACAATCTGGTCAGAGGTTAGTGACGGCAAATGGTCTATGTTAAACATTGACGGCTTCATTCATAGATAGATTGAAAGCTTATAGAATTATAGAATGTTTCGTCCCGTTCGAATGATTTTTGCATTCAGTCTGAGCGAAGAAGAAAAAATCTTTCCACAGCTAAAATAGGTTTTAGAACTGTCTGTGAAAAAGGTCGTGAATGTTTTTAATTGTACACACATGCATACATACATAAACTCACGCCTTGTTCCCAGAAGGGGCAGGCAGAGGTGCGAGGGCACCCACATTTCGCCTTGTATGTTCCGTCCCACAATGTGATAGGTGGCGAGCCTATCGCCATATCGGGCACAAATTCCTGACTCTGGGCTGATACTGAATAGAAAAATCTAATATCACTTTGCCCAACCCGGGATTCGAACCCGAGACCTCAGCTTTATAACCGTACCGTAGTACAATTCCGCCACCGAGGCAGTCTTTAATTGTCTCTTATCCAATATAGTTATTCCTGGTTAATCATGTCTTCCCAATTCCTTAGACCATGTTTCTAATTGGCAATTTATCAAACTATCAAATCCTGCAAGTATGACATAAAATTCACATTACTATATGTATATCTATCGGAATAGTTTCTGTTCGTTTTGCTGTTATCCGCGGTGGTCGATCCGCGGGAATCCTTCGTTTAGTGCCGCCCGCACCGGGTTTGTAGTGAGGGAAATTGGGTATATCTATATTCGATAGATTATTTAGAGACCCTTTTGTGGGATTATGTCTTCTATAACGATATTCGATAAAATGCACGTTTTTTTTGCACTATTCCACTTTTTTCTTTGTTATTTAATTTGTATTGATGTTGTGTTGAGGGCCCATTGTTAAAATCGGGGGATTTTTTAAAATGCCTGCGTTTGAGATATATTAATTGCGAGAATTATTGCAGATTTGGTAACAAATTTCAACACCTTTATCCCAGTGTTTGATTAGGGCAATAAACTTTTTTCACCAAACCAAAAGCATGTGTTTTATAAGTGATTGGTCAGTGACAGCATACACGATGCAACGTATTATGTTTAGCTAGATTCTAAAACTAGACTGACTATTTTTAAATAGAAGTTGATATTTCTCCAACATCCCAGTTTCGACTATTATCTAGATTAATGCCCTTACAAAATGTAACGAGACTTTTTCCTGCCACCAGATCATAAACTTATTTTCTCCTATTGCTTTAATACTTCGTCCTCAAGTTAAGAGATACTATCTAATTCTGAAACCTGAACTTGTCCGACAATCCACAACCGTCATTACTCAGCAGAATTATCAATTCGCCTTTAATTTCGAACAATAGATGTAAAATATGGTAAACGTGATCGCCGATCAATAAAGCCAGTAGACATTCAGTCACAATAGATAAAATGTCTAATACAAAATAATATCTGTCAATTGACATTCTCAATTACTCACGATTGAATTCATTTCGCCAGGCTGGTTATTAAATTGATCTATTTATTGTGATTGAACCTGTGAATATATTTTGATGGCTTTTATTGGGTCATTGAACATATTGACGTGTACGTAATAGATCAGTGATGTTATGGTATTCTCTGAATTATTGTGGATTCAAAAATTCATCTGTATTTACTATTTAATGTTATCGAATTAATGGGTCGTAGGATTTAAACGCACCGAAAATAAGGGTGTAATTTTTTTACAAAAAAAAATGTTTTTTTGCATGTGATATATTATGCCCGATTCCAAAAGTTTATAACTCTGAAAATCTTTCAACAAAATAAACTTTAAACATCGATAGAATACTGCGTTGCGGCACAGCACTACCAAAGGGCCGGCCCTTCCGCACTCGCACGGCTAATCTCTTCAAAACAATAACACGATGTAAGCAGTGTATAATCATTTCACATACCGCGGTCCAGCCCAGGCTGTTTATCGTGTTTATCAAATATCAGCTGATTTCCTATTGCTTCCTGCCTGCAAAGTACTTAGTTTCTGTTTATAATACTGGAACTTACAGCTTTGCATAATATTCCTTATAGCGGTTTGTTTAGTGCATAAATCTAGAAGTAGTTAAAGCAAATATGAATTGGAATGTATGTAATTAATCCCATTAGACTATTGAAGAATAAATTATTTACTTAAGCTAGTATTTTATTCCCGACAGAATTTTGTGAATAGTATACGTATAAGCCAGCGAAGAGGCCCACTTACAAGGTGGACGGACGACCTGGTTCATGTTTGATCCATGCGGGAGGCCTATGTTCAGCAGTGACCTTCCTTTGGCTGAAGAGAGAGGGAGAGATACGTGGTCAGAAGGCTATTCTTTATTATGACAAGAATTAGTAACACCCACCAGTCGTATAGCTATTGCAGACCCCATGTTTGGTAAATTATAAGAAAAACTATGTGGTGCTTTTATTTCAATATATCCACAATCTAACCAATTTGTTGATCGTTACACCGGATTTTAGTTTTAACAACCGAAAGTTTGCTTATTAAACCCACGTAGACATAAATTCATACACAATTATATACACATACTCACGTAAATTCACGCCTTTTACCCAGAAGGGGTATGCAGAAGTGCTACCAGAACACCCACGTTTCGCCTTGTATTGTTTCGTCCCTTGTTGTAATATGAAGCGAGCCTATACAACCTATCCAATATCGGGCACAAATTCTTGACTCCGGGTTGATTTCGAATAGAAAAATCCAATATCCCCACTATTAGGAATAGAAAATTTTTCGAGTTATCCTCCAAAACTGTCCTGACATGAAATGAAATGTATTTATTTTTCATGTAGGCAATTAAAGAGCTCTTATGACAAGTCAATACATATAGCACTGAATCTCTAGATACAAGATATTTCCATACTTATAATATTATTATTTTTAATTTATAATTATCCTCATAGTATTTATTATTATTCTCAGAATTTCGCACTAGGTGGCGCCACGCTCACAGGAAAGTGTTCAAGTGTTGGGGCTATTTGTCATGTAATGCATAATTCACGGCGCGCTCTGCGGTCGGCTAACCTAGTTCATGTTACACCGACTGCAAATTGATTGTCCGGTGAGATAACAATGGAGGCAGGTGGACTGCAAGTAGAATGAGCAATATTTAAAAGATAATAGCTTTAGGTAAGACGGTAATTATAATAGAGAAGTTAGTGAATCCCGCAGTTTGTTTGGTGTATTTTAGTCCCAAAATGTGAGTGGGTGAGTCAAATGCCATGGTTCGTGCGAATTCCAGACCCAAGCAAAGCATATGAGTTTATTGAAACTGAAAAGTTCACTTGAGAATCCAACCGAATACCTCTCGATTCTTGACTTGACATAGCAAATTTAAAATTAGGTTTATACTCCGCTCGAGTGACTAAAACACCTTGGGCACGATTCCCCTTTCATTCAAACCTTGTAAAAAAAATGTGTAATACAAAGTGTTGTTTGGTTTTGCTACTGTTCATGAGCGGTCGTATCGCTTACCAGTAGGCGAACGGCATGCTCGTCTTGCCAATAATTTCAATAAAAATATATAGGTATTATATGTTAGTGCCACCCATAGTTCGTCTAGCGTATTTTAGTGCCAAAATGTGAATAGGATGAGGCTTAAAACCATTACTCATGTAAATGCCAGACCCAAGTAACGCGTATGAGTTTTTTGAAACATTCACGCGACATGGTTTTGTCATTCCTGACTTGAGAATCGAACCCAATACCCCTCGATTATTGATAATATATTGCTAATTTTTAGGAATACTGCGCCCCGGGTGGCTTGAAATACCTGGAGCACGATTGCTACATATCCACTTTCACTTTTCATCTAAACTTTGTACAAAAACTACAACGTATAACTAACTAACTAGGTATAGGATCGAACCCGCACGCCTCTTTTCACAATCGGCGTCCAACAAACTGCGCCACGGAGGCTGTCCAATTTAAATTAAAATCATAACAATTTAATTGAATTACTTTATTTAATTCTATTATACCACTTCTATTATACCATATTTGTATTATACCTTATTTCTATTATAACATAATAAATACAATGTGCATTATCAAACGGGTGTTACTGCACAGACGACTCAAGAGGCTCGATCGATGAATGTCGATGATTCATGGCCAAGTGAAGGTGGTTAGTTTTTTTTTCGGCAGGATTTCCTAAACCATAGCAAATGTACATACAAATGTTAGTTTTTCATTGTCCCATTGTGATCGAGCGATACGCGGGCAATGATAATAACATCGTTCAGCCTTGTCACCATGATCTATGAATCATTTGTATTTGATGAAATGTTGCGAAACTATTAGTATATGAGACACTTTTTTTATATAAGGATTAGTTCCGTATTTTTGAGTGTGGATCAGTCACGATTCACGATGCACCTTACAGTCAATGCAGAACAATGAAATTCCAATAATATATAAATACCATATACGAGCAAAACATAGTTTCCACGACTAAGTTGGCCTAGTGCAGGTTGGCGGACTTTACATACCATAGAAATTCTAACAAATCGCTATGGTATACAGGTTTCCTCATTTTTTCCTTCAACTCAATAGTACGTGGAGTATAACGATCAATACACACAATACACATGACTTCGAAAAGTCATAGGTGTACCCTGGGATTTGAACCCGCAACCACCGTGAACATTTTGGCCGCCGCGTTTTGGTCCGTTACTACAAGGATGCAACGCACTTGTTAAATCCTGATATATACCCAATTGATACTTGCTACACATTTGCATGTCGCTCTGATAGATTTTCTACCAATGTCACCAAAGCTTACGATGCTCGTCATTCAGATAAGTAGCCTATAAAAAACTAAGAAAGAAATTTACAAACAATGCTCACCTCTTTTGCCATATACTCGTACTGTCTCTAAAGTGTCAACCCAGGAAATATAATCTGGCCAAATAGCTCTGAGTCACATTTCATCTGATTTGTATCACGTAGACACTTGAAACCTTGCGAATTGTAGCGTCACTCAGGAACAATTTGTGGTCTCCTTTCAATTGTTTAATCATTGTTCCTTGTTTCTACACCTATGAACTGATATCATATTTGGTTTGATAGATATGATGTCCTGGTTACTTCGAGGTCAACTGTTCTTTTGTCTCAATTGTTTAACGCAAAATTGACTCATTAGCGAGACGGGGAAGGAAAATCACGAACTCAGGAAATATGTATATGTCTAAACAAACCTCGAAGAAGGAATCACAATGAAATATTTATAAAGTATTACTCATACCATACTAATATTTCGTAATTATTATCCTGTAGTTCTCTCTCCTTCTCTCTCTCTCTGTTCAACCACAGGATGTCCACTACTGAACATAGGCCACTCCTAAGGATCTCAACATGTTGGAAGTGACATGCGGCGCCTTCCTTGCAACTTTAACCAGGTCGTCCATCCAACTTGAAGGCGGTCGTCGCGTCGTTTTGTTAATATCAGTATAATGGGTCGTAAGGTCTCCCCTGCAAGACGAATCTCTAGATTCCTACAGCTATCTTCATTTATCAGCCACTGATAAAAAATCCGCTAAACATAAGACTACTTCCAATAATCTCCTATTTCAGTCCTTACTATAATTTCGCAAAACAATCCAATCTTCCCCAAGTCGCTAATAAGCATCACGTACGCACAATTTCAAGCCGCGTCACCTCAACATTGATCAGTTTGTGGTCCAATTGATATTATATCATTGTTCAAATCAATGAACTCTGTCCACGCACGCCTAGACCTTGGGGCTTACCCACAATAATTTGCCAGGCCCATTACGTCATCCAAATTAGCCTAGCCTTAAGGAGCTGCCCATTGATACAATCGAAAACGGATTGAATTCCGTAGGTAATGGGACATGGATGGTGTAATACTTTTCCATTTTTGACCGACTTCAAAAGAGGAGGTAATCAATTCGACTGAATTTTTTTTTGTATGTTTGTTACGCGATTACGCCGGCAATTGTGAACCGATTTTAAAAATTTCTTTTTTGTCCGAAAGCATGATATACAGGGTTGGTCCCATATAAAATTGGTGAAGACCTGATGAACGTCTTAGGATCTGCCGACCAGAACTCCTCAAAATTAAACGGTCCAGCATTAATTCTTTTTGCGTTAAGTATAAGTATATTATTAAAAAGGGTGGGTGAAAATGGGAAAGGGTGGGGGTGGGGGGTGAGGGGGTGGAAAATAGCTACAATTGTTAATAGATACTTAATATCTCCGGCAGTTCTTAACCGACTTAAAAATAACTTTTTTGTCAAAGAGTATTATATGATAGGTAAGACCAAAAAAAATATTGTGAAGACCTGATGAATATCTTTGGACCTGAAGGGCAGAACTCCTCAAAATTGAACAGTACAGCAATAATTATTTTACATTAGGTTCAGTATAAGTTTATTACTACAAGGGAGGGGGGAGGGGGTGGAAAGGGGAAAGTAGATAGGGGCGTGGGAAGGGGGGGGGGGGATATATACAAATATAAATACTAAATATCTGCGACAATAAATAAATGATTTTTAATAACTTTTCTTCGGAACGAATTATACATAATGTTGGTCACATAAAATATGGTGATGATCTGGTGAATAGGTACATATCTGGAGAGCAAACCTCCACAAAACTTTGCAGAAACGCAATGATTTTTCGTCCATTAGGTTAAGTATATGTGTTTTATTAAAAATAGGAAGTGAAGAAGGTGTAGAGGTGAGGGGGTAACGAATGATTACCACGCATAAGTGTACTCAATATCTCTAGCAGGTTGAGCCGATTTTAGTATTTTCTTTATCATAAAATTGAAATGACAGTGTAGCTTCCTTAAAAATCATAAAATATTAATTTCGTTTTTGAAATTATAAAGGATTACAATGGTTCATTTTTTATATACATTGATTCCAGTTTTCATTATATGATTACCTTTGGCATCATTACAATGCTTATGAAAACAAAAAGTAATAAATAAAATAATTTAATTAAAAATTAAAAGACCGACTGCAATGTTCACTACAAAGTAATAAATAATATATATTTCATTGTGCTAGTAGTAGTAGTACACATTGATTAATTTTCTTATTGACTAGACTAGCCAACAAATCTTAAATACGTAATATTTTGAAGGCGGGTCGCCAAGTGAAGAACACGACGACCTACACAAAAAAATTAATTTGTGTAGAACATTCTAGCGTAAAACACGCAATTTTACACGCAATATTAATTTGTCTTAATCTATATAAACTTACGCCATTTTCCCAGAAGGGATACCCCTTCTTCATTTTCCCAGAAGGGGTATGCAGAGATTCTCCTGGTATAAACCAGGACACCCACGTTACGCCTTGCGTGTTTTATCCCTCGGTGTGATTGGGGGCGAGAGTCTATAGTCATATCGGGTGCAAATTCCAGTCCCTGTCCTGATAACTAATAGAAAAATAGCCCGTCCTTAATATATCAGCTCTTAATCAACATTGTTGAGTATCGGACTTATCTACAATCGAGTGAAACATACAAACTTAACAACCCTTCCCTTTCTTATACTTTCCTCACTATGATTCCTATCACTGTTAAAGTAATTGTATATATAAATATGCAAATTACTCCAATTAGTCAATGGTGTACCCTGGAGTTGAAACCCTTGACCACTGTATCTTTACACACATATGACACATATTAATTCTATTAAAATTTCAACAAATGTACACGTAGGATCAATATGTTAAATTAATTTGTTTCTAGTTTACATATGGACCTAACTGAGCGCCAACGATACATCTACAAGTAGGTAATATTCAACTGTGTTACATTACTTAAATTTGTTCTCGTTCTTCACTTGGCGACCCGCCTTCAAAATATTACGTATTTAAGATTTGTTGGCTAGTCTAGTCAATAAGAAAATTAATCAATGTGTACTACTACTACTAGCACAATGAAATATATATTATTTATTACTTTGTAGTGAACATTGAAGTCGGTCTTTTAATTTTTAATTAAATTATTTTATTGATGGTCACTTTTAAGGATCAGTCCGTTTGATGGTGTCATAGAACTTACGGATTAAGATGTTTCTTAAATCATTGTTAAAATAGTTTTAGTTTCTGCAAAAAATGTTGATACCGTTGTTTGCACAGTTCATGGCTTTGGAATCCTTGACGTCCTCCTTTGGGATCTGTATGTATGAAGTTATTTAGATCTTGTTTGAACATTTTTAATCTAGACTTATCCAACGGGCTCCAACGGGATAAGTTAGTCTATTGCTCCTTAAAGTGGTTGAAGCGATAGCTGGATGTCAATGAGACTCATAAAAAGCTCTATGAAGCATAATACGTATTGAAGATTTTCCATATATCTTATATCCTGAAGCGTGTTGTAAACATGGTGTAGCATTATGCGTAAAGCATATCTGAGCACATCTGCGACAGTTTGACTTTCTTGAAGTTTCACTGCCTCCCTAATATGATACGGAAAGTCGGTGTCGGTGGTGGTAACATAGGTTATTTTAAAATATGGCCAAACGGCGGACCTAGTAATAAATCGAAAGGCCTACGTATCTATTAGTTATCTTAATTAGATTCTAGTCATAACCATTTGCCAATATAGCATTTCAAGTGAAATGAATAATTATTTGAAGGATTGACGAGGTTAATAAGTCATCTGGTAAAATTACGACGTTGTCTGTATCGATTTCTTGTTTTACATAACTATTTATTGCAATTTTCCTATGACACGTCTTATTTGTATATTTCAATTATCAGGTGACAGGTGTTACAACAAATTAATCAATATATCGCACTGCTGCTGAGCACAATAATTCTTCTTTACGAGTTAGAAAATTTTACAATTTCTTGACTTAACTATGACCTCCTTATTATGTTACATAAACATGAACTCAAGCCTTTTATATTGACATCACAAAATTACCTCAACGCCTCCTGCTCTCATATTTGAACTTGTTTTTAATAAGAAAAACATCCATTTTTTCTCATCGTTCATAATCATTATACCGCTTACATCTAACATCCGCTGTACACATTGTCCCCAACCCTTACTGTCAAACTCCTGAATTTATAAATTACAGTAATCGACATTTGACCCAATCTCTCTCTATAGACTCTCTAAAGCTCCTCTGATATAAATATATACATATAACTGGAGGAGTCAGATGTTTTAAGCACCACGGGATAAACAATTACATGGGTCCTATAGTGTGAGCTGGGTCCAATAATAGGCATGGCAACGCGCCGGAAAGCACGGCAAGTCTTTCTAAATTCCAAGAGGTCCGTATCATATGCGACACTAATTGTCATTGGTCAATGGCTAGACAATTTGTCAAATGTACCCCAATGACTAAAAGGTGAAGAATAGCTCCAGACGCCCAGTTGGATTTGTTGGTACAAACGTATGGCCGGCGGTAAAGCACGCGAAGCTTTATTAGCCACGTCCCACTCTCATCTTATTGCAATGCCAAGTAACGCAATACGCACGAGCCACGACGATATTTTTTTCACCACGACACAACGCTCCGTGTCAATTTGTTTTTTAAAAACTCCATTCGTGTTTCGGACTTTTTTGTTCCCGACGAAATACTATACAATGTGTCGACTAAACTGTGACATTGGTTCAACTTGTTACGATTTGTTGGATCGTGTTTGCCGCGTGAATGCTGTAGTTAAGATATTATTTATTGGAATTGTTCTATATGGTTTTTTGGATAGTTAAGTAATACTACTATCGCTCTAGATAATTTTATAGCTGTAAAAAACACGTACTAGAAACTATTCTAGTAAAAATTATGTCCATATTTTTTATGGTTCATCAAGTTTTAAATTCATACAAATATTTTAATTACACAATCTGTTATGTATGTTTTACCAAAATGTTGTATGAGACAGAACAGGAGTAGAATGTCGTAAAAACAAAAGTAAATAAACATCAACCTAAGCATTCTTTTTCGTAAATAAATTCCACATAAAAATCATAAATACCCATTTATTAAGTAATCACACCACAAAACCTCAATAAAGAAGCGTGAACCGGCACACAAAAAGACAAAAACTCGACCGTCAAATCCCAATCAATCAGTGAACAAAAAATAAATAGTAGGACAGGACTCGTAACAAAACACTGGCGATACTATCACACACGATTTGAAGTAAATCAGAGCAACCACCCCATTCAACCCCTAAGCATTCTGTCGCCCATTAACTAAAGGGTAGTTCTGAGAATGGACCACCAACGTAGAATGATCCAATTCTCAATGATTTTTTTGTCATAGTTTATGATTATCATTGTATACTGAGTAATTTGTTAGCGTTCCCTTTGTGTGCTTTTGTATCAATTTGTTTGGAAATAAAAAACCCTTATAGACTTGACTATTGACAGCTGGCTGTATACTAAAATGATTGGCTAAATAAAATATAATCATTTCAGCCATAGGAAATCCACTGCTGAACATAGGCCTCCCTCAGAATAATTTATAAATAAAAGTGTCAGTCACGAAAAGTATTAAAGTGATGAATTCTGACAATTTAATTTAATAAATTAATTTTTTTTTCAAAATCCCCGATTTTTCTAGTTGTTTTATTGAGTAGCAAAGCTATACGGGACTTTAATATTCTTTTAAACCTTTGGTGTAACCACTCTTATCTTATTTTTTAAACATTTTCCAGACAACTTTCAATATTTTAAAGGTACTTTTTCGTATTTCCATACAAAAGAACATCCCAAAAATCCAATTCAATAAACCGCTACCAAAAAATTAATTTTCCAAATTGCAAGCCGTCTATTTTTCCACCCAAACAATCTTGCCGCAAATCCCCTCTCTCCCCTGAGGTTTGGGCCATCAAGGGCAGTCAGCACATTCGGCAATTATCTCGCGCGATAAACTACAGTCTGTAGCAGAGGCGGCTCATCCAAAAGAGCGCTGGTGCAGTGCACTCCCACGAAAATTACATACTTAGCTAATTTAATAATTTATATATATTTATAAAACATAAATCCTTACATTACATTCTTTATATTTTACTACGCCTATAATAAGTCTATTATATTACCTATATAGGTACATGTAGCGTCAATTTGTAACGAGTGGAGCGCCAGCGATTGTGCTCCTATGAAACGAAGTTTAGTAGGTACGACTCTTAGTACTGTATTCAATGAGTGCGAAAGAGAGCTACGACTCGCGCTGACGCGTGAAACAAAATATCGTATGAGAAATTAGCGTAATCTGGAGCGCCGCTCACGCGTCACTCAGTTAATTCGCAGTTTTTTTTTAAATAAGTATTAAAAAATAGTTTGTACGCATAATCAATTACATTTCTGATTTTCACAAGAAAGAAATAGATATATTCGCACGCCAAAAAGACCAGCGAATGGATTTTGTATACAAATATAATAAATAGTAAGCTCTAGTTTTTTAAGTGCGTGGTGTCCTGTTGGTAAACGGACTAGACGCGACTGCCAACATGTTCACGGTGGTTGCGGGTTCAAATCCCAGGGCACACCTCTGACTTTTCGGAGTCATGTGTGTATTGATAGTCAATCACCACGCACTAAAACGGTGAAGGAAAACATCGTGAGGAAACCTGCATACCATAGCGATTTATAAAAATTCTATGGTATGTAAGTCCGCCAACCCGCACTAGGCCAGCGTGGTAGACTATATGGCCTAACCACTCTCAATCGTACTTTCGATTGTAGAGGAGGCCCGTGCCCTGCAGTGGGACGTATATGGGCTGATACAGTCTAGTTTTTTTATTAGTTTTTTTGTGAACCCCCATCAAAAAATATTACGAGCCGCCTCTGGTCTGTAGGTTCAGATATTGATTCTACACCCTGTTTAAGTGGTATCGTGGTAAATGGTGTTTTATTTATGGATGTTAGATGGGTTTTAGGATCTCCGATTGTTGTAAACAAATTGATGATTTTTTTCAAACTGTCAAATGAAATAAATAAAAAATGTTCAAAGGTCAGGTAAACCTTAGGAAATGTTATTTTCTACATTCTTCCAAAACTTCTATATTAATTTATCATTATTCTATTTCTCATTGAGTGGAATATATCCACTATTGAGGATGTTTCAGCACTACTTCAAGCAATATATCGCTGCTTTAATTTGATAGTGGCACATAACGAAATGTGTATTCATAAAAATACACATTATTACCATTAAACACAAATTAATCTAAAATACTATGTGAATAAAACTCATATTTTTGATAGATTATACGTTGATTTAAGCAACTTTCAAAGAGTTGTCATTATTAAAATAAAATATATAAATAATTAATTATTTTGTTTTATTTAAACTGCTCTCCTGAAAAAAGTTCATTTTTGAGATATGTCGTTATCAAATTAAAGCAGCGATATGTATAAATACATCCAACTGTCACATAGTTCTTACCTCACATTAAGATCAATGAAGTCCTGTATCATGGGTATCAGAAACTACAAGAGACTTTTCGGTTTCACAAGCACCAAGCCCCGAAATACTTGAGGGGCTCACAAACATTTGTCTCGATGTGAACCAAACCCGCAGCCTATCGTTTCACAGCCAGCGTTTAACGAACTGCGCCATGGGGCAGTCATATAAAAATACATGTACCGGTTCTAATGGATACACCTCAGTAACAGCCCTTACTAATTACCAACAAGAATTTTCAATTTACTCTTAATATTACCCCAAGACATTACCCTTATTACGACCCTATTATCTAAAATAGTCACTAATAACAAACAGCACTCGCGGAACACAGGCCGTACGGAAATAGCACAGCGCCGCACTTGGACATAAATCGCGGGGCCCCAACCCCCAGGGACGCGTCACAAACAATACTTTAATCCCCTACTTTTGGAATTTTTCAATCAACCACATACAGTTGGTAATTCGTTTACCGACCATGGGAATCCTTGTGATAAAGATCTTGACAATTGAAAATGCACTTTAAATTAAGGCTAATAAGGTTCCAAATACGTTGTTGTGTGGCATAGGTGGAAAAAATTAAATGGCCCATACAATAGGCGGCGGCGATCATTGAAACAAATCAGTTAGGGACGTCGAAGCAACGTCTTTAACAAGCAATGGTTTGAAATGAACAATGAGGTTGTTTGAAGGGAGATATGATTGGAACCCTTATCGGTGCACACGTTTGTATGCGCGTTAAATAATGGATTAACTTGACTTTGCGTTGATGATTTGGATCTTGGTTTTTGGAATGTAATTACTGTCTGAGGTGATGGAATTGTAACGAATTTTTGTGGTTGTGAGAAGGTCTTGATTCTTTGATTTGTTTGAGAAACAATATAGCAAGATATTAAAACAATTGCAGAATGCAGGGGCATTGCCGGGTTATGAAAGTGAAAGCTAGAAGTGTTGGATTTATTGAATTTTGGGGATGGTCCCTAAAATGATGGATAGGAACACTACTGTGATACTATGGGATATTTTAATTGGTTTGGCTTTTATGGGCCTAATGCAATTATTAAATTGTTTTATTCTGATTTTGAAAAAAATAATGATTCATCCATCAAAAATATTTTCACATCCTGTAACTACACACTAGTATACCCAAAATACAGTATAATACCATGGCTCCCATTTTCTAATAAACAATCGATCCATTTATTAGTTACACTATATCGCGCTAAAATATCGACCAAACACTTCATAGTATTAATTATACTATAACTCCTGTAACCCAGGATCAACAGTGACACGCAATGTAATGACACCGAGCATAAAACTTAGGCGAGTCTACAGGAATGTCTAACTTGTCTTTAACCCACAACGAAATTAATCAGAAAGTTACATCAATAGGAGGAAGGAATAAATTATTGTCCAGTTCCCTCCGTTCATATCTAGCATGGTTTTACGCTCATTCTGCCAGACTACACTCCCAAAGTATACGATGCGCGGACTGTTCATATTCGCAACTAGTAGGAACGCTTCCACAGTCCACACATCGTATAGTTTGTAGGATCTTGAGCCACACGCGTCGCCCCACCGATAAGCATCGCGCGCGTCAATCACTGGCACCACCCGCGCCCCGTGCGTACAAGTAGAAACACGGAATCACACTAATTAAATCACACTTATTGGCCAATCCCTTCGCACTTATACTCGATTATGGAAATTAATTTATGAAATTGTATTTTTATTGAAATTTTATTGTTAAGAGATTAATGAAAAAAAGAAATATTTTTAATTGTTTTTCTAGCGGTTTTTGTTTTTTGAGGGCTTTCTTTAGACAAGAGGCCGCGACTTCCGTCGACAATATTAATAAAAGTAATAAAATTCATTTGGTTCTGGGTGTAAATGAGATCTTAAATCTTCTTTAAACGTTTCACACTCTGGTTCCTAACCGGCAACCCTTGTAAGTAATTGGATCATGTCAAGAAGCAACAAACCACGATATTTTTTTGAGGTTGATTCAGTTGTCAGCGTAAAGGACCCCTTTTTTACAAACTAAATTATGCACATCGAAATACCTAAATCGTAGAGTGACAACTGTGGTTCTCAGGTTTATAGAACTGACTTTCGTATCAAATGCACTGAAATAACATTGCAGTTAAAGACAAATAACCAAATCCTTAAACCCTATTCACACTTTAAAAACAAATTTAAAACATCAAGTTTTCAATTACCCTCTATTCGGCGCATCCATAGACGCGATGACAATGCGTTCCAAATTCAAAACCTGGCCTCAAACGCGCCGGCCAAGGACAAGCGGCGCTAACGAATGGCCAAAACAGACCATCGGCCATAGACTCCTGGCCATAGACAATAATACAACCGGGATAGCTAATATTGTGCCGTGATGCTTTGAAAAAAGTGCCTTTGGAGATGCGACGGCTAGTTGCCTTGATTGTGTTGCAGGGTTGTTGAAAAATTAGCTTTTTTACAGAATGTTAGAATCTAATCTGTAAGTTTATTTTTTACTTGTTTAGTGTATTCAAAAATATTTGAATGAATAGTTAATAAATACTACCAAACCTATGTATCAGAAAGGTGTTATCAAAAAATATTTCGTCTAACTACGAACCAAAATTCAGTTAGGTTGTATCGTGTAAATCGGAAGTTCTCTAAACTAATGTACAGAAATGTGAATTCTGCGAACCGTTGCTAAGCTACTGTAATAGATAAGCATTACTATGTTACAATCATAAGTTTAGAATACCTGTGCTTTTAAGTTGCACGTTTATGACATCTTATATGTAAATCCCAGATGTAAATAAATTTACAGCCGCCGTGCCGTCGTTGGTTAGACGCCGGCTGTACAGACCGCGGGTTCGATCTTCGCACCGAGCAAAATGTTTTTGGGGCCCAAAAAATTTCACTCGGGTCTGGGAATATTGTGAGACTAAAAAGTCTCTCTTATTTTCTGATAAGTACAAAAGTAGATATAATTCATCATAATTTTGGATCATGTCATGGGGCAGGACTATGTTTGTGGCTGTTGGGTGTTCTTACAAGTCTTCCTGCGTAATTAGTATTAGAAATTAACAAATACTTCGCTCCCACAACTCTGAGACTCAAAATAAATATTTGTGCACTTACCTGTTGTCTTGTTTCGGTTATCGAATCCGCGATCACTGCGTATCCTCGTCGTTTTGATAACCAAGTAAGTTACAAAAATGGACATTCTAAAATACTACCGATTCCTCATCCTATCAGCAACTCGCATAAAGGGTTGATTTATTTATACCGAGCCGCCTCGGTCGATACGTCCAATAAATCTCAATCAAGATCAGTGAGGCGATATGATTGCCCGGCGACTGTCGGCGCCCGATACCATGGTACCACGATACCACAATACCACGATACCACGGGATCACACTACCACGATTAATATTTACAACCCATAAATGGGTTTATCCTTAGATCTAACGTCGGAAACTTGTAAAATTGCCACGTTAGTAAAACGTCATTATTTTGCTATTTATTTTCTTCTAATAGCTTGAATTAAAATAACCACAAATATATATTTTGATAGTGCTTAAGTAATTTTAATTTTATTTAAAAACTAGCGGTCGGACCCGGCTTCGCCCGGGTGCAGATAGCTTTTGAGTCCAGTATTGATTTGGCAACAACATATTATTTCGCGTACTAACTATATTTCCTGCGCGCCGCGCCGTCGACTATATTTCCCGTCCCGTTTTATCCAGTTTATGTCCCGTCTCATTCAGTCCCATGATGAAATTTTAATTATCATTAATTTATTATCAGTTTTTTGTATTATCTTTATTGAAAATTTTCTTTATATACAATATTTTGTAAATGTGATATTGATTTGTTGGTGGGAGAAGTGGTGGGAGGCGCCCGACGTGACGGCCTAGTGGTGGCATGCGCGTGAGTTGCGCGCGGCACTGAGCATTGCAACGTTACTTTATTTTTCTAAAATAAATGTAGCCTAAGTTACTCCTTGTTATATCAGCTACCTGACAAAAAAAGTCCCGTCAAAATCGGTCCAGCCATTTCAGAGATTAGCCGGAACAAACAGACAGACAGACAGAAAGACAAAAATTTTTGACGTGACAACGTCTTAAATTAGGTTGCGGCTGGGAGTCACTTATGAAAAAGTGTAACGCCCGGTAACGTAACGGTGCACGCGCAGCACTAGAGAATTATTTTTCAGTTTCACCCACTTTTTCCAAAATTGTCCCATAGCCCCCCCCCTGCCTTCCCCCACCCTTATTCCGAAATAGTGCCTATTAGCCTCCCCACGAAACCTACCCCCCCCCCCTCCCCTACCCCCACCCCGAAAATTTACCTCACCCCCCCCCCAATCCTATCTCGGCCAACATAGGTCGTAGACCCACCGAGTTTGGTATCCTCGGAACCGTCTTGGTGAGGGCTACAAATTGACCCCGCCAGAAATCCCAAATTACGCAAAAAATTACCCCCCCAAAAAAAATATTTTACCTCCAAAAAATTAATTTAAGTTAGCCTCCCCACGAAACCTTCCTCCCCCCCCTCCCTTACCCCCACCCCGAAAATTTACCTCACCCCCCCAATCCTATCTCGGCCAATATAGATCGTAGACCCACCGAGTTTGGTATCCTCGGAACCGTCTTGGTGAGGGCTACAAATTGACCCCGCCAGAAATCCCAAATTACGCAAAAAATTACCCCCCCAAAAAAAATATTTTACCTCCAAAAAATTTATTGACGTGACAACGTCTTAAATTAGGTTGCGGCTGGGAGTCACTTATGAAAAAGTGTAACGCCCGGTAACGTTACGATGAGTCACCGAACGAGAGAGAGGCCCGCCGAATGCCTTGCGTCTCTCTCCCACTCAACTATGATCGGTCTGCCGCGCGCGCAGCACTAGAGAATTAGGCGCATTGAATCGGCGCATGCTTGTGTCTCTGTCTTTGTCTTTCTCGAACGTTCTTGGCGTTGGAAAAACAAGAAAGCGTCACAATACAAGTTCACACGTGTGGTTAAAGTATCGTCAGCTGTGTCTGTAGTGAAAATATGGAGTGCTTAGATTCGTCATTACATGTACAATGTTTTAGTAAACAAAATATATTTCTATAGTTAAAATTTGTGCAATTCTTATTTTCATTCAATTCCTTGTTCCTATTGTGCAATTTAATTATATTCATATCAATAAATATTCTACCGAGAAAATGACGTTGTCACGTAAAATCTTCGCCCGTAAAACCGACTTTACAGGCAACCATTTTTTTAAATATCATTTTCGGCACAGGTATCGTGTATATAACGATATGTAGTAGGACATGTTTTTTTTATTTTCACTCTTAAAACAGACACTTCAATTTTATTTATACAGGGTATATCAAGACTGCTACCGAAAACGAAGCCGGGTGGTAGTTTAAGCGACTTCAAACACAATGCAACAGAAAAAGTTGCAAAAAAAGCGACAATTTTTTTTTTGTAATTTTTTTCCTATTGCCATATTTTGGTGGTAAATACATTTTTTCCTAAAATAATAGTGTATACCCTTTAATTTATAAATACTCTAAGATATAAGAGAGTTTAAATTATTATTTTAGCAAAATCTATGGATTTACCACCCAAAAATGACGATATTTAAAAAATCATAAAAAATAATTGTCGCGTTTCTAAGCGAAATTTTTAATTGCATTGTGTTTGTAGCCACTAAAACTACCACCCGGCTTCGTTTTCGGTAGCAGTCTTGAGATACCCGGTATGTATAGATGGTATACTAACACTGGTGACATTTATTAGCAAAAAATAACAATAAGCATTGTACTGCATTAGCGTATAAAAGTGTAGAATTTGATCGTTGTTAATATCCAGACAATTTCAAAATTCCAAAAATAACTAATTTAGGTATTTTACTGCCCGTTCGATTTACCCTAAAAACTCAGCTTTTCCTCCCCTAATACTATGGAAAAATTTCTAAGCCGGGAACCCTGTACCACGATAACACTAAACGATGCTCCGTGGTTACACAACTAGATTTGCGTCTGTAATGGAGCGCTCCTTTATTTTGGTATTAGCCGTATAATGTCACTTTTCACGCTTTCTAGTTAGATTTATGAGGGCGGACAGAGTTCACAGTCAGAATATCTATTGCTTTATTGACTGTTCTTTTGCTTTTGTATGACTAATGGCAATATTTCAAGTTTGAAGGGAATATTAATTATAACTTGAATTTTATACTTTGGCGTGCTCCACCACCTACATATGAAATTTTCCTATTTAGTTTACTTGTGGTATTTGAGAGGCCGCCAGAGTAGGTACCACCGCAACGTCTATTTCTCCTACCAAACAGCAGTGTTAAAGGCACCGTTTTGTTTCGGTTTGAAGTAAATTGTAGCCAGAGTAACTGCTGTCGCAGCATGGCGAACGTAGTGGAATGCCTAACATTGCTTTGTAATTCACGGTGTTGTTTGATTTTGTTACTGTCCATGAGCGTCCGTATCGCTTACCCTCAGGCAAATGGTAGGCTCGTCCCGACATTCATTGCAATAAAAAATTAGCAAAGTTATTCTGTAACATCGAGGAAGTCATTCTTTGCCATGTAAATTTGGAAAGAGGGCTGTCTACAATTTGATAATTCCCTTTAATTTACACCAACACAAATCATAGCAACAATGAAATAACAAATCGCAATCAAAATACCGACGTTCATGCGAGCCAGCAAGCCGTCAGTCTTGCAAGTTGCAGTCTTGCCGGCTTTCCCGCAAGCCCGGCTAGGTCGTGATTCAATTTGCATTCACTTACTGAAGCCTCTGACAGCCCTCGTATCCGGGATTGGCTTGTAATTATAACCTGTCTGCATTGTTTTCTAGATTAAATGAGCTGATTGTGTTATGTTTTCAATGTTTGTAGTAGTTAGGTTGGAAATGGACCGGATATCCGATGTACTTTTGATTTCAGGATATATCATTTTGAATTTACTTATGTGTTCAAAGGTAATTTCCGCTAGATATGTCGAAAACCTCCAAAGTACAGTCAGCAACATCACTACACATTCACGAGATTTGGAATTGTCTTATCATCCAAAATAATAATTATTTTCAATATCGTATGGCACTTCTCGGCATAGATGACTTTACTTGGTTATATTTTATGACTTCAGAGTAGTACGTACAAATTTTAATTCATAAAAAGGTTATCAAAAAATGTGAAGTGTTCAGTGACTTATGTTGCTGACTGTACGTAACAACAACTTCAAAGATATACATATGTATTGTACCCTATTCGACTAGTCATGGATAAAGAAAAGAAGAATAATAGAAGATTGGCCGTTTATGATATTAATCACTACTAAATAGCAAAATATGGATCATAATCTCGAAGTATAATAGAAATAAAAGATTTCTGCCACCAAACGCAGCTTTTCAACTCAAAACCGAGCCCCTAAAAGCACATAGATAAAATAAAATAAACATATGACAATATAAAGAAGAGGGCACAAATGATGCATAGGTCGACAACCGGTGCGGGATATAAATCACCACGTTCTAATGTGGAGTGGCGTATCACCTTATCCAAACCACTCGATATGAACCAAGCCTTATTTATGGGACCGCTGTGACGAAATCGGAATACGTTTTTGAACGCCAGTGTTTTGTTATTTGTCATGTAGCTAGATTTTGGATTGCGCATAGTAAATGTACATGTATGTTAATGGTAGAGATGGAAAATTCTGATATGCAAACCTGTGGCCATGGTTTGATGAGTTAAGATATGTGCTGATTTGATTAATGAAACAATCATAAGTGGATACATTTTAAACACCTTTAAAATATGGTATCGCACATATCAAAAAAAATAATCATCTCGTCTCGCCATTCAACGTTAGATGAAAATAGAAAATAAGAATAGAAATTTTGATTGAGGAATTTAATATTATCTAGCTACATGAAAAAAGTAAGTTTCGTAACTTCCGTAATAATTTTCGAACAAGAAATCGCCGACTATAGGGAGATACATCTTGTGTACATCCGACAGCCGTCCTCCGCTTTTTAGCTTTAGCAAATAAATTATAACATTTATATGTTCGATGTAAATAAAAGGAAAAAAGTCATAACCTTCATACATTATTTTGAAAGTCAAATAAAAAAAACGCCGCGCCATCTATCGGTGTTAATAACAATGTATGACTAACTTGGCAGCTCAGTTGGCTGAAGCGCCGATTGTGAAACGAGAAATCGGGCAGGATTCTTATCGAGACAAGTGTTTTTCATCATGTGTCTGGTGTCATGTGTAATCGAAAAGTCCCTATTATCATCCATCCATTATTCAGGATCAAAATTTTACATCTTAATTAAGAAGTTCTTATAGGTTTCCAGCAATTTTATTTGGCGACCCAAACGCTGACTTTTCGTCTGTTTTCTGTCAGTTTAACTGGTAGTAGGTTTCTCATATTTTAATAGACGCCTGGGTAGATACCACCGCAATGTCTTTTTCTCCCACCAAACAACATTGCAAATGCACTGTTGTGTTGCGTTTGAATGACAATGAAGCCAGAGTGAGTGTACTGAACAAATTGAAACTTAAGCGAGGGTTGCAGAATGCCAAGCACTGCTTTGCAATTCATAATGTTTGGTTTCGCTACTGTCCATGAGCGGTCGTATCGCTTACCAGGCAAATGGCATGCTCTTCTTGCCATTAATTGTAATAATAAATAAAGCAGCCTAGACACGTCTAAGACTTTTCCACTTCACCATTCGGTACCAAGATTCTAATATCCTCCAAGCCATACAAGATATTTGCTGCCAAAAAAATAGTATAACGAATTTTAAGGGCGAATTCAAGTTACTCCAGCAAAACGTTATGCTTAAAATTCTCCTCATAATCCCTGCGTTCTACACCAAAAACGAAACAGTTTAAGCAATAAACCCGCTGAATGTTACGTAACTGGTCCAAACGGGCCGGCCTACTTCCGCGCCGATACACATCGCGCCGTGAACTTGGCCAACTGAACCAATTGCTGCTAACGCGCGACTCGTAACTACCTTCATTCATTCACTGCTCTATACTACAAGAGGCTTTGTTGAGGCTGTTGTATATTGCGGAATTCTAGATTAAACCAAGTTCTATTAGAACCATGCTATTGTCACTCATGACTCAGCATGAATGGACAGGATCGTCCGGGGTGGTACCACTGTCTCACAGAAAATCGACGTGAAACGACAGCTTTGTTGTCGCGTTTCGTTCAGTGAGTGATATTGCTTGGATGCCCAAGGTCCCTTCTTCCTTCCAGTCTATTTCCTTCCCGCTCTCCTCTTGATTTAATGGGCCGGCGACATGTAATCCAAGCGTTTTGGATATTCCCATAACTTTGCTATAAGGACTTTATATTCCATGTTTACTAGCTAATAGCTCCATACTAAATTATATTTTATATTTAAGTAAAAAATATATTATATAAAAATAATTTATCGAGCAAAATATTTGCACCTAAACATTCTGCAGGTTCGATCTCCATTTTATTTTGTGTGTTCGACCAAAATGTTTGTCTCAACCTTGAGTATGTAGGCGAATTAAAAAGCTTCCATATTTTCTGATACTAACGACACAAGAATTACATAGTTGTATTATAGAGAAGTTTATCTACAACAACACATTAACAACAGTTTGATATCCCGTATTTCCTTCAGCTACTTAACTTTTGATCGTTAAACCTCTCCCGAAGATCAAAGTTATTAACTCTCAAAGCTTCCCATTCCGCTAATGGGCCTTTAATTACGACTCTGAATTTGTTGTTTCCGATTGAGATAAATATGGTTTTGTACTTCCTTGTTTCTGTATTGGAGTCAGTTTCGTCAACTTGTTCTGATGGACGAGTAAACTGCATTAAAAGATTGTCATAATTGATTGACATAATTGGTGAAGACACGAAAAGGCGTAAATTTTACTCGCATAAAGTGTTTTTCTTTTTATTGTACCTTCATCATCATTACCATCATCATCTCAGCTACAGGAAGTCCACTGTTGAACATAGGACTCCCCCAAGGATCTCCACATCGACCTGTTGGCAGTAGCTTGCATCCAGTGACTTCCTGCAACCTTAGCCAGGTTATCCGTCCATTTTATAGGCGGGTGACTGACATTTGGCTTGCCTGTGCGTACTTTTTCGTACCTTAGCAAAAATTAATTACAAAGTGGACAAAGCTAATACAAGTTCTAGACCTGAGTAGGAGTACGATTCTGTACCTATATCTACAATTATTTTTAAGATCGTGATCTTAAATCTAATTATTATGAACAGTAGCGTTTATTAAATTTAATTTACCTATTAAGAAGTCTACTATACTGGGTATCTCAAAACTGCTACCGAAAACGAAGCCGGGTGGTAGATTTAATGACTACAAACACAATGCAACTAAAAATTTCGCAAAGAAACGCGACCATTATTTTTATGATTTTTTAAATATCGTCATTTTTGTGTGGTAAATCCATAGTTTTTACTAAAATAATTATTTATACTCTTTTATACCTTACAGTATTTATAAATAAAATGGTATACACTATTATTTTAAGAAAAAAATGTATTTACCACCCAAATATGGCCATAGGAAAAAAAATGGACGCTTTTTTATGCAACTACCCGGCTTCGTTTTCGGAAGCAGTCTAGTGGTATACCCGGTATAATCATCAATGATTCGTCACTCGCAGTTGAATGACTCTTGCCAAAATCGAACCACTCTACAACTTGATCGTTAACCCATCAGTGCATATACATTTTATAGTTCATTGTTACACAAATGGATATTCTACGCAGTTGTTTTATTTCGGCTGTGGCACAATGGCCATCAATCAATCAGATTGGCCCGCATGTCGGCCAAAATATTTGTAAACGAAGCCTTTGACTCCGGACAGGAGCGGTGGGAATTGGGAACAATTTGGAAGCTGGTAATTTTGCAAATTAGAGTTTGTGTTTATAAGGCCTTTTTCAATGCTTTCCTTTAGGGGATTTAAATGATAGTTGGTGTTACTATATCCTGCAATGAGCCCTAAGTGAATGCTATATCCTCGTATATTATACTCGTAATAATAGTTTTATACAAACCATATACTAACGCATGAGACCTTTTTAATAACTTGTTTAAAATAAAATGGTTGCCTGTAAAGTCGGTTTTACGGGCGAAGATTTTACGTGACAACGTCATTTTCTCGGTAGAATATTTATTGATATGAATATAATTAAATTGCACAATAGGAACAAGGAATTGAATGAAAATAAGAATTGCACAAATTTTAACTATAGAAATATATTTTGTTTACTAAAACATTGTACATGTAATGACGAATCTAAGCACTCCATATTTTCACTACAGACACAGCTGACGATACTTTAACCACACGTGTGAACTTGTATTGTGACGCTTTCTTGTTTTTCCAACGCCAAGAACGTTCGAGAAAGACAAAGACAGAGACACAAGCATGCGCCGATTCAATGCGCCTAATTCTCTAGTGCTGCGCGCGCGGCAGACCGATCATAGTTGAGTGGGAGAGAGACGCAAGGCATTCGGCGGGCCTCTCTCTCGTTCGGTGACTCATCGTAACGTTACCGGGCGTTACACTTTTTCATAAGTGACTCCCAGCCGCAACCTAATTTAAGACGTTGTCACGTCAATAAATTTTTTGGAGGTAAAATATTTTTTTTTGGGGGGGTAATTTTTTGCGTAATTTGGGATTTCTGGCGGGGTCAATTTGTAGCCCTCACCAAGACGGTTCCGAGGATACCAAACTCGGTGGGTCTACGATCTATATTGGCCGAGATAGGATTGGGGGGGTGAGGTAAATTTTCGGGGTGGGGGTAGGGGAGGGGGGGGGGGTAGGTTTCGTGGGGAGGCTAATAGGCACTATTTCGGAATAAGGGTGGGGGAAGGCAGGGGGGGGGGCTATGGGACAATTTTGGAAAAAGTGGGTGAAACTGAAAAATAATTCTCTAGTGCTGCGCGCGCACCGTTACGTTACCGGGCGTTACACTTTTTCATAAGTGACTCCCAGCCGCAACCTAATTTAAGACGTTGTCACGTCAAAAATAGGCGGTATTGAAAAGATGAGAGATTAATGACTATTAGTTTAACTAATGCCATGTAAGATTTAACTTAGAGACTTACACTAAATTCAGTTTCTATAATCTTAATTACTAAACGCTCCTAAGACTAATTTAATTCTAATATGTCACTTGTTGCAAATTTTAGTATTGAAGTATCATAAAAGCTGAGGTTTCTTAATAATTCCGGTTCTATACAGATCCCTACTCCTAATAGGATGATGAAATATCGTCTTGATTTAGGTCAACTTATGAAAAACGATAATAAAATTTGATTTCATATGCTCATTTGTCAAAATAGCAATCATTAGCTAGTGCTGAGTCCATTAGGATCTCAAGCTTAATAACCTGTCAACAACCTCTGCATGTCTTATTGTGATTTGGATTTTGTTTCCTAATATTTTGTTTTGTAGTGAGTCCTTATTTAAATATTTTATAAGGTAATATTATGTAAGATACACACAGGTTAATTGGGAAACGAAAAAGACTGTCCAGGCGGAGATATACGAGTATGTATAATGAAAACTTAAGTCACATTTTTTTTATTAACTTAACTTTAAGGTATGAATCGTCAAACGGTACCTGTTAATTCAGTGGTATAGTATGCTATTTTGAAACAATTTAAAAACAGTTCTAAATAAAATTCCCTGTTTTAAAATCCGTAGTACATATGTATGTAGAGCACGGCGCGGTCCTATTAAATCTACGAGAACAATGCGGCAAGGGTTGGGTCACGCGCGCGCATCATGTCAGACGGACCGCCTGGCCGGGCGTCCTGTATCAGTTACTATGACTTGCTTTTTGTATCGATTTTTAGACTTTAGCTAAGCACGATGCATCCGGTAGTTGTTTGCTCATGAGAAATGTGGTATTTTGTTTTGCTTTTGTATCATCTTTTGTTGAATCTGAAACTGATTTAGGATTTACTCATTTTGTTGCACTGATAATAGTTTTGACTCCACGTTGATCGAGTCTTGTTTTTTTTTTTAATAAATAACACCCAACAGTCACATACATAGTTCTAACCCCACAATAAGATCGAGTCTTGTGTTGTGGGTATCAAAAGCTACAAGAGACTTCTCGATCTCACTAACACCCAGATCCCAGACAAATACCTGTGGATCACACAGATATTTATTTCGGTGAGAGGATCGAACCCGTAGCCTCATGTTTCACAGCCGGTGTTTAACCAACTACACCATTACATATGTCAGGAAACAAAAATACACGTAAAATTAAATTTTAAAAGGTTTTTAAAAGTTCTTCATTCCTATATCGCTTCAGTATCAGTTGAATGCTATGAGCAAATTAGAATAGGACGGTATGGAACTATGGACTAGGTTCAAGAATTACTCGATAAAAATTCCTACAATTATCGACAACATCAGTTCCGATACCTTCCAAGTCAGAAAACCAACAATCAGTTCAATCTTATTCAGCGATAAGGCAGTATTATCATTTAAACACTTATTCTACACAGGTCTCCTTCACTTTCGCAACATCAATTAAACTGAATGAATGAAAATAAAGGGTAGTAAAAAATCCCGGCCCGCGCATTCGTGTTTACTCGTGTCCATCTCAGCTCGTAAAAACTAAATACACCACTATCGGTAGGATCGCCACGTTAAAGCCATAAGGCGGACAATTGTGAGTGATTATAACAAAGAATTATTTCGGGGAAGAGGCACTTGTCTCAATTAGAAAACTCGGAAGCGTAGGACGTCCGCCTACGTCGTAATAAATGGAGGTCGTTGAATGCACCAAACAGGTTGTTGATGAAAAGATGCATTTTTGTATTGCGCCGATAAGTGACAACACTACATCAAGTGGCATGTGCAATGCATTCCAAGTAGTGGACATATGTAATGTTGTCAGCCTGATCGAAACTTGAGCTTACGAGTTTCAATTTGAAGCTTCTCTTTAGCGCTACAAAAATTAAAGAGGGTTGGGATTACTTAGGTAACTCTCCATTTACCACCATCGCGGCAATCACGACCCCTCTGAAAAGAAGGCCTAATTGAGAGGACAAGAAAATTGAAACTTGGTTTTTAGAAGCTAAATCAGAAACGTGACATGCTTACAATATAATAAAACACATGGTTTTCAATAGTCGATGTTCGAAACTATACGAATGACTTAAACCCAGTCAATAATATTCCTATGTCACTGCTCAAAACAAAAATATATCTGACTCTAAATAAGATTGCACATATAATTTTAATGAAACTGAGGAAAATCTACCAAATCCCAAAACTATGGCAACCCTCACTATCACCCAATTTCACTTGCATAATTCATATGCCCTTAAAAAACGCGTTCGAAATCAAACCGAGTGACACAAAACGTGACACTCAGTCGTCCGCGATGGAAAAACATTGTTAATAACAAGTTGTATTGTGTTGGTGTTGCCACAAATCATGCGCTCCCTAGTGATGGGGGATTTTGACAATCGAGACAAAGTATTGATGGATATATTCGATTGTGAATCAATAGTGTGTTTTAAAATAATCGTTGTTTCTTTACTGACGTATGTTGATATTTAGAATTGAGGCATTTTGTTGTAGATTCTGGTTCGTGTTTCGGTAGTGTTCTGGTTAGTTATAATTTGGAATTATAAGGCTTTATGAGTAAACTGTGCTTCATGGCTAGTCCTGTGTCTGTAGAAGAGTAAACCTACCATAGACAATTATTTTAGGCTTGATAAATTATTATACTGACAATAGAAACCAATTACAAGTTAATGTGGTTCATTCACACCA
This sequence comes from Hyles vespertilio, assembly GCA_009982885.2. NCBI lineage: Eukaryota > Metazoa > Arthropoda > Insecta > Lepidoptera > Sphingidae > Hyles > Hyles vespertilio. The sequence goes on from CM042810.1 coordinate 3,146,125, forward strand.
AAACTACCATATGGAAATTTATGAAACTATATAGCATTACAGTTCATACATCACATTAAAATATAGGCTATGGTTCGCCTGTTCCTGACACTTGAACCCGCATCACTCCACTAGTATTGTATAAAGAAAACTTTCGATCCTTCGAGCCGGATTTGGCACATCGCTACTCCATAACGATGTTCGGGATAATTCGTCGCCCATTATCGAATTTCGTGTTACTTAGCCCCGGATGCCGTTCCCAGGACTGTTAATGCGTGTTTTTCCTTTGTCCCGTTGCACGTTGCAATCATTATGCCGTGTTAGTTGTTAGTGTTGAAACTCTGTTCGGTTATTTATGTCCCGCGAGTTTGTGAATGAAATGATGTACTTTCAAAGTTTTTATTGGTATATTATAGCCATTATCGTTTTAATGGTGTAAGTATTCATTTGTATTTGGTGCAAAATTTTTGTTTGATGAGTGAACTGGCTCTTCGATAGGGATAAGTTTCATTCATACCACAATCTTAGGTAATTTGTAAGAAGGCTTTTTTTGTTAAGAGCGTTTACACCTTGCGCGCAAAGTCAACTATAGGTATTTCTTCATTAATTTCACGCACACATAAGCGACCAAAGCTGTGTGCGTAAGGCCTCGCTATACAGTCAGCTCAACCAACTTTGATCCGTGCGCTTCAAAATTCTAATATTCTTCAATTGAAATGTAACTGATGATTTATATATTGGTAATATAATATCATAAAATTATTTTATTTGCATTATAAGTAGACAAATATTACTGTGCAATCAATGAACAATACAAATTTAGATACTAATCTTATTTTCGTTATTATTACATTGTTAAGTTGCATTCAAATCAGTGTTCAATCAGTAGACACTACGGACGTTTTATTAATCATTTCGTGTTCGAACACATGAATAGAGTTAGGGGCCTTACAACCCCTTACAATTACGAAATATATTTAATTTTATATTACAATACATAACAAAATTTAGCCTCGGAATTACATCCCATTATATTATCTGAAACATAATTTATACTCACTACAAAATCATGTAGGTAAAAAAAAAATATTTTACTACCAAAGTACTAAGATGTGGCAATCGCAGTCCGCGCGTGGCTTTTTTTACTACGCACGGCAAAAATCGACTGCATCCAGGCCGGAGCGACGAGCGATACATCCTCCCTCTAGAAGGCCTTGCGGCGCGGCGGTCTGATTTGATGCAGGTTGGACAGCGTGTTTATAGTGGTTTTTAAAATATTTGTAGAAAACATGAACACTAATTTTGTTGAAATATAAAAATGGTAATTTATTGATAAGATGTTCTTCTATTATAATATGCAACTGCTATAAAAAATTATGTACGATAAGTTGGTGAAAAAAAATATGTTCTTGAAGAGATGTTCTGAATAATTTCGCGTTGTTAAAATTTTTATTTTTCTGGGACTAAACACAAAAAGATTATTTTTCTCAGCAAAATCCCTCCATAAGGGTTCTTATTAGTCTGATAATATTTTTATTTTTATCTTATATTTAGTGATTTCGGATATCTTAAGCTTCTAAATTGCCATTGAAAGCCTAAATAACGAAACTTGTGTTCAGTAATTCTTATAGTACTCACAAATTATCCATCAATCTATGTTTTCCACCAAAATCCCTAGATGACAACCTTTTCTAAAGTTAGTACTAATTATTTTTCCTTTAAATTGTTTATTGGTAGCTATTAACTCGTTTGAAAAGTCCTGTTTTTGAGCCAAAAAGCGCGCGGAAGGTATAAACGCTCTTAAGAGTTATTCTTGCCTCGATCGCGCATTTGTCCAACGGTAAGATTACAACTCTGAGGTCTCAGGTTCGAAGCCCGGGTTAGGCAAAGTGATATTTTCATTATCAGTCCGGATTTGTGCACGATTTGGCGATAGGTTCGCCTCCTTTTACATCATGCAACGTAACACATAAAGCAAAACACCCATGGCCGCCTGGTAACACCACTGCCTAGAAAAAAAGACGTGATTTTCTGCATGTAGTTTTTTTGTAACAAAATAAAAGTATTCCAATACACAAATGGTCTGTTCATTAAACATTATATCAATCACCACATCCATCAAACCATTGACGCTCTCACAAGGAACGGAATTATCACCCGAATATTTCAAATGACTGAAACTATTGTCAGTAAATATTGACAAGTCCGAAATCAAATTCACAGACACGCCCATACAATAATAGTTCATTAAATGGCACATTGTTTGCGTGGATGCCGTGACATGTGTCAGGTAGACTCGCCAAATCGGGCAGACGTGGGAATGGCGCCTATGCTGCATGATGGATTGGTTTGAGACTGATGGGTCTTCGTCTGATGCGGGCATGGTTGGCATTTAGTGTTATGTCAAAATTTGTTTTTATGAATGCTAGTGAAAAAGAAGACGTGATCATTGTGTCTTCACCTTAATAGAGACAATAAGAAAAGTGTTATTGGACATATTCATAGTCATAGTCTCTTTAAATTTTAGGTTAAATTTAAATAACATATTAGTTATAAGACTAGATCGTTATTAAAATGATGTATTAAATATTTAGCAGATTATAAAAAAAATGAGTATAGTAATTTTAATTGGCATAGTTATCTCCAACTTAATTGGAAGCAACAAGTAGAAACCATTGTTTCTAGTTCTCGCTGGTTCGTTCCCATTTGTTGTAAATTAATGACAAGTGAAGATCCTCAAAGAATTTTAATGCTGAACATTAAAAGATGTCCTCATGTCTCGAGGTGATATTGGGTAATACAACGTTCTGACAATCAAGCGTGGTCATCTCGTTATACTCGCCAATAGAAATAAGTATACAATCAGTATTACCAAGCCACCCATATCATGCCTGACGTGGGCTTAACTGGCTATCATTATCAATTAAATACACGTTTGTTTTTGACATAGGGTTGTGTTTCTGACAGTTTACCCCAAAACGGTTGCATAGACGGCTGGCGATGATCGATCATTTTCGGGATACTCCAGTATTTGGGGAATGCGATAGCAATTATATTTTCACTTAACTTGTTATGCGTAGGAGAAGACAAGGCGTGTATTGATAAGTTGTCGGCCGGGTTCTTGCGAAACGATGGTTAAGTAATATTTGAAATCCGTGGCGTAAAAAAAACTGATGTCTTAGGTACTGCAACAATTTAACCTCTGTGATAAAGTTGGTGAAGGCGACAGCTGTGAAATATGGCTGGGCTGGTGCTGGAATTCGATGCAGAGGCAAGTTTTTGTATTTATTTATCACCTTATTGTACACCAGATACATAAAGGTAGAAATAATTACATGAGAAAACAAAATTAACAAGTCAAGCGGTCTTATTGGTTAAAGCAATTTCTGACAGAAATCCTTGGGATGAATAAAGGAGAACGAAAGAAAGTTGGGCCAGCTATGGGTGTACGAATAATTTAACTTGATATATTGTTAAATTTAAATATATTGAATAAACATTTACATATTACATACAGGGTATATCAAGACTGCTACCGAAAACGAAGCCGGGTGGTAGTTTAAGCGACTTCAGACACAATGCAACAAAAAAAGTTGCAAAAAAAAGCGACAATTTTTTTTTGTAATTTTTTTCTTATGACCATATTTGGGTGTTAAATAAATTTTTTCCTAAAATAATAGTGTATACCCTTTTATTTATAAATAATCTAAGGCATAAAAGTGTTTAAATTATTATTTTAGTAAAAACTATGGATTTACCACCCAAAAATGAAGATATTTAAAAAATCATAAAAAATAATTGTCGCGTTTCTTTTCGAAATTTTTGGTTGCATTGTGTTTGTAGTCACTAAAACTACCACCCGGCTTCGTTTTCGGTAGCAGTCTTGAGATACCCGGTATATAAAAACATAATATATAAACCTATACTATCTACATAATTATAATTTATTCTGAGTAACTCAAGTATTTACTCTGGGTAGGTTTTGAGAAAGCTAAAATTCTCATTTAGTTTGTTATAACAGCCAAACAAATCTCTTGATATTAGGGCATAGTAATTGAATGGGATTCAATGTTCACTATAAAACGAAACAAAATATCTCTGTCATTTTTGCGCTCCTATCTCGAGAACCGTTTCGATTTGCTTCACATTTGATAAACTTTAGATAAGGCAGGAACTATAATGCATAGTGTATATGACTGTTTACTCTAAGCTTTCTCCATTTAAATCTGTATCAATTAGAGTATTTGCAAGTTGGCCTTTTAACCTCAACGTGGAAGTACTAAAGAATGATTTTTACCATATGTTCAAACGGAATGGAAGGCGAAAGGCAGTTAAGATTACTAAAACTCGTATCGTTTAATAAAACGGGTATCTGAGTGTTTAAAAACGGGAATGCAACGTTGCATTGCATGTGGGTGTATGCATTATCGTATTAGAATTAACCGATGTGTAGTTTAATATGTTTACCTGGAGGTCCTTGCGTGTTTATTTATTCTGTGGAAATTCCGAAATCTCAAAAACTCCCTATTGCTTGTTTAAATTTCATTATCAATGAACATGGCCGAGGTATTTGAATCGTCCTACAGAAAATCAGCATGAAGCGTTGGCTTTATTTTCGCGTCAGCGTGTTTTGATTATTATTCCCTATAACTAATCTGACCTACGACCGATGCCAATAATCAATCGAAAAAGTTTGATTGAAGTCAATCTGGATTGTTTTCTACTTTTCGATTGGTCGCTTGTCATGTTGCCATAGTTTTTGCACTACTAAGATTGATTATTGGCAATATAGTATCAGAAAAAAGATTGAGCTGTCAATCTAAAACGGCAAATTTTGGATTGGGATTGTTTATTGGCAGCGGCTGTTAAACTCTCCCGCTTATATTCCTTTTTTCCGAGTTCATTTAAAAGGCATTAATCAACAACATCCACTAAACGTAAACATAATTATTTTATTTTATAATAAGTGTTTAACCACCATCAGAGGAGCTTCTTTTTTGGTGCCGGACTTCTGCTTTAAAATTAGACATTTGATCAAAATCTAAAAAAAAAAGAATTATCGATTTTTTTATTGTACTTATGATCTAAAATTCCACATACATACTAAGCCAAGGCGATACGTAAAGGATCATATCCATGGTCGAAAGGTGAACACCCGGTACAAAAACAACAAAATTACACAACAAACAGTCGGCACGTCGAATTATATAGCAATTTGTATGAAACAATTTAAGCGGCGCGCACAAAAGGGAACGTATCATCCTGTGCGTCCCGATATAGTCCTGATATTACCAATGACGCTGATAGAGCGTTTTGACGATTTATTATGACTATCTGCAATTTCACTCTGCTTGGATATGTACCTATTTGTATGCGGCAAGGCAAGCGTAGTGTAGGACGCCCTCCAACTAGGTGGAGTGACGATTTGCGAAAGGTCGCTGGTAGACGCTGGATGCGACAAGCCGAAGACAAGTTGAATTAGGCAATTTTGCAGGAGACCATAGTCCAGCAGTGGATATCAATATAGGCTGGTGATGAGGTATTTACTGGTGGTAAGTCTCTTATATGTGAGAGGCCGCCAGGATAGGAAACACTGCAATGTCTATTCCCCCCGCGAAATAGCAGTGTTAATGCACTGTTCTGTTTCGGTTTGAAGGACATTATAGCCAAAGTAACTACTACACATATTGAGACATAACATTTTATGTCTCGGGATGGTCAATCAAAATATAGTTGTCGATTGCTGTAGTTTCATTACGGCCACAATTCTAAAAAAGATACCCACGAATCAGTGAAAATGAATATCCTCCACATTATCAGTATATCATATAAGATCCCTAATAGGTAAATTAATTATCACCGTATCCCAACTTAGTCTTAGTTTTATTTCAAAACAAATTTTAACAATTCCTGCACTAGGGTATAATTTGACCACTTCAATCACTCCAATGGCAAATTTAATTAACCCCACCGGCTATGACATAACCGTCAACCATCAAGCACATCTGCCTCAATCGTCTAAATTGCTCCAAACCTTGCAATTTAGGCCAGCACAAAGTGTCTAACAAGTGCCAAATTTCAGAGTACATTTCCCCAAGCTACCCTATACAACAGTGATTCTCAACCACTGTGCCGCGGCACTTTTGTGTGCCGCCAAATTTCAAAAGTGTGCCGCCAAATTTTGCAAATATATAATGTTAATATTATTAAATTATATCATTTAAAAAGAAAAATATTTTTAACATGAATATGTATTTAAATCCACAAAAAAAATAATTATTTTATTATTTGCTTTGCAACGCGTTTTTTCTTAGTGCCAAATTGTGATGAAGCGGCGTGCATAGCAATAGGAATATGTCTCAAGGCGCTCTTTGTGTGCCGCCAAATTTTGACATCGTTAAATATGTGCCGCAACAAAAAAAGGTTGAGAATCACTGCTATACAAGTTGCATCCGCTATTTCGCTCAACCGACTGGCCCAAATTACTTTGACCTAGTCCTTGTCTTATGTAAAGACATTTTGCAGCGAAGAGTGACCGTTTCTGTCAACATTTTGAAAGTGATAGCGACTTCTCTTGCATTAAATATAGAAAAACAATGCAATCATTGAAATAAAATTATGATTTTTACGGATTTTATCCTGGATTTGGTGCCACCCCGTGACCACGAAAGCTATAAAGTAATCAAAACGTCAGGAAGTTAAAAACTATCAAAATTATACCAAATCCGCGATGAATCCGTAAACAATAGTTTTATTTCAATGTGTAACATTCGCGTAAATCTAAGAAATCATTAAACAATGCAATTATTGTCAATCATTACAATGCTACATTGCTAAACTGTACTGTACAGTATCAACCCATATACATCCCACTGCAGGGCACGGACCTCCTCTATAATCAAGGGTACGATTGAGAATGGATAGGCCATATAGTCCACGCAGACCTAGTGCCGGTTGGCAGCCGTTACATGCTATAGAAATTAGAAATTCTTAAAAATTCGCTGTGATATGCAGATTTCCTGAAGATGTTTTCTTTCGTTAGGGTGTGAGGGCGGGGCAGTCCCCTATACATTCATAAAAATCACAATCAAATAAACATTTTAGAATTTATAAAAACCAACCCTACATAAACGTGTGTCTCTAAACGTATTACTATATCTAAATTCCAAACCTAAATTCCTTACGAGAATACTACACACAACCATATATTATAAACTCCTCATTACTGGGCTACTGGTGTGTTGGTAAAATTGGCTCAAAAACACCAAGCAATAAAAATCAACGCCCTACAGATCCACTGCGCTAGTGCTTAAATATAGGTATCAATGATGGAATACCGTTAGCAAATGGGTGTTTTATACAATGCGAGAACGACACGATTTATCGGAGTGAGTTTTGGTGTTTATTTTATGCTGTGTAGATCGAAATCAGCGTGGTGGACTATATGGCCTAACCACTCTCAATTGTATTCTCGATTGTAGAGTAGGCCCGTGCCCTGCAGTGGCACGTATATAAGCTGATACGGAGATCGAAATGATGATCGAACCATATTTCGAATGCGTAAATCGCAATCAGGTGTATTTGTCGTGCTATTGTATAAAAAATTGCATATTATGGAACAATGATAATTGCCATCAAATCGTTCTATAAATTCTATTACTCAGGGTCTTTACCTATGACACTGGCCCTGGGCACACAAGAATTTGGGGCCCGTTTGAAAAATAAAGAAAAGAAATAATCTTCACATTTATTTACTATGATCATTTCATATTGAAGTTATGTATCAATCTTGTCCGAATTATCGCTCTCAAAGGGATGTAATTTAAGATACTGTGTATGATGTCTCTAGAACTTTCTAGGTTAGCTCATTACATTGGCTCACTAAAATGTTTTTATTAGTGATACGTTTTTTTCTAAAACGATGTATTATTTGCGATTGGTTTTTTAAATGTTTATAGTATTAATCCTTATCAAAATAATTTCGTTTTTAATCTACTTAAAAAAAGGAGATTATGTATTCGATGTATATGTATGTAATTTTGTCAGAGTTGCACAGTTTTTGGATATGTTAGTCTATACCAGCGCCTGAACACGAATTTTAAATTAAAAATGTATGCACGTTTGTATGTTTGTCCACGCATATCTCAAAAAGTATAAGTCGGATTTCAAATATATTTTTGCTTTCAATTAGATATAGTCCAACTTAAGAGTTGTATAAGTTTCATCAAAATCGGTTACTTAGTTTTTGAGATAAAGGGACAGTATTAACGTACCTAATAGAAAAAATATATTTTATAATATTTTTCTGTTTGTCTGCGAAGAACTCAGAAACTGGTTAATGGATTTCGATAAAAATTGGTATGGAGATAGCTGACACCCTCGATTAATAAGGTACTTTTGATCCTAAATTAATTGTTTTGTAAACAATTAATCTAATTTATTGTTTGTGTAAATTAGCGTTCTCACGATTCAATTAGTTATTTATTAGTGGGATGAGGAAGGAATTCAGATATGTATATTTGTTTTTTTATTTATAAAAAATGACATGTGCTAAATGCTTTTAAAAGTTTAATACACTGTTAATAACATTGCCGAAAAAAATAAGTCCTGATAATTTGCAAGTAAACAAAAGTGAGTTTTTAAAAACTATGCCGGGATTAGGCATCTTGACCTTACCTAAAGGTATAGCATGGGACTGGATTACATGCCGCGAGTGACAATGAGATGGGACAGGACGGGCGGGATATAACGGGACGGGAGATAATGAGAAAATAGTGAACAAAAAAAAAATAACAATAACACCCAACAGTCCTGACACCACACTGAGATCGAGTCTTGTGTCGTGGGTATCAGAAACTACAAGAGACTTTTCGGTGTCACAAACACCCAGACCCGAAAGAAATATTTGTGGCCCGCACAAACATTTCTATGGGTGCGGGGATCGAACCCGCGGCCTCTCGTTTCACAGGCGTCGTAACGTCTATCCGACTGTGCCACAGAGACTGTCAAAAGTTTTGATATGAATAATATGTTGCTGATTTGGACTGGATTCAAAATTCAAAAAGGATCTGCACACGGGCGGAGCCAGTTGGGTCCAAGTGTAGAAATAAATAGTTATTGACATTAACTTATCCATAAAGATATCTCCTCGAAAATATTGGTACCGTTGTAATTATTTTGTAATCATTTTAAAATTAATTTATATAGTTATTTATTTGTCTTACTGGCTGTTTTTGAACTGATCATCGGAAAATCTAGTTTACATTTGAGCGAACTCCATAGATCATATCTTTTAAACATCATACAACAGCATATAATCTCAACATTTAATATTTAAATAATAAAGATTTTCCACTGCCAAACCACAGCAAACCCATGGATGTGGTAATTAAGAAAATATGGAAATATGGATTAAACGATTGTGAAGCAGTACACCTGGTTTAAAGAAATCACGCTTTACAGACGTAAAAATAGATAGATATTAGTATCTTAGGAATTATTTCGATTATTTCATATTGAACTGTTTTTTTAAAGTGTAGTTAATGTTTGTCAGTAGCGTAGGTACCTCTATACTATCTGAGGCCCGTGGAAAAATCATCGGATGGGGCCCTCCCTTACTATAAAAAACTTAACTTTATAAATTCTATGAATAATTATCCAAGAATTGGTAAACAATCCAGCGAATTGTTGATTGTATTTTACTAATTTTATAAATCAACAATGTTACATTCCTTCTCTGCTTACGGCATCTCGGGCCGAAGACCCCTTCAGGCCTGAGGCCTTTCAAGCTCGGGGCCCCCTTGGACCGGGGGCCCCCTACCTTGATGTTATACAAATGTTTTTATGATGCATACATACTACCTCCATAGTACGATTATAATTACTATTTCTGTGACAGAGAACACATTCATAGCATTTCACTTTTAGTTTGGAGGGATCTCTTTTAGGATGTGGAGTTATATTATTACTAATCTACTGAAATAGATGATGATTACTTCTTACAAGTTCGTAAATATACGTACATAGGTGATAGGAGTCGTGAAACGTGTGAGTAAATGTGTGAGGAAAATTTTCGGCATGTCTTTTTTTTACACTGGCTTTTCTTCGGGGCCCCCCTGAAGATGGGGGCCCTGGGCACGGGCCCCGTGTGCCCTTAACACTAAAGATGGTAATGCTATTACTGACTGACTGCTCACAATCTAGACTGTGAAAACCAACCTAAAACCTAACCTAATCTTTCTTACTCTGTGGTTATGTAAACGTATTTATATAGAACCCAGGGAAATGGGAATGAAATCGAATATTTTGCATTTCGCGACAAACATTCGCACACACACACAAGATTTCTGTAAATATCTCTTTGTTATGCATATATTTTTGCTCTAATAAAGATACTTTCATCAAGTATCTTTCAAGTATTTTGTATGATGAATTATTTTGTTTATCCTAGGTTTTGTCTTCTACGCTTAAACTGAATCCAAAAGTCGTTCGAGAGGGACAAAACATTCCATAACTAAAATAGGTTTTTAAACTGTTTATCAATAACGCTGTTTGTCTTATCGTCATCTATATTAAGAAAAAACAACTTTTTTCGTGGTCACATAAATTCCTAAAAATGCAATATGTAAACACCTATGACAAAAGATGTCATTTTTGAAATATACAAATTTTAAACATATGCATTGATTAAACTAAAATAAAATCGTGGGGCACGTCCAATATTTACAATTTAATTTAATCAATAAATCTAATTAATCCCAAGGTCATCCAAAATTCATTTAAAGTGAAAAATACATTATCCGCCATTTTGTAGCAGTGGCCATCTTTGACTTTGATTTTGTATAGTACACTGAATTCTACTTGACAAGCCCTTTCATTTGATACCCATATTGATGGGATTGAAAAAATTAAGTTTTCCGCCATCTTGTAGCGGCGGCCATCTTGGATTCACAATAATATTGAATATGGATAGTTATATTGTCATCAGAATCAAAGGCGCATACCAAATTTCAGATCAATCGGTTAACGGGAAGAGGGTTAAATTTCAATTACTAAATTTGACCCAAACAAACGGGGTGAGCTAAATAAAACCGTTTAAAAATAAAACAAACCCAGAGCCCACTTTTATTAGACAACATTGCAACTAATCTAGAGTCCATTTAAGTACTAATATATGCGGCAGGGCTCTGTAGCTTTCTCGAAACAAGGTAGTTATCGCTAAATCATCACTTTTAAGCCTGATTTAAGCCAACACGACATTGCAATAGCATTGAACGAGATATTAATTTGCAAATCTACATTTGATTAGATGTAAATGGATGTTTGATATGTTAAATAGTCGTTGAGTAGATCGGAACGTTATGTGGGACTCACATCACATGGGATGTTATGAACGGGACAACAATCCCACGCAAGGATAGTGTAACTGACTCGTGGGCTTATGAAACAATTTGATATGATTTTCCTTACGGTATAATTGGAGTTATTTATGGATCATTGCTTTGTTCGTGCCGATTATGTAGTATCTTTGAAATAGACGATCATGGTATTGTGGGGGTTTGAAATTTTGTTAAAAGACTTAAATTGGGTTATGTTGTTCATCTTTGGGTATTTATATTTAGATATGTATTAAGATCAATCGTATTCTCTATTGTAAATGAGCCCCGTGCCCTGCAGTGCCCTGATACAGATGTATTAAAATTACCCTACTATATTTTTCGATTTGATATATGATAATATTGGGAATACATGCACCATTCAAGTTTCAAACTAAACGTGATCATAGCACAAGGTCTAACATAAAAAAATATATCAAATACCTTCCCAGGCTGGGTCATTTAAAGATATGCTATTTCTGAGTAACTCGTGGAGTTTTGCTGCCCGGTATGAAATGTTGGTTGACTCTGTCAATCCCCTTACAGGAGTTGCAGCGATTTATATATATGAGGGAAATAGTTTCTAGTCGTATTTTGTACGCGCGTGAATCCGTCACAAACTTAGCCGCTATTTTTATCCTCTTATTATCAATTTAAATGTTGAGAGTTTGTCTCAGACTATTTAAAGAAAAAATAAAGTAGGTGAAAAGTTCAACATCATGCATTAAAACACATTCATAACCTACAAACAGAATAACAGTTCTTATAAACCTTCCGATAACATCGCATCATACAGTATAAATGTATTCACTTGCCGAAATGAATTAGTAAATCGGCGACGACATTCCCGATGCGTCCAGCAGCCGGCGCGGAGTAAAAAGAGCCGCGACAATGTCTAATTTATTTATGAGAATCAGGACTCGGGATACTCACAATGCTGCTTAGAATTAGGGCTGCCACCCCGCACTATAGGGTATGGATACTGCTTTGAAAAGAAATGTGAATTAGGGCTACCACCTTAAATTACAGAGTATGAAGGCGGGAGTATTGTATTAGATATAAATAAAAATAAATACACCCAACAGCCACATACATAGACCTGACCCCACACTAAGATCAATTTTTGTTTCCTGGGTATTGAGAATTACAAGACTTTTTGGTCTCACTAACACCCAGACCCGAAACAAATATGGCCTCATCATATAAACATTTGTTTGGGTGCGGGGAACGAACAAGCGACCCTCGAAAATGCTTGTGAAGAGCTGAAGTTGATATATAAGAGTGAAGTTTATATAGTATTTCTTCAATTTGTAAGATTGATTGCATTTGAACAGGCAATTTCTTTCCGTGACTTCAACTGTTCTGTGATAACGTCATTACTGGATGAAACTTATGATATTTTATTTTATTGAATATTTTTTTATAACTTATGTAACTGTGGAATTGTTTGCCGTGTGTTTCCTCCTTCCTACAATCCTGGATCCTTCCACCGTAGTGTGAAGAGGCATTTTAGCAGGCCGGCATAATTGTATCGAGTGACATGGGACAGCCAGCTGATGCCATTCGATATTTGCCTCAACGGCATTTGCGCTTAAAATCAGGTGCAGTGCAGTCATTATGCCGGGCCAGTATAAAAAAACTACTCTATGAAAAATCAACGATTAAAGTCTAAACATAATACGCAATGACACAGTAGTTAGTGATATTTCCACCGTATTTTCGACCATGTGGATTTTACGGTCATATTCTCGGAACTAAATAACTTTCACCGGAAAACAAGCCAACAGTAATAAATTATTTTAAAGTAAATTTCATTCTGTATTCACTTTTATTTGAGTTTCCTTGTTCCGTTTCTGTTCTTACACCTTATCAGATTTTAGTTGTTCTAGGTTGTGGAATAATTTGACGCCTGTCTCTCGTTAATCTATCAACAGATAAAAATAAATAATATGTAATTATAATAAATACACCCAACAGTCACACATAAATAAAAGACTAAGTTTGAGTCTTGTGTCGTGGGTATCAGGAACTGCGAGCGACTTTTCGGTCCCACAAACACCCAGGCTCGAAACGAATGCTTGTAGCTTAAACAAACATTTGTCCCGATGCGGGAATCGAACCCGCGACATCTCGTTTCATAGCCGGCGTCTAACCAGCTGCGCCACAGAGGCTGTCAGATAGGACCGTTCTAAAATCTCTAAAACGATCGAAATTCTTAAGCAGAGCTTTCAGGTGTGCATTAATTGATTACACTTTTGTCGAAGTCATAAGTGTGTGCTTTGGGCTCTAAAACATGGGATCCATAAACGCACAGACAAATTTACCAGTTCGACACTTTTCAAATATTACGAACTGCTACAAAAACCCTCGGGCATTAATTGTGATGTTGGTAATGGTTTCATTATAATTCGTTGGTTTCAGACGCGGGTGGCAAGCAAATGTTTGAGAATTCCATACAGTTATTCCCATCGGGTACTATTGTCAAACAAGTGAATAGCTAAGCAATTTTTATCTCTGTATATGGCTCTGTTCACTAGTCTATCACTCATTGATTGTGGTATCCCCCACCATCCCAAAACAGACTTAATGTAAATCAATGACGTAATATAATGCATTGTGCATACGAGCCGTGTAATTTTTTAATCGATGGAGGATTGTCAAGCGTTCATTAACTTTTCCCGTATTTGGAGGCAGCGCTTGTGCAACCAGCTTAAAGTTGAGCCGCCGGGAGCGTGTTAACTGCCTCAGCGTTCAACTTGCCTGATAATTCATTAATCGATGAGCCCGTCACTCAATTGATTACCACAGCTGATATTTCATCACGGCTATTTACATATTTACTCTGATTAACAACAATCATCACGCAATAATCATTCTTAAGTTTTAGTTCAGAAGGCGGTGTTTCATCTACATCTTGCCGGAACGTTTCCGTTTCTAATCTAGATAAAATAATAGGTCCGAATGAAACGTGTTCACAATTATAGGTCTTCGCAAAGATGGATACGGGTTTTGTCTTTTCGCTATCCTAACATTGCTAATTGATTTAATTACACGCCTAGGTTTGTAGAAATTGATTTGAATGATGGCTTTTATGAAAATGGGCAGTTATTTGTTGATGCCCTTCGTGTGGGTTCGCGGTTTGGGATGACTGATTACTTAGTTATGGCTAAACGTTCGAAGAAGAGCCAATAGGTTTAGGAATTTACCTTAAAATTTAGACCAGGAAAAAGTCTCAAGTGATGATACGCGGACAAGATTAAGTGCGAACAACTAACTGTTTATTTAATGTTAGCTATCTTTACAATATAAGTATACTATTATTGCTACAAATTAAATATCTGATGCTCTTTATTCGAATAACTTATGGCTGGGTCAATGGAGAAATTGAAGATCCTCCAATGGACTTTATTTTAGAAGTCGTAATAAAACGTCTCTTAAAATGTATTAATCGAACAATATATAAGCATTACATCGTTTTACATCTAAATGCACAAATATATTTAGCAAACTTTATTTAAATATAATCAAGCGATAGTAAACTAGAAAACATAGGTGGCGCTCATAAACACAAACCTTATGAAGTATTATAATGTAAGATATAAAATAACAGGAACATAAACCGAGCCAGCGATAGTAAGACGTAGATTTACACTGATATGCGTCAACAGTACTTCGATGTCCGTATTCCGTTCGATTTCTACACGTCCCGCGTCAAATGTAATTGAATTTATGCCCCGTCGGAGTAGGATTCCAACAGAATTAGGACACTTGTCATTGTGTTCTGTAAATCTTGCGGTTTCTCTTATATTGCATGTTTTATTATATAGTCTGGGCTATGAATATTAATTTGTAAGTGTTTATGCGGATACGTGAGCTTTAAAACTATTGATTTGTTATGGCAGAACCTGCACAATATAACATGTAAATATGCAATAATCTAGTGAAGGTAGCTAATCTTTATCTCCGTATTCTATCACTCATAGCAAAAATGGATAACTTTCAAAAGCGCTTTTTGGTATACTTATCCTGAATTATCGTTTTATACCACATTAGTATAAGCCTGAATTTTAGCAAAGTCCCGTCCTCAAAAATTGCCGCTTGGGAGCAAAACTATAAATAAGCTTAACCACGATATCAAAAATATATATCTTTAGACCACAATCGACTCATTTTTCCTCTTCTATTTGTTGGTAGCCCGTCCATTAATCCTCATAACCACTCAACCGTTAATAATGATCATTTGAACGGAAAAACCTACCAAAATTAAATGCAATAAACGCAGAAAGAGATATTATGGTAATCTCGTGATTAACTCGATGGGCTTCTAGGGAGTTGGCGGCGCGCAACTTATCATTAACTTTTTTCACATCTTCATTATTAGATGTTTGTTGAGCGCCATTTTTTTCCTTGCTAATCATTTGAGTGTTTTTTTACCTCATAATCATTGCGCTCTGGTGCTTTCGACGTTTGATGGCTTTATCATCTGAGGATTGATTGGCTAGGCCGGATTTCGTTATTGTTTTGAGAGGCTTTGGAAATGTGTATTTGTAACAATAGAAATGTAGCATGGATTGGACAGAAGTTATGATAGATTTCTTTTAACGACCACGACTTGTTACCTTTTGACTTTTCATCTACGATGATGTAGACAAAATATTAAGGAACCTCGGATGAAATAAATTGCATGAAATAAAAAATTTACAAAGTAAATTTTAAACAATTCCTCAGAATTTTCGCCATGATACAACCAACTAAAACACTTCCACAACAAAAACATTACTATGAAAATGTATCGCTTTTGAGCTTGTTACTACAAAATTAGTACTCTTATAATTTTAGGTAGTTCTGAGTCCGCTATTGACGTGTCAGTAATTTTATTCATGTAATCGGTTTATTGCTCTCGTAATAAAGCAATCTGCATACGAAATTCAGAATCAATTTTGAGCTAATTTTCGAACCTACCGCCGCGTTTTGGGAATGTCGGCATTTTCATTATTTGCAAAAGGATGTTAATCCATTTTCGGCATGTTATCCCTATATTAGAAGATTTCAGAATTTAACGATATTTTAATTGTTTGTAAGAGTCGCAAACAACATTATTATTTCGGTAAAAAGTTTATTTATTCAACACTTTCTCCCGCCAAACAACAGTGTCAATGCATTGTTGTGTTTCGGATTGAAGGACATTGTAGCTAGAGTAACGACTGAACATATTAAGAATTAACACCTTATATCTCACGATGGCGAGCACAGTGGAATGCTCAAGGTGTTGTTTGGTTTTGCTACTGTTCATGAGCTATCATATTACTTCCCATCGGGAGAATGGCATACTCGTCCCGCCATTCTATGTAATAAAAATAAATCTATATGGCCATTTCGAAATGACTATACCGCACCTGATGAATAGTTCATTTCTGTTGAGATTATTATCCTGTATCAGTTGATATTACTGTGTAGGCTTACTAACTTGAAGTCGCTACAAACTGTGATAGTTGCTGTCGTGATAAGATTATCTAACCATCAACATCGGCACTACTAATTAATCAATTATTATAAGTTATTAATTGAACTGCTCTGAATTCAACTAAGCTACGACTCGTATATAATCACTGTATTGTAAACTTGTTTTGAAAAGAGCAATGCTAGAGTTATTGGTCGTCCTTCTATTGCGAAAACAGCCTCGTGAACTGGGTGGTAGTGAAAAAAGAAAATGTCTGAATCAATAAATATTCATTTCCACTCAGAACCTTGATCTTTTCATCAAAATAATCTAGGTCAAGTACGTCTTCACCATAAATTTCTCTATCGGCAACCGAACCTCCAACTATCGCTTCTCAACCGCCTACCCGCTGCGCATTTAAAACATTACTCAACGTAAAGTAATCGAAGTTCAATATTACAATGGGTTGATTTATTTTATTATCACCATACACAATTTATATGTTGTTACGGTGCGATAGTTCATTCCGTCCATTTGTCATCGATACGGAACTACGCGTGTATCATAGACAATAGTTTTTGTTTCTTTAAATATGTGCGTAATGGGTAGTTTGGTTTGTTTAGACGGTTCTTGTTTGAGGTTAAGATGACGTATATATCCACTGGTTCGAAAAGCGAATCAGGATTTTTGCTTAGTATCTGCTGTACATAAAATGTTAAATATTCTAACGAATTAATAAATTTGTTGCTTCGCGTTGGTTGTCTTCGTCTTCGTTGCAAGTGTACAAACTTCATAATCCATTTTAGAATAATATAATTTAAATTTAAAGCAGTGTGAAATCGAGAATTATTCCAAGGCACTCTAAATTTAGAATCTACAAATTGTAAGATGATGTTGCAAACTTCGTCCCCTGAACATTTTTTATTCAATTTCGACGCAATATTAAGTCTACCAACATATAACAGTCCAGCATGATAGATTAAGACCTTACCTATAAAACAAATCAGTGGCCATCGCCAATACAGTTCTATCATTAACTTTATTTGTCAGACTCTTGGACTACTGAAGATTTTCTCCCAAAGATTTGCCACGCTGACGTCACGTCTCACATTGTTAGCAATACAAATAATGAAAAAAAAGTAACAAGGCAATTCCAGCGTTACGCCGGGGGCCATACACCGGTTGTTAAGGAGGAGGGAGCTAATTTTGATAAGTATCTGCTTGAAGGCCGATCGGCTAATCAATTTGGACTGTCTGGGTGGCGAGTGACGAGTGACGTTAACATTTTCATCCGTGTATTGTCTTCATTTAGATGAATTGTGTGTATTCATTTAGAGATTATGAAGTCAAGTAAATCTGGTCGCACACATGACTTCAACGATGTATAAATGGAAGGAAATTATATCATCAGGTCTTTTGTCAAGAGCTTCTATGCTATATGAATTTCGCTGACAGGTAATCGAACAACGTGATGAAATAGTATGATCTTAACCCTTGTAGAGAATCAAGCAATAAGCGATACGACCGCTCATAGAAGTAAAACCAAACTGCGCCATGAATAATAAAGCAATGCTTCACATTCCACTGCAGTCGCCATCCTGGCACATAAGATGTTATGTTTCAATTTGTCCAGTAGTTACTCTGGCTACAGTGTCCTTCAAGCCGGAACAAAACAAACATCTGCTGTTTGGCGGGAGAAATAGACATTGCGGTGGTACCTACCCATGATATGATTTGGTCAGTGAAAATATGTATAGGATAGAGAATTTTGAGATTGAGATATAATATATTATACACATAATATAATAATATAGGTATAATTTACAATAATTAATGTTCTATTTTTCCAGGTACGTTCAATTACATTTAATTCGTCGCGTCGTAAATCGCAAGAGGTAAGTCCTATTTTCATCAAACTACTTTTGAAATATTACAGCTGTGAGCTGAATTATGATATTCACAGCAATTGTTCTTATATTTAATATTTAAGTAAACTTTAGGACAACCGAATATACGTATATCAGAGGCTACATATTGGTTATAATAAGATTAATAATTATAATAAGGTTCTCTTGTGATGAATATGGGAAAATGCGATATTAATAAAATAATTGTTGTTGTTGATCAAAATAAAATTATGGACAGAAGTCGTCAACATTTCGTGTAAACAGTAAACAGTGGCATCGATCCTAAAATGTTGTGAACCCCAATCGTAACGAAGCTGGCTTGATAGTAAATCCGTTTTTCTGTCGCCCGATCGCTTTTAAACTGGAATTTATACTTTTAATCTGACTAAGTGAATATTCCGCTTTTCTATTTTATCATTGTAAGCTATAAATCTTAGAAAGCCGAGTAACAAGTAACAGGGCTAAGTAAAACTTTGAGAACGATTTCGAAAAGCCTCGCGTATTTATTAAGAAACCATAAGTCTTTCACGGGAGCTTGGAGTGTTGCAATTAAGGAGTTGAATAATTGTCGCTTTATTTGCTGATTGTTTTCAATATCTCCTGAATTTAAATCAACCATATCTTTAATAGCCTGTAGGAAAATGCACATGCTTTTTATTATATTACATAGTTATTACTGAGACACAGTATGTGTGGCAGCATGCCACACATACTGTACTTATAACAATACAGTTTCTTGCGAATTTCTTGTATAAATTATTTCTTCGGTGACCCTCATCGCCTTATGTAATTTAATAGCCTGTATCAGCCCATATACGTTTCAATGCAGGGTACTTGCCTCCTCCACAATCGAGAGTACGATTGAGATTGGTTTGGCCAGTATAGTCCAACATGCTGGCCTAGTGCGGGTTGCCGAACTTAACATACCATAGAAATTCATACATATCATTATGGTATGTAGATTTCCTCACGATGTTTTCCTTCATCGTTTTAGTTAGTTTAGTTTTATATAAAATTATCTTAAATCGATCATAATGTAATACAAACGCACCCAAAAAACACGCGGCATTCACCCAGTGAACAACAAAGTTACACACACCACTAATTAGTGCTTAATATAAAATAATCACGTGCACCATCGGCCCAAAGAAAACTTGCTCAAACCAATCGGTACATTTGTACTGGACCGCCAGTTTTTATTTTCCAAAGCGTAGAAAGAGATGCAAGATACGATTTTGCACAGCTCCGTCCCGTTTCCACAACGTCTGAATTTAATTTCACGGTGTTCATGTGTTTATTTTTTCGCTTCAGCCCGACAAGAAGTGTTTTACGAATATGGTGTATGTTCTTAGAATTGTGTTCGCGAATTCGCCGTGCTCTGGTTTGAATGTGTGTTTAGAATTGTCTATATCGACCCATATACCGGGTATCTCAAGACTGCTACCGAAAACGAAGCCGGGTGGTAGTTTTAGTGGCTACAAACACAATGCAATTAAAAATTTCGCATAGAAACGCGACAATTATTTTTTATGATTTTTTAAATATCGTCATTTTTGGGTGGTAAATCCATAGTTTTTGCTAAAATAAGCATTTAAACTCTCTTATATCTTAGAGTATTTATAAATTAAAGGGTATACACTATTATTTTAGGAAAAAATGTATTTACCACCAAAATATGGCAATAGGAAAAAAATTACAAAAAAAAAATTGTCGCTTTTTTTTGCTACTTTTTCTATTGCATTGTGTCTGCAGTGCGATTCACGTAACTTTTTGACGCGCCGATCAAGTTGCGGTGCGGTTACAATTAAGTTTACGCTTTGGTACAAAATGGTATTCTTGTAAGTGTTTAGCTGCGCGTGAACTGCGCGTGAGCTGCGCGTCAACTGTACGTCAGATGTATGAAATTTGTTTGAGATTGACATATACGCGCAGCAGTAGAATACGCTAAAACGTTTGCGTGACGCGAACTTCACGCGAGCGTATTTGACAGCGGTTGTCAAAATTACGAGAATACGAAAAGGGCTGTTTTGATCGAAACTTAACCGCAACTGCACTGCAGCTGAACTTATTAAATTACGTGAATCGCACTACTGAAGTCGCTTAAACTACCACCCGGCTTCGTTTTCGGTAGCAGTCTTGATATACCCTGTATGTCCCACTGTTGGCCATGACTGACCATAGGGGTCAGTCTGTGGCGGAGATTTTAGTCATGCAAATTAACCTAGTACAAGTTTGATGATTTTGACGTAGGTTTATTCGTTTAAATTTCTCGAAGAATTTTCATATTAGTACTGCTAGTACGACTATACTCGTATGTTACATTTAAGTAAAAATTGTGTAGTAGAATCGCAAGTTTTTAAATCCATTAGATTAGTCGAAATTTCAATCCTTTCATCAAGTTTTTTGCTAACCATAGGTATTTATTTCGGACGTCGACTACAGGTGGCGTAGAAAAGTTTATCTAATATACTCTATATCTTCGTATACGCCTATTTCTTTATAAGAATATCGGCAGCATATAAAGTAAACTCATATTTAGCTAGTGAATGTTAAAGTTTCCCTAAATCACAAGGAACGAAATTTTTCCACGGTACAATACAATTACGATACTGATCTGATAAAACAGCAATACAATACATATTCGATCAACAATCGCGAATTGTATTACCAATATCAACGCACGTCATTCATAATTACCCGACGTATGGGTGGTAACCTTGCCAAATTAATGCGTCACGCCACCATTCGGGAGTGGTGTCCGATCGAATCAGCCGTCCTTGTGGAGGCATCTACACAATTTGGCAGCATTATAAATCTCAATCAATCCGCGTTACTTAATGCTGTCAATGCAGATCTAGAGGCGAGTGAAAAGTGCGTTGAACTGCCATTGGTTTTATTGTATGTGTTTAACGATTTGTCATTCGAGTGTTTGCTATTCAATGCGTCAGTATTCTTTTACAATGTAGTTAGGGATTACAATGAGTTCGTAATTGAAGTAAAGTCCAGTTAGATTATCCAACGACGCAAGATGGTTGTATCTGGCTGGTTCACAAAATTGTTGTATCCTCGAGAACGTAAACAGACGTTGAAGAGGACCAAATTTCGTTTTTCCAACCCACGATACAATGATGAATGAAACTTTATATCCCGAGTTTGAAAGTAAAGAAAAACATTATCTCCTAATACAGGAGTAGTAAAAGGACAACAGGTTGATGATTATATAATTGCTAAAGACTTGTTACAGTGACACTTAACTACAGAAGTTAAGTCGACTCTATAGGGACCGTAACATTAGAAGATTAGCTGAGCTACCACATTTCATTCGATCAGCCGCATTGTCTTAAAACACTCATATGTAAGAACATACGAGTGCCTTGCCTCATGGAACTATATCGATATATGACTTATATTTTATTACTATCAACTACGAGATGAATTTAATTCCCACAGCACCCGAAATAAATAAATTGTTCATTCGAACATTTGTCTCAATACTGGGATCGTCATCGCAATATAATTTCACAATTAGCTGCCTAGCATTTCCAATGATTTATTTAATTTAAATGTCAATTCGCTCAGTATCTACAAAGTAATAATTCTGAAAGTCATTTGCTCAATTTTCGACATTGCCTCCAATAGATAACCTGAACGAGATATGAGGAAATGTCATGAGAACTTCAGTATATGGTATAGACTTGTCTGTCTGTCTGTGTGGTCGTTTGGTTGTAAGCCGCCCACTCTTGACTCAAACGTCTCGTTTATGATTTAGGAGGGCTGTAAAGCGTTTGTTATGGGTTCAACTAATTATCTCGCGAAATATGTGTAAGTTTATTTTATACGAGTAATTGCTTAATATGGTGATATTGTTCTTATACTAAATTCTTATAGCTAATTAGCTTATGACGTTATCCTAAATTGGCATTAAACGAAAGATTCAACATTTTTGACGATTCTGAACCAGTAGGTAAACATTAACTACAGATGTATTTTCCAATGTTTTTTTTTAAATACTAGATATTTTTTTGCTATCGTAGATTAAAATTATGTCTGTGGCCCATAAAAATAATCCGTACGAAGATCAAAACCACAGCCTAGGCTGAAGGAAGCTTAGCATAAATATTAAGTTGGTAAATTTTTCAAATAAACCAGATCAAAATAACAAGACAATGTTAAATAAATAAATACACCCAACAGCCACATATGTAGGTACTCATGACCTCATCAGAAACTGAGAAACACTTTCAGCCATACAAAACCAGATCCGAAACAAATAGTTGATTTAACATTTGTCTCGTTGCGGATTGAACCCACAGCATCTCGTTTCGAATCCAACTGCGCCACAGAAGCTGTTAAATAAATTGTACAAGTATATAATACAGCAGCTACATAAGACAAAGAAGTGAGACCTACCCTACCTACCTAGTTTGGTTTCACCACAAATTTCTAATGTAATAAATAAGGTTTTGAGTAGGTGTCGACTCAGCTCCGATGTAGATTTCATCTGGCATTAATGTTAATGAATCTATTTGCTTGACTTTGTTTATGTTATTTATGTGCCAGGTAACATGGGAATCTGAAGGGACCTTTAGCGAATGCAGTAGGACTGGTGACAGGTGGATATTACTCGTTTAGGCTGAAGATCTTACTCGATACTGATATGTTACATGATTTTCATAAATCCTTGTGCTGAAATTGAATATAAATGAGAAAAATTAAATATGTTGTTGAGAGTTCCGAATTAGAAGAACTGTTTCAAGAAGTTTAGGAGTAGGTGTGAAGAACGTCTTCTTCGGAAAACGTCTTTAAGCAAGGATTATGGTATCTTACAACTTTTCCCGTGTTTCTAAAAATGAAAAGGAAAACACACATTAAGTAAAGTAGGCAACAACAGTACATCCATAAAATGTAACTTCTTCAAAGCCCAATGACAACGAAATTAGGAAAGAGCAAGAGAAATGTTAACAAAAGATTTTCTTTTGTTTTTACTTTAAACATCTGTCTTCGAAAAATTATCCAACCGCGACAAAAGCCACATAAAGCGCACTTCCTATCATAGATATCAAACAGAGAACTTTAACGTTGACAACTTTACAAAACATTGATATCTATAAACGTTCAAATTTATATGTACAGCGTTTATGTTTTGACAAAAATGCGCGTGGGTACATTTTGTCGGACAAACGCTTAGGTTACATGAACGACGAGTGAAAACTACGCCGGCCCCATGAATCCAATTTATAAGAAATGATACATAAAATTTAAATAAAATCGCATCTAAATTCAAACATTTTTTGAAACAAAACATGAATGTCCGGATTGAAGTAATTGGACCACGCGCGTTGGGTTTTGTCGGATTTTCTAATCATAAAATACTCTCCCTCCAAAATGCTAAACTTAAGCGTGTATAGGCTTGAGCATACAATAAAAGATCCTTTGAACTAGAACTAAATATTATTTCAGTTTATTTTTTATCGACTTATTGGTTTACTAAACCATACTCTTTTCGTTGTAGTTATTTTATAGCTGAGACATTTACTTAGTATAAAAACCAAGCACATCTTATTGGATAGGAGCCTCCTATATAAATAGCACTCCATTTTTTAAATACTTTTATAACACTCTCAAATTATAAATATTACGATAGATTCCCTCCCAACTTAACCTCCCAATTAAAATATTTTCATAATAATGATGTCTGTCTAAAAATATTTATTTCATTAAATACATTTCTTATTAAATATTATTTTAATTCTTGCACTAGTTTCTTTACTAAAACCCTTAACACAAAAATAAGATCTTACTATCCGAATGTCCTTTTATAGGACACAAATAATTATTGTACTAGTGTCTCTCCCAAAAACCCTTCAAAAACATATAAAAAGTTTTTACCGATTATCCATTTATAGAATGCAATTGATGGCACCCTACTGTCGCAGTATCGCCCCGGGTGTCGTACAATAACCATCCACTACAATGTGGATCTATGATGACTTTATTATTTTATTAAAATGTAAATTGTTGACAAGTGGATACTTGGACCTGTTCGGGATGTGACTCCTGGGTTGTCAGGATTGGTTTAATTCTTTCTTTCGCTATTATTCGTTTATGTGTGATCAACAAGAATTTCTTTCTGGTCAATGATGTTTTTCTGAACGATAAGTCAGTCGTATTTTTGGATACCCGCGACACAAGAGGTACAGAAGAAGATATAAGTAATAAGACCTTAGTACGGAGTCAGGACTATGTATGGATGTTGGGTATACTTAACTATTACCTTATATCCGAATTGAGTCCTAACAATACCCATTTAGCTTAAATTCAGAAATAGCGAAACATTGTCCACGTACACATGTATGTTGGTATGTAAGGCGTACGAATTTTTTTAATATAAAAATTTTCTATATTAGTATATAGAAAATTTTAATATTAAAAAAATTAAAAATAAATAAATTTTAATATTAAAAAGCAGATGTATTTCTAGGTTGCAATTCTAGTGAATTCTGGCCAATGTAATTTCACAGCATTTAGAATTAAAGTCTTGCACAATAACGGGATCATAAAAAAAAACCTTCCTTAGAGTGCCATAATTTGTATATATTTAATAATTTGTATATGATTAAAATTTCCGATTTATTATTTTAGTATCACGAGGTTTAATTACCTTGAAGAATATATTATTTTGATAAGAACATAACAAGCATTAAATAATACAACATTTTTCTAACTGATATTATCAACTTTGGTTGAAAATGTTGGTCCTTGGCAACCCTAAACAAAGTCCTGTCCGGTTTGCCGCCCAGTAAAAGTTGACCTGTTGTAAAAGTAAATTAAGTGACATAATTAATACTTCATAGTTTTTATTGGATCAAATCTGTTGGTTTTGTTGTTTAGTTGACATACGATTTGATTAAATTGGTCTCTTTCATTTATATACTTTTTTAATTTTTTTGGAATTATAATAGACTCATAGTTCATTGAATTTTATGAAAACATTCTTAGAGTTGTACTTTTTCTTTTATTTACTTGTCGTTTTAATAATCAAACTCAAAAATTATTATCAGCTTCATAATACATTGTTGTAATATTGCTTTTTCAAGTTAGTGTTTGCTAACAAAACTGATTTATTTCCTTCTTAGAGATTGATGAGATTATTTCATTATTTTTTGCACCTTTCAGACTTATAATTTGATAACTTTGTATCGGTCTGACTCTGCTCTCAAAATTATCCAGTCGTATTTTAAATTTTAAATTCCCAATATATATATATATTTTTATTTATTCATTTGCCACATAACACTACTTTTACAGGTTAAAACCTAATACAGTAGTATCGATAATCTTATAACTATATAAAAATATAGTACATTCCCTAATTCTAGAATAAAACGCCACACCTTCAACCCTAAATTCCATACATCTTTCCGCTACATATCTTTAAATACAGCCATAAATAAAATAAACGCTTATACATCTCGTCTAAAATAGTTAAAAACAAATATACAACACTTTACAAAAACGTACAATAATTACATACATTAAATAAAACCCACTAATAAATCAGTGGAACTCGTAGTATCCACAATAATATGTAATTTGGGGAATACGCCGTATATTTTTCTGTGACGTGTGGTAATCATCATATACTACGCACATACATCACTTCAACTTAATTTGGTTGACTAGTTTTAGAATGTGGATTGGTTCGTGTTAGCTTGATGATAAAATTCAACTATCTCTGAACTGTTAGATATGAGAGAAAAGGACTATGCCACAATGAATTAGCCTACTGTTAGCTCGGCCGAAGACCCGAGAGCCGAGTTAATCCGACACTTTAGCGATGATATCCCGGACATCAGCCTGTTTGAGATTGAGATGGCCCTGAAACAACTTAAAAACAACAAGGCGCCGGGTGAGGATGGAATCACTTCAGAGCTTCTGAAAACGGACGGAACGCCGATACTGAAAGTCCTTCAGAGGCTCTTCAATTCCGTTCTCCTCGAGGGCTCAACGCCGGAGGCATGGAGCAGGAGCGTGGTGGTACTGTTCTTCAAAAAAGGTGATAACACTTTGCTGAAGAACTACAGGCCCATCTCGCTCCTGAGCCATGTCTATAAGTTGTTTTCGAGGGTCATCACAAATCGTCTCGAACGCAGGTTTGATGACTTCCAGCCTCCCGAACAAGCCGGTTTCCGAAAAGGCTTTAGTACCATAGACCATATTCATACGCAACGGCAGGTTATACAAAAAAACGAGGAGTATAACTTGCCGCTTTGTTTAGCGTTTGTGGACTATGAGAAAGCCTTTGATTCGATCGAGACCTGGGCTGTGCTACAGTCTCTTCAGCGGTGCCACATAGACTATCGGTACATCGAAGTGTTGAGGTGTATATATAATAACGCCACCATGTCGGTCCGAGTACAGGATCAGAGCACGAAGGCTATTCCACTAGAGAGAGGCGTGAAACAGGGAGATGTCATATCTCGGAAACTGTTCACTGCCGCGCTGGAAAATGCCTTCAAGCTCTTGCAGTGGAAAGGATTCGGCATCAACATCAACGGCGAGTATATTACTACCTTCGATTTGCCGACGATATTGTAGCCTTGACAGAATCGCTGGAAGACCTTAGCACTATGCTCGAAGACCTTAATCGAGTCTCCCAATAGGTGGGTCTTAAAATGAACATGGATAAAACGAAGATCATGTCGAATATCCATGTTGTGCCCACCCCTATTGGAGTTGGGGGCTCGACTCACGAGGTTGCAGACGAATATGTCTATTTAGGACAAGTGGTCCAGTTTGGCAGGTCCAACTTCGAGAGAGAGGTCAATCGTCGAATCCAACTCGGTTGGGCAGCGTTCGGGAAACTTCGCGACGTCTTCTCTTCCAAAATACCTCAGTGCCTAAAATCGAAAGTCTTCGATAGTTGTGTGTTACCAGTGATGACATACGGCACCGAGACGTGGCCTCTCACTGTGGGCCTCATTAAAAGGCTCAAAGTCACTCAACGAGCCATGGAGCGGGCTATGCTCGGTGTTTCCCTACGAGATCGAAACAGAAATGAGGAGATCAGTAGGAGAACCAAGGTTACCGACATAGCCCATAGGATTGGCAAGTTGAAGTGGCAGTGGGCCGGGCACATAGCTCGTAGAACCGATGGCCGTTGGGGCCGAAAGGTTCTTGAGTGGAAGCCACGTACAGGCAAGCGAAATGTCGGACGCCCGCCTACAAGGTGGACCGACGATCTGACTAAGGTTGCAGGAAGTCGCTGGATGCAGGCCGCTTACAACAGGTCATTGTGGAGATCCTTGGGGGAGGCCTATGTTCAGCAGTGGACTTCCTGTGACTGATATGACGATGATGATGATGACAATGAATTAATAAAAAAATTCAGGGCACAGGCCTACTCGAGAGAGCCATTGAGAACGGTTAGGCCATATAATATAATGTTAAGGAATAGAATCTGATAAATCTAATATATAAAATTCTTCTGTCACGGGGTGCGTAATCGAACTCCTCCGAAACGGCTTGACTGATTCTCATGAAATTTTGTGAGCATATTGAGTAGGTCTGAGAATCGGCCAACATCTATTTTTCATCCCCCTAAATGTTAGGGGTAGTCCACCCCTAAATGTTTTTTTTATTTTTTAGACAAAATTTTTAATTTCAATTTTTTTATGATACAACATACAAAAATACATACAATCCTCAATTTTCACCCTTCTACGATCAACCCTTATTTTTTAATAGCCATTTTAGTAATTTAATCATTTTCTCTCCGGTCGAAAACTGATCAATCGTCATTTAATTAGTTATCCCCGCCAGATGTCTACAGGTGTCACTTCTGACCCAGTAAACAGCACGGAGTAGGGATGAGAACGAAGCCGGTCTCCTGTTTCTCTCACACAATACGATTATTGTTTATGCATCAAGTGTAGTAGTAACGTTGACAATTATTATTTTGCTATCTCAGTGTAACTCTCATATTAAATTTTAATAATTCCTATTTTATATATAAGATGTATATGGATGTTTATGGAGAGAAGGGACATAAAGTAAAATAGAATCGAAGGTACGGGAGAGGGCTGGGATAGATGACAGATTTGTTAGGACGAACTGTAAATGCACGTTATAAAACGGGATGGATAATAAAGAGAAGGGACGGGACGGATTGGGAAGAGACTGAACAGGCGGATGAGACGGGATTGAGCCGGACAGTAGGATAGCTACGTCAAGTTTAGGCATACAAGAGTTTATACGAAAAACAACATGTATTTGGTGTGGAGTGAAATCAAAAAATATATGCACCCAGGCGAAGCTGGGTCGGGCCGCTAGTAAGATATATAAATTCTTAATCTCCAATCTTTAAGTTCTGAAAGCACAAAAAGCTTATTTAGCCGACAATCTTATTTACGTCCAAATTGTTAATGTATGTGATAATTCAAGCTAAAATTTTCTTAATTTGTCCATGTCAATTTAAGATTTTGTTATATATGCTAGAATTCCTCAGGTTACACGTGGAAAACATGAATGAAGCCTCAGAATGCGTTTTATTTTTTAAATATTTTTAGTTCTAAATTTCGCCACATGCAAATAGAAAATACATAACTTATACCAATAAAAATACCACCGATTCACTGACAAACAAATATACTGAATATACATATGTAGCAGACATTTGATCTGTATGTCCAGTAATTATATGTGTTAGCTTATATCTTAATAAATCACTATAATTAAATCCACTATTATTTATATTACAATATCGATATTCATATTGATCCTCCATGCGTTCATAAAAAGAAACATTCGATTCGTGAGAGAGTGACAGCGGTGCTTGCTTGTTCGAGACGTCGTCAAGGCTTGGGAGATAGATATTATTTTATGGAGATAGAAATTATTTTATTATGAAGGCGATGTGATAATTTGCATAGAAATATTTATGTAAGTACATACAGGAACATATTTTCTATTTTTTTTTGTGTCCAGTGTCATTAAAAGGAATAAAATGTATTAGCGTTCAAAGTTTAATGACTAGTTTGATTTACTAATCCCTATATTCTGAACTGCGTGCAACAGTTCAGAAGTGGGATCGCAAGAGAATTCTTATAATTTTCTACTTCACGTCCACAACGATACCAAAGAACAAGTGACGAGCAAGTCACTTAGTCTTGCTCGTATTGTTTCTTGATTTTTTTTTTCTTCTTCTATCCCTGTTGTCTTAGAGATGCAGATATGATTTATTCCTTTGGTGTGCAATGTTGTATAGTTGCAATTGGACAATTGAATCAAAATTTATTATCCAAATTATTGTTATTTTTATTTCTCTTGTATTGCCGTCATTGACAAAGATGAAGTCGAATATTTATTTTATGGAATTATTTAGACCTTTCTAATATCCACTATTCTCAGACTTACGCATGAGTACTAAGCTTTCCAATGTTGCAAGTTTCAGAAACACTTAAGAACAACTGGATACAACCGAGGGGAAGGGTTGTTATTCAGGATGGATAAGGATGGATTGCCCAGGTTAGAGGGCACGAGTGAACCCATGATAGAGGGTCAGGAGGTACTCAGGTTAGAGAGTACAGGGACGTCAAGGTTTGGGGATGGAAATTGGCCCAGGTTAGAGGGTCAGGAGGTACTCAGGTTAGAGAGTACAGGGACGTCAAGGTTTGAGGATGGAAATTGGCCCAGGTTAGAGGGTCAGGAGGTACTCAGGTTAGAGAGTACAGGAACGTCAAGGTTTGAGGATGGGAATTGGCCCAGGTTAAGCCCTGGTCTGTCGAAGCTACGCACAACGTTGCGTTGCGCGGAATGCGGTGTCAAACTCGGTTTTGTATGAAAAACATTGACATTGACATGACGTTTCGCCGCAGTATGCGTCAGCCCGCGTCTGCGGTGAGGGGTCAACCGAGTGACGGGTAGACTGGTCTTTTGTGCTGTCACAGTATGCGTCAGTGTAGAGCGGAAAGTGCGGTGAAGCGCGGGGCGGATACACCGCACAACGTGCCGTCATTCTCGTCATTTCGTCGCGGTAAGCGTATTTGCGCAATGTATTTATTTGAGGACAATATTTTTATCAATTTTCGTTTGGTTTAAACTTTTGTTTAGGCTGTGGCGCGTATATCGACTATGTGCTGCCGCACATTACGTTCAATACTGTTCACGTACGTTCCCAATGACAATGGTATAATATTACACCACGTAGGAATAACATTTTAAAGCCTTGGTTTGGTAAAAGATACAATTAAAAAGTAAAAATAATTGATATTTAATAAGTACAAGATTATAAACTGGAGTCAATTACATTTATTTTATTGTTATAAAAATGGAGAACGGAATTGTATGTTCATTGTTCTAAGTACCTAGTACCCCATGCTTTTAAACAAAATATAGCAACTGAATTAGTTCGCAACTGATCAGGGTACAATTGGAGACGATTTATTAGTGGGTATCTATATACATTCAGTCTTTATTCCTATTCACAGGGCACTTTATGAGCTATCATTGCAGAGCACTGGTCTCCTTTACAATCGAGAATACGATTGAGAGTGGTTAGGCCATATTACAGTCCACCACGCTAGCTGACCTTATCCCTTTATATAGTATATATGCATAGAAAGAAATACAAACAATAAACCTAATAAGAACATCAATCGTTTAAGTGCATGCACTTTTTATATGAGCCCGAAAAAGTAGCTACAAAGAATCTTATTATGAGTTTTGTATCAGCCCATATACATACATTCGTTGTATAATGGTTGTATATTATCGTCGTAGTTATTTACAAAATCCACCTGCAAGATATAATAAACTATCGCTGTTCGACACAATTAGCACCACTCTCCTAGCACCTGGAGTGCATCAGCATGTGATAACATGGAGCAATCTTAAATATGTAGTTCCTCAACGTAGTATCAAGTTCTGTGTTTTCCCTTTTTTTCCATTCCCATTCCATTAAAACCCCCTCTATATATATTGTAATTTGTGCTACTTGCACCTACGCATATATATTTTTAGCTCTGTGTTATAAATTCTGTTAAATACTAAAATAAAATTATTATTGTAAAAAGTGCCCATCAGTATTGTTCCAGGTTTTGCTCGTGATAATTTTATAGGAAAATAATTTAATCGTTATGGAATTTAGCTTTTACCCAATTACGGTACGATCGATAACGATAATTTAAGAAAGGATATCTACATAAATCCAGTGAAATTTAATTTGATCTGACAATAAATTGATTAAGCGAAAAAAGATGTATTCAGCAGATGCGTATTTCATTAGAATGATACGAACCACTTTTATCACGTATTAATATTTAAAATGACGCACAAACTTTTTTTTAAGAAATTATATATATTTTCGAACATAAATGATTGTTATTTGTTGTCATGGAAATTCAAGTAAACTTCAATGCGAAATTGCCATAGTAACGTTTGTTGTCAATGAACGGTTCTCCCATTGGTCAACGGTTTTACGCACAGAGTAAAACCTATATGTGAACCACCTTTTTTGTTGTTATTTGAACTACGTTGCATGACGTCATGACGTTGCTGCTTACCGCAGTGCCGCGCGTATCCTTCGACAGACCAGGCCTTTAGAGGGCACAGGAAGGAATTTGGAATCTCGAAACAGGGATGCAGATGCTAAATGGATAAGGAAAGAAGGAATAAGCGATGTCATTCATGTATGCGGAAAAGGTGATACTACACCACGGATTCGAATAGTTCAACGCAAGGCTGGTCCAGTTACGATAGGAAAAGGAAACATAGGAAGCATACATGTGAAAGAAGTGGAAGGACAAAGCGGAGAGAACATAGCAGCAATATTTTAGGAGAACGTGAGTCAACCCTAATATCTAAGAGAATTAGGAAATTCAAAGAATCTGAAACCAATATTATGTTAGATAAATTTTTGTCAATATTGAATACTGTCAAGAGTTCAGAGAAGTCCAAAATATCCTATATTAAAAATGTTATAACTGACTTTGATCCCCTAAGTAAAGAACAAACTGTGTTTGTTTGGATCACAAAGGTAGAAGAATGTGCGGAGATATATGGTTGGTCCGAAAAATAAATCATACACTACGCTGAACTCTTGACAGAGATGTTAGCCAAACTTGTTAAGTACGGAGAATCGTTGGAGCACTATTATTATGCTAAGTTGAATTTATTGAACCGATGCAAAATTTACGATAATCAGGTAGTTGATTGTATATTACATGGGGTAGACGGTCGCGCAATTAAAGTAGGTGCTCAAGCAGCCCAATTTAAAGAGCCTGAACAAATTCTTAAATACTTTAGGACATTAAAAGTAGGCCAGACAAGAGAAACATTGGATAATAACGCTAAAAATAAATACGATCGCAGAACTACCACTAATGTGACACCCCGTCCTTCGAATTCCAAACTCGGTGCGACCAATTCAAATATCCGGTGTTTCAACTGTAACAGACTCGGTCACCCCAGCTTTGAATGCAAAAAAACCCATAGTCAAATACACTTCTTGCGATAGGATAGGACATCAAGCCTCTAGTTGTTATAGGAATAAGCCAAACGTTGACTCGACTTAAACTGAACCTCAAAATCAAAATGAAAAATAGGTGCCTGAGTTACTTGCAGTTGATAAGTCCATTGACAAATATATATTAGACATTAAAATTGAGGGTAAAATTGTGCCATGTCATGTAGATCTTGGTAGCCAGTGTTCATTAATAAGGGCTAGTAAAGCCAAAGAACTCGGTCTTAATATCAGACTTACTTCTGATCTCCTTGTACTCAGAGGCATAGGAGCAAATTTAACTCACCCTATAGGCGTCATAACCGCCGAGGTAGAAGTTCAAGGCATTAAAAGTGTAATAGATATATATGTTGATGAGGACTACGTGCTTAGTCTCCCAGCCCTTTTAGGACATTCTTTTACAAAAACTGCAATTAACGTTCAAAAAAAATCGACCCCTGTAAAGTCCATCTTACCAGTTGTGAGAATGTTAGTATTCCAAACAATTCGCTGCGTGCGGTATGAATAAAATCTAACCCAGAGTTTAGTGGGAATGTCTACGTGAAAGGATCTCTTTGAGGGGAAGAGGGAAAGGAATACTATCTTCTTATGGGTGAATACTATTTAGAGAATGGATACGGTTCATTACTTGTGTATAATGTGTCTGAAGGCGACGTAATCATTTCTAAAGATTTTTTTTAATAACTCGGTCTATTAAATGTGCATGTGCTGACATACCAAGGATCTTAGACTGCTATCAAAAGTCTTTTGATTCAAATGAAGCGTACGAACTAATTATTTGTAATAATAATATAACTAAAAAGGAACGTTTAATGTTGCAAACATTATTAAATATATACCAAGATTGTTTTTCTAGATGCCTAAGGGACCTCGGTTTTACTAACGTAACTGAAATGGTTATTGAGCTTGAGGACAATGAACCCGTTATGTATAGGCCTTACCGTATGTCTCACTCTGAGAGGGCGCTCGTCAATGACATGGTCCACGAGATGATAGATAGCGGCATAGTTAGGGAATCATCTTCGTCATGTGCCAGCCCTATCGTCTTAGTCCAGAAAAAAATGTCTGTTTTCCAAAGGACAATTAATAAATTATTTATTTATTTATTTATTTATTTAAACTTTATACAATATGTACAGGCGGACTTAATGCCGTCGGCATTTTCTACCAGTCAACCTTTAGGAGATGCAGAGATGAGATTAAAAGGGTGTTTCGAAGATACAGAAAAAAAATATATACACGATTATATACCAAAATATACACATACATATACATATACATACATATACACAAACATATACAAACATATACCGGGTATATCAAGACTGCCACCGAAAACGAAGCCTTATCTATGACGCTTGAAGAATTATCTATGACGCTAAAATTAAATACGCCATTGTGTACATGGACGATATACTTATCTCATGTACAACCGTGTCAGAGAGCTTAGGAAGGTTAGAGGAAGTGTTACAGCTTCTTAAACAGGGCGGATTAACACTAAGGCTCAGTAAATGTATTTTTTTTTCTCAAAATACCTTCGATTTTCTAGGGTTCGAAGTGAGTTTTGCAGGAATTCGTCCTAGTTGTAGAAAAACCGGCGCAGTATCTAAATTTCCGATGCTTAAAAATGTACACGAGCTTAGGCAGTTTCTAGGCTTGTCTGGATTTTTCAGGCGGTTCATTAAAGATTATGCTATTAGTACCTCCCCGTTAAGCGATCTGTTGAAGAAAGACGTCGTTTAGACATGGGGTAATAAGCAAAAAGAATCATTTGCCTTGGTTAAAAATAAGTTAATTCAACGGCTGTCAAAACTAGTAGTTTTGTATGATCCCAAAGCGACGACGCAACTGCATACCGATGCATGCAAAGATGGTCTAACAGGTATACTACTCCAGGACGATGGCACCGGTGTATTTCATCCAGTCTCATATTTTAGTCGTAAAACCTCGTGTGACGAACGTAAACTACAATCCTAGGAACTTGAGACGTTGGCACTGGTAGCGTCTTTGAGTAGATTTCTAGTATATTTGTTAGGAATACCATTTACAATTTACACGGATTGTAGTGCTTTGAAGGCTACATTGGTAAAACGCGAGCGCGCTGGTGGATCCAGATACAGGAATTTGATTGTGCCATTGAATACCGGTCCGGATTGCGGATAGCTCACGTCGATGCTCTCAGCCGCAGACTGGTTACGGATCCTGAATCAGAAACTCATTTGTTAGACATTTTAACTGTAGAAATTTCTGATTAAGACCGGATTACTACTGTGCAGGGCGCGGATGAGGAGGTACAAAGGATTAGGACTATTTTGGAAGACCAAACATCAGACATGGTTATGGACATACACAAAAACTATAAGATCAAAAATGGCCGCGTTTATCGCATACTTGGGGACGAGATTAAGTGGTTAGTGCCAAAAGGTGTGCGTTGGCAAATACTAAAAAGAAACCATGATGACATCGGTCATTACGGCTTCGATAAGACTGCACCGCGTTCAACAGCACTATTGGTTCCCCAAAATGCTCCGTTCCATAAAAAAATATGTGCAATATTGTTTAGAGTGTGCCCATCATAAGACTCCAGGTGGTAAACGGGAAGGTGGACTACACCCAATTGAAAAAATCACCACCCCATTCCATACGATTCACGGTGACCATTTGGGTCTATTTATTAAAAGTAAGAGAGGTAAGGTTGTTACCTTTTAGTGTTAGTCGACAGTTTCACTAAGTTCATTAATATAACCCCGGTTAAGAATACGAAAGCAATAACCAGCGTGCGCGTATTCAAAGAGCAGATCAGTTATTTCGGAGTCCCAACTCGCTTGATAA
Source organism: Hyles vespertilio (assembly GCA_009982885.2). Classification (NCBI taxonomy): domain Eukaryota; kingdom Metazoa; phylum Arthropoda; class Insecta; order Lepidoptera; family Sphingidae; genus Hyles; species Hyles vespertilio. Next base: position 3,182,179 of record CM042810.1, read on the forward strand.
CGGACAAAGGCACAAGTTTCACTAGCCAAACCTTCAAGGACTTTACGTCATTGTATGGCATAAAACACATCATTAATGCGGTCGCAACACCTAGAGCTAACGGACAAGTCGAGTGGTATAATCGAACTATCTATATATCTATAACTAGATGCTCTGTCGACATTTACCCATAATAAAGGCGACAATACTTGGAATGAATATTTTTATGACATTCAGGTTGGTTTAAATACCACTATACACAAAACAACGCAAAAGAGTCCCTCAGAATTGTTATTCGGTTTTAATATAGTATGTAGGTCTGAAGGAATTCTGAATCCCATTTTATTGGATACGACTAATGTAGTTTAATCGGAAGGTTTGAGCGGCATGAGAGTTAAAGCTAGCGAACCTATAAAGACACAACAATCTAAAGACGTAAAGAGGTTCAATAGCCGTCGGAAACCCGGTAATAAATATGAGGTAGGAGACTTAGTTCGCGTTGAGAGACAAGTGCCTCACGATGGCAAGTCTCAAAATTTGGTAATGAAATTTCAAGGACCTTATCGCGTAATGAAAGTGCTTCCAAACAATCGCTACTTAATTGAGGATACTCCAATGACACGTAAACACGGCCGTCGATACGAAGCCGTTATTGCTATCGACAAGATGCAACCTTGGCTGACATTTAATAGAGATTTAGATAGTAATGATGATGAATATTTAGATGAAATTAATAAAGATAATAATCATAAAGAGAATATAGATGGATCTAATATTGATAGATTTAACATTGATGATAACAATACCGATGATGAAATAAATAAATAAATGGGCTTAAATGAGATAGCTATAAATATCATAACATTAATGATTAACTACTTTAGAGTTTATGTTATACTTCAATATTTTACTTCTGTTAATTATTTAAAAAGAATGATTGTATATTGAGTTATGTATGAGTTAATAAGTAATTAAATAATGAAGTAGGTCATTTGCACTTGATTTATGTAATTGATTTGTTACGAGTTATAGGCAATGTTTAGTATTTATTATTAAATGATGTTAATTTTATTTTTTTTTATTTTAAAGGCGTGAGGACACGCCTTGAACAGGATGGCCGAGCTGTTAGCTTATATCTTAATAAATCACTATAATTAAATCCACTATTATTTATATTACAATATCGATATTCATATTGATCCTCCATGCGTTCATAAAAAGAAACATTCGATTCGTGAGAGAGTGACAGCGGTGCTTGCTTGTTCGAGACGTCGTCAAGGCTTGGGAGATAGATATTATTTTATGGAGATAGAAATTATTTTATTATGAAGGCGATGTGATAATTTGCATAGAAATATTTATGTAAGTACATACAGGAACATATTTTCTATTTTTTTTTGTGTCCAGTGTCATTAAAAGGAATAAAATGTATTAGCGTTCAAAGTTTAATGACTAGTTTGATTTACTAATCCCTATATTCTGAACTGCGTGCAACATATGTTTATTCGAAATGTAATACTATGGGAAATCTGTGTCTATTTAAATTAAAACGGATTGTAATTCAAAAATAATGGCCAATAAATAATGTATGGACTCTCGTTAATCAAACTTAATAGCTGAGTGTGGACTAACTCGATGGAAAGTTTGTACCGGGAATATGTTTTCGCATCTTGTTTTCATTTAGATTTATTTTTGTAGCATCTAGAAAATATTTGATACAATATTAGAGTATTTCATAGGTGGTAGGTAGGTCGTATGTGAGGCCGCCTGGGTAGGTACCACCGCAATGTCCATTCATCCCGTCAAACACCAGTGTAAATGCTGTCTTATGTTTCGGATTGAAGGACATTGTAACCAGAGTAACTACTGGACATATTGAGACCTAACCCCTTATATCTCAGAAAGACGAGCGCAGTGGAAGGCCTAGTATTGCTTTGTAATTTATGGTTTTTGGTTTTGCTATTGAATATGTGCCGTCGTGTCGCATAAAAAAATGCATGTCGTCGAGCATTTAGCCGAATAATTAATGGACTAATGTAATTATACTCGCGCTTCTTCCTCGAGATTAGTACCTAGATAATAATTAATATATTATTAACACTTGTAGTACCGTATATAAGTGACTCCACTCTGCACTAAAGTTGAGCTTAAGGTAGTTAATTCATGTTTTTTTTTTTTGTTATTTCTTGCTTACCTCGTCTTGACAGATCCCATTTCTCTTCAATTGCCCACACTAGAGGTAGACGATTGGCTACCGGAAAATTTAAATGCCACCTCGGAGCCAAGCTTAAGTAGTGATGCTCAGGCACCACCAACATCAAACCCGGTTGCAACTGATGATCAACTAGAGGAAATCATTGAAACTCAGGGCGAGGAAACAACTCTGCCATTAGTCACCAAGCTTGACGATGATATTTTAGAGATATTGGGTGCAGATCCTTCTGATACTACTCAATATGGCCCAGAGTTGCGAGCCGAACTAGCCGCACGACTCCAACATATTTCAGTAGAAGGCCTGGACAAAGACATGCGCAAAAATTTAATTAATAAATATCTACTACCCGCAAACTGCACTTTAATCGGAGCACCGTCTTTGAACCCAGAGATAAGAGCTGCTATCTCTTCACCTGTTGCAACTCGGGATAAAGGGATCGAGATTAAACAAAAACAACTCGCCTGCGCCATTTCGTGCCTAGCAGAAATTATAACAGACCAAATAAATTCTACAGAAAGGGACAAGAAAAACCTTGAAAAGTTAATGGACGCCACCCGTTTACTCTGTGATCTGCAACATGGTGATTCTAATACTAGAAGAAACTTCATCTTATTCGCAATAAAAAAGGAAGTAAAAGCGCATTTAAGCAAGACTAAAATAGATAGTTTTTTATTTGGTGAGCAGTTATCTGAAACACTTAAGTCTGCTAAAGCAGTCACAAAGTCAGGCGCAGAGCTCAAGTTGGATACCGGCAACAGAAGTCTTCAAGGCAGACCTGCTAAACCCGGAACATCGAGGCCTTTAAACCGCAAAGCTCCCCCGACACGCAGGCCGCCGGGACCAATAGCGAGCACATCGAGGAATTACGAGCCTGCACAATGGACACGGCCGGCGCCTCCACCACAGCCGCCCACGCAATCATCGAGACCATCGTATCGTCACCCGGGGCCGGCTCCTCGACACAATCAGAGGAGACATCAATAAATACAGTTAAGTACGCAGGCCGTTTATCAAATTACTACGAAAAGTGGTCACTTATCACAAATGACCAGACAATCCTTTCATGGATAAAGGGATACAAAATTGGATTTTGTGCTCCAGTTGTCCAGAAAGTAGTGCCTTTGTCAATAACTTACTCTGAGTCAGATAAGTTAAAATTTACCGAATCCATTAACCATCTTTTAGATATTGGTGCTATATCACAATGCCAACCTTGTGAAGGCCAATTCATATCTAGTATATTTTTAGTACCCAAATCGAATGCTAAAATGAGGCTTATCTTAAACTTAAAAAATTTAAATGAATTTATTTCGACCCAACATTTTAAGCTTGAAGACCTGCGTACAGCATTAAAATTAATTACTCATAATTGCTTTATGTCAACTCTAGATCTAAAAGACGCATATTTTTTAATTAATATTCATAAAGAGTCTAGGAAATATTTACGATTCAGATTTGATGAAAAGTTATATGAATTTAACGTTTTACCTTTCGGTTTAAACACGGCGCCATTAATTTTTACAAAAATAATGAAACCAATCACTAAACTTTTAAGGTCTGCTGGTTTCATGTCTACACTTTATTTGGATGATTGGTTACTGTTGGGCAAATCATATAAAGAGTGCCAAAATAATATAATTACAACCAAAAAACTGCTTATTGCATTAGGTTTCATAGTAAATACAGAGAAAAGCATACTTAGTCCTTCAACTTCATGTAAATTTTTGGGCGTAATAATTGATTCGCGCAGATTGGAAGTATCTTTGCCTAAAGAGAAAAGATTACGGATTAAGACAGAACTACAAAAATTTTTGAAACTTAATCGATGCAAAATAAGAATAATGGCACAAGTGGTAGGATTATTAGTGTCGGCATGCCCAGCCGTTGAATATGGTTGGGTATACACAAAACGCCTAGAACGTTGCAAATACCTCAATTTAAAAGATCACAACGATTATGATAAATATATGAATATACCAACGACATTACGTGATGATATTTATTGGTGGCTTGACAATATTGATCATGCGGCACACCGTATTAGAAATGATAATTACAATTTAGTCATATACTCTGACGCCTCAACTACGGGATGGGGGGCGGCATGCAATAGAGAAACAGCAAGCGGTCAATGGTCGAGTAACGAAATGATGCAACATATAAATTATCTCGAATTATTAGCAGCCTTTCTAGCACTTAAAACTTTTGCTAAAAATGCCTATAGTTGCCAGATTTTAATGCGTATTGATAATTCAACAGCGATTTCATATATAAACCGCATGGGTGGTGTCCAGTTCCCTCACCTTATGCAGATCTCTCGTGAGATTTGGCAGTGGTGCGAGACTCGAAAATTGTACGTTTTTGCCTCTTATATAATGTCACGGGATAATACAGTAGCTGACGCAGAGTCGCGAAAGATACACCCTGACATTGAATGGGAACTATCGAAAGAAGCTTTTAATACCATAACGTACCACTTTGGTAAACCTCAAATTGATTTGTTTGCAAGTCGAATAAATAAAAAGTGTTCTACATATATCTCCTGGAACAGAGACCCAGACGCGTGTGCTATTAATGCCTTTACTGTTTGCTGGTCTTCAATGTATTTTTATGCTTTTCCTCCATTTTCTATAATCCTTAAAGCACTTAGAAAAATTATATGCGATAAGGCACAAGGTATCATGGTGGTGCCGCTTTGGCCAACACAACCGTGGTACCCTCTCTTTACATCCTTAACATCGTAACGAAAACTGTGTCATTCTCACATATTGATAATCCTATAATTTCTCATTCTAGCTCACAGCGGATTCAGCGGTCACTTACCCTGGTGGCCGGTGTATTATCAGGGAAGCAATGTCCAGACGATGTATACCACCCTCCTCCTTAGAGATTATGATGGCGTCGCTATCAAAAAATTCATTGAAACAGTATAATGTCGGTATAAAAAAGTGGTGGATATTCTGCCAAACAAACTTAACTGATGTTTATACGGCATCAGTTCCAACTGTGTTGTATTTTCTAACACAGCAGTTTAATGCTAATGCCCAATATGGGACGTTAAACTCGTGTAGAGCAGCATTATCATTAATTCTCGGCCAAGCCATCACTAAAGATGATAGGATACAAAGGTTTTTTAAGAGCGTGTTTCGCCTTTGTCCACCCTTGCCTAAATATAACAGTACTTGGGATACGAATCTTGTCTTAGACCATCTAGATGGTTGGTACCCTAACGAAAATTTATCATTAGAACGGTTATCTAGAAAAACAGTAACACTTCTTGCCCTTATAACTGCTCATAGGATTCAAACACTTGCTAAAATTGACATTAAAAATATAGAAATTTCAAATGAACATATTTTGATTTAAATTCCTGATGAAATTAAGACTTCGCGGTTAGGTTATAAGCAACCAATCCTATCAATACCATTTTTCAATCAAAATCATGCTATGTGTCCTGCAAGGACTTTGACTTCATATTTAAATAAAACCAAGATACTACGCAAGACTGATACACTTTGGATAGGTTTAAGAAAGCCCCATAAATCTGTGTCCACACAGAGCCTCAGTCGCTGGATTAAGCGAACTCTGAGCATGTGTGGAATCGACGTGGCAGTGTTCACCGCTCACAGCACGCGGCACGCAGCCACGTCGCGCGCACTCTCGCTCGGTATCTCAATTGACACCATTCGTAATACAGCTGGATGGAGTGGCAACTCGAACACCTTTGCAAGGTTTTACAATAGACCTATTCTTCACAATCACAATGATTCTTTGGCTAGAGCTATTCTAAATCAAAATAATTAGTGTCCTTACAATAGTGATTATATTATAATTATCATAAATATTATGTTTAAGTAAGAAATGTATTGTATTATGTAATAAATACATAATTAAATCGTTGACATTGTTTCTCCTGATAACTCTCAACGTCTACAAGTGTTAATAATATATTAATTATTATCTAGGTACTAATCTCGAGGAAGAAGCGCGAGTATAATTAATGATTAAACGAACTTACCTGTAAGTGAAGTTCTATCATAATTATACGAAGCGCTTCTTCCGAAGAGATTAGTACTATACTCCCTCCCAACCCATGCCTTTTTTCTTTTTGGCAGTCCCCTCTTATGACCTGAAAATTGTCAACGATTATTATGATTGAAGATCTCTAAACTAACTGAAGAGAAATGGGATCTGTCAAGACGAGGTAAGCAAGAAATAACAAAAAAAAAAACATGAATTAACTACCTTAAGCTCAACTTTAGTGCAGAGTGGAGTCACTTATATACGGTACTACAAGTGTTAATAATATATTAATTATTATCTAGGTACTAATCTCTTCGGAAGAAGCGCTTCGTATAATTATGATAGAACTTCACTTACAGGTAAGTTCGTTTAATCATTAATTATTCGTACAAATACCTAGTAATTATAGTTTGAAGAATTGACACTAAACATTATCTACCTTAAACCAATGGTAACGTGCATTTCTTTAAGATGAAAAGTAGAAGACTGATTCCTGACAATAATAAAATCTACCCACAAGTAAATTGTAGTTATCTGTCGCTTCGTTCCTACATGAATGATAAATACATACAGAGCTTACGAAGAATCAACAAGGATCGTTTAAAATATGTGAGAACGCGATCAGAAAGCGAAATGACTCCTACGCAAGGAGTCGAACCTACGAACGAAGGAAAGCGTGTAACAAGCCGTCGTTCGTTCGTAATTCAGATCTAACTCGACGATAACTTGTTGTACAAGTAATAGTTTACACTATTGTGGAATATACATCGGTCTATTTCTATTTCTGACTTTATATCACTTTTACTTGGGAAGGCCTATGAAGTCACGTTGGTTTGGAGGTTTGAGCTGCGAATGGTAAGGCCCTGGGTTGGGTTGGTCAATAATGCGTTGTGAACATTACGTGTTGAAAAGCAGGTATTTCGGGGAATTAGTGCACGAAATTATCAAAATTTAATTGGGAAGTATACACCCATTAACCGATCAGGGAATCTAAACATGTGTGGAAGACATAGTTCAATTCCTTTATACACAGTCAGGTCATAAGTATTGTCACACAGTAAAAACTTTTCTTTTAGAATGCTGGCCACAAAAAAGTTTATTGAATTCGAATTCCGAATTGTTCATGAAAATAAAAATGTATACTTTTTAGAATTTTACTCATTTTTAAATATGGAGTGGACGTTTAAAGAAGACCGTGTTGCAGTTATTGCGTTGCATCGTTGCGGTTACGCGTCAATTCAATTTTTGACATACTGAAAAATTTTAATATAACCAAAAGATTCGTTTATCGTACCATCAAACGATACAATGAAGACTCTAGTGTAGATGACAGGTCAAGAAGTGGTCGCCCTTGGTCTGTTAGGACTCCAGCAGTGATAAAAGCTGTGAAAGCGCGAATTCAAAGAAATCCCTTCCCCAGAAACTGTTGGCCCTTTAGATGGGGTGAAGCAGAACCACGGTGAAAAGGGTGTTAAATGAAGACTTAGGGCTTCGGGCATATCGAAGAAAAACAGGACATCGTTTGAATGCTCGTCTAATGGACCTGAGACTGAAGAGATGCCGCGCTTTGTTAAAGCGGTACGCGGGAAAAAAATATCAGGAAATTCTTTTTTCAGATGAAAAAAAAATTACCGTAGAAGAGAGCTACAACAAACAAAATGATAAGGTGTACGCACACAGTAGTGAAGAAGCGAGCAACCGTATTCCGCGTGTCCAACGAGGTCATTTTCCATCCTCGCTCATGGTATGGTTGGGAGTTTCTTATTGGGGCTTAACAGAGGTACATTTTTGTGAGAAAGGTGTAAAAACGAATGCAATTGTGTATCAAAATACAGTCCTGACGAACCTTGTGGAACCTGTTTCTCATACCATGTTCAATAACAGGCACTGGATATTCCAACAAGATTCGGCGCCAGCTCATAGAGCGAAGAGCACACAAGACTGGCTGGCGGCGCGTGAAATCGACTTCATCCGGCACGAAGACTGGCCCTCCTCCAGTCCAGATTTGAATCCGTTAGATTACAAGATATGGCAACACTTGGAGGAAAAGGCGTGCTCAAAGCCTCATCCCAATTTGGAGTCACTCAAGACATCCTTGATTAAGGCAGCCGCCGATATTGACATGGACCTCGTTCGTGCTGCGATAGACAACTGGCCGCGCAGATTGAAGGCCTGTATTCAAAATCACGGAGGTCATTTTGAGTAAACTTTAGTGTCATAAGAATCTATGTTTTGTTAAGTTCATTTTGGTATATAAATGGTTACATAATGAATAAACTTGTTTCAATTATTTTATATTAAACATGTGACAGAATTTATGACCTGACTAGGTACAAAGCCATTGTCATCGTATTTAATTTAAGAAAAAGCTAATGACTGAATGCAACAATGTTCCAAGTAGCTGAAACTGTATTTTTTTTTCTAGACAGTCATTGATTTTGTAGCTGACGATGCGTCTACGCTTACGTAACACAATAACTACGAAATATCAGTAAAAGATAATATCGTAGGCACAAACAAAGCCTAGAACACGCGTCGACACCAGAAGTGAAATGTCCTACGACAAGACGAAAGTGTGTAAACACTTCATTTCACTCCAGCATTTCTATTATGCCGTATTACTGGGAAATAGATACTTAATATTCGTATTACAAGGGTTTAATAACTTCCGCGACTCAAGACAACTTCACTTGCTTATGGGTACACAGGGTAGAGAAAGGTAGGGTACCGACTAGCCATAAACTACGCTCTAATGACTAATGACAGAAAAAACAATCAAAGGTTGCAAAAAGTCGCTGCACGTAGGCCGCTTCCAATACTATAATAATAAATAAATATATCCAAATACTACATACATAAACCTACGTCTGGTTACTGGTGGTAGGTCTCTCATATGTGAGAGGCCATCTGGGTAGGTACCACCGCAATGTCTATTTCTCCCGTGAAACAGCAATGTAAATGCACTGTTGTATTTCGGACTGAAGGACATTGTAGCCAGAGTAACTACTGGACATATTGACACTTAACATCTTATGTCTCAGGATGGCGAGCGCAGTGGAATTTTCCTACTGTTTATGAGCGGTCGTATCGCTTACCATCAGGTGAACGGCTTGCTGGTCTCGCCATGCATAGCAATAAAAAAAACGCCTTTTCGGTTTGTAGCGTTCTAACCAATTACGCCATGCTATGGAAATATTTGAGCTAGGCAAGTGTTCAGCTAGACGTCCTCTACGTGCCGAGAAAGAGGATATTTTCCAATAAAGAAAATGAAACAGTAAACATCAAGTACAGCGTTAAGGCCATACATCATAGAGCGGACGCGGTGCCGCTGTGTCACCGCCGCTAATCGAATGCTCTTGCACGTGGGACGCACCGGAGCACAGGGAGGCGATAGACCTGCTGTATTGTGATAAATATACATGATAAAAACTAACAAATGCATGGGTTACCAGCTGGTAATTAATATGCAGAGATTGCGTCTATTCGAAGTCATGTGTGTTATTTTATTGCATGCAAATGCCACCAATAAACCATAGCGATCTTTACTACAATTTCCGTGGTATATGAAATCAGCCAATCTCCAATAGGGAGGTGTGTGGATTGTACCCTAAACCCCACATTCAAATTTTCCATTGAACAGACGTTCTGTACTCAGTAGTGTGCGTTAAAAGTTGCTATTGAAATAAAAACTAAAAACGCCTGTAAGAACGCTAACTTTGGACAAATTGAGAAGACTGACGGCAACGTTTCATAATAATATGTGCCTGTAGATTCTGATGATTAGTTAAATTGTATTTCGTAATTTAGAGGCTTACGGACATTGGACAACACAAGAGTAAATATGGTTTCCTGATAACAATTGACGTCCGTCCACAAACACTTGCCAAACCTTAGTATTGTGGTGCGTTTCTGAATTTAACTATATTCTGAATGTTTTGTTATGTACAGAGTGCGTACATTCCAAACATTGCTTAACCTTTGCGATGGCTCTCAATACGCGAGCTCCACTTAGCCACGAACCACTTATTGCGCTTTCTACACACACTGCTTCCATAGACGTCATCGGGCGAATGAATTCGTGGACTCATAGATATTATTGGGAATTGGGTTTTGATGAGTAACTTCAGCGTTTTAATGAAGTGTCAAAACAGTCGTGCGATTGTTACGATGCACGCAAGCTGAACTTAAACGCAACATGCTAACGTAAATCGCTTTGATGGATACATAATGTAAATTAGTCGCTATGCAAGCGGGTATATACATATATATATATATATATATATATATATATATATATATATATATATATATATATATATATATATATATACAGGGTATATCAAGACTGCTACCGAAAACGAAGCCGGGTGGTAGTTTAAGCGACTTCAAACACAATGCAACAGAAAAAGTTGCAAAAAAAAGCGACAATTTTTTTTTTGTAATTTTTTTCCTATTGCCATATTTTGGTGGTAAATACATTTTTTCCTAAAATAATAGTGTATACCCTTTAATTTATAAATACTCTAAGATATAAGAGAGTTTAAATTATTATTTTAGCAAAATCTATGGATTTACCACCCAAAAATGACGATATTTAAAAAATCATAAAAAATAGTTGTCGCGTTTCTAAGCGAAATTTTTAATTGCATTGTGTTTGTAGCCACTAAAACTACCACCCGGCTTCGTTTTCGGTAGCAGTCTTGAGATACCCGGTATATATATATTTTATTGCAAGGAATGACGAGACGAGCAAGCCGTTCGCCTGATGGTAAGCGATGCGACCGCTCATAAACAGTAGCAACATTCCACTGCGCTCGCCATCCTGAGACATAAGATGTTAAGTCTCAATATGTCCAGTAGTTGCTCCGGCTACAATGTCCTTCAATCCGAAACACAACAGTGCATTTACGCAGTGTTGTTTCACGGGAGAAATAGACATTGCAGTGGTACCTACCCAGATGGCCTCTCACATATGAGAGACCTACCACCAGTATATATCTTGCTATCAAATATAAAATCTCTAGAAATCTGTCGTTTAAAATGAAATGCAACGGCAAAACGGTTACTTCATATCAGATCTCGTTAGACAGTTGTCTTTGTACGGTCAAGCTGACTAGTTGGTTCTGAAGCATTTATGACCTGACTTCAATAGTTACCGGGAGAATTATCCCCGATTTTTGTTGTTGTTGCCTCATTTTGTTTCCCTCGCTATATATCTTCTCAATTCTGTATTTCTTTTTACCTCTTCAGGTGATACGAGCTTTCCATTCTTCTGATAGCGATACGACCGGTCATGGACTGTAACATCACCATGAATTGCAAAGCAATGTTTGGTATTCCACTGCGCTCGCTGTCCTGAGACATAAGATGTTATGTTTCAATGTGTCCAGTAGTTGCCCTGGCTACAATGTCATTCAAACCGAAACACAACAGTGCATTAACACTGCTTTTTGGTAGGAGAAATAGACATTCTGCTAAACATCATCTCCCAAACAAGAAATATGAAAGGTTTCGATATGAAATCGACTCCACAGTTTTCCCTACGAGCGGTTCGATTACTTTCACTGTTATTGTTTCTATTATGTAAATGGCCTTCGGAGCACTCAATGTCGCCTCGCTTACACTCTGCCGGGATTCCACCGGCATCGTTGAACCAACGACACTACTAATAATGTTATGAATATTAATATTATTTATCTGTATCTATAAAAGCTGCGGCAATATTTGTAATTTGTTGTTATTTTTGGCAGTAGGTCTCTCATATGATAGAGGCATGGATAGGTATCACCGTAATTTCCATTTCTCCCACCAAACAGCAGTGTAAATGCACTGTTGTGTGCCAGTTAGAAAGATATTGTAGCCAGAGTAACTTCTAGACATGTTGAGACTTAACATCTTATGGTTCAGGATGGCGAGCGCAGTTCAATGATAAGCATTGCTTAGTAATTCAAGATCTGGTTTTGTTTTGGTACTGTCCATAAGCAGTCGTATGGCTTACCATCAGGCAAATGGCATGCTCGTATCGTCATACAATGGAACAAAATAATAATAAAAAAAAACCGACTTCAAAACAAAAAACCACAAAAAAACAAAAAATAACTAAATAATAAGTACCACTGCAAAGCAAAAAAAATAATATTTGTTTCATGGAACTTGCGCTTGTTGATTAATTTGCTTAATCACTTGACTAGCCAACAAATCAAAATATATGCATAACATATCGAAGGCGGGCCGCCAAACACCAAACATTAAGACCTATGCCTTATATTAATTTAAATATCTATATGTTTGGTACTACTAACTACTACTAAGTTCCATGAAACAAGTATTATTTTTTTGCTTTGCAGTGGTACTTATTATATAGTAATTTTTTGTTTTTTTGTGGTTTTTGTTTTGAAGTCGGTTTTTTTTTTATTAGAAATATTTTGGTTATTTTTATCTTTTTAGTGTTGATAGGAATCAAAATGAAGAAGATTTGGTTCCCACAAAGAATATGTTCTTTCCGATGATAATGAAATCGCTAAAATCGGCTAAGAGCTGCCAAAGATATTGGAGTATTCATATGTTTATTATTTTTTCTCCCCCCCCCCCCCCCTCCCTTTGCCCCTACCCCCTTTTTCCTCCACCACTGTAGCTTAGCTTTTATACTGAACCCAATGCAAAAAGAACCATTGGAATCCTACTAAAGTATGAAGAGTTCTACACTCCAGGTCCGAAAATGATCATCAGATCTCCATATTGTGTTCCTGAGATCAACCTGTCAATACATTTTTTCCAATGAAAAAGAAATCACTAAAATCGGTTAAAAGCTGCCGAAGATATTAGAATTTACGTGTATTTTAATTTTATCACCTACCACCCCCCCCCCCCTCACCTCCACCCCTTTTTTCCTCTCTCACTGTAAATCAACTTTTATAATGAACCTAATGCAAAAAGAACCATTGGAATCCTACTTAATTTTAAGGAGTTCCCCTCTCCAGGTCCGAAGATATTGCTCAGATTTTCACCATATTTTTATGGGACCAAATGACAAGCATCAGCTTTCAATCAAAGAAAGAATGGTCGAAATCGGTTCACACAGTACAGAGAAACTAGGTAACAAACATAAAAAAAAAGCAACATACAGTCGAATTGAGAACCTCCTCCTTTTTTTGAAGTCGGTTAAAAAGATAAGCTAATTTTCTTTATAGACTTCGATACTCGGAGTCAATTCATTGTCAATACTGAATAATTAAAACAGATTGTGTGATTTAGCAATACCGAATTAACGATTTTTTATTTGGATTGTTACTATACAAATTTCATATTTTGTATATAAATATTTTTAAAACATTCCACTTGGCACACAATTTTGTGAGTCTAGCACGGCTAGAATTTTGACAATATGCCAAATAAACTAGGTTTCCCGCGATTCAATTTGACATTTTCTTACTAATTTTGAAAAGACGCTAGATCGCAAAGAAATAGACTGGGAAGCTAAATATATGTACATATTTGTGACTATCACCCACCTTTTAAATATTTGTACATATTTTTTTACTGTTTAGTTCTTCTGAAGAAGAACTAAAATATCGTCTGGATTAACGGAACTCTTAATGACTGCTGAGGCTCAGCCTGCCAAATAAACTAGGTTTCTCGCGATTCAATTTCAAATTATCTCACCAATTTAAAAAATAAGCAAGATTGCAAAGCAAAAGTCTGGGAACAAAAAATATGTACATATTTTTCACAACTACCTTTTAAATTTTATCATCCGTGCATCTGGTTATATTATTTTCTCTCCTAAAGAATAACTATAATATCCTTCGAATTTCGCGACCTCTTCAACGACTGATGAGGTTCAGCGTTATCTATATTATGTATTCGAATAGTGCTAGTTAGTAGATGTCATAAACTTGAAAGGTCATAAACAAAGACAGTTTTAAAACCTATTTTAATTATCGAATGTTGTAATGTTGTATTATGACAGCCTCAGTGGAGCAGTTGGTTAGACGCCGGCTATGAAACGAGAGGCGGCGGGTTCGATCCCCGCACTGAGACAAATATTTGTGCGATCCACAGGTATTTGTTTCGGGTCTGGGTGTTTATGAGACTGAAAAAGTCTCTCACAGTTCCTGATACCCACTAGAAAAGACTTGATCTTAGTGCGGGGTCGGGACTATGTATGTGACTGTTGGGTGTATTTATTTATTTAATCCTTTCGAACCGAAAATACCTTTTAAAACTGTCTACGAGTAAGGCCATAAGTAATTCAGATTTCCGTACGATGTTCCCTTCACGCTCAACCAAAGCTTGTAACCGCCAATGATTATAAATGTAAATAGTGTTGTGAAACTGCGCGTTTCTAATTTAGTTGTCGTCAATATCGTAATTAGCATAATATCGTGCGATCGACACCGCTCGCTGACTATGCTGGTGCATAAATCGTTTCATCGGAGTATCGATAAAATTGCGTGGGCAACACTACTCCGCTCGTAACGTTGGGTAATCATTGTTCAACAGCCAGTTGCGTTTTATTAATATCGGTATTTAATATCTTCACTTATCGATAGGTTGTTTATTTTGTTTGTTTACAGCGTGCCTTTTGATTGGGGTATTTTTGTGTTGGTGAGGTTATGAGAGACTATCCCATCCACCACTGCAAATCCTGTCAGCCAGGATCAACAGTGGCGCACACAGAATTGTCAGAGAGACTTTCATGGACACTAGCTTGTCCCATATCGAAATTAAGTTGGTAATGTGTTCTTGAGTTGAGACCGCGTCTTGGAAAGTGTAGTGTAGGACGCCCTCCAGCTAGGTGGAGTGAGGATTTGAAAGGTCGCTGGCAGATTCTGGATGCGACAAGCCAAAGACAGGGTCAAATGGCGCAGTTTGGAGGAGGCCTATGTCCAGCAGTGGACAACAGTATAGGCTGATGATGATGATTAAGTTGGTGAGATTAGGGTATGCAGTTTTGTAAGCATGAATGGATCTAATTCACCTGTCTCCTGTCTTGTAAAATCACAGAAAACGATATCAATATAGTGCCATTGCTATCACGTTTAGTTCGATTGGCGAGTTCGTCATTTCATCAAAACTTCTTACTTATTCATTCATTTCCACATAAATTCTCAAAACCAGGACCGAAGCAGTGCAAGATTCATTTGATCATTTGTCAGACTTATGCGATACAATCGTTGATTCCATTCAAGCTTTATGCTTCATTCTTGCAGATACAATACGTGGATCGAAGTTGCACCTTGCGGGTATGAATTTCCAAAGTATAACCTCCCAATTCGCGTCGGAAACAAATATTTGTAACATTTATACAAATTCATTCATACAAAATGAACAAAGTGATCCGTCAGAGAACCAAGGTTGCCGATATAGCTCTGAAAATTTGTAGGTTGTGGCAATGGGCCGGCCACATATGTCACAGAACCAATAAGCACTGGACTAAGCGTGTTCTAGAGTGGACACCGCGTCTTGGCAAACGTAGCGTGGGACGCCCTCTGGCCAGATGGCGGGACAACTTGCACAAGAGTGCCGGCAGCGACTGGATGCATAAACCAGTAGACTAAGCTCTATAGCGTGCCTTGGCATAGGCCCATGTCCAGTAGTTTACTGCAACGGGCTGATAATGATACCATTCATAAACATAACGCTCCAAATTAAGCTGTGAAAATCAATTAAAACACACAAAACCGCCGAATATGTTATTTATAACCAAATATAAAATCTAGACGTAAACGAACGGTAAAAAGCATTTTTAATTGGGTTAAACGGTCAAATCGATTTCCATCGGAATACCATCGATTGTAGGGCGTAAAAAACGCGGTACAAAGCGTGCGAGACTGTCGGCGGCGCGCACGCACAAAGGATTTAATTGCACACAAAACGCTAATTGTGTTGGGAGCCTAATTTTTATAGAGCGATAACTCTGTGTGAACGCTTCGGGACGATTATCGATTGTTGTTAATTCGATTTCTTGTTTGTTATTGTTTATTAAGTTGGGTGGAATTGCTGGGTTCATTAGCTTTTTATTTAATTCATAATTGTATTTTTTTACGTATTGAGGTATTTAAATCTCATATTTGAATCATGTTGTTAACTATTTTTTTTTTTTTTTTTTTTTTTCTCTTTATTTAATTTAGAGGGTTTGATCACAAAAGAACATGCCACCCCCATAATATACATACAAAGTATCAACCTTACTATCTATTAACAATTCCAAATTGAACAATTTTATACAAATTTTTGGCTTCCTGGGAAATAGGTGAAGATAAAATAATATTACATTTTCCTACATCGAAACATGCAAACAATGATCCTCTTTCCACTGCGTTACGGTTACATTCCATCATAATATGATACACATCTTCTATTTTTCCGCATATATCACAATTAGGATTATTACGTTTACCCATCAAGTGTGCAAAACTGTTCAATGGAATGTGACCGGAGCGCAGCCTCAGCCCAGTAATAATTTCAGACCTACGCATATTAGCCTTATCTATCCATGTGTCTTTTGAAAGCTTAGGTTGAATGGTTTTGTACCATATACCCTTAATTTTAGACCTCTCATCGAAATACTCATGCCATAGATTATATACTTCTCCTTTGATTTGCCATAACTGCTCAGAATAAAAAGGTGTACAAGTAAACGAAATTTGTTCCTCAGAAGCATCTTTAGCCAGCCCATCTACAATCTCGTTTCCTTCAATACCGATATGGGACGGTATCCACTGAAGGACTAAATGTTTATTTTTATTTGCCAAATTAAGCATATCCTGCAAAATATTATATGCTATAGGTGCCCCACGAAAACTTGAGTTACATCTGGCCAGATGTTGGAGGCCGCTTTTACAATCCGTCAATATCACTATGTTGTCAAATTCTATTGTATCCGCATAAGATATAGCTTCTGCAATTGCGATGAGTTCTGCATGCATTATCGATATGTTACATTTTATATCTAATTTTAAGTAGCATTTTAATTGGGGATCATAAAAAGCAGCTCCCGTGTCTTGTTTTATTTTAGACCCATCCGTGTACAATTTGTAATAATTAGCAAATTTGTTGTTTAAATATTGAATACACATAGATTTTAATTCATACGGTTGGTATTTACGTTTCGAATCTGTTATAGTATCTATTGTACAGTAAATAACATCAGACAAATCCACACTGCTGACCCACGTATCTAAAGAGAACATTTCCAATTTTTTACTAGCATACACTGGGATAGTTTTAAATGTATTGTGAATTACTATTAAAAGGGGCTTCTTTCTTCTACGCCAAAAATGATTATTACTAAGTTCGCTTAATTTATCCAGAGATTCAATTATTGTGTTATATTTAATAGATTTTAATTTCAACCAATATTTACCCGCAAGATAATATCTTCGGCAATTCAAAGGAGGAATATGTAACTCACACTCCATAACATGTATTGAAGTACTTTTTATGAAACCGCCAATGATTCGCATACACTGATTTTGAATTTTGTCCAATTTATATAAGTTTATTTTAGAACTATTATCGTAAATAAAACTAGCATAATCTACCCTACTACGAATAATTGATATATATAAACGCTTTAAATGTATAGGTAAAATTCCCCAACCTGGGCCTGCTAAAATTTTAAAAATATTTAAAAATCTGTTCACTTTTGTTACCAGCATATTTATATGTTTGGCCCATTTTAAATTCCTGTCTAGTATTACGCCCAAATACTTTACCGTTTCAACCTCTCCTAAAGTCGTATTATTAATTTTGAGTTCTATCGAAAAGTTTCTCGAAGAACCTGTTTTAAACACACAGACTTTACTTTTGTTGGCAGATATTTCTAACCCAATTTGGAAGAATCTTTTATTTATTGAATCTAATGCATGTTGTAAAACCTCAGTAGCATGCGTAATGTTATGGCTAGTAAAGTAAACAACAAAGTCGTCTGCATATTGAGATGTATAAACGCTATTCAAATATTTGCATATATTTATTGTGACAATATTAAATAATAGAGGAGATATAGGATCGCCCTGAGCCAATCCTCGACTAGTATGACGGCAGATAGTGTAATTATCGATACGAATAGTTAAATTTCTATCTCTTAGGTAATTCCAAATATACGAGCAAATTCTCGGCCCTACTCCAATTTTATCCATAATATCAATTAAACAATTTAAATCTACGTTGTTATACGCGTTATCAATATCAATAAAATAGCCTATGGTAGTCAGTTTTTCTGAAAATCCCGATTGAATCTGAGTAACTAGTCTAGTAAGATTATCTAATGTTGAGCGACATTTTCGAAAGCCCGTGGTCGAGTCAGCTAAAATATTGTGTTTTTCTACATACCATTCTAACCTATACATTAAAATGTTGTGAAAAACTTTGCATAAGCATGAAATTAATGATATCGGTCTTAGAGAATTAACTGAATTATTATTACGTCCCGGTTTTGGTATTGGTATTATTGTTACATGTCGCCATTGTTGAGGTACAAAGCTTTTTGAAAAAAATATATTGTATAATGAAAGCAATATTATTTTGCCATTATGTGGTAAGTTATAAATCATGGAGTATGATATGTGATCAGACCCTGGAGAGCTATCTTTGCGCCGTATACATCTACTTAATTCCTGTAACGTTATAGGTTCTTCCAATTTGGGGTTTCTGGATGAAATCACTGGTATATCTGGCAACACAAAGTCCGGTGTTAAGTTATGAAGAAGTTCGGTGGCTGACTTATGATCTATTATTTTTCTTTGGAGACGAACACCTTTAAACCAAGCCATCTTATGCCAAACGTCTCTATAGGTACAAGTGTTGTCTATTGATGAACAAAATGATTGCCATCCGTCACTTTTAGCCTTACGGTGTAGCTTCTTTGAAATTCTAATTTTATTCGATAATGTATCATAATTTTCAGGAGTTGGGTTTTTTCGGAATTTAGACAAAGCTAAACGGCGTTCAGCTACAGCTCTGGACAACTCTACAGTCCAATAGGGCTTAGGTGAAAATCTATTAGAAGGATGATTATTTATTTGAATACACGGTATATAATGATCTGCAGCAAAATTTACACATTCAAGAAATAAATCGTAAGCTTTTTGTGGACTTTCGGGCAAAATAAGAGTAGAAAATATTTCGTTTAGGAATTCCTTATATGATTCCCAGTTTGCTTTTTTATAATTTCTTTTACACGACTTAGTTTGATTTAAACATATATTTGAAGTAATCTTTATTATACAGTGGTCGCTTCCCAGTGTCTCATTAGTCACAGTCCAATTTAATTTCAAAGCAATATCAGAAGAAGCTAGTGACATATCAGGGGATGACTGTTGTAATTGCCCGTTTACTAATTTTATTCGTGTAGATTGTCTATCATTCAATACCACTAAATGACTGTCTAATAAAGCATCAAAAATCTGTAACCCACGTCTATCATTTTTTTGGGACCAGTTAGTGTGATGACCATTGAAATCACCCAGTAATATAGTTTTGTTATTAGTCAAAGAAAAAATTTCATTCCAGTCATTTTGATTAGTGCGAATAGATGGAGGGCAGTACACGGTTATAATTTTTTCTACTAGATCACAATTATAGATTTTAAGAGAAATAATCTCAATACTAGGGTTAGTCAGCTGAATATTAATAGGTCGTGATTTAACAGAATTATGGGTTAAAATGGAAACCCCTCCATATGCGTCATTTCTGTCTTTACGGTGTATGTTGTAGCAATTCACTCTTATCTCACTATCCGGTTCTAACCATGTCTCACAAATTGCAGCAATGTGAATTTTCTCTAGAATTAATAAATTTTCAAATTGTACCAATTTCGGTCTAATACTCTGAGCATTCCATTGTAGGATATTGAGACGACCAAATATTCTGTTATGAGCCATTGAAATAATCTAAAATAGACTTCAATAACGACCAATCCGAAATATTTTCAACAGCTATTAAAATAAACCATTCAACACAACTTTTCAAAACTTCTTTGACTTTATCCTGAAATGCAAGATTCTTCAAAAATAATATTTCTTTTAGTCTCACCAACAATTCACCGAAACTAACGTCTTTCTTACTCGAATTTGATTGGTTTTGGAGTCCATCGTGTTTAGTATACACTGGATCAGAAAACGGAGGCAAATCAAGGTTAGCATTCGAGTTGTGTATACGTCTTCTAATTGCTTTTTTTGTTGTTCTATCCTCCTGAGTAATAAGATTATATTTAGTAGTATCTGCGAAAGTGGGAGTACTTTGTGTTCGAGGAATTATTGTTATTTCATCACTAGTAATATTTGATTTTACATTCATCGGTCTAGCGGATTCTGCCTTACGGGGAAATTTTGGTTCTTGTGGGACATATATTGTAAGAGCCTTTCTATAAGTACAATTATATTCGGACATTAGTTCTCTCAACCGCTTCTCTTTCAAGAACATGGGACAGACTTTGGCTAAAGCCATATGACTTCCATAGCAATTTACGCACTTAAAGTTTTTAGTTTCACAGTTGGCATGAGATTCACTACATTTAGGGCATACTGTTTTGGAAGATGGGCACCTTTTGTAAGTGTGTCCATATTTCCAACATTTGGAGCATTGCGTAACTGGAAAAACGTATGGTTCTATTTTTATTCGCAACTCGTCCACGTAAACATAAGCAGGTAAAAATGAACCTTTAAAACACAATCTAACTGATTCGCTAGGAGACCATCCACCGTCCTCTGTATTCCGTCTGTTTAGTCGATTCAATGAAACCAGCTCCCCTGGGGCAGGGCATTTGATAGATTCTAGAATTTTTTCCTCTGACATGTCTAGATCCACGTCCTTTAAAACACCATAAGAATAACTTCTCTCCATAGCTCGTTGCGAACGCCATCCTTTATCGATTATATTTTGACACGTTTCTAATTTGACTGCACTATCTTCATTATTGAAATCGATACGAATCTTATACGGATTGAGGTATTTGATGTTGGAAATATCTGTTATACTGTTCTCTTTCAAAATTCTGGCTAATGCAAATTGTTTTGGTAACTTTTCATTACAAGATATATATATTTCAATTGTATCACCTTTTTCTTTTATTTTTTTCTTTTGTCTTTGAATTAAAGTCCATTCATATTCTTCTGATGAAGAATCATTCTCATTTCTAGCTCTTTTCGCTGATTTCTCCTCCTCTTTATTGTATTGTTTCTCGCTTTCAGTTGTTTGGTACTCCATCATATCTTCTTCACTAAGTGAATTATTACTTGTTGATTGAATCATTTCATCTTCATTTAAAATATTACTCATTTATCTAGGTCAACACGGTGCGTCGCACGAGTGCCAGATGTCCGGCCGTTGCCGGCTACCTGCTCACGCGCACAGAACAATAGAACACTGATAAGCCTTTAGTTAATTACTTAAGTAAAAACACAACGTCCTCGCGCGAGTGCCGACACGAGACTGTTGTTAACTATTGCTTCGATTTTTTTCCAAATCTGTTGCACTTAGAAATAACCCTCAAGCCAAGACTCAAAAATGGACGACTTTCAAATAATTTTAGATTCTTTTTTCATTTTAATGGTTCTGTGAATTTTAGAAACAGTAAACTTGGGTGTTATGAAACTAAAATAATAGCTTCGCAAATTTTACCACGAACACATGAAAAATTAAAAAACAAAATAACAGAACATACGAACACTAAAATACCTGAAATGGCTGTAAATTGGAGAAATCAAGCACTAAAGGACAACGATTACCTCCCATATCCAAAAATTTCCCACGATCACACCGAAAAAGTGAAATAACAGTATGGACACTATATTTTATCCCTGACATTCCGTGTCACCTCAAATAAAGCCATGCCTCATGGACACCATTATTATGAAAAACCCTTATAAAAAGCTGCGCACACGCCATACATCATGTTGGTTAGTAATTTGTTCGCCGCTGAGACACCAGGTTTGCGCCGAGCCGTGTTAATTGAGACGCTTTCGCGGTAAACGACGGTTAATTGACACGACTGGGTTGCCAGCCTTGTGGGAAATATCACGCTGAATAAGCCTAAGAATTATAAAAAAATTATTAAAAACATATGAAACTTTTTAAGCCTCCTTCAATGATTTTTACATAGATCTGTTATAGATCAAGAACCGTGATTGCCAGATATCCGTTATTTTATAAAAGCTGAAAGTTTGTTTGTGCATTGTTCTATTAAAGTGGTACTGCATACAGCGATTTCCTGCAATCTATAGGCCTGTGTTCAGCCATACGCTTCCTGTAACTGAAGAGAGAAAGAGAAAAATAACTTCTGTAGGAATGGAATTTAATGAATAAAATAAATAAAGCCAACATTCACATACATAGTCCTGACCCCACACTAAGATTGAGTGTCTTGGATAGTTTACTTAGATATTGTCCTGGATATGAGAGACTATTCGGTCTCACAAACACCCAGAACCGAAAAAATGGTTCACACAAATATTTTTCTCGGTGCGGGGATCGGAGCCGCGGCCTCACGTTTCCCAGCTAGAGTCTAACAAACTGCGCCAACTGTCAAATTGGTTTAGAAATAAATTTTGAATTTGTTTTTCTTCCGTCTATGAGAGGTCGTATTCCCTACGATCAAGCGAAATGGTTTGCTCGTATCGCCATTCATCGCAATACAAAAAACTATGAAACGGAGTAATCGTTTAGAACTGAAGATAAACCTATAAGTACCATATTAAAATGGCGACTGAGTCAGAAGTCATAAACAAATACTATATTCTATAAGTGTTGTGATAATAATCATGGCTTGATAAGAAATTAAAATTACAGGTTTCACATAAAACACGTACAAGTTTATACAATTATTGGTTATTTTACGATGAGTCCAATATTGCCTCGTATTGCTGAAATTACTTTTTAATATACATGTTGGTATTTGGTATTAAGTTATTAATCCGGATTCGAGTAAACAACTCGTAAAAATACACTTAAAGGTAAGTTTTAATTGCGTATATTATAATTAGACACTACATTGTAAATCTTGATACTATTAGGGTTGATGGCAGCCGGATAAAAGTCATATTTTGAATAAATCAATGTAGGTTATGTTGGTATTTTACTGGTGATAGGTTTCTCATATGTGAGAGGCCGCATGGACAGGTACATCAGTGCTCATCAACAACAACGCACTGTTGTTTTTCGGTTTGAAGGACATTGGAGCCAAGTAAATAGTGGCTATATTGAATAAACATCTTATGTCTCAGGATGGTGAATGTGGTGGAATGCCAAGCATTGACTGCCTGTTTGACTAATATCAATGCATGATTATTATTTATTTGAAGTAAAATGCAAGTTTCAATTTAAACAACAAAGGACATTTTATGAAGTTTTGACAGCCTCCGTGGCGCAGGCTAGGCGGTTAAACGCCGCCTGTGAAACGAGAGGCCGCGGATTCGATCCCCGCACCGAGGGAAATGTTTGTGCGGCCCACAAATATTTCTTTCGGGTCTGAGTTTTTTGAGGCCGAAGTCTCTCGAAGTTTCTGATAACCACGACACAAGATTCTTAGTGTGGGGTCAGAACTACACTATGTGAATGTTGGATGTATTTATTACTAATGACGTAAAATCTCATTGAAACATTGTAACAGTAATTCTATAGTATGTAGACTATATGTTTGTTACTTCTGTATTCAAACAGCTGGAACAATTTTGGTGAAATGCGGTATGATAACATGATGATGATGCATGGTCTGTAAATTATAATCTAGATGGTTTTCCATGGCTTCACTCAGAAAACCAAGAATTACCAAAACATTCCAGGATTATCCTTCCCCAGTATCCCCAGATTTCCAATATGTAATGGCTACGTACGGATCGTGATGGTAGTGTCGGCCGGCGCCGCCCCGGTGTAATTTCACGGCGATTTTTTTGCCGGCGTTCTAGTTTCCACCATGATTAATTGGAGTGTGCTGATGGGACGGATTTATGGGACTGCCGTGGCACACCGGGTGCGTAATAGATGGGAAAGTTACTCCCTGATACAGTTTTTTTATGAAATGTATCGGAAATAATTAAGGTAATTTACGAAGCATGATTAGTCTATGAAACTGTCTTATTTTCTAGTTTTTTATTGCTCTGAATAGTAAGACGAGCATGCATTTCACCTGATGGTAAGCGATACAACTATTCGTGGACAGTAGAAAAGCCAAACAACACTTCGAATTACAAAGCAATACTTAGCATTCCACTGCGCTCGCCATCCTGAGACATAAGATGTTAAGTGTCAATATGTCCAGTAGTAACTCTGACTACAATGTCCTTCAAACCGGAACACAACAGTGTATTTACACTGCTGTTTCGCGGGAGAAATGTACATTGCATTGGTACCTACCCAGGCGGCCTCTCACATAATGAGTGACCTACCACCAATAAAAACGTTCTACGCGCTATATGCCCGGCATACAATTTATTTGATTTTTATTAACTCATTAATACAAATTTTATAGAAATAATTTATTTATTTATATCGATCTATTAAAGTTTCATTCCATGATAACCTGCCAGAATAAATATACAATCAAATCTCTAATGTTCATAAATGGTTAATTCAACACCATTTCCCCATTTTCATATTTCTCCCACTGCAATACCAGCCTAACAGCAACAATAGTCCACATATGACGCAATAACTTGTGATCTGTATGTAATTACCGGCGTGAAGTATGGCCGCCCCTAGCACCATTTAGCTAAATAACACGTTATAAGACCGATACTCAATAGACGATAAATGATGCTGCCCTGACAGAGTAATCAAGCCTAGTTTGAATTTGCAAATATATAACCTGACAATTAGATTTGGTTGCGAGTTAGATCCCACGGTAACGCTTCCTGTTTGGTAAAATTTATAATTAGCTAACGTTACATTAAAATTTAATGATTGGCGCTCCAATACTGAAACGCAATTTAAATATTATTTTGCACTTAACTACGTAAATCCCGCTTAAATGTACTGGCTCTGTGAGCCGTGCGCTGTTAAGAGCAACTAATATTTGAATAGCGTTCGAGTATTCGGGCGTAAATGAAGGTAGTATTACACATATTATTACTGACCATAGAAGCTCTAAACTTTAAAAATCCTTGATTTTCGGTACAGGTCAAAAACCAATACTGAAATAAAAATCACATTTGCGGTCCATTGAATCCAACACAGTATAATAAGCGCATGACCGCTGACCACAAATCCCGATGCGTGACAAACTCGAGCAGCTTTAACAACTTAATCGTAATACATCGCCGTCATGTAACTATCTTTAATGCACAGAAATTGGTATTAAGAGCATAATAATTAATAACCTAGGCTAATTGCTACTCATTAAATGCGATATTACAATCAGGCAACCCACTCACAAAATATTGGGAAGCTTATCAGAACCGGAACAATTACGGAATACTTCAAATCCTTTATCAACCTACGAACAAAAGTTTGAACTCATTTTTTTCAATCGAGAATCAGGTTTTGCTATAATCAAGTTTCCCATACAGGTGTGACCTAATAGTCACAGAATAGCATTGTAAATAATAATCAGAACGTGAACAGTTACTGAATACTCCAGATCCTTATTAATCTACGAACAAAAGCAAAAATGCATTTGTTTTAATCAAGAATCTGGGTTTCCCATAAAGGTGTGACCTAATAATGACAATGGGATTGGAAAGAAGTGAACAATTATAAAACACTCCAGGCTCTTAATAAATCTACGAACATTACATGAATTAATTTGTTTCATTCAAGAGTCAGGGTTTCTCATAAAGGTGTGACATAATAATGACAAAATAGGATTGTAAATAAGGGAACAGTTATGTAAGACTCTAGATATTTTATCAGCCTAAGAACAAACATATGAATTTATATGAGAATAGTTCCATCAAAAGAATTTAGCTATTAATATTCTTCAATATATATTGGAGTATTTTTTATCGTCTTTACGCCGTTTTTCTATCGTCTTCCGTCTTCCACACAGCCTTCTCTACTCCATCCTTCCGTTCTTCAACATCTTAATAAATAATTCCCTAACTCTTTCCATCTTCAGTACTTTCATTCCTCATCTCTTTTACACAAACTACGTTCCATATCAGTTGTTCGTCTAACGTTTCATTCTACCCATCTTTCTTCATAACATTCAAGTCCTACATTAATTTGTTTCAATCAAAAATCAGATGTTCCCATAAAGCTATGACCTAATAAAAACGAGGTATTGAAAGCAACCAAGATAGTGAAAGGCAAGGACATTTCTGAATGAAAGCCAGTTTCAATTGATGGTTGCATTCAATTCACTATGTCCTATTCCTATGCATGAATCCTTATTAGGTGTTGGTAAACCAGATTGACAAGGACCTTCGTGTAGTAATTAAATTTTGAAATCCTTTAATTCCGGAGAGAGCAAGATATGCTGGTCCTGGTATGTCAATTACAGTAATTAAAACAGGAAGTATGCAGGAAACAAAGATTAATTAGTAGGCTTGTGTAGCACAGTGATAAATAGGTCAATTGATTGACCGCTTGCCATATCACAATTCAAAACTGGATGATGATGGAATCTGTTTCATGAACAAAAATATCGTTAATTTTTCAGTATTTTAGAGAGCAGGTCGAGTTAATCTGCAACTAAATTATTGACTTCCGGAAATAGAATAGGAGCCAACGGTTTATTTGACTTAACGATTAGCTACTTATTGAAAAATCATATATGAAGAACAACAGAAAGAGTACAGTAGATACATCACCAATATATGGTCGCCAAAAGTGCTTTTCTGTTAAAGAAAGGCAATTTTAACCCCTTGCATACTAATCAACGATTAGGTATGACACAATCCCACAATACTACTTGCTAAAATCTTCAACACTAAAATGGAATAAATAGTCATTATTAATAAACGCCAATTTACAACTATTAGTTAACTTTTACGAGCAATTAATAGGTAACAATAGCGGTTGTAAAACATTTCGCAGTTTCCACATTTACGAGGGCCGTAACTAACGCGTAATCAACTCATTTGACATGAAGTCTGCGCAAAATAATAATTTATTTAGAAATCTGGGCTTTCACAGGACCTTAACCTGACGCGTCAGGATATCCCCTACCATGGGAATGCGTAGTTATATTTTTGAGTAGAGAATTTTTCGTTCGAGTTACAGATTAAAAATTATAATAGGTGAAGTTGTTACTGCATTGAAAATTTAAATGTGGAAGAATAAGTGTGAAGAAAATATTTAAAGATATATGACAAGTTTTAAGCTAATTTTGTATAATTATTTTTTGTAATAAAAATGATGATAAATCAGCGAGTTAAATGATTCAGCAACATTCCTAAAATCATCAACTTATCTGCGTAAGTATTAGATAAATGAAGCTGTGAAAATAATTACCGATACTTATCACTTATCACTAATAATAACTAATAATAACTCACTAAACCACCAAAAAGGACATTATAGTACACAATAACAGGATATAAGAGTTAAGGCACCGCGCGCGCCATTCCTTACTTAAAGAGGGCGTGTGATAACCCTCCACCGATACCGTCCATGAATGTAAATTCTAATTCAGACACCTCTTCCGTGTTGCAGCAGATTGGTTCATAAAGGACGGCCGTGTTCCCCTTGTAATGAGTTTTAGTGCCGGCTCTTGACCTCTCTAACGTGGCTTTTAACGCAGGTGATAAGGATTGTATCGACTCGTGGGCGAACATGCATCTCTCGGTTCAATTGCTCTTTTAAACTGCAACTGGGTTTTGTTTGATTTTGTCTGGCTCGAAGGATCGGTTTGTAAATTAGCAAGTTAAAAAATTGGAATTTTCGGTAATTAAAAATTCACTTTTCAATCTTATGTAAAGAGACTTGCTATTTGTGAATATATAATAATGATATAGGCTCATGAAAGTAAGCCAATAGTAGTACAGGGCAACCATCCACCTACCACCGGTAACACGGAAACGTCTATCGAAAACCGTCAACTACACCACAAAATCAAGTCGAAATCTCTTATCTTAATACTGGCCACAAGCGGCGATTTATAACGGCCCCTACACACATACGGCGTCATAAGTTCCGCAGTGCGCGTGTTCTTGTCACCGGAACCAGTGAACACGCTCCATTGGACGTCCACGGCTCAATCGAGAGGTTTCGTTGGACGCCCACACCTCGATGCTATCGGACAAGTTACGAGCTCAGGCGTCGCGTACCTGTGTTAACTATGCCCTCTAAAGGAATCGACTTAGATATTTACCCGTTTAGATCCGAAATTGTTTTGGATTCACGGAGGTCAGATTGTTAAGGATTGTTGGGCCGTGTTGCAGCTTAATGATGTTATTCTAAGTTCAGATAGTCTTATTTCATTCGTAGTGCAATTTTGTCACTTAGCTTCAGATAGTTTTGGTTTGGTTTCATGGCTGTTTCAGAAAGCGCATGATAAGAGTGATTATTATGGGTTTGGCAGATTAAGGACAAGATACCCACATATTACAAGGAGGCCGGTTCCCAGCGTCCAATTAAAGAAATTCACGTAGAAAAAAATGTACTCAACATAACAAGATACTCAAAAACATTTTGTTAAAAAAAAAGAAAAACAGTTTTAATTGTTAGAACAATAGAACGCACACACCTAGACAACATAAATTAATGTACAAGAAAAACTGAAAAATGAAAATATAGGAGTTTGCGCGCCGCATCGATGTGACCACTCAGCATAATTGCCTTCTAGACCTCTTGTTTAAAACTATATAATATGCTCGAGAATTATTTATTGGATTTATTTATGAATCCAATATAGTAACAGCTGTGAAAAACGCTTCTGAAGAAAGTTATTTAACGTTTAAGCACCACTTAATGACCAAAGTTAACACTTTTAGTTCAGTAATAAACAAATAACCATAAAGCGATTAGTTGAAGCGTCATAACATCACAATAAACAAATTCTCCAAACAAAAATAATATCTGTAAGTGGGACACTCGACAGTATTACTTACAAAGCTCACAGAGTCACAGATAACTTTAATAGATTTTTAATGTTTACGACGCACCGTGTAGTTAAAATCACATTACAGTTTACTACACTGACCTGTAGTAGGGTGTAAGTTTCAAAGGAAATAATTGATAAGTCGTGTTTTATTTTATGTAGGTTTTATTAATTAGGTTAAAAGTTCTTTGAAAATTGAAAGAGTAGGGTGTTTGACTCATGTTAATATATCCTCTATTAGACCTTTATTTACCCATATGATCTTCCTCGGTCATAAATTTTAATTTCTCACGATACATCTCCCAAATAGGTAGCCTTTTATATTATTTATTTATTTTATATATGTTTTATTGTACACCAAAATATAAGACGCATACAAAATAAAATGTATGGTATGGTATATTTATTATTTATATTATATTTATGTTGATGCAGGCCGCTTCCAACAGGTCATTGTGGAGATCGTTGGGGGAGGCCTATGTTCAGCAGTGGACTTCCTGTGGCTAATATGATGATGATGATACAAAATACTTAAAAAACTAGACATGGTTACAATAGGGGGCCTTATTGCTAGCTGCGATCTCTTCCAGGCAAACTTTGGATGGACTGGATTATTGTGATATTCTAATATAGGGTAGTATAGGGTAATATTTACATTAGAGCTGATTGTATAATCTTTAGACAAAAGTTATCAAACATGAAAATTTAAATTTACTGAATACGAAGTTGAAATAAATGACCTATTTTGTATTTAAAAAATGTATCTTGTTTTTTCTTAACGCTTTTATCCAATATCCTTTATGTGACTATCGAAATGTCCATTTAATACATAGTAAGGACCTCCACTTTCGATTTTAAATTCAACTCAGTACAATCTAACAGGAATAGAGTTGTGTAGCCGTCAGTTGTCAGCGTTCAATCTGATACACCGCCCCCTGGTGCGACCCTAGGCATACCGTTACCCACGTGTTGTGTTACTTCGCGCCTTGCCACGTCATTGAAAAAAAAACTGTTTGTTTATGGTACAGTACAGTTATGTTACTCGGGAATTTTGTGATTAAGCGATTCGGGTGTTACGAGTAGTTATACTACTTTATACATATACTTTTAATTTTAAAAAGTTCTACATAGAAAATGATGTTTCCCAAAGAAAAACGCTATAGAATTATTGAAAAAACTTCAAAGCCAGACCATAGCCAGCCTCCTCTCAAGCGTACTCTCGATTGTTGAGTTATATTCTTTTGTAAATATCAAGACAGAAACTGAAAACGAAGCCGAGTGGTAGTTTTATTGACTACCGACACAATGCAACTAAAAATATTGTTAGTTTTTTTCCTATCGTCGTATCTGGGTGGTAAATATTATTATTATTATTATTTTTGTAGTGAATGGCGAGACGAGCATGCCGTTCGCCTGATGGTAAGCGATACGACCGCTCATGAACAGTAGCAACATTCCACTGCGCTCGCCATCCTGAAACATAAGATGTTAAGTCTCAATATGTCCAGTAGTTGCTCTGGCTACAATGTCCTTCAATCTGAAACACAACAGTGCATTTAAGCAGTGTTGTTTGACGGGAGAAATAGACATTGCGGTGGTACCTACCCAGATGGCCTCTCACATATGAGAGACCTGCCACCAGTAACGTCAACGTAAAGTATTAGAAACATAGTTTGTTTTTCTAAATAATAGTGTACACCCTTTTATTTTTAAAGACGTTATTGTTCACAAGGGCTTAAATTATTATTTTAACAAAAACTATGCATTTATCAGCCAAACACGACGGTATTCAAAAATCACAAAAAAAATCGCATTTCTTCGCGTGATTTTTATTTGTATTGTGTTTGTAGTCACTAAATCTACTCCCTGGCTTTGTAACAGTATTGATATGCCCTGTATATAGGCTCATACAGTACATTATTACCAGTTAAGCATGCATGTAGCAACTGCTCAAAGTGAGTAGGTCAGTTCACGGCCAGTATCTTGATTGGAGTCTTACGATGCCAGAGTGGACACGCCTCTGTGACAGAAAGAAATAAAAAAATATTCGTTACAAGCAATGGTTTGCAGCTTTAGTCTTTACTTATATTTAAAATTAACTTATATTGTACTAATTTAACAGTGCTTGTTACAAAACGGTCCATGCTCAGCATGTGCTGGTAATAAAACAGTCTTCAGCAAGGCCGGTAAATGAAGTCACAGGCGCCAAAAACATACTAATCAGCTGTGCCTACCGTTTGATAATAATGATGCCGTTGCAAGTTCAAGAGTCATGACAATATAGTGTAATGTATTTGGGTCTGGTCTGAAAGTTATGTAAGTTAAAAAGTTTCGTATTTTTATACACGTGATTATCTTTCTGTGTGTAATTTTGAGCAGTGTTGCTTGTTTGCCCTAATAAGAAAGCAACAAAAAATCTTTTTCAAGAAATTAGCGACTATACAATAAATAATATACTATGTTATAATACAATAAAAATATATAAAAAAGAAGTAAGTTTTATGTTTTGCGGCTCCCTCGGACATATAGCCTTAAAATGTTGAGCAAATTTAATGAAAATATTACAAATGCTTTCATTAGTCCTTAGATAATGACTTGTGAACACAACTTTATATTACTTTGTTAGATTTACGCGAATATTATACATTGAAATAATACTATTATTTACAGATTTTATCGCGAAATTGGTTTAATTTTTCCATTTTTTATTTAAACTAAATCCGCGATAAAAAACATAAATATAGGTTATATTTCAGCTTCATATTGTTTAGCGAAGAAATTTTTACATCGAGCGTTTTTACGGCACGAATAGGATCCACGTACGCAATTAAAGCGTATAAAAACAGAAGAGGAGACATTATTATGTTATAAAACAAATGAAGATCCATACATTTCATTCTACGTATTAAGATAAGGTGCGTTATCTGTTTAAGTGTACTATGGAACTTTCTACACAGTTTAAGTTCGAGATTATCTTGGTTATAATCAAACGATTAATCTATAAACAGTTTTGTCGGTATAGAAAATTACTTAATTACTAACTCTTTTTTTGTACTCTCCTGACGAAGTGAGTAAAATATTCTAATATAACATTCATACAAACATAAACTCACGCTTTTTTCCTAGAAGGGTTACCCAGAGGTGCCAGGACACCCACATTTTGCCTTGTATGTTCCGTCACACACTGTGAAACCATAAAAAATCGAATATAATTTTAAGCAGTATCGGAATCAACAATATTTTTACCAATACTATGAATGGGCATTGTCCTTTCCATTCAAACCAAGATGATAGAATTACGTAACAAATCGAATCCACCAGTATCGTTTTCACAACATTCCAGTATTTCGTCATTATTTAATATAGCACATTTGTTAGTATATAATTCGTAGGCGGTTTGTCAAATTTCATAAGGCACCCAGTCATAAAATGCCGGACGCTTATGATAACTCCGTGTAAAATGTAGTTGTTTTGAACGAACAAATAACATAGATTAACAAGTAACCAGTGTTCAAAGATTATATAAAATGGAAATTAATAGTCCCGTATATTTATATGACTATTATACTGAAAATAATTTACTCGCTTTTAATGCTTTCACTGTTATTATGATAAATCATAATAATGTAGCAACACTGAGTTATGCACCTGGTATTCACATCGATTCCCTGATCAAACGAAACTTTGTAATTCTCGATTCAATTCGATTTAGTGAAACTTTGTTATAATTTTCGTTTCAATGTGAATTATATTAATTTTATTGGTTGAAACCCGCTCAGCATGTTTCGGTGATATCCAGGTATTATAAATACATAACAGTTACAATGTAACAAGTTATTATCTCTGGTATCAGAAATTTAGAAGAACTTTGCAAATTTATAAACATAGAATTCATATTTACTCTTAGCCACGTTTAAAATATAAAAAAAAATATTTGTATTTTATGAAGCCTGTTATGTATTACGATAGCTCAGTAGGGAGAAAGATTAATACAAGAAGATATCTAAAACTCGCAATTATTTATTGTGTGACTATATATTTCGCAACTTAATATTTCTTGATAACTATTAAATATTTCCATGCATCGTTGACTAGGTCATCCGTAAGCAAAGTATTACTCTCCGTATACCCCATCCACTGGAAATAAATTGTTTGAATATAAGCTTAGGCCAATGATTTCAGCAGCTACTTGTTTGACGTGGCATGCATTATATACCAATATTTGTTTTTACAAGATCTCTTCCTTCCTTCTACATAGCGTTATCCCGGCCGGTGCCAGAGTCCGCCTTCCGGCAAATTCTCCGCTATTTCTGGCAAAACAGGAGTGTAAATGCACTGTTGTGTTTCGGTGTGAAGAAAATTTTAGAAAAACTGTATCTAAAATTTTAACAATAGCATGACAACCACACATTCGCACGCCAAAAGACTTTAGACGATTAATCACATAAAAAATCGTTCTGTATCAGCTCATATGCGTCCCACTGCAGGGCACGGGCCTCCTCCACAATCGAGAGTACGATTGTGAGTGGTTAGGCCACATAGTCCGCCACGCTGGCCTAGTGCGCGCTTGGCGGACTTACACACCAATCAATCAATAAAAATCGTTCCAACAATACTAAAACACAACTTTTCCCTCAAACTGCACCCAGAAGGAAACTTGATAAACAAATGAAGGAGTTATATTTACGGATGTCGAGATAAGGCGAGTCCCGATAGCGCACCTGTTGCCACTCGAGATGGATCCGACTTTCACTCCCGACTCGAGGTTATTCGATTGATGGTCTTGGTAAGGTAACTGGTACAGTAGCCTGGGTTTGTCTCGGTGTTTTTTATAAGGTGCGCTAGTTGGGAGGCAACCATATTGCTTACACGAAAGTGGTAGTTTGTTCCTTTCCGAAAAATACAGTTGTGTTTCAGCCTTATGATTTTTGTTAGTAACGTAACTGGTGGTGGTAGGTCTCTCATATGTAATAGGCTGTCTGGGTGGGTAGCACCGCAATGTCTATTTATCCCGCCAAACAGCAGTTTAAATGCACTGTTGTGTTTCGGATTGAAGGACATTGTAGCCAAAGTAACTACTGGACATATTGAGACTAAATCTTATGTCTCAGGATGGCGAACGCTGTAGAATGCCAAGCATTGGAATTCAAGGTGTTTGGTTTTGCTACTGTTCATGAGTGGTCGTATCCCTTAACATCAGGCGAACGGCATGCTCGTGTCGCCATTCATTGAAATAAAAAAGTGTTAATTTAATATTGAATACATAGATGTTTTTAGATGCATTTGCATTTACTTAAATGCGTTTATGCAATGTTGCTACTATATGCCGGCAATGAATAAGTCCCACTCAATTTACAAAAGCTGAAATTAAAACTTATTTCTACCAAAATAAAATTACTTATACCGGGTATATCAAGACTGCTACCGAAAACGAAGCCGGGTGGTAGTTTTAGTGACTACAAACACAATGCAACTAAAAATTTCGCAAAGAAATGCGACATTAATTTTTAATGATTTTTTAAATATCGTAATTTTTGGGTGGTAAATCCTTAGTTTTTGCTAAAATGATAATTTAAACTGCTTTATACCTTAGAGTATTTATAAATAAAAGGGTAAACACTATTATTTTAGGAAAAAAAATATTTACCACCCAAATATGGCAATAGGGAAAAAAAATACAAAAAAAATTGTCGCATTTTTTTGCAAAATTTCTATTGCATTGTGCCTGAAGTCGCTTGAACAACCACCCGGCTTCGTTTTCGGTAGCAGTCTTGATATACCCTGTATATCTCAGCAAAAGTGTAGCTTTCAATACGTCAAAGATTTTTTGAGAATATATTCATAAATTCAGAATCAAATAATATTAGACAGGCCGCTAGTCGAAAAATTCTATACCTTTTTTGAAATATGCGTGAGGTGAAATAATCGCGCCGATCCCACCTGTTACTTAAAGACATCCAGATTAGTTCACTTATCCAAAAAATATCCCCGCATACAAACAAACAAACCTCATATCTGAACAATGAGTCTGGATTGCCCTCGTTACAATGATGAAGTGTGATTGTCACACGTCGCATTAAAATTTCCTTAACCCATTGTGGTTATCTTGTTAAGTAGGGGATATTTAAAAATATATCTGTTAGGTACTTCATTACGGCTTTGAAATTTTGGATCGTTTTTAATGATGATTGATTATTTTTAAATCTACTTTACACCAACAAAAAGAAAAGCACGTGGCCTACCTGATGGTAAATGATCAACATTAAATTTATTTATCATAGGAATACTACATGCTTTCTTCCCTTATCACTTGAATTATTAAGGTTGCAAATAAGCGAGGATAATTACTTATCTGAAAATTTCTGATATGCGCGTCGAGAGTTCCTAACAATTAAAGTCATCATTTTAACTTATTTCAAAGAATTATTTGGTTTCTCTCTTTGTTCAGGCATAGGAAATCTACTACTGAATTAGGACTGCCTCTTACGAGACCTGACCTTGTCATTAATTCGATAAACACAAAATTCCTTTACCAGTTACCTCCACACCATTCACAATCATCAACAGACCAATAAGTCTCATATTCGATAGCCAGTAACGCAACACCAGGAATTCATAGCACATGAGTAGACTCGGAGGTTGTACGAGTATTAATGAACGCGTTGACTTTCGCTATCAGTACTGTTTAGTGTGGGCAGCGGCTGTGCCACATTTGATTGAGTTGCAGGACGCCCGGGAACGATCGGACGCAATCGATGCTGGAGATTTATCACTCGTTTATCCACAGGGTTGTACTGGACAATACTTAAAAAAATATATCGATATTTGTATTATTATTATTATATTAAGAGCCTGTAGCGTCCCATTGCATGCAAAAAACCTCTCTTCTCGCCTTTCATGCATCCCGGTCAAGGGCTTTATATGGCCAATACTTCAAATAGGCATTCAATTCGTCACCTGCCACCTGCGTCTAGACCATTGTGGAATACTGGTAAACTGTATAAAAAATACAGAGTTTGGTTTCCTGTGGTTGTAGATACAGAGAAAAAGGGTGAAGAATTAAACTCGCTTTGGAAATTCTTGGCGTAGGCTTGGCCCTATTGTTGATTGGTCTCTCAGATGTGCAATATCCATTTCTTCCGCCTAACAACAGTGTAAATGCACTGTTGTATTCCAGTTTGCAGGACAATGTAGCGGGAGTAACTACTGGACATATTGACAATTAAAATTTATCCCCATAACTAATGTTTAAGTAAAAGTGAGACTCACATACACAAATGATTGATTCCACGGTCAAACCAAAATACGGTTTCGTGGAACCTATGCATAAATTTTTACTTATGTTATTTGTGATTTTTAATAATTAACAATAAATAAAAATAAAATAAGTGCCCCAGGATGTATTTCATAAAAAATCCTCGATATTGCGTCTAAATTAAGACAATTTATACAAATATGTGTAGATGTACCAGCCCTGTCTGTCGGCTTTCAACGTGTTATGATACACACGGGTGCGAGGCGGCTGTATCGTAATTAAATAAATAATGCCTGTATATATGGATATAATTTTCTGAAACGCCGCCGGCGCCGACACCACGTGGGAAGCTAATCGCCCATGATTCTACAAATAATGAAACTGGATTCTACGCTAAATAATTTCAGTAGTTAATGGAATCGACGCTTGCTTATACAACTCAACGGTAACTACCTTCATGTTTACGTTAGTTTTGTTGTTGGTAGATGGCGCTGTATTTAATTGTTGCATAAGTGCGTTATTTTTAAACAACAACATTTCAATTCTGCTATCGCTCGTTTTGCTTTCTGAACCTGCTCTGTTCTTCTCTCCTATTAATGAATCATACACAAAATACCAAAAATCCTGATAGCTTTATTGACTCATACAATCAATTAACATCTCGAGTGAAACGTGTAAGGGCTGCCTAACTTTTATTACTTATTTTGCACACTCTTTTATAACGTTTATTACTAAGTAAGTACTTTCATTACAATGCGCACTGTTGTATGTTTTATATTTTAAAAATTATTCAATATACTACGATCTCCACGGCGAACCTTCAAAAAAATCGGATAAAATATATGCTCAATCTCCATGTGGGTTAAGACCGGTATTAAACACATGCTAACATGAAACATACATACAAACATGCAAAGTCAGTAATCACTAGTAAACATTATCTGGTGTGTACATCACGTTTATTCCCGGCGTGGGACGCGCGCGATGTCACTCGCGTGTCGCGCGCTCGCGTCTCGCGCGTACGTGTCGCGCTTGACGCTTGGCACTGATTTACAACTACAACACGACATCAATCTTGATGTAATTGCTACTTGTTTGTGAGGGTTGTTTGAGTGTGCGGAGACTTTTGGGTGGGTTTGGAGTATAAAAAATATGTCAATTGTAGGTTTGTTAAGACAGGCAAGCGCAGTTTCGGACGCCCGCCTATCAGGTGGATGGACGACCTGGTTAAGGTTGTAGGAAGTCGCTGGATTCAGGCCGGTTCTAACAAGTCAATGTAGAGATTCTTAGGGAAGGCCTGTGTTCAGCAGTGAATTATGTTGTTGTGTTGTTTGTAAGTCTAGATTTTAATCTATGAACCGTTTGGTTCAGATCAAGAAATTAACTGCGATGGCAGCGTTTTACAAAAAGTCGATATAAAATAACAGCTGCAAGGCCTTATTTCATTGCGTTAGTATGTTCTCGAAGAAAAATCCTTTCTAGTCTTTCGTATTTTCCCTATCCAATTTCAAATTCTAAGATACCCAGTTTTACAGTTTGCCTATATTCTTCAAAACATCCTACCATCGCGTGTGGCACCAAATCTCACAATAACAGTAATTAAACGCAAACAGTAGGGTAAATGTTCCCGTTGTTGACACAGCGGCGACACAACGCGACGTGGACACCTGACAGCGACGCTTTGTGCCTCGTGGATACCCAGCATTCCTGACCGCTTAGTTACTCATATTGTCCGTAATGGTTTAATCACCTCATTAACGGGAGATAATTTGGATATTAGGCTTTGCTTCTCAGACGTGGTGTATTAGTGTACTTTAGAATTTCATTTAAATTTTAGTTGTTTTAAAATGTAGGAATTAATAGTATAATGAAAAGACTAAAAAAAAAGTAACTTACAGTTTATTTTAGCGCATTTCCCTGTAAGGAAACAAAGAAAAATTACTCTTTAATTTTTTATAGGTGACTACGGATATCTAGGTATTTACATACATGCATTATCGTTCAAACCTATTATACAATAACAATACCATTACTGTGTAAGCAAGAGATAAACAAAGATACACACTTTGTAACACAAATAAAATAAACAGGGAGAAGCATGCAAAATTCGTCACCTTCTAATTTATCAGATCAAAACGATCAATGATCTTTAACCTCAAAACCAAGTGAACAAAGCCGCATTGTACAGCACTTAAATAATTAACATTAGATCATACCCTAGGCTATGCTAATTGGAGTTAAAACGACGGCAAACATCGAGTCACGCCGCGACAGTAATTGCTAGTATATCCAATTGAACGGGATGCCAACGGATTAACACGTCAAACAACAATTGGATTTCCTAGAAATCGTCTGATGTCAATTTTAATTTGGTGGGCCAATGTTTCATTTGTTGGACTAGGTTGGGTTGCAGTTTAATTAACATGACACGATGGGCCTAA
This sequence comes from Hyles vespertilio, assembly GCA_009982885.2. Taxonomy (NCBI): domain Eukaryota; kingdom Metazoa; phylum Arthropoda; class Insecta; order Lepidoptera; family Sphingidae; genus Hyles; species Hyles vespertilio. The sequence continues at coordinate 3,221,073 of CM042810.1, forward strand.
GTCAATTGGCCAAAATTGTTTATTTTGCTGTAAGCTCTTTTAAAGGCAGACGTCCACATATTCGATTGAGTGTATGTTTATACTTTGATTTTGTCTTTCTTTGGCCATGGGAAGCCAACACTGAACAAATGCCTCCCACAAGAATTTCCATAACTTTCTATAGGAAGCGACCTGCATCTAACAGCTTCTTGAAACCCTAGTTAAATTCATCTGTCGACCTTACTAGTAATAAATAAATAATAATAAATAAATAAAATTGCTTTGTAATAACAATAAATATTGAACAATGTTACAATTTCATACCATTTCAAACCATCTAAAATGATATTACGAAATATATTCTCTCAAAGTCATTTTGATTAAGAGACGAATTAACTTCAAACTTGACATGAAACGGCGCGTGGGACTTCAAAGGGATTTTTGCGAAGCCCGAAATTCCCAAGTCCTGAGGGAACGCCCTCGCTTTAAATGCTTTCTGTCAACTGTCAAACCGTTGTGGCTAAAAGGCTTTTACTTTTGAAAACGAAAGTGGTTTTTATTTTCGGGCAAGATTAATGCGAGGTCTGTGACCTGGGCTTAAATTCTTTGCTAAATATAGCATCTGTATATTTATGCAATGATAAGAAAGAAAATTTTTTGACGAAAATCTGTTGTAATAACTTAATGAGACTCGTTTAACATTTCCTTAATAGATTTTATACATCATATTGAACATATTCTCGCCTGTAACCTGTAAAAGTTGTCTATGTCCCAAAGGCATCTTACCATCATACCTAGCACAAAATTTAGTTCCGAAAGCTATTTTTATTGAAATCTCTTAAATACTATGCAAATCGCTTTTACAATCCTCACCAAATTGATTATTTTACATCTAAATCAACCCACATTCGTGTCACTACTCTACACAGACCTCGTCGACCATTCAGAGAAATTACGCCTTAATCCGCCAAACTATTGCAAATTGATACACTAAGCTGACTTATTACAAATTATTACAAATACACAATTTAGTATTACTTAATTCCTTGCCATAAAGCAACACCTAACCAAGTAACCGCACCTGACAGCCATCGCAAAGTTGAGAACTTGCGAGTCATAAGATGAAGTAATGTACAGTCCAATGCACAGATCGGCAAATTGGCAACTGTAATTCAAAAGATTTGAGGCGTATTGTAATGTTGTTACTAAAGATCAAAGGCCTATGTTGCTGAATTTAATGGCGGCCTTAGAGGGTGGCGAACGGGGCAATCGTCCGGGGACTCTCGCAACAAACGAACCAATTTTTTTTAAATATATAGATTTTTAGTTATTTTTTTATTTCAAGCTTTTGATTTTGTACAAAACCACCAGATCTACCTTCGCATAAAATACTTTTCATGAAGGATAACAGGCCTCACAAAAACCTGCCACCCGGAACCTCGCAACGGGTAAGGTCGCCGCTGGCTGAAATAAAGTGTAATACATCCAACAGCTACATACATTGTTCCCCCATTTAGATACAAGTCTTGTCTTAGTATCAGAAACTACGAAATGTTTTTCGCTCTCACAAATACACCAAAAACAAATATCTGGAAATTGCACAAAAACTTGTGCGGGAATACTGCGACTTAAATAACAGCAGGTCTAACCAACTTCGCCACGGAAGCTGTCAAATCTCAATGCACGGATTGTCAAGTGGGCAACTATAAAAAATATATAAACACACACAAAAGTCACATAACACACCGTTCTGACCCCACCGTAAGACCTGTACATCGCTGAAAAACTCGGTGATAGGATCAGGGGCCCTCCTCTGTAAATCCGAAACGAACTTCGAATCTTCGGACGACCGAATTTTATATACAATACGAATGCACCTACATATACTTATGGTCGTTATTGACTTATGGTTACGATGTACGCTATACGAATTCGAACATTTACAGAGTAGGTACATTCGAATCGTCATAAACTTCGAACGTCCGAAGATTCGCACTTCGTTTTGGATTTACAGAGTAGGGCCCCAGAGCCGCGGCAACTCATTTCACAGCCCGCTTACCTAACTGCGCCACGGAGGCTGTCGAATCTCCTGCACAGATCGGCAAGTGGGCAAGTGTGATAGATCAGGTGATACGTCACCGGCTTGTTGTGCCGCCGCTCGCTGTTGACCGACATACAGTAATGGCGGCTGTTATCTGCACGATGATTAGCCCCGCCTTGTCATCTAAATATACTACTACTAGATCTCATTCGGTTTTAACAAATTGTAACAGAATTTAAGCTTGGCGGAGGCTTGTTCGGCCGTGGACTTAGCCTGGGTGAAGAGACAAAGTAAACTACCTAACCATAAATAAGTTCAATAATGTTAAAGGAGATAAAACGTTCATTAAATGTTGTTATTTATAATCTTTTTTTCTACATATTTTAATTAATATTGCCGCTTCACAGAAATAAAGTGATTTCATTCACTGGACGGTAATATCAAAAGTCCAGCTGACGGACATCCGCCTTTTTCTTTAAATTTGCTTAACAAGTGTCTCGGCCATTATAAACTTAATCAGCTATTAATGGTTGATTAGTGATTTTTGACGTCTCATAACGTTTTTAAATCAACTCATATTAAAGGAAAACTAAAATATAATAAATAAATAACACCCAACAGTCACATACATAGTCCTGACCCCACACTAAGATCGAGTCTTGTGTCGTGGGTACCAGGAACTATTTGAGACTTTTCGGTCTCACAAACACCCAGCCCCGGAAGAAATATTTGTGGGCCGCATAAACATTTCTCTCGGTGCGGGGATCGAACCCGCAGCCTCTCGTTTCACAGGCGGCGTCTAACCAACTCCGCCACGGAGGCTGTCAAGTTAACTCTAACCAACTGCGTTAAGTCCTTATAAATACGGGGGTTATTAAACCACTACACATTTATCCACTCCGATTAAAACTCAATAATTTTGCCAATAACAAGACTCGACACGTAGTAGCGGCTACATAATGACAGGTTCGCACCCAGGGTGCTTAGCGCGTACAGAGACAAATTGTAATAGCTAGTTACCGTGATAGACGTTGAATGCGGACATTACCGTACTCGTTTTTATCGTGCATCTACACTGACTTATTGCGGGGCTTAATAGCTGAAATATGTAGGTGATGCTAAATATTTTAGTTGGGATAAATTGTTTGTTTGCTCAATTTGAAACTATGTCTTGATACTGATAGGAACGTTTCAGACAACAAATATTTATTTGTGAAAAGTATTTCCCATAAGGAATATGTGTAACATTCATTTGAAAATATATCAGTACTAGGACCAGAAGGTCTAAGAATAAGAATACTGAATAAAAAATAAAGCACATTTTAATTTAAACAATTTAATATACTTAGTTAAAATTGGTATTTAATGTAACAATTATAAGAAAAAAACATGAGTTGATTATGTTATGTACATAAATGAGATCATATAATCTTTGCTATCATACTTTGCTTGATTTAACTGTATAACAAATCACTTAAGCACAGTGTCACTGGTTTTAATATTAAAACAGGCGATGGCCTGTAAAAAGCAGTATGTATGATGATACATACTGCTTTTTACAATCCAGATGGACTCTTGCAAACTTTTTTGCTCTGGTATTTTTTTAATTCCCAGATACCAGCGGTAGACATTGTACAAAAAACCGCATAACGTATGCTAAAATATACATACCAAAAACACTAGAATGCTTCTAGTGCGTAACTTACAGACCTACATAAGGATTCAAAATACGGTCTAACCATCCAGTATATCCACTTTCCCCTTCAAAAGCATTAACAGAAGAGGCCGCGTACCATGCGTTAACCTCAATGCACAGTGCGTGTTTGCGCAGATTTATGGCGCACTTCATAAAGGTGGCAGTTTGGTGTCCGTGCTAATATACATTTGCAAGGTCTCGCGCCCAGTACAACCGGACTTGCTGTTTGTTTGGTGGTGGAGCGGAGCGATGATGTGTAAGAGAAAGAATTAAATATGAATACCAATTAATATGATGTACAATAATGAGTTTAAATAAATATAATAAATAATAACCCATTTAAGAGTTGTAGTAAATGTCACGCACTTTGGCGGCGCTTCGCTCGACAAGCGAAGCGCCGCCGGATGGCTTACAAGATGCACACACAGATGACCTAGCTAAGATTGCGGGAAGGTACTGGAAGCAGACTGTTTGTAACAGGCCACTATAGGTATCTGTGGATTTTCTTTTTAAACCGCATAGGTTTTATCAACTACCAATCCCACCTTATGTTGGTCCCGCAAATATGGGGCTCGGACACTGTCTTGTCATTCTTGACTGTTTTTAACCATTTACATTTTATGGTAGCTACTGAAGACCTTAAAATCTGTCAAGGTAAATATCACACATAATAGTAATCCCAAATTTGATCGAATATCGATTGATTACCACCGCTCTCGCTTCTCCCATCACAGAATCCCACCTTCCAGTGTGATTGGCTGGGATTTGTCTTATTAACACCGCGCCCGACGGTGGTCCAACACTATATGTAGGCCAATGGGAAATTAAACGCGCGATAAGCCATCGATGAATTAACTTCACGTATTTTCATTCAACTTTCATCACTATGCAATGCAATTTAAAACTCGTTTTGCAGATTACGGCTATTCAGGCAATCTGATTGTTGTAATAATATGAGACAAAACTAAGCTTGTAATGAATAATTCAGCTTGATAATAATCATTTTTTCCCGTTTATTTTAGCTTCACTTGTATGTTTGTTTGTAATTGGTAATACATTCATTTTATTGTTACAAAGTGTGGGGTGCTTACAAAAATTATTTATCCTCAAGCACCCTAGCTTTTTAACAATAAAATAAATGTAATACACTCCATTTTCTAATCTTTAAATCATTATCAATTATTTTTACTTTTTTTAGTTGGGGCTTTTATTTAAGCGTGTATTTTTTCATTACTACGTTAGTTGTATATTACCACTTTGGAGTTTTTCGCTGACATCATTTGCGGGCTGTCGTCGATCCTGGAGTCTAGGTGAACAACTAAGAATCTATAGCACATAAAAAAATTACATTATATAACAACGAGAAAATATCTAGATTATATTTAGATCCAGTTCAGTTATAATTATTATGGTCTTTGTGTTTTACAACCCCACAATTACGCCAGAGTCAAGTGTTACAAACAAAAAATTCAAATGAAAATGGTGTAGTCTATTTTCCAACTATATTTAGATCCTTGTTAAAGTAACAATGAATTGTCACAAGAATGAGGCCATTCGTGAAATTATACCGAGAAATACCGTGTCTTTTGTTAATTTTTTTATAAAAACAGTCGTAAAAAATGTTCAATATGCAATGCAAATAAATTAAACTATAAAACATAATCGATTCGCCACACAAAGGCGAAACGTGCGATATTACAATATTGATGTTGCAAAATGGAACTTAGTTCGTGTCTGTAAGTATTTTTCTAAGTGAATTGTCTTGAATATGGATATAATTTTGCAATATATTGTGCAGTTGGTTTGTCTGTCTTTGTATTAAACAACATATTTTATATCAGCTCTGTATCAGTCCATATACATCTAACATCCCACTGCAGGGCACGGGCCTCCTTTACATAGTTCGACAGTACAATTGAGAATGGTTAGGCCATATAAATAATATGTAGATATATTTCATTGTTCTAAGGTTACTTATTGAGTTATTGATATTTCTTTTCTTTCTCGTCTTTTGTTATCTTTATATAAATAACACATTTTTGTTTCATTGTAAATACCTTATATCTTTTATTTTCTCGGTTGGATTATTTTTATTATTAATATTAATTTCTTTGTTTTGCATTTGTATTTGTACCAACAATAAACTTTTCTTTCTTTCTATATTTAGTTTGATATTGAATGTACTAGCAATATGGGGATGTTTATATTGATTCTGGAAAAAAAAAAATTTGAATTGTCAAAATTCGTTAACATTTCATTTTTACTGGTGGTAGGTCTCTCATATGTGAGAGGCCATCTGGGTAGGTACCACGGCAATGTCTATTTCTCCCGTGAAACAACACTGCTTAAATGCACTGTTGTGTTTCGCATTGAAGGACATTGTAGCCAGAGCAACTACTGGACATATTGAGACTTAACATCTTATGTCTCAGGATGGCGAGCGCAGTGGAATATTGCTACTGTTCATGAGCGGTCGTATCGCTTACCATCAGGCGAACGGCTTGCTCGTCTCGCCATTCACTGCAATAAATAAAAAAAAAACATTGCTGGCCTGAACTAATTTCCCTAAAAATTACCAGTATTTATCACGGACAGCCTCCGTAGCGCAGACGATTAGACGACGCCTGTGAAACAAGAGGCCGCGGGTTCGATCCCCGTACCAAGATAAATGTTTTAGTGGCCCACAAATATTTCTTTCGGGTCTGAGTGTTTGTGAGACCGAAAAGTATTTCGTAGTTCCTGACACCCAAGACACAAGACTCGATCTTAGTGTGGGGTCAGGACTATGTATATGACTGTCAAGGGCGGATACAGTCTTCAAAAAATGTTGGCATGGCAACTCGAAAATCAACGAAGTGGGAGTTTGTGTATCTTGCTCATGATCGTTATACGCAATAAAGATTTAACTCTGCGATTTTATTATATTGATGACATTATGGCATTTGATATAATATTATCAGTCTTTTGATCTCAATATAGGGTCGAAGTATGTCGTCATAAGTCCGTTAGGGTTGTGGGCATGCCCATCTACGGTGGATCCTCGCTTGGTGACTGTTGGGTGTTATTTACTATTATATATGCCTTCTTGAAATCCAAGTGAAGCCACAGTTTCGCACTAGTATCTGCCAGTACACAATACGTACAGTATATTTATGCGCGTTGTCGCGGCGTCGTGTAGCGTCCTCTTTATTACTTCATTCAGACGCGTCGATGCGGCCGCGCGTGCCGCCATAAACACGCTCGTAAACGTGAAGACAAACAGACAGACATGTGTGTCTATATTGTATTGTTTAATTTCGCTTTCATTCAATGAAGACTCGTTTTGCGGTTGGTTAGGGGTTTTTGAATGAATTTTCTGGTCCACCAAAATAATCGTGTGATCTATAAGGCCCATATGAAATGTTTACGGTCTAGTATGTCTATAAGCAGGTCTACAGCAACTATTTTTTTCGCATTTTTGCAACATTTTTCATTATTTCCCTGCTCCGATTGATCATAGCGTGAATCTTGTTGTTTTAAAGCCTATGAATATAGCCTTCGTCGATAATGAATGGTCTATCCAAAACCAAAATATTTTTTTGGATTACTGAGGTGGTGAGATCAGGACTATGTATATGATACTTAGATGTATTTATTTTTGGAGAACAAATACCATATTTGGCCTTCTTTAAATAGATTGTTTAATCACTAATTTTACGAGATCGTCTGCTCCTCGCTTCATCTCATGGTTATATTTCAGCTATGTCTCCATTCACCAGACATTTTAGTTCCGCGTTCCTACATTCATCCCATATTTACGACTTTTTCTCTTCATAATAACAGCTTTGTAATAAAAGTCCCGTTGTATTAATATGTATATGTTTGATATGGCGTGGTTTTATTCGATAATGGGCCAGGTGCTATTGCATTTCATCTGAATATATTAATAGTTTAGGAGCTGTTTTGTGTCTGGTCAATGATGACTGCTTCTTGATATTGGAGGTTAATACGACGCAGTTAAATTTCTTGTCTTGTTTTAGTGTGGATGTGGGCATTGATTTATTTTCTTTCTGGTTAAGTTCGTTGGTGGACGTTAAGCTACTCTGTCTCTCAGAGATTTGTCGAGCTTAATTTCTTGGTTTCATTTCTTCCCGGGCTGTTGACCCTGGATATTAAAAGTTACGGTGGTCCGTGATGGTCATGAGACACGATTTTCTGCTAAATATTCGATCTGGACTTCACCTTACAGCACCTAACAACGATACAGTGCAGCCAAGTTCTTAAACAAAGAAACGGTTTCCGATTGCCACGATTCTATTACAAAACAGCACTGTACTACAAAAAAGAAAACAAGAACAATGATTACGTTAAGTATATGCACAACATCAACAATCTCGACAACAGAATTCTAACCAAAATAGCTCTTGTTCTAGACAGTCTCAGGCAACCTAAAATATACATAGTATAGGATTATATTTTATTCTTTTAAATACTTGTCTTAATAATACCATGGCGTCAAAATACTTCAGTCTCATACTTGTAAATAGAATTTTGGATTAAGTTTCAGCGCGGCGCTAGACGAAAATAATTTTCATGATCAAACACAGACATTATAATAAATTCTTGCCCATAACATACACATGTCGCATTATTGATCATATTTGAGTGAGTAATAAAAGTAGGGTTGTCATTTTGTTTCTTCGATCAAATATACACTACATACACAGTTCCCTGTAAATGATCTGTTAAAAAGTGGCACCGATGCATTGCAACAAAAAAGTAAACAAAAAGATCACATATTCCAAATATATTAACAAAAATTCCACCTTATTCCTGGAGTTTAAAGTAGCTTTTCACATAATATTGTCTAAAGTTCTGCGACGTTTTAGAAGCAACGGTCGGTGCGTGACTGAAGGCGAAAGAGTGCTTAAAGCACTCTTTTTTGGTGCCATTTTCTAAGCGCTCATGTTGTATCTTGTGTATATTCGATCGAAGTTTTATTTGTATAAATATTCTACAGTCTTGTTGCGAGTGTGTGGTTGTCATGGTTAGGTACAGTTTTTCTGTTTTCACATTTTATCATATTAGACATTTTAATGCTATTGGATTACGAGTATAAATGCTTATTGTTTATAATATAATGAAAACATATCTCAAAAAATGCATCAAATAGATAAAAAATATGCCTCATATTTTGGCAAAAACACATTAGCACGTTAAAAGACCGTAGACGAATCTATATAACATTTTAACAACCAACAAAATCATAGCTCTTATCGTTCTAAAGAACTTTACCGCTGAATAGAGTTAAAAAGAAAAGAAAAGATTCTCCAGTACGACCTTGGAAGCAGCCAGTCCCGCTGCAGGACTCGAGTCAACTCTATAGTAGGGCCATATAGTCCACCACGCCGTGCTGGCATAGTGCGTGTTGACAGACTTTGCATAGCATAGATATTCTCACGAATCGCTGTGGTATGCAGGTTTCTTTACGAAGAAATTAAATTTTTATTCAGTTGTACTTCTTTTTTCTACAGTCAAGTTGCAGTTTTTAAATTATTTTTTCTTCATTATTTTTGTCAATGACATCCAATACATCATTCAAAAAATGTGGTGTGTTCTTTAAACAGTGGTGTGTTCGTAGTTCACATGATTTTGCAACCCTAGCAAGGTCATAAAAGATGCTCACAACTCCCGATCTCAATTCCTTCCGATATTACCCGCGAATAGCAACAGATAGCTTAAACTACTTCAAGCATTCTAAAATTGAGACCGCGGCTGGAATGCCTAATACTTAAAACCGCGCTTATAATACCGACTTCAATACTAATGTAACTCTTGCAGGAAGTCCGCGATATTTTGTTAAGTGGATCAGTGTCCGCGGCGGCTAAGCGCTCATATTTCACGGCCGCTTACAACACTTAAATCGCTTGCAGCGCTAACATCGCTTACGACCGCTTTCACCGCGTTACGTATTTAGATATTTTCGCCCGTGATGGGTGTAGCTTCTTTGCTGAATTAGGTCTATTCACACTTGACGTATTTGTATTGGGGTAATGTAAATTGCCCGATGGCATTAGAAAATACGGAGCCAGAAATGATAACGTTTTTTTGTCTTTATTAGTGCCTTTCCCAATGCACCTACGATATCCAAAAGTTGAGGCTATTTGTTTGCGGCGTTCATTAGTCACGTCTATTACTTTCAATCATTCAGGCGAAAAAGAGTATACTGTTTCTTCGTTCTGGGTGACTTCGCTACTTTCGGCCATAGTAATTATAACATAAACATATTCATATAAAAATATTTTGTTGTAAATTTACAACAAATTATTAATGAACTGCTTAAACCCACTTGTAAATTTTGTAATAATCCCTACATTGTAAACTGGTTTTGAAAAAAGCAACACTAGAGTTTCTTGCCCGTTCTTCTCTAGTGAAAACCGCTTTCCGAACCGGGTGGTAGATAAAAAATGACTGAATCTAAATGATGTTGAACATTTTAATGGATTCAATAAATTATTTTCATTTTCATATCTCAAAGCTATTCTTAAAAAAAGGGTTAATAAACAGTAATGTTGACTCTTCTTTGTTATGTAAAATCGTAAACAGAAAGATATATTAAATCCGTTTAAAAAAATAAACAAGTTGGAATCATTTCAAATAGGCGCGGTGGTAGGAGGAATAGAAAAAAACACAACTAAGGTGCTATGACGTCATCTGCTGAAAAAGTGTCCTCAATGCTCTACTAAAAATATGATTATCTCTGTCATTATACGACCAATTATGATATAGTTTTAAATTAATGTTTATAATGTATATTTTGCAGTGATTTATATTAGTGATTATAATACAATACAAAATGAAATATTGGAAAAATCCCTATTTATAATAAATCAAAATTAACTCTATAATATAAAATAACACTCACTTGTCTTACCAGTTCCTCGACATGTGAACAGACCTCCAATCGCATGATATATTGTAAATCCGTACATCAGTAAATTGCACCGCGTCTCGGAAGCTAATGGACGAGCGCGGCACGTCCCTGACACGACGCCGACACGACAAACACAAGCGGCGCTGTTTTTTTATTAACATTTCATCAACGATTAGGAATATTTGTACTACAAGTGTTGTAAGTTATTCAAGCATAATTTATACGAAGACTGTAGTACTGAATCTAATGAAAGGATATGTGGACAAAATAAGGATTCACTGACTAGGTGGCAGATCCCCCGATGTAAAGGGCTGTCTGGTTAGGTACAATGATTTGTCTATTTCCATACCTAAATAACAGTGTATGGAAATTGTTATGGCCCGATTTGAACGGCATTGTAGCCAGTAATATGAATTAAAGTGCCTACCTATATCTCAAAATGAGCGTAGTACCACCATAGATTAAGAATAATAATTCAAGTGGTAGGCAATCCACTCTTTTTAAAGTTTACAACTATCTTAAGTTATTTCTATGGTAAAAATAAACTAGTAAAAAACTACTTTTACAATAAAGTGGTGGTTACTGGTGGTAGGTCAATCAGATGTGAAAGGCCGCCAGGCTAGGTCGCCACCGCAATGTTTATTTCTCACTCCAAACACCAGTGTAAATGCTCTGTTGTGTTCCGGATCCCTGTGGATCACACAAATTTTTGTGTCGGTACGGGGATCGAACCCGCGGCCTCACGTTTCACAGCCGTCTAACCAACTGCGCCACGGAGGCGATCACTATGAACTAACTATCTACCAGGAATCGGGCGTATTATCTTCTATGTATGGAAATAACACTTAAATGCATGATACTGCATGCATGTAGAGAAATTGAACAAGATGTGTAGATGTTTGTTGTGTCTAAGCGCCAGAGGCTTGTGGTTGAACAGCGCATAAAACATTCGTCGCGGCGCGGCGCCGGCTGTAAGACGGATTTGTGGGAATCCTCACTACAATAGCAGGACGGATTCAGATAAGTACTGAGAATCTTTGTAATTAGAAATATTAGATAGGATTGTCCTTACATCAGGAATTTTAAATTCTCTACCTACCTAATCTCACATCAACATTTTGTCTGACTATGAATATGGAAGAAATGACTAGTGAAATGGTAGGCAAGGGCGTCGCCAAGGGGGGGTAGGTAGGGGCAGCTGCTCCCCCCCCCCTAGAGATTAAAAAAAATTGCCAAATGTAAAGCAACCAAAATCTTTGACTTGGCTTGCCTACTATACGGTATTTTTTTTGCATATACCATATTATTGTACAATAATATTGACCGTCTGGGGGTCGCCGTCGAAATTGTGTATGTTGCAATCACATTTATCTCATTCTCCATATTTTTTTTTTTTTTTACAATGGCTTGGCATAGTGGCCCTTCCTAGGCTATCGGCAGGCGACGCCCCTGATGGTAGGGTAATTATTATGTAACATACAGGGTATATTAAGACTGCTACCGAAAACGAAGCAGGGTAGTAGTTTTAGTGACATTAGACACAATGCAACTTTTTTTGCATTTTTTTTTCGTTATTATTTTCATTGTTTTTCCTAAAATAATAATTACACCTTTTATTTGCAAGACGCTATGCCAGGCAAGGGTTTTAACTATTTTAGCAAATACGCCGCCAATTCGCCACCACGATTTACCACCCAAACACTATATATATTTAAAATATGAAAAAAAAAAATACGCTATTTTTTTAGTTGCCATTGAAATGTAATACATGTAGACACTAATACCACCACCTGGCTTCAAATTTGTCACCCTTGATATACCCTGTATATGAGCAAGACAACAACCTTCTTTCTTTCTTTCTTAAACCTACCCTTTCATTATTTTTATTACTTACACCTTAGCTATTTTTACGCGATCAAACAATAGAGTCCCTATTTTTACCTTACATTTTATATATATTTTTCCAATACATTAATAAATAACCTACACTACATCTATCTCCGCCCTGTCCCAAAACCAATAAATCCCAAATGCGATCCTGTTCATACATTCGGGCGCATCCCATAAATCTGTGTGGGACAGTTTTAAACAGGGCCCTTTGTACAAATATTTGTAACGTATTAGCCGAACATGTTGGCCGTGCGTGATTTATGTCGTCGCATCTCACGTCGACTCTCGTGCGAGATTGACCTAGTAATTCGGGCGTTTAGAATGATTTCGGCTTTTAATGGCGGGGGTGGTGAACTGGCAGTATGTTTGAACTTCCTTTATTAAGAATTCGGGAGACAAAATTGCAAAATTGTGACGGCAATTGAGCGGTGTTGTCTACGAATAGACTTCAGTGCAGTCTAATTGTTACTCTGTGATCCGAAACGAAGTTCGAATGTTAGGACGTGGTTTAGTCAATTGAAATTGTCTGGCTTTGGAAATTACTAGGGTACTATAATGTGAAATTAATATAATTATTTGAATATTGACAAATCCTGTTTGCTTGTAACGTCGTACACCGACAGAGGGCGCTAATGCCCTTATGCTGAGAACAGTCAGTATAAGGGCATTAGCATTATTGTCACCTACCTGTCACAGCTACTGCCTACACTCATTTGTTTTTCATTTTCATAATGTTTCCTTTTATATATCTTTTAATTTTATTCTTTGTTTTTTTTTGCGTTTATTAATTTTTGTTTCCGTGTTTTATTTTTCTTGTTATTGTATTATTATTGTTTCAAGTTACTTATTGTTTTATAGTAGATAGTAAATTCTAATTTCATTTCATTTCTATGTTATATTTTTCTATGTGTCTATGACAAATAAATCGGTTTTCTTTCTTTTCTTTCACATATACGATGCACACTGTGCTAACTAGGCAATAGGCACCAAGGCTCCAGTTAAGCAATGTGATTAATCGACAGTTTGGCGTGTTATCGGTAGAAATCGTCATTAACCGATACATAGTTTATAGCGCGGACGAGTTGTATGACTATCTAATAGTTTCACCGTTATGCTGCATAATTTACTCTTTTACACGATAGCAGGGAATCAGGTGATAAATTGAGGAATACTTTTTGAGGTATTTAGAAGTGTTAAAGCCCAGGAATGGAAAGGCTTGCACAGAGTGGTACTATTGTCAAAATGAAAAGTGACGTACGAAGAAAGCGAAGACTATGCTAATCAGTTATTATGTAATTAAGAGTTTCTGTCGGATATGTAATATCCGTTTTCTCCTCCCATTTTTGAAGTTTAGCAAGAAATGTGCAATCCGAATGCTGTAAATTCATTACGGCAACGATCACTTAACTACCAGTGAGGCATTTTGCAAAAAAATATGGAGAGCAGTAACTGGCTTTGCACTAATTAATGATAATGCGGATAATTTAGATACGAATAAATATTTGAATGAAGTTATAGTTACTAGTAATGTTTAACACCAATTTATATTTATATTAATATGTAACAAAATATCTAGATTAATTTCTTTATCGAGATTGTAAACGTCACACCTGCCCTCAAAACAGAAGCAACAACAGCAACAAATTATTAACACTGCACTGCTCGTCACTCCGACACATTAGAAGTTACATAATACCAAGAAGTTTCACAGGCTTTTATGTTCTAAGCATAACAGGACTTAGCTACTTACGACTTACTATTGGAGGAGTAAGTATACAAATTGGTTCTCATAAGTAATTTTTCAAATTACTAAGGAGTGGCACATTTAAAAAAGTATTAAATTCAATCCAGTAGCTTACTCTGCACATACCACCAGTATCATGCTCATATTACACGTATAACACTGCAAAACAATATCAAAACCCATTATAATTTTATAAAACATATTAGAAAGTAACATTAAGCAGACAGAGAGACAAAGTAACCACGAGTCCAGCCGCGTGATAAAAACACCAGCCATTACCAGCCATCATGTAAATAGACACTATTTATTAGCATCCGACACTGAAATTACACCTCTAAATACTGTATGTAATGACTACCTGTTTTAATAGAATTATTGTGATAGGCCCGAGGTGCTACTACGAGCTTCCATTTTTTACGACGGATGTGTAGTTTACTATTGTAGTTTGAGGTTTACTCGTATTGAAGTCCAGTCAATCCACTGACTACTGTGATGATACATTCTTAAGGCTACGCTTAAAATATATATAATATCATAATAAAGCTGGATCAACGTATAGACAAGGAATTACACCATTCTGCCATAGAAAGTCACAATGCGCAATTTAAACCAGTAATCTAACTGTGCTGTCTAGCCCTGTCTGCTGCTAAATGAAATGGCAAAAGGGATTTACCTTAGCTAATATTTATATTTGTATCTAGTTAGTAGTATTTTAATAATTTCGCTTCAAGTTAAATTTAGTAATTCTCGCAATTTAGTAATTCTCAAAGAGACCTCAAACTTCAAAGGTTTACTTGAACGCACTTTTTCCTCAAATGTATAATGCTACAAAACCATCCTCAAAATTGGAGCTTATTTAATAATTTACAATTCTTTATTAAACATAATTAAAGGAATAACACAAACGAACTTAGATTTAAAATTACAAGCGGCGGTATTATCGCTCACGGTGATCTCTTACTACACTCTGTATCGAATGCTTTTCTACAGTAGTTAACTACACTAACCCATAGTAGGGTTGCGAAGACGCGGCCAGCACGTGTGATTTAATAACACCATGATACCTGACATCCACATACATTATGGGAAAGTGGTTTGGAATGCGCCCGTATCTTAACTGCTTAGGTTAACGTCGAATTAAACAGTTAAATTAACCTCTTATTATTTAAATCAATCGTTGCGACATTACGATATTGGCAATCATATGGTAGAGTGGTTAGTGGACTGATGTTTTAACACGTAACGGTTTTATAAGACATTTTGTTTTTGTAACTAGTTTTAAGAAACGCATTAGTTCGTGTTGAAATTGTGTGACGTGTGTTCTAGATATTTTTTTTATTCGGGCATGGAAACATTAATTATGCCGTCTATGTGATTTTGTAAAAATACTTTAAATTCAACAAGTATTTTACACGCACATCAGGAGCTTATAGTTTTTCTTTCGTCCACATAACATGCTAACTTATTAATAACTTCATTGAACTTGAACTAACATAATAACTTTCATAATAATTTCATAGATTTACGCGAATTTTACACATTAAAATAAAACTATTATTTACGGATTTTATCGCGGATTTGGCGTCACGGGGCGGACCCGTCCACCCCGTAACCACGAAAGGTGTAAAGTAACCGAAACGTCGGGAAGTTATAAAAGGTAAAAATTCAACCAAAATAAAATCTTTTTACCTTTGATACAAGATATGATTGTGATATCAAAAAAGCACTCATAGTTTCTGATACGACGCAAGACTTAAATTTTAGTGTGGGATCGGGACTCCATAAAGATAATAATATACACAAAACTTAAATCACTTAATACAGTAGAACCAAATACAACAGACTCACTGAGAGACCTTATAAATAAGTGAACAATTGGCGATATCTTCCAGACAACCATATAACCGTAATTCATACTGTTGGGTGTATTTAATTCTATTTATATCTGATCAAAGACATAAATCTTAACGTTTGTTATTTAAAACAATAATAAAATAAATGCGAATTGAATTCAAAAAGCCACTGTGTAACGTTTATAAACATGATAGCAATATTAACGGGTACACATATGAACGTTTCCGTCAGGCGCCGCGAGGAAACGCAGTTCAAACACTCACAGCCACCCGCGGAACGGACAGCATCACTTCAAACATGGCTAAATTTATTCATTATTATGCTAATTTGAACTGCTAATATAGTCGGGAAGCGGACTGGGAAATTGAAGATAGTTAATTTGTTATTCTGTTTATTGTAACACCGGGAAAAAACAAAGATTAAAGTCAGTAGAATTGGCAGACTTATTGCCCCAGGCGATCTCTTCCAGGCAACTTTTGGATGGAAAAAAAGAGAAGGGAGAGAAATATTAAACCAATATTTACTGAAATACCTATGCATAGAAACCATGACTTTTCTTTAACATGTACGGTGTAACCAAATGTGATTGAAGGGAGAGCAAAAAATGTAACTAAGAATATTAAAATACAAAGCGCGGTATTAATTTTCATTAGTTTAAGTCTTTTCATCGTTCTTGAATAGATAACCGGCGGCCCAAGATAGGTAAATACTATATTTTACTTTTTTTCTTCGTTTTATTATTCAAAGAGGTTACTCTATTCTCCGACACGACGGAAAAAACGTAAAACTGTACGTATAAAATGTTTGAATCCTCTATCATATGTCGCGTCGTGAACTAGATTAAATTCAGAGTTTCAGTATTGATTTTTAGGTATTAAAATATTTATCCACATTAGAAAACTCGAATTTCGTATCGCTGAATGGAGTAGTTCCCATGTGAAGTTACTTTGATGTCTTTATAAAATAAACACTACTACATAGCTGTAATAAAAAGTTCAGGTTAACCGTCTTAAAATCCTTTCAATAACCTCGAACCCCACACCACCCTACCCTTGTCTCTCCAGACACTTTAAATTCACATTCTAAGGTTCATAGATCAACTTGATAGCCTATTTTAGTACCAATAAAAACTCAAGAATAATTTACAAAAAGAGGCCGACAAAGGCATTATTTTAATACATTGTGTGTAGTGTTTCTGTTTACCCCATTGTTAAGGATTTATAACTCCTTTTAGGGGTGGCTCGGGGTTGTTTTATTTATGGCTATATTTGTCACAAAATGGCTATTAAACAGACGGGATGGGAGGCGACGCCGTTCGCTTCTTCAGACTGATTTATTGATTAGATAATTGCATTCCGTGTCTTTTTAACCCAGATAAGCCTTAAAACAATTTTTTTTGTAAATCATCAGAACTAATGATTTTCTTTAATTTAATTACCCTCAAGACAAATAAAAAAAATGTTGAAAAAATTATCTGCCATAAGGCTTTCCGGGAAATGACCGTCCTATATATAGGACAGTAGGATAATAGGTAGCAAGTATAGTTTAGTATTGATATTGACCAAATTGAATATAAAAGGTATATTTACTGATTAAAAGTGTCCTAAATATCTACATGAGTCATGGACATGAATGTCGTGAAAGAAAAAGTCAAATCTACCCACATAAAATTTTTAAATTTCAAGCCAATCTACTGAAAATGACTTCAGAACCTATTATTTCTGACCATATTATTTCTCGCAAGAAGCTGCCTAACTTGTAGGTTTGTTTTTGCGATTACTAATGTGATGTCTACCGTGTTGTCTTTGAACAAAGATAACTGCTACTGGAATTATTGTGTTTGTTGGCTAGTTATTCAGCGTCACATTCTCAACCACCGAGTCATTTTTTACTCTGGCCCATCAAACTGTTCCAGTGCACTTGATGTAAGCGTAGCGCGATCCAAACAGGGTATCTAATGGATATACACAAGCTGGTCCCTGAATGCGATACACTTGCATGGGTCATCGATGAGTTTTCCACCAGTGTATATGATGACAGCCCTACACGCTTCGATAACCAACACCCGGCAATATGGTAATCAAGCACATTGCCAGTTGTTGGTTATTGGACAATCTCACTCGACGAATGAAACCCAACAGCGAAGATGCTGCTATACAGTTCATCTGTGAGCTAGTAAAGCCTCCTTGGCTCAGGAGACATGTGTTTCATAGCTTTAACGACTTACAGCAAAACTCTACCACTTACAAAAGTCCTTATACAAAACTCTACATTAGTGTGTCAATAAATGTTAGTCAAAAGTGATCATATATATATATTAACTTAATATATATATATATATTAAGTTACCTCTCAGTATTTTTTCCATCATCAGAAAAGATTTCAACATCATAATCCACGCGATAATTATGACATGTGCCTGTAATAGTGTGAATATAAAGTTACCCCGTATTATCCTACCGTCCTATATATAGGACACTACTTTTTATTCCTAATTATTTCCACTTTCCGAAGTATTATATTGAGGAACGAGTTTTCGAAAATAAGGAACAGGCTATCTAGAATAAGAAAAATGTGAAATATAAAACTTTACTGTAATCTGCAGTTTTTTATACCTACCTTTAGTGCACCTTGTCTGGGGCACACTTTTATTGCGTACTTTGAAATGAAATATTTCTATGAAATGTATTTATATCATTGATATTCTATTTTTTTAATAATAAGAAATAGTCTCCTTACTTCAAATAACAACAAATAAAATCAACCATTTAAATGGTTAGTTCAACATATTTTTTTATTTTGACTGTCCTATATATAGGACAGTAGGCTTATCTGGGTTAATATCCAAGACTTAAAAATCTAAAGGAGATAATGGCAAATCGAGCTTCTTAAGAGATTTTTTTATAATTTTGTTATAAATTACAATGAAATCTCCAGTAAACAGATGGATATTTTTTTAACTTAGTCATGTAAATGAACATTTATTTTTATTGCCGTGTATTGCAAGACGAGCACCCCGTTCGCCTGATGGTAACTGATAGGACTGCTCATAAACAGTAGCAAAACCAAATACCTTGAATTACAAAATAATGCTTGGCATTCCACTGCACACGCCATTCTGAGACTTAAGATGTAAAGTTTCAATATGTCGAGTAGTTACTCTGGCTACAATGCCCTTCAATCCGAAACACAACAGTGCATTTACACTGCTATTTGGCGGGACAAATAAACATTGCGATGGTACCTACCCAGGCGGTCTCTCACATATAAGACCTTCCACCACTAAAATGACCAAAATACGACATGGTGACGTCTAAATATAACCGGTGTCTTTCCTAGCGAAACTTTCCTTTCGCTATTCTTTCAGTCCAAATATAAATTATCTTATTTAAACAAGGAACTTACGGTTCCGGGTGTCTCTCGTCTGATGTCACACTATTTTTGTACTATTCGCTGGATGAATTTGGGAAACGTACCGGCGCGGTGTTTGGCTATTTGTAAAATCTCTAAATATAAATATTATGATGGTTAGGGTCATTTTTGGTCGCATGTCATGTTAAAGTAACGTACGATCTTAATATATTTTTCTTTTATATATTCCTTGAACGTGCTGTACTGTATCGGCCCATATACGTCCCACTGCAGGGCACGGGCCTCCTCTACAATCGGGAGTACAATTGAGAGGTATATATTTGTACAATTTAGCATAAACTTTGTGACGCGGCCTTAAAGTTGAATTACCTTACATACTTCACACCATGAACGTTATAAGAGCCTACGAATATTAATATCAGGTTTGAGTGTTTTTTTAAACTTCCAAGGTGCTGTTTAAATCCCAATTCCTGTTGCTGACAATGTTGTTTAACAATATATTTTTTGTCAGCTTCCGTGGCACAGTTGGTTAAACGCCGACTGTGAAACGAGAGGCCGCGGGTTCGATATGTTTGTGTGACCCACAAATATTTCCGTCGGGTGTGGGTGTTTGTGAGACTGCAAAATGTCTCGCATTTTCTGATACCCACGACACAAGACTTAATTGACCTTAATGTGGGGTCAGAACCATGTGACTGTTAGGTGTATTTATTATTCTTATTTATTTAAATAACCCCGAATTGGTGCTATTTCAACAAATATTGTAAAAGACCTGTAGATGGACATGTTTCGTTTCAACGTGGGATTCACAATATTTATTTGAAGGTGTCATGAACAACAATAACATCTGTCCACATCTCTCCGAATAATACAATATGTCAATATTTCACATTCTATCGCCGGTGTTTACGTGTTCCTGTCAAATAATATTACGCTATAGAATTTTGTGTTTCTCGAAATAGTTATTTTTGAATTAATTTAGCTGTTGCACAGATGGAGTTTAAAATAATGGCGGGTAAGATTTTTGTATACAAACAAGAGAAAGGCTCTCGGGGATGGATATTATAAATTTCTTACATATTACTGCAGTAGAAAATCAGCAATGTAATCAATTTATCGATCATGTAAAAAAAATTAAAAGAAAAATAACCTTGTCATAAATAAAAAAAAATACTTTCATCATTCATCATCTTTTTTTCTGGTGGTAAGTCTCTCATAAATGTGAGAGGCTGCTTAGGTAGGTATCACCGCAGTTCTATTTCTACTGCCAAAATCAGTGTAAATGCACTATTGTGTTTCAGTTTGAACGACATTGTAGCCAGAGTAACTACTGGACATATTGAGACCTAACATCTCATGTCTCAGGATGGCAAGTTTGTGGAATGCCAAGCTTGGCTTTGTTTGGTTTTGCTACTGCCCATGAGCGGTCGTATCGCTTACCATGAAGTGAACAACATGCTCGTCTCGCCACCCAGTGCAAAAAAGGCGCAATCATTTGCCCCAAAAAAGAATTCCAGCTATGTTATTTGTTTCTTATTTGTCCCCAGCCGGACGAGCTCGCCAAGTCGGTGAAGCTGACGTCACGCGAGCGGCGGTTCATCAAGTTCGCCAGCGTGGAGTACGGCGGACAGCTCTACATGACCCCTCAGGACTTCCTAGAGTCCGTCGTCGAGCAGGAGCCACGACGTGAGTACTGTCTCACTTTCTTTTCCTCCCCCCCCCCTTCTTTCTAAAATCAGAGGAAGTTCAAGTTGAATACCGGCCTCCCGGCTCCCGCAAGGATCTCTACTAGTACTGCTTAACTGAAATTTATCTTTACGAGTGATCATATTGTAGCAAAAAAAGCATTTGATATTAGATACAGAAGTACAACACTGCCCTAGAATTTATTATTACTATAATTACGAGACTGTAGCGTCCCACTGCAGGACAAAGACCTCTGTTTCTGCCTTCCATGCATCCCGGTCAAGGGTTTTATATGACCAAAATAGGCAACTTAAGAAGTCCCAGAATAACTTAGAATTTCAACTGTAGGTGGTGTGATGACCTTCACTTCAGCAGAGATAAAGAATTCTTACTCTTTTCCTGTAGAAAGAAAGACTGGTAAAGCTAACGATACTTGTTATTTTATGATGATATTCTGATAGACATTTTGAGGCTTAACATCTTATGTCTCAGAATGGCGTTGCACGGTGAATTGCAAAGCATTGCATTGTAATCCAAAATTTTGTTTGGTTTTGTTACTGTTAATGACCGGTCGTATCGCTTACCATCAGGTGAACTAAGTACTCATGTCGCCATTCATTGAAATAAAAAAGATAGCGGTAACAACACAGTTACAGTGATTATTAATACAAAATTATTTGTAATGATTGTGGATAAATCGTCGCAGTTATAATACATGTTTACACGTAAATTAAAATTGTTCGTAAACTACAGCTAAGCGTGCGTTTTTTGTTTCACCAGCTCGTCTGAAGCGCCGAGTGTTGACCACCAAAGAGATCGAACACTTGCGCGACCACACGCCACAGCTCAAGAAGGGTTCCGCGCAGATGTTCCGCAACATGAGAGACAAAGGTAAATACTCTCCATATGCTGGGTATATCATTACTGCTACCGAAAACGAAGCCGGGTGGTAGTTTTAGTGACTACAAACACAATGCTAAAACTTTCACAGAATAGAGACAATTTTTTTTTTGTAATATCTTAAATGTCATCAATTTCTTAAATATATTCTTAAATATCATCAATAATATATTTTTATTTTGCAGGAATCATTTCGTACACGGAATACCTGTTTCTTCTCTCTATCCTGACAAGTAAGTAATTTATGAAAATAAGTATAGAATAAAATATAAATAATAACGAAATTATAATATACAAATACTTGTATAATTTAATAATATTATAGTATGATTATTTTTTTGTAACTGCTTCAGATATTTACAGTCCAGAGAATCCTCAATAAGTCACATCTGTTTGCAATTTCCATGACTATAGATGGAACCAAATTAAATTAATAATGAAAAAATATATTAAATGGATGTGTAAACTCTAAACCTGTGTTCTGGGATTGTTATGTTCTGATTGAAATTGTTTTGGGATTGATTGATTTTAACTGCACAAATAATGATGTCGCTCAAGAAGTCTCATCTGTGTAAAATGTCCATTGCTTTAGATAGAGCCAAATGAAATTAAATATGAAGTCGCAGAAATTGTGTTGAATGGATGGGGATGGTAAACTCTAAACTTGTGCGAAATAAAGTAGCGACATAAATGAAACAAATTCATAGTAAAGGAAGAAACCTGCTGGAAGTTGTGTAAACAGTGTGTAGTAACGTCTCAAGAACAAGCATATGTTTGTTCAGCTAATGGGTTTCCTCAATAAACATTATACTCGAACGTTTTGGCTGTAACATTGACGTGAGTGTAGCCTGAAATGCTAATCATTCTTGCGTTAATTTTAAGTACAATTACCTACATTGGTTTAAACTTTAAGTGAACGTTGAGTAAAATTTTAAGGCAAATTACAAATGTTTTGAGATTACTAAAAACGATTGTGTTCTCACTTTACCATTGCATTTACACTGGCGCGTAACTGGAATTAGCCGTCGCTCACAATGATTTTCAAAATACTCGTTTGTAGGTACTATGACAGTAAGTTTTGTAATATAAAAGATAAAATTTATTATCACCGTTTAAACAAAATCTATTACATCAACTATCAAGTTAATGTAATATTTAGTTTAGCCCGGTTTTCACGGTCATCTTTTTGATACTCCAAATGTACTGACGGGCCTATACTTATTTTTTAACCAACTTCAAAAAAACGAGGACGTTTTCAATTCCTCAGAATCTTTATACATCAATGGATCTTGACATATTAATTTCGCTTCTCTCTTCTATCAATAATTTCATGCATCACATTTTTTTTGACCTGACCTTTAACACCGATTTGACTAGCATAAATTCAATGAGGCCGACTCTCTGATCTTCCATTCACACACGTATTAATAAAAAGTATGTATTTGCAGAACCAGCGTCAGGCTTCAGGATAGCCTTCAACATGTTCGACACGGACGGAAACCAAAGAGTCGATAAGAACGAGTTTCTAGTCGTAAGTATTTTGATTATTTACTATAGGGCACGTGATGAATGCCAAGTTGCAAGTATTACAAAGAGTGGACCATAAATGTGTGCACTTTTGAAACATGAATAGAAATAAAACTATGTTATTTTGTTAATTTTTTGTTTAAGGCGCAGGTTTAGGGTAACAAAGGTTTGTTAAAATTTATTTAAAAAAAGAACACCGTCGAAATGTGCTTCCTATCATCGCTGGCATTCCTGCAATTGATTATGCTCACTTTGCACGACTCGCTGACCAATATTGCGAGGGATGTAAATGGAGAAACCCGATTTGGGCCTTAATGCCAACGATTTTTTATATACACGAATTAAATATGTTAAAAATCTTTTATTATATATAGCCAAGGGCAAAACATATTGTTTTCACCGTTTCGTTTTTGAACAGACTCTATGACATGCAAGTTATCGATTAATAATTTCATTTAAATTGTCTTCATACTTTATTATCTGTATAGTAATAATAAATGTAATATTTATTTCATTTTTTAAGTGCTGATATGTCTTATTCTTTATTAAACGAAACACAAAAAACTATTTTTTGTATTCTGGACTATATTTCCATATTTACTTGTACGATTTAATCAATTTGGCCATAGTCCATAGTTGGCTGATAGTCTTGCAAATTGAGATTTTTAAAGTTTCCCTTTCCTTAAAGTTTGGTCGAGCCCCAGATTGTACGGGAATTGGGGTTCTCCTTTGCCGTTAATTAGTTGTTATTGCAGGAGCCTCCAAACGCTTAGGCGTATATGATTCTGAATAATTCTTTACGGGAATTCTAACCCTGAACCCTGAACTCTTGAACATGTTGGCAGCCGTGTCTGGTCCGTTTTCCAACAGGCAACCACGAACTTTGAAGTGCATCAACGTGACTAAAACCTCATGAAGCAACGCACAATTGCCCACCACTCGCACGCCATTCCGTCCAACCGTGTTTGGGAAATTTCTCGATTTGCTTCTTCTTCTTCTTCTTGATGAGAAGTTTATCTATTTACAAATTTTTGGCCCACCGTATATAAGGTCTTGATCTTATTTCGTAGATGGATCATGAAGCGCAGACGCACGAGAAAGTTCAAAGTATCTACAAATAATACAGACAAAAAACATTAATAAATATTTTAAAACATACATACCGGGTGTATCAAGAGTGCTACCGAAAACGAAGCCGGGTGGTAGTTTTAGTGACTACAAACACAATGTAACTAAAAAATTCGCAAAGAAATACGACATATTTTTTTATTATTTTTTAAATATCGTTGAGTTTAGGTGGTAAATCCATGGTTTTTGCTAAAATAATAATTTAAAGCCTTGCGTACTATAGCGTCTTTAAAAATAAAAGGTTGTACACTACTATTTAAGAAAAAACTATGTATTTATCATCCTAGTATGTCATTAGAGAAAAATTACCAAAAAAAATCGTCACAATTTTTTGCACAAAATTTAGTTGCATTGTGTCTGAAGTCACTAAAACGGCTTCGTTTTCGGTAGCACTCTTGATATACCCTGTATATTTGGGGATTGTTTATATCCAGAAATTAATCAAGGATATATTTTGTTTCAATATAAAATTGTCTAAAGCTTCATCCTGTCATATTTTTATATTGACAATATTTTCTGCCTACAATGTTCTATTGCTTGAAGTTACGAAATAAAGTGTAAAATATCTAGAAGTAGAAGGTCGCATACAAATTACCTATATCTATTAGACATTAGTTGCGCCTAGAGCCAATGCTCTTAAGCACCCGAAATTTGCAGGAATCAGTCTGAATAGAAATATTTATTTTTTATTTGTAAACCTATTTATAATTTAATAAATAAATAACACCCAACAGTCACATACATAGTCCTAACCCCACACTAAGATCGTGGATATCAGGAACTACGAGAGACATTTCGGTCTCACAAACACCCAAACCCGAGCGAAAATATTTGTGGGCCGCACAAACGTTACTCTCGGTGCGGGGATCGAACCCGCGGCCTCTCGTTTCACAGGCTGCGTCTAACCGTCTGTGCCACGGAGGCTGTCTTATTAATATTAATATATCTTATAAATTAATATTAATTATCTTAATTATTCAAGTAATATAATTAAAGTTTCAAACCCAAGTTTTTTGGTTTATTCTATTGACCGCGTAAACCTTCGATCAAATATACACTAGATACACAGTTCCCTGTAAATGTTCTGTAAAAAAGTGGCACCGATGCATTGACACAAAAAAAGTAAACAAAAAGATCACATATTCCAAATATATTAACACAAATTCCACCTTATTCCTGGAGCTTAAAGTAAAGTAAAGTTCTGCGACGTTTTAGAAGCAACGGTCGGTGCGTGACTGTAGGCCAAAGAGTGCTTGAAGCACTCTTATTTGGTGCCATTTTCTAAGCGCTCATGTTGTATCTAGTGTATATTAATTGATCGAAGGCGTAAACTTTTAATGGGACACTCAACTTTCTCGTCATATTTCGGCATGTTATATTTTCGAAGGTGACCAAATAAATAAAAACCAAAAGTAAAATAAATAATTCTACTGACTGACGCTCAGTTGTTTTATTAAAATTAGTGCACATATTTAGCTACCTAGGACTTATATTGTACTGACCCGAATGCCAAAATGCACTTAACATCACACCAAGTAATTTGTAATAACTATTATTTATTATATATTTTATAATATCTAGTTTTCGTTTTTTTATTAATGCGAGAAAAGACCAAGTAATAAATACAAGTATTTTTTTGTTTTTGTTTTGTTTTTTTAGTTTTTTTTTTGTTGTGTTTATTTTGTTTTGCGGTACTTATTTAGATCCAACGCCTGCTGGGTGGGACTTTGAAGGAGCGTAAAGATTTGGACGCGAAGAGCGAAGAGGCTGTGAGTTGAAAATAAAAGCTTTTGGAGGGATCACTACCTCGCGATTCAGATTATATGGGCTGAAATTTTGAAAAACATTGGAACTGAAAAAAAACATAATTAATATAAAATTATCGGTATTTGAAATACGCCTTGTTTCACAATATAATACATGACTGACAGATTATGTGTATTTCTATAATTTTTATATAATTATTTTATATATTTCATTTTTATTTAACAAATGCTAGATTATACAAAAAAAGTAATTAGCAATGATGATTATATTGTATATCGAAATTTCAGCTCAATAATCGAATGCGGTCTTTTTGTTCATGTAATTTTTTTGTTTCCATCCTGATTTTAAAGGCAGAAAAAAATTAGAACAACTCCAAGAAGCCGATCTGTTCAAACCCAGATTTTTTTTCACTCAAAAGCACATCTATCACATGGTTTTTTTCACGCAGAAGCATTCTATGAAGAATGGTTTCCAAATCCTACTAATGTCCTTAAACTGTGACACTTAATAGCCAATTAATTCTCCACTAAACTGGACAGAAAATATATTCGTTTTCTGCTCTTGTACAAACCCATATTGGCCCAATTGACAATGTAAAATTGTACTATTTTACCAAAGCTTTATATTACTTTTTTCTAATTTTTATTTTCTAAATAAAGCGACGAAATCTTTATATTTTGGCTTACTTTTCCATGACAGTGTTTTCAGCGTTGTTATAATAACTTTTATTTAGTTAACATTATTTCTTCTGTAATTAGTTTTTTAAGTTTTATTCGAATTATTATTTAATTAAAAGTTTAAAAAAGGAAAAGAAAAAAAAGCAGTCAGGTGTTGGTTACATTTTAAATTTCACTTATTATCAAACACTGCATAGACGCTTCCAAATTTACAATGTCGCTTAATATGTGTATATAAGTAAATACAATGTAAATAATATTTATTTATGTGTGCTCACGGCCCGCCACTCTAGCTGCTTGCGTTAGTATCTTCAAGCGCTACAAGAAACAGGATGGTTCAAACTGAAAAGGTTCCTAAGCCGTCGATAGTAAGTTGACATTACGTTGCGCCTTGTGCCGCATTCATCCGTCTGGTTTTGAATCGTGTGTTTTTAATATAATTGTTAATTGTCCGCTGTTGCATTAAGACATTTTTAGTGTAAATTTTATGTTTTTGTAAATGCTTTATTATTTTTGTCTGTGTGTTTTATGTCATATATTATAAGAAAAAGTATTTTACCGTATTAAATATGAAATTGTAGTAAATCAAAGAATTTATATTCTTTATTTAAAATAATGAAATGTCGTACATTTAAAACTTATCTATAACCATATTGTAATAGTTTCAATAATTTAAATTGTGTACTTACTATAATTCGTGTTATTCATTTTTATTTGCTGCAAAATAATATTTTTGCTCTGTAACTAATTTTAATTTTGTAAAATCTGTGTGTTTTCTATCTTTTTATGAGCTTTTTATATTTTAAATTTTAACTATTTTTTCCAAAATTCCAAATTTCAATTCTTAATAAAAAAAAAAACGATCTCTTTTATCTCTTATATATTTTTCTTTAGCAATAAGAAACATCCCTGCTAATTAAAAAAACATTTTTGTGTTTTTACGTTAATAAAACTTTTTTTACATTGTTTCTAACTACCAATAATTTTGTGATAACCCATTATTACACAAAAAATAGTTTTTTGTATTAATAAGATGATATTTTCAGATGGAGAAGATCTTCAGCTACGCTTGGAAGGGAAAGCGTGGGATGACAGATGATAAAGAGGACGGCAAGGAAGGGGAAAGCAAACCCCACGACACTTACGTCAACGACGATCAAGGGTTGCAGAGGAGACACAATGTCGACACTTTCTTACAGGTTTTAATATGAACATTGATTTGTATTATGTATTTTATTTATTGACGCTTTATTGCACAATACTAAAAGAAATACAAAGAGAAATCACATAACTAAATGAAAAGTATAATTGGCGGTCTTATCACCGATATGTCTTACAGACAACCATGGGATGGATTATTAATCCGTGTAAATTTTTATAATTTCCTAAACCAAATGTCGATTGGTCTAGACTCTTGTTCTCAACAAGTAAAAGGTTCAACATATTTTCTATAAAAATAACTAATATGGAAAATACTCCTTCTCCAATGTGTTATTTAAAAACTGATTTATCTTACAGGTCCATTTCTTCGGCAAGAAAGGCACAAATGACTTGAAGTTCGAAGGTTTCAAGCAGTTCATGGAGAACTTGCAGACAGAAGTACTTGAACTTGAGTTTCACGAATTCTCCAAAGGTATGAAGAAAATTATTACCTACCTAAGTTCTTGACATTCACGTGGTAAATTGAGATAATTCTCCAGCATCATAATAAATCAATATCATTAATATTTGCTGAGAGGCATCGTATTCATTTAATGATGCGACTACTAAAATAAAGCTGTACCATATAAATAAGTAAAAATTTGCAATATTCTCAGCAAAACCGTGAGAAATACATTATAGTATAGCCTATATAAAGATAGCCTCGGTGGCATAGTTGTACTACTTTACGGTTACAATGCTGAGGTCTGGGGTTCGAATACCGGGTCGGGTAGTGATATTGGATTTTTCTATTCATTATAAGGTCGGAGTAGGGAATTATGCCTGAAATGGCGATAGACTCGCCCCCTATCACATCATGGGACGGAACATAAGAGGCGACATGTCCTGGCGCCTACGCCTTTTGGGAAAAAGGCGTGACTTTATTAGATCATAGTAAAGTCAATGAAATATAAATCATATTTCCCTTTGTGTAGATTTATACTCGTGATTTTAGCATATGTAAAAGTCATCAAAGCTACAAAGAGTATGAAAAAATATTAATATTTTTTTCTTCTTCAAGGCCATGAGACAATATCCGAAGTGGACTTCGCGAAGATACTTCTCCGATACACATACTTGGACACGGATGAATATGACATGTACCTCGATCGTCTGCTCGACCGCGTGAAGGATGAGCGTGGCATCACATTCGACGAGTTTAAAACATTCTGCCAGTTCCTAAACAATCTAGAGGACTTTACAATCGCCATGAGGATGTATACGCTCGCTGATCATCCTATTTCTAAGGGTAAGGTTCTTTAAATTTTTGCCAGTAAGCCAGGTTGGCAAATGGAAACAAAAGATGTAGTGAGTCTCACTGTGACCCTGTATGACTGTTTATTTGACTGTAAAAATGATGCTTATATATTAAGGTGATAGGTGCGTACGTGATATTATCTAAATCATTTGACATATAAATTTTGCTAAATCAGATCTGTTAACGTGCGTGAAGTTATGTGCTGCCACAGATTTATAGTAGCATTTTGACAGCCTCCGTGGTGCAGTTGCTTAGACGCTGTGAAACGTGAGGCCGCGGGATCCTCGCACCGAGACAAATGTTTGTGTGATCCACAGGTATTTATTTCGGGTCTGGGTGTTTGTGAGACCGAAAAGTCTCTCGTAGTTCCTGATACCCACGACACATGCTTTTCGCCTGATGGTAAGTGATACGACCGCTCATGAACAGTAGCAAAATCAAACACCTTGAATTACTTACAAAGCAATGCTTAACATTCCACTGCGCTCGCCACCCTGAGACATACCTAAGATGTTAAGTCTCAATATGCGAACAATAATAATATAATATTAAGTCTCAATTTGGCGGGAGAAATAGACAATGCGGTGGTACCTATCCAGGCGGCCTCTCGCATATGAGAGACCTACCACCAGTAAGTGGTTTCTTAATTTAAGTTGCTTTATTAACTAAACACTTGCTTTATCTACTTTCAGACGAGTTCCACCGCGCCGTGAAGATCTGCACGGGTATATCCCAGTCGGAGCACCTGGTGTCCACGGTGTTCGCCATCTTCGACGCGGACGGCGACGGCCTGCTCAGCTACAAGGAATTCATCGCCATCATGAAGGACCGCCTTCATCGCGGGTTTAAGGTGACTATACTAGTTAATAAACTCAATTCTAGACATAGATATTAGACACACCCTAAAGGTGACTTCTACTGAGAAAGACAAATGGATTAAACTGTAATATATTTTGTATGCGATGAATAATATTCACTTGATCTTAAGTGAAACCGCTCATAGACAATAGTGAAACTAAACAACACCAGCCACTTTAGCCAAGTTACAATATATTCTCTTTCTACAATCGTTAACGCCTTGACGTAAGCGAAAACGTTCCGTTTGCGCTAATCAAATTGCAACTTGGATAGCATTTGTATAGGAGTTAGCCATTGGCGTTGTAAAACGTACAAACGTCAAGGCGTTAACGATTGTAGAAAGATAATAGATTGTAACTTGGCTAAGGGGGCTGGAATTATAAAGCAATGCTTCCATTCCACTGCATTCCAACACGCTCGATATATCATGTTTTCTTTAAAAAATGATGTTCATAACAATCTTCGTTCATGCAAAACGGGAGGGTGCGATTCGCAAGATAAATTATTATTATGCGGTATGCCTCCGAAACTATTTTTGACTAAACGAAAACAAAAGCAAAATTAGTTTGTTAATCTGTTGAGTGTCACTTGATACTATCGGCAAGACTCGTGGCGAGACGACTTATATTCATACAGATACCTATGTAATATCCTTTAAATTCTGTTTTTTATTTCCAGTCATACGCCAAAAACGAAGGTTGGGAGGCATTCAAGACTTGTGTGAAACAAGAAATGAAAAGTGCCGTGTAAAACCGTTTATTAATCGCCAAAATACGCTGTATTTAATTAAGATCTCGTATTTTAAATGCACACAACTCTCATTAAAGTCGTTGAACGATTATTTTCTAAATTCAATCGATAAAATGCTTATTAGGTTTGCTTAAATATTTAAAAAGAAATATCGATTATATCGCCTTAAATAAATAATCGACTAATTTAATAATCAATTGGCCAATATTTTTCCATGTATCATAAATTCAGTCAAACGAAAAGGTCAATTGATTGTTTTGTCTTTAAAAGGGCTAAATTAATTTTAAAAAATTGTTCATTAGACATGTTAGATTTCTTTCTTTTTTTTTATTTTGTAGGTATTTTAATTACCAGTGGCTTTAAATATTAAATTCAAAGTAATAAATTGTAATAATACGCTCAATACCATATCAATATTAGCACAAACTAATGGTTGTTAAAGTGAGATTATCTACTTTTTATATTTAATTATTATATTTATTACAAACGCTTGTTATTACTAACTTATAAATCTTGCATAATTATTTCTGTTTAGGTTAATATGATTATAAACATACAGGTGTTTACTTTTTAACATTGTTAGATCATTGCAAATGATCAATGTACTAAAGGTTGTTAATTTGTCTGTGAAATGGTATTATTTGCCTAATATTAGTATTTATTTCAACTACATTTATGAATTTTATTTATATACTAACAAAATAACATTTTACTTTCGCTCAATCAACATCCTGAACAGACATGATAGTCGATATAGAATGTGAATGTATAATCGACTAAATTAAAAGATATCTAAAAAAATATAAAAAATCGGTATAAAATTTTACTTTTTTTTTCAATTGTTGCAAAGCTTGCATGCTTTTGTGATTTAATTTAAAATGTCGCTTTAAAAGCTTTGCCCAGTTATTGTTATAAATGTTAAGCACAAGTATTACGCACATTGTTAATTATATTATTATTGATTATATAACTTTAAATAATTATTACAATAAAATCATACGAAATGTTGCAAATATTCATTCATAGGTCAAATAATTGAATCGTCATTTATGTACCACAATATCACTATGCATTACTTTTTGGGATTTCAATATTATGAACATTTTACTTACAACTCAATGTAATGCATGCTATTGAATAAAGTATGAAATTATACAAATAAGTTAAGTTACAAACCGAATGCCAAATATTTAAAGTAATTTAAAGCATTTCACTACTCTTCCCTGTTTTTAGATTTCTATAGATTCAGAAATAATAAGTATTCTAATATAACAAAAATAGTTGAATGGTGTAATCAACAATGTATAAGGGAAATGTACCAATTAGTTATTACGTTTTAAATCAATACAAAAAATCGTAATACTTCAATCCTATCATAGAAATCCATAAGCGAATATTAATTACGTTTATTAAGCTTGTACATGTGGTTCTTTTTTTCTTTTTTTTTTGTTGAAATGATAAATGGATTAGTCGTTAATTGATACGTTTCCCCTACAAGAGCTGTGAAGTTACTTATCAATGTATGTAATTGTTTGCTAGTCATTTGCACTAAGTGTTGTGATCAATAGTTACCATTTACAATATATTAATAATGCAAAGTAAATGTACCCAATTTCATATATAATCAGCCTTGCTTAAATTTTAATATCTTAGCCATAAATCTACATAACAATGTAGAGATAACGTCATTTATATTACACTTCTTGCAATTGATTGCCTTCCGAAATATAAACACAATTTTTATTATATTAAACATATTATGATTACATTGTTTATTTGGAAATTGTTTCTTGAGACAAGATTAAAAATAAAATTAGATGTGGCGAACATGAAAATGCACAAAATATTTAAAAAACTTATGATGTTGTAGCAATATCAACGATGTTATCAAACTTTTGCCGAATATTGGGACATTTGCCTTGCAATGCATTTAGTGTCGTCCTAAAAAAATTTACATAATAAAGTTTTGATTATCAATTATGTTTTTATTTTTAATAACCCATAATAAAATCTACTAACAATAACGTCACTGAAATGATGACATAATTATTCATAGTGTGGGGTATATTACGGTGGGTAGATATAAAATTGGGGTTAGACATCGTACTGTGGGTAGAACTCTCTAAGTGCAGAACCTCCTCCATACTTTGTCGCCCTAGTACTTTTTGAAATAATAGACCGTTTGAAAAATTCGATATATAACGAAAGAGCGAAAAAGCACAAAAGTACTAGGACAGCAGAATAAGGAAGGTTTCGATAAACCTATGTCATCAATATGCGAGACATTTCTCAAAGCACAAAAAGTACTAGGGTGGCAGAAAAAGTAAGGTTTTGTTAAACCTATGTCATCAATATATGATACACTAGCTTTTTCCCGCGACTTCGTCTGCGTGTTTATGTTATCATATTACGGACGTAAAAGCAATACATTATATGAAAATGTCATCCCTTATTTCACCCCCATAGTGCTATTTTTCTAAAAGTAGTTCACGCCATTATTTTTCGTTTAAAATAAGTCGTGAAATACGAATTTTGATATCAATAACTTCAGTGTTTCGATTTTGCATACAACACTTCAACCCCTATTTTGAATCATTTAGGGTTAATTATAGGAAAAAAAATATGCAGTTACTCTTGTTCCTAGATGAGTAACCTATGTGTCAAGTTTAATATTTGCAATTTCAACGGTCACAATTTTCTATACAACAGTTATTAACCCTTTTCACTCCCTTAGGGGTTGAATTTCCAAAAAATATTTCTTAGTGCTAATCTACATCATAATAGGAACCCATGTGTAAAATTTCACAATTCTAGCTCCAGTAGTTCCGGCTGTGCGTTGATCCAATAGTTCGGTTCTGCAAAATTTCAACCCTTATTTTTACCCGTTTAGGGTTAATTTTAGAAAAAATAAGTATCCAGTTATATTTGATTTTGATAGGCTAACTAATTTGCAAAGTTTGAGAACTCTAGCTTTAACGGTTTAGATTTTCCATACAACCGTTTTTTACCCTTTTCACCCCTTCAGGGGTTGAATTTCCAAAAATCCCTTCTTAGTGCTACCCTACGTGACAATAGGCATCTTTGCGTAAAATTTCACGTTTCTAGCTCCAGTAGTTTCGGCTGTGCGTTGATTAGACAGGCGTAAAATTACCCTACTCTCGCATCACTTCTACCCTTATTTTAACCCCTTTAGGGTTAATTTTAGAAAAACTAAGTATGCAGTTATATTTGTCTTTGATTGGCTAACGAAACTGCAAAATTTGACAATTGTAACTCTAACGGTTTCGATTTTCCATACAACAGTTTTTAACCCTTTTCACCCCCTTAGGGGTTGAATTTCCAAAAATCCCTTCTTAGTGCTACCCTACGTCATAATAGGAACCTCTGTGCAAAATTTCACGTTCCTAGCTCCAGTAGTTTCGGCTGTGCGTTGATACGTCAGTCAGTCAATCAGTCAGTCAGTCAGTCAGTCAGGTTCCTCTTTTATATATACAGATTTGTCAGAGCACAAAAAGTACCAGGGCAGCAGAAAAAGTAAGGTTTTGTTAAACCTATGTCATCAATATACGAAACATTTCTCAAAGTACACAAAGTACTAGGGTGGCAGAATAAAGAAGGTTTCGATAAACCTATGTCATCAATATATGAAATATTTAACAAAATCTAAATAATACTAGGGCGACAGAGAAAAAGTTTTTCGAAACGTAACCTAACCTATGTAGATTAAACGAAACCTCCTTCCTTTCTCTGATGCCCTAGTACTATTAATTGTGCTCTAACAAATATTTCGTATAGTAATGGCATAAAGGAGATGGGCCAGAAATGTATGGGCCTTGGGCCGTTTGTAGTACATTACACCAAATTTACTTAGTGAAATTGGCATTCGATTTCTGTATGAAATACTATTATACGTTACATATTAGCTTTATATAAAAATAAATACCAAGCCAAGAACAGCAACACTACAAGGGGACAACATGGCGTCTGAAACGGCATGTTTGACAACCGATGTCAAAACTTGACATTTATGAAATATGAAGTCGTAATTCGTTTTTCTATAAATCAAATATTATTTTTAGTCGTCTGTGCTATAAATTACTGTACGTATATGTATGTGTATGTATAACTCGTAAATGTTTTTACGTCAACAGAATTAGTATCATACTTTATTGATCATCTTATATAATATAACATAATGTCTATACAATAAATTGCAACAAGTCTGTCAGAATCTCGTCATGTTTATAGTTATTTAATATTAAGAAACTGTACCTATATCTGATTCTGGCCGTAAGTGCGGTGCATAATACTTGCTAAACAACCTATTTAAATAATCCACAATAAAAATCTGCTAGGCATGAGATACAGCACGGCACAGAATGATCACTTATCGCGACTGCTAGCATCTGTATCAGCCCATATACGTCCCACTGCAGGGCACGGGCCTACTCTACAATCAAGAATACGATTGAGAGTGATTAGGCCATATAGTCCACCACGCTGGCCTAGTGCGGGTTGACGGACTTACATACCATAGAAATTCTTATGAATCGCTATGGTAAGCAGGTTTCCTCACGATGTTTTCCTTCACCGTTTTAGTGCGTGGTGATTGACTATCAATACACACATGACTCCAAAAAGTCAGAGGTGTTCCCTATGTGCATATGAACAAATAATCATTTTATTATTAGGCATATGCACTTAATAAGCTCTTAGTTATTATAGTCCATACAAATGAATACGCTATAAAAATGGAATCGAATCTGATAGCAGCCATGTTTACTTCTATACCTTAATGTCTAGTAAAAGAACATACTAGCAATCATTTCTGTACAAGCTAACATTTCAAACATTATATTTAGTCTACCCCTAGAAGTCTAATATACTTTAGTATATTAGTCTAATATACTTTAGTATATTAGACTTCTACATACTTAAAAATAATATTATCCTAAGGTTTAAGATATTATTTTTCAAATAATGTATTTGACATTAATTCTAACTGGTTATTTCTGAGCACACATAAGGAAAAAGTAGGATTAATTGATGAAAGAAAACTAAAATCAAACAAAACTTAAGGACAATAAAGTACAACCAGATCTTGCTTTATATTTTTTATTTATATTAGCCTAAAAATAATCTCCAGTCAAAACATCTAGGAACAATGCCGGTGCTCCTATATTGTACTATTGGTAGCCCAACCTAAAGGCTAAATACCACAGTATAATCATGGTATGAGTACAGCAACCCACTGTCCAGTATCCAGCCATGTTCCTTTCAACATGAAGCACTTGTGGGTGTTAAGTATGTCCAAAAGAATCAAGATTGATACAATCTTTTTACGGCGGAGTTGGAATAAAATCTTGCTCATTGTCTACAGCTTGATTTATTTGCAGCCAGCAGTTTGTACAGATAATTGTTCGTCCTGATTACTAAAACAAAATAAAAAAGATTTAATATTGAAGATATCGAAGAATTATGATGAATAAATAACTCTTTGCAGTCACATGTGTATGATCCCAGGTCTTCTTCTTTAAACAATAGCGGACTATTGTTTAAAAAAGCATCTTAGCAGGCCGGCCGGATAATTGTATGAAATGTCTTGGGACAGTCATCTGATGCCATTAGATATTCTTCCTGGACGGCATTTGTGCTTACCATCAGACATAGTATTGTTATTATGGATATGCCTGTATCAGCCCATATACGTCCCACTGCAGGGCACGGGCCTCCTCTACAATCGAGAGTACGATTGAGAGTGGTTAGGCCATATAGTCCACCACGCTGGCCTAGTGCGGGTTGGCAGACTTACATACCATAGATTTTTTATAAATCGCTATGGTATGCAGGTTTCCTCACAGGTATGGATATAATTATAATATAATATATTATACATAACACAAGATCATCTGAGTGTCCAGAGGGAAATAAAAGAAAATGTAATTCATTTAACAATTTAAACAACAATATATAAAATATCACTTCTTACATATTTATGTACTAGTAGACTTGTCCTGTGGACACAATGCAATTCAGCTCTAACATGAATACTTTTGTAATACTCCATACTTTGTATTGACCTTGATTAATTGGCATAAAACATACATTTCCCAAATTAATGAAGAAAATAGAATACTTACTTCTTGTTCTGCCATTTCAGCAATAAAACGTTTTGAAATACTCTACACGAGAGTGAATTGGCAGCCCATGTAGTTACTAAGATTCTGTTGAATGATAGAATCCATTTCAATTTTTGATTGCAGAAGTGCAATTCAACCATTTCACAACAATTGCAGAAGTGCAATTCAAGCAAAGCGCCACTTTTGATGTGCTGAAAAGCAGAATTGTGGGTTAGAAGAGAAATATGAACATAGAAAAACATAACAGTATTACTTACATGTGGCATTCAAAATAATAAATAATATGTTTACTCACCAAAATACGAACTAGTAATTGCGTTTAAACGTCAAGATATATCATCTGCGAGAATCAGAATCCATAAAACAAAGCCAGGTATACAGAGAAGCAAATACACATTTGCGAAATGTATGCGAATAATAAAAAATAATACGAATTACGGCAATTACGGCCACAGACGTAGACAGATAACACAGAGTTTTGCAATTGCTGTCAAGTTAAACATTTTCGTTCTTAAACTAAAATCATGTAACATAAATAAAATAATAAAAGTGACTTCTTTAACAACATATATCGTCTTTTAAAAAGCGAAGAATATGGAAAAAGAAATATAGACAATAATTATAATTTGTAGGGGGGTTTTAAAAATAAGACATATTCAAGTTAAAGATAATGGATTCGCGCATTTTTGAACGAAATGACAATTAGGCATCATGGAGGACAGATTATAGAAGAAAATATTGCTTCTGTACTAAAACAATCACATTTTTGTATAAAGCCCCCTGTTGTCCAAGAAATCTAAATGTATTTTATTTGAATTCCACATTTTTTTCTAGAATTTGTATTAGACGTACACAAAACGGCCTAAGATAGCACATCTCCTTTAACGCAACGTCTCTTTCCTTTCTTTGCCGCTCTAGTATTTCTTGGGTCTGTAATTTTGGCGTCGTTTCCTCGTTTCAACAAATCTCATCTCAAGGGTTTTGAAGGAGTTTCATTTCAATAAAACCAATAAGTATTTGCCATAAATATATTCCATTTATTCACTAAACATTTTTGTACTTTCATACAAACAGAACACTGCCGCAAATTATTTTTGCAAATAAATTAACGATACACGAATCTGAAGGACGGAAGAACGTTACGTGCAAAATATATTTTGTAAGCTGTAAACATTGTGACCTAAGCACTAATAGAAACAGTAATATAATTTGCAACAAATATTAGAAATATGTTTTGCGTCTTCCAACCATATTTACTATATACATTATACATCAACTGTTTATAATATTTATGGGGGAAACTGAAGGCTTATACTACGATAGACATTCATACAGCTAATTTTACTAAAAAAAGCCCATGGACCATATTCGATATTACACTCTTCTCTACATAAATTGGTATTGCCAGGACAAAAAAATATCAAAAAAATTACGTTATAAATTCGGTCCATTCTGCAACAGTGTGACCATTCGTTAAGCAAAAAATCTAAAAATTACAATAGGCGCAAAATAATACAGCAATATTCAAATATCGAGGAAGAAATATTGAAGGAAGACAAATACATCTTACAAAAACATTGTTCGATTTCTTCAAATTTGAAAAAGTATTTTTTTTAATGTATGTTCATTTTATAAAAAAACTTTTTCATAATTCGTACAGTCATTTTGAATTTTATTTTTCTTTCACTTCCATTTATGTCTTGGATATTAGTACTTTGAGCCACCCTATTTATTAAAACTTATCGTTTAGGGCTGTAACATACAACATAATCGCAATTTAACAACAAATTCCACATATATTAAGCCTCCATGAATCCATATAAAACCAACATTCGAAACTGGATTATAAAATCCTTTTTTAAATCGACCGATCTGACAGTCTTCAAATATATTCTATTTTACTTATACACTTCACAAAATAGCTGGAGATTCATAATGTATCTAAATATATAGAATTTGGTCATTATGAAGATATTTTAAGAATAGCAATAAATTCCCTATAGACCAATGCGCAATCCCGCCTAAAGAACGAGACATTGGAAATGTCGATTTAGACATCATTAGGAGTGCAAATGCATTTAATAGGATATATTTAAGAGGCAGTTTAGACAACGCGCTTTACAGCTTTTAAGAAATTCAATTCAAGTCAATTATAGCCATAGTGCAAAAAAATAGCTTAATTCCAGGTCTGGGTGAGTGTAAGACCGAAAAGTCTCTCGTAGTTCCTGATACCCACGACACAAGTCTCGATGTTAGTGTGGGGACAGGACTATATTTGTGACTGTTGGGTGTATTTATTTATTTACTCTCCCTTTTTCTTTAAGAGGTTCGCGCATGATGTCGTAAGTCTATATAGTATAATACTAAATTACACCTCAGGGTCCTATATTACATCAATTAGGATCACATTTCTCGCTATATTGGGGACAACTAAATTTACTCTCTATTTTGGGGGTTACTCTATGATTCGAAACGAAGTGCCAATATTTGAACATCGTACGTAAAACTTATGTAAAACTGTACGATTGGCATACTCCACAAAATGTTGTAAGCGTCGTAACCATGTATTAATTTCGGATTATATTATACTAGCGGCCCGGCCCAGCTTCGCCCGGTTGCATATAGATTTCTCTACAATAATATGCACGTATTATACACATAATCTGTATCAGCCCATATACGTCCCACTGCAGGGCACGGGCCGACTCTACAATCGAGAATACGATTGAGAGTGGTTAGGCCATATAGTCCACCACGCTGGCCTAGTGCGGGTTGGCGGACTTACATACCATAGAAATTCTTATGAATCCCTATGGTATGCAGGTTTCCTCACGATGTTTTCCTTCACCGTTTTAGTGCGTAAATAATAAGTGAATAATCTGTGCCCTGCCCTGCAGATTATACACATAAGCCTTCCTCTTGAATCACTCTATCTATTTAAAAAAACCGCATCAAAATCCGTTGCGTAGTTTTAAAGATTTAAGCATACATAGGGTCATAGGGACAGTGAAAGCGACTCTGTTTTATACTATGTAGTGAAGTGTCATAGAGGATAGTATTGATTTTTACAAGTGGAAAACTTTTATTTACTTCAGACGTCGAACGTTGGAACATTCCCACTTTGTTTTGGATTATAGAGTAATCCCCAGAGTGTCGTGAGTTTCATATATATTTATTGAAGTGAAAACTTCTTTAGCGGCGTTGAGCACTTTTTCTGTAATGGGTATAAAATCTTAAACTCGCGTCAGGACACGTGACCTGATCGTAAGACGAAAAGCGTAAGACGGATGGAGAGTAGACAGCTGTCAGTTAGCTGTCAGTTTATAAAGCTTTGATGAATTGCCAATGATTTTGAGTGGAGATTTCAACATAAACTTCGCAGACGATAAAAATCAACTATTAATTGAATTTTTAAATAATGAATTTGGTTTAACTATGTCGAATGATCGCAATCTTAGCACAACGAAATACAAAACTACTATTGATGCGGTCTTTATTAGACATTTAAATAGGTTCGAATCAAAACTGTTCGTTTCTTACTTCAGCTACCATAAACCTATCGTATCAGTTTTAGAGATTGGCGATGATAGTTCTGGTAATAATGATGGTGAAAAAGTCGTTGAAATTATGGATGAAAGTTGATTTTTCGGAGAGATAAACTTTTTAATGTAAAATAATTGTAATAGTTTTAAAGTGTTAAATTTTTAATGTAATATAAATTGTCATGTTGGTGTACGATAGCGCAATAAATGAATATTGTATTCTACCACATAAATGATAGTACTTTTATACTGATAAAGCAATTGGTGCAAAATTATTCCCTAACCATTCCAAAATATCAAACATGCTCAACGTTAATAATCAAGTTTTCACTTCTGCCGGCACTCCCGGAGTGCAACCCGTCTTTTTATTTATTTTTTAGTTAAAATTTGTTAAATAGAGACGTCCTTAGATACGTATTAAAAATAAAACTAAAACTAGAATCATGAATGAAACAAAATATAACTTAACATTTAAAAAGTTCAATAATTCGATAGAAATGTAGTATCGATAACAGATATCGATGATCCAGGAAAATTTATTGTAGATAGCGGAAAAGCATTGCTCCCGAATACAAAGATAAATTGTCGTTGTCTTAAAATTAATACAACAAAATAATTTATGTTTGTTTTTTAACCTTATTAATATTGTTTATGTCATGGTATAAATGTATTTTTGTATTGAAATAAAACTATTTTTACGGATTTTATCGCGGATTTTGTTTAATTAATTCAATGTTCAACATTCAAGTAAGTCTAAGAATCAATTTTGTATATTTTAAGTTACTAGCATTCAGATTTCGGTAGCAATACTCACCAAAATCTACTTAATATTTAATCAAGTTTTTTTTAAATAAAAACATTTAAGCTTCCATACAATTAAAAAATACAATGAAACAAACTAAACAACCTATCAGTAATATAATACAGTTTAAGTAACTATTTCAAATGGTTTGAGAGTTTACATTCAATATTATTCCTTAATCCAATGTAGATAATAACTGGATAACCAAGATATTCTAAATGTTTTAAAATTAAATAGCAATAGGATAAATCTCAGTTGTTTTTAATGCATATACTTTCAATAATGGTTTTACTTGTGTTATAAACAAATAAGTAAAAAAAGTTTTGCTCTACATTACTCGTAATGAAATTGTGACCTATACCACAGAATAATAACAGAAGTAAAGCTTGTGTATGTACTTCACTTTTGTTGCCACACTCACACTACGCTCGGCGTTCGCAGTTCGCACTAGGGTCAACTACAACTCTGGCTCGTGCGAAAACAAGTATCGTGGTAATAACACTCGTATCGTTTAATTGATTGGTAAAATAAATTATATAAAATACTAACAAAATGAATAAATTTTATTTTTATTTTTATTTATATTTATATAGTCATTGAAAATGTGTATGTCATTATTCTATTTTTTTTGTATAATATGCTGTTTTTCTTTTTAAAAGAAATTTATGTATAATTATTATAATCTGGAGTTCAATATACAAGTGTAATAACTTTTATTCATTTGCTCGATTTTTGCACGAAATATACAGGGTATATCAAGACTGCTACCGAAAACGAAGCCGGGTGGTAGTTTAAGCGACTTCAGACACAACGCAACAGAAAAAGTTGCAAAAAAAGGCGACAATTTTTTTTGATATTTTTTTTCCTATTGCTATATTTGGATGGTAAATACAATTTTTCCTAAAACAATAGTGTATAGCCTTTTATTTATAAATACTCTAAGGTATAAAAGAGCTTAAATTATTATTTTAGCAAAAACTATGGATTTACCACCGAAAAATGACGATATTTAAAATTGAGAATATATATATATATATATATATATATATATATATATATATATATTCCATATATATATATATATATATATATTCCATATATATATATATATATATATATTCCATATATATATATATATATATTTATATATATATTCATATCTCCCCAGGTGAAATTCTACAACATAAAAAGAAAATTCGAGATGTTTGTAGTCAAAGATCGTGAGTTTAGTTTAAACTATTTTTGACCATCCTGTATAGATGCGAGTATTTTTAACGCTTAGCTAAAGTTCGGTTCGAAAACTTACCTGAACCGAAAAAGACTCATACCTATACGGGTTGATTGCGATATTTAACGAAACTACCCGGCAGATTTTTTATTCAATCTTGGTACAATGTTACCTGGAGTGTTCAGGAACATTTACAACACCACCCTGTATCACTAACGTTATCCAGTTACTACTACAGCACAGTGAAGGCAATAGATATAAACCGAGTGTTGAGGCTTGTGTAATGCAGTTCAGCATCCAGGCATTTCGGATACAAGACTCATTTGCTCTCCGTTCTCCGTGGCTGATGTGAGACGGTGACGAAGCGCGAATGAGGCTACTACGCGGGCCACCTGAAATATCAACATTATCATCAATGTTACACAATTCAACAGCCTCCGTGGCTCAGTTGGTTAGACGAATGTGAAACGTGAGGCCGCGAGTTCGCTTAATCAACCAAGGGTTGCTCTATTATACCCCCACATACTTCCCGCTACAACACAAATATTTCAAAAATAGATTTCATATCAGTAATTATTGTTTTAATCATAATAATACGTATATTGTATTGATTTTATCTGTAAATATACTTTGAATATATTATTTTTAATTGATGAAGTATTCTTTAACGGTGTTATTCTTTGTTTATTGCAATGAATGGCGAGACGAGCATGCCGTTCGGCTGATGGTAAGCGATACTATATTAAAAAAAAAGTCTGTGAATATGGCGATAAAAAAACAAATTATTATAAAGTGCATTACCTCTCCTGGTGTGTCTTCATGCACCGCGTGTCCGCACCTTGTCAATACTTGCATTTGAAATTTACCTAGAAATACAATAATTATTTTAACATACACCTTAAATAATAATAATAATGATAAGAGCCTCGACCAACACCTACAGAGGCCCTCAATTGTCTGTTGGGTCTAGGATCAAATACAGAAGGCAGTATTACTGGACACGGCACACATTGTGAGGCGGTTCCTCACTTTGTCTCCCTAACCGCCGGTGGCTTGGGTCTTAAGCTTCACCACCGGAGGGTAAATAAATTATTTTTTATATGTATTTTGGTTTATATTATATGTATAAAAATGTAGAAAAACAAAATTTAAAATAAAGAGTATAATAATAATAAGTTTGATTGGCAAAAAGTAAGTTTGTACAATAGTAGTAACTATAACTAGAGTTAGGTATAGGTGAAATCAAAATAACATAAATAATACAACTTAATCTAAAACAAAAATCACGAAATATCACAATGTTTTGTATCGTATTGTAGATATCACGTGTATTTTTAAATTGTATTTTTCGAAAAATTATCAATTTGATTGAAGTGCTACATCATAATTATGTTTTTTGTAT
Organism: Hyles vespertilio; assembly: GCA_009982885.2. Taxonomy (NCBI): domain Eukaryota; kingdom Metazoa; phylum Arthropoda; class Insecta; order Lepidoptera; family Sphingidae; genus Hyles; species Hyles vespertilio. Next base: position 3,265,427 of record CM042810.1, read on the forward strand.
GATTACACTATTCGTTTATCATTACATGTATGTCAATCAAAAACAACTGCAAACTTTCAGTCAAGACATTTTTATCATGGTCCTTAATTTCAGACAAAAATAGGATTATATCTTATACCTGTATTAAAATATAATATTCGAAAAAAATACTATTTTTAATTGTAGGTACTAAAAATACACGTTGATATTGGAGGGGGGGGTAGTCTTAAGTCTCAACACATATTACTAAAGGGGAGGGGGGAAATTTAAAAATGCAAAATAAAAGATCACGTGATTAATGGACGGCCCCTAGTGTACGCACCCTGCATCTGTCCGACGGTGAGTTCTCTGTCGAGTCCGTCGATGGAGGCGAGCAGCAGCAGCCGCGGCGCGCGCACGGACAGGAAGGCGGCCGACAAGCCGCGGAACCAGCCCGACCAGTGACGCTCCGTCTTGGACAGGTCGATGCGCCACTTGTATCTGCAAATACACAACATATCAAATAGAAATTACATACATATATAAACTCACGCCTTTCTTACAGAAGGGGTAGGCAGATGTGCCAGAACATCCATATGTCGCCATGTCTCATGTGTTCAAAAAAATCTAAACAATTATTGTGTTTTGTAGTTATTTAAATGTATTGTATATTATTTATTTAATTTTCCATAATTTTAATTTTTTTTTTTTTTTGTATAGTAACATAGTATGAACACTTTTTTAACATTTACCCACCTATTTTGCATCACTGCATCACCCTAGGTTCGACTGTCCAAAATACCTCCCTCCAAAATCCACTTATACACAACTTATACAAAGTGATGACAATAAATAAATAAATGTACATATATAGCAGCCTAACCACTCTCAATCGTACTCACGATTGTAAAGTAGGCCCGTGCCCTGCAGTGGGACGTATATGGGTTGATACAGATACAGCAGGTATACTAACTTCATAGCAGCGGAGTCTCCGACGGGCGCGGGCTGCGTGAACTCGAGCTCGGCGTCCTCGGCGATGGCGTCGGGGCGGAGGCCCCCGCGCTGCCCGGGGGACACCTCGTCCTCCAGCGACGAGCTGTACGTCTCCACCTCGCTCGTGGCCAGCGTACCAGTGTCGCAGCTGGGAATATCATCATCATTGTCATTATCGTCATTACCATCATCGTGAAAATCATCATCATCATGAAATGAATCATTAACGTCGTCATCGTCATCACCATCATCATCTCAGCCACAGGAAGTCCACTGCTGATCATAGACCTCCCCCAAGGATCTCCACATCGACTTGTTGTTAGCAGCCTGCATCCAGGGACTTCCTGCAACTTTAGCCAGGTCGTATCTCCACCTTATAGGCGGGCGTCCGACATTTCGCTTGCCTATACATACGTGACCTTCACTCTAGAACCTTTCGGCCCTAACGGACATGAGGACTTAACATCTTATTTCTCAGAATCGCGAGTGCAGTGGAACGCCAAACAAGTTGTTTGGTTTCACTACTGACCATGAGAGATCGTATCGCTTACCATCAGACTCGTCTCGCCATTCAATGCAATATAAAAAATACTTCTCAATCCATGATATCATAAGAAGAGAGTTTTTGGTTGTGGATGTCAAAAATTATAAAGATGATTAATAAGAGACCTTGGGATTAGATCAAGTTTGGAGTTTAAACCGTGAATTGATACGTGGTTTCAAATACTGTTACATATTTTTGACTGTAACGAAATGATATACAATTTCTAATAATTACATGAAACATCGACAAGTTAATAAATTAAACTTATTGAAATAAATAAATACCATTAACAGCGTTTATACCTTCCGCGCGCTTTTTGGCTTAAAAACAGGACTTTTAAAACGAGTTAATAGCCACCAATAAACAACTTAAAGAAAAAATAATTAGTACTAATTTTAGAAAAGGTTGTAATCTAGGGATTTTGGTGGAGAACATTATAGATTAATAGATAATTTGTGAATACTATAAGTATTACTGAACACTGGTTTCGTTATTTAGGCTTCGAATGGGAATTTAGAAGCTTAAGATATCCGAAATCACTAAATATAAGATGAGAATAAAAATATTATCAGACTAATAAGACCCTTATGGAGGGATTTTGCTGAGAAAAATAAACTTTTTGTGTTTAGTTCTCGAAAAATAAAAATTCAAACTATGCGAAATTATAATATTTTTTTTTTTTTTTATTGCATTGAATGGCGAGACGAGCAAGCCGTTCGCCTGATGGTAAGCGATACGACCGCTCATAAACAGTAGCAATATTCCACTGCGCTCGCCATCCTGAGACATAAGATGTTAAGTCTCAATATGTCCAGTAGTTGCTCTGGCTACAATGTCCTTCAATCCGAAACACAACAGTGCATTTAAGCAGTGTTGTATAGAAGAACATCTTATCAATAAATTACCATTTTTATATTTCAACAAAAATAGTTTTCATGTTTTCTACAAATATTTCAAAAACCACTATAAAACACGCTGTCCGACGTGCCTCAAATCAGTCAGACCGCCGCAAGGCTTTCTAGAGGGAGGACGTATCGCTCGTCGCTCCGACCTAGCTGCAGTTGATTTTTGCCGTGTGTAATAAAAATAGCTACGCGTGGACTGCGATTGCCACATCTTAGTACTTTGGTAGTAAAATATTTAATTTTATACAATGATTTTGTAGTGAGTATACATTATGTTTCAGATTATATAATGGGATGTAATTCCGAGGCTAAATTATGTTATATATAAAATTAAATATCTTTCGTAATTGTAAGGGATTGTAAGGCCCCTAACTCAATTCATGTGTTCGAACAAGTGTGTACTGTGTGTCTGTTGTCACGAAATGATTAGTAAAATGTCCGTAGTGTCTACTGATTTTAATGCAACTTAAAATTGTAATAATAACGAAAATATGATTAGTACCTAAATTTGTATTGTTCATTGCTTGCACAGTAATATTTGTCTACTTATAATGCAAATAAAATATTTGTTTTATATTATATTACCAATATATAAATCATAAGTTACATTTCAATTGAATATTAGAATGTTGAAGCGCACGGATCAAAGTTGGTTGAGCTGACTTTATAGCGAGCCGACGCGGCAGCTCTACGCACACAGCTTTGGTCGCTTATGTGTGCGTGAAATTAAAGAAATACCTATAGTTGACTTTGCCCGCAAGGTGTAAACGCTCTTAATGTATACGATTTTATAATGTTTTTACTTACTTGACAATTTGGCTTGGCATTGAAACCTTGGCTGAGTCAACATTCCTCACTTGACCACTTCGCACACTGCAAAATAAAAATAAAACAGAAAGGTATGAAAGAGTCCACTTTAACTGAAAACATAAGGAAGAAAAATAATATTTGACTGTTATATTGTGTATTTATTATAAACGCCTTATTCGTAATAACAGACAGTTTATAAACCTACTAGCGGTCCAACCTGGCTTCGCCTGGGTGCAGACACTTGGGGCCAGTCCGGTTTAGACACAGAAATTATTTTGCGTCCACTATTCTACGTATATAAACTCAATGTTACTGCTTTAAACTTTCCATCCTATTCCTTTGGGTGTGAAAGAGTATCGAATATATTTCAATTCCTTGGTCATTACAATACATTTTACCGGATAAAAAGTAGCCTAGGTGTTGAACCAGGGTATAAGCTGTTTCTATACCAAATTGGTCCAACGGTTTGAGTATGACAAACACACAAACTCTCGCATTTATAATATTAGTAGGATTTTAGGTATCAAATGTTTATCCCATTTTAATGACTTTAATTCAGTTTATGCGAGAAAGACAAAACATTTGATAACTAAAATAAATAGGTTTGTAGACTGCAGAATGGCCCACCCTCACACCCACCACTAACTCCTGTAAGCCAGGATCAACAGCGGCACGCATTGTAATGCATTGCAACACCGAGCATTGAAGCTCGGCGAGTCTCCGGGAATGTCTAACTTGTCTTTAACCCGCAACAAAATAAAAAAGTTAAATTCTTCACTTCCCTTCGTGCAAAGCGAAACAAAACATTGAACTAAAGAGGTAAATAACCTCGCAAAAATTATTTTACAGCCGGAGAAACCAAAAGCACCACATATCAAATTAAAAAACAATTATTACGTTTAAAAAGGACCTATTATGTGAGCTGTTATTCTTGATTCCAGCCATTTTTTTCATTTCATTATTTCCATAGGTATGGTTAACTAAAATCGGTTTATTAACTGTCTAATAATAAAGCTGTAAGACTTTTTGATATTTACCACCACTCTATAGCATGTTCTATACTCTTGAAATGTGTAGGTCTGCCTCGTAGGAAGCTCTGCATGCTTGCTAACGCATCCATGGCTGTACCTGTTACAAATTGTTTGGTTAGGGTGTTGCAATTAAAAATATTTAATAAAACAATGGATACAATGAAGCATTGAATGTATTGTTTGGATGTATTATTAAAAGCATGACTGATGGCAATCTATCCAAGAGGCCGCGGATTCGATCCCCACACTTAGGCAAATGTTCGCAAGGCCCACCAATATTTTTGTTTGAGTCTGGGTGTAAGTGAGACTTTCAGTCAGATTTTTTCAGTTTCTCATTTACACTCAGTCTCTCGTAGTTTCTGATACCCACGACACAAGACTTAATTGATCTTAATCTGGGGTCAGGACTATGTATGTAACTTTTGGGTATATTTATTATGGGTTCGAATCCCAGGGCACACCTCTGACTTTTCGAAGCCATGTGTGTATTGACAGTCAATCACCACGCACTAATACGGTGAAGGAAAACATCGTGAGGAAACCTGCATACCATAGCGATTTATAAAAATTTCTATGGTATGTAAGTCCGCCAACCCGCACTAGGCCAGCGTGGTGGACTATATGGCCTAACCACTCTCAATCGATTACGATTGTAGAGTAGGCCCGTGCCCTGCAGTGGGACGTATATGGGCTGATACAGATTTATTATTAAAGACTATTATATTATTTTACCTTCAACAACATCAATAACAGCAATGCCCTGTATACTCTGCTCCAGAGACGGCAAGTGTGCAGTCCTCACAGCTATCGCCCCTCCCATTGAGTGCCCCACTAGTACAAGAGGGGGGAGAATGGCACCAAATAGCTTGTGAAGGACCTCTTCTACATCTCTGCAACAGATTATAATCATTAACATGATTCATCAGTCACAAATCTATCAGGCAGATGTAGGTATAGACCCCGGCGCGTAAGTTGAACAAAGATGGCTGACGTCTGCGCAGGTACAATAGTAATGAGAAGTGTTACCTTGCTGTTGCACGCAAAAAATAAAAATAAATGCATCTTCTTAATCGATTGGTAAGTTTGCGTTTTCTGGGAAACAAATAATTTATACAAACATTCAAAACAATTAGTTTTGTTTTTATTTTAAAAATATACAAAATAAAAACTAATCCGAGGTTAATTTAATTTAGTTACAATTAAAATCACCTTAACTAACTTATTAATTTACTTTTTTAAAGACATCACGACAGACAGACGTAGACCATCCTTCTATCTTGTCTTCTTAAAGTTTGCTGCCGAGCCATGTTATTTGCAGAAAAACAAATTTGTGTGAGAACTCCCGTACGCGACAGTACTCTCGGGCGAAAGGGACGCGTGCGCGGGTGTAGGAGTACGAAAAGAGACTATGCGCATGCGCGCCGGTGTTTGAGCCGCATTCCCCGCGTCGCACCTCATACCGCACTTCAGTTGAGACCCGAAAATTAGTCACTGCGCATTCAATGTCATAGTTCAACTTATGCGCCGGGGACTATACCACTGCAATTTCTATTTATCTCACCAAATAGCATTAATACATTGTTGTGTTCCTGTATAGAGCACATTATAGCTAGAGTAACTATTGGACATAATTGAGACTTAACGTCTTATGTCTCTAGATGACGAACATAGTGGAATTCTAAGCATTGCTTCATAATTCATGGCATATTTTGGTATTGTCCATGAGCTATTGTATGATTTACCACCAGCCGAATGGACTGCTGTTCTCACCATTTATCACAATAAAAATAAAATCCATAATTTCCACAGACTATTAACCATTTATATCTGAGATTTTATCACTACATTTAAACAGTATTGGACCACTAGTTAAGAACCTACACAGAGGGTCTTAAACTCACAGCTAGAGGTGTGGATATCTATGCCTTAGTTTTGTTTCTAGACCATAAACTATCAATTATACATCTCTCTGCCATTATTTTTACCCTCCGGTCTAGCTTTCAGTACATAAACTATCTACAATATAATATATAACACTTACTTCACCAAAGTCTCGGCACTAAGATCATCGGGATTGTGTGCTTTGGTCTCTCCGTGACCTCTTATGTCCATAGATATCACTTGGCAATGGATCATGTTTGTTATTTCCTCCTGTAATGACAACAAAGATTTAAAATTACAAATGATTCTTGTGGGACAGTCAACAACATTCAAAATTGTTGCCAAGAATGGATTGCCATGGACAGCTGTGTTAAAATGTTTGTTAGTATATAAATTCAGGCCTGTCTTTTAAGGGACTGTTGTTGCACAATTGTTTGTCAACAAACATTATGTATTACAATACATAAAAGGGTGTTCAACCCTTTTTTTATAATATAAATCCCATGAAGCATTTCTAACACTGCTTTCAGTTTTAAACTGTCTTTGTGGAAGGTTTTTTGATTGTTTGCTTAAATTAGAGTTTAATTATTAAATGTTAATGCAATTTTATGTATGTTCATCAAAATTGCTACCAGTAATTTACTTAATATGCAGTGAATTCCGAATAGCAATCGGACAAAAATAGTTAAAATACTCACAGCAAATATGGCCCAGCTTAAGCCTGAGTATCCACCACCATGCAGTGTGATAATCCTGGGCCTCTCAGGATGGTCGGGTTCTGCAGTCAGATACACCCTAAAGGTGCCACCTTCAGTCTCCACATCAAGGTATCTCTCGAAATACTGCTTCCATGACACGGGGCTGTAGTCCTTACGACGTCCAGCTCCAAATGGTGCCAATCTACAACAGGTATTATATTAAAGAGGCTGTTTATATAACTAATATATGTACACAAGAATAAAATACTGCAACAGGTGGTCCTATAAAAAAGATTGGCTGGACTTTATAGTCGTTTGGCACGAGTTGAGGGGTAAAAATGGTCAGAGGTGGTAGGGATTGGGTCCCTGATTATAACGATACCACTCTTATTAAAAGGCAATGCGTAGTTTTCGAGAAATTAATAAAAATAGTTCTTAACCTCAAATCACATATTACGCAAAACGGAACGTTATTATAGGCGATTGACAACTATATCGCTATTACTAAATAAGTTACATTATCTGTGGTTTAGAAATTACATGAAATGGAACGTAAAATAAAAGTAATTGCGTTAAGTGTCAATGTCATTCATTCATAAACTTCATTCCGTTTCCCCCGAGTTGCGTGAATGTGTTCTTTGAGCTCCGTGGTGATTATTGTGTGGATTTCTTCAACGACTTTGGCATATCTTCTGGACTTCGATTGTTTGCCTTCACGACCAACCTACGCTTTTACACTGGACACCTTTTGCACTTTTTTTTTTGTTTTATTTGTTTTCAACAACACAACCCATTATGTCTGATGGTAGTTGTTAAACCGACTTTGGGTAAATTAGGTCGACTCTGTCACAAAACCGACATAGGGCACCCCGACTTCACCTAGACTTTTGGGTACCAACCCTAGAGTGTATATAAAAGCCGGAGGCGCGGAGGGAGAGCAGACCCCGCCCGCTGTAACAAAAGATAGGCATCCGTGCGAGCCGTAGCGGCTGAGGCTGGTCGCCGGAGGCGACCAGCAAGCCGAAGCTGCGCAGGCGAGCGTGGATGCCTATCCTTTGTTACGCAAGGGCGAAGGGGCTGCACTTCCCGCAGCGCCGGAGACGTTGCAGAAGCAACTTTGTTTTGAAAACGAAGTGTTTTGAGGTTAGGTTACTTAAATTGCTATTTCTCAGGAATGGTGTATTGCCTTTTCACGAGAGTGGTATCGGGGGACAGTGGGCACCCCCCCTCCTCCCCCTCAAACCCTACTACCCCCCATTTCGTGCCAAACGATTCTAAAGTTTTCCCAAAAGATTTAAGTGCATTGCGCATGCAATGATAACTCAATGTAGCTCAATATCTGAAACACAAAGAGACGCATTTCGAAATACGTCATATTTGTATAAAAACATAATATGTAAAAGTAATTTAAACAATTTCGCAGATTATTTAATTAAAATCTGCTTAGTTTTGAACACATCAATTTAGAATTTCATTTAAATTTTTCCCTATAAAAGAAATTGACCTTTACTTCGAAGCCATATAAACAAAATGAGCGAACTACATTTTTTACCCTAAAAATAATTTATATATCAAAGTTAAATCTTCAGCATTTTCTTCCATCCAGTAATAAAATAAAATAAGGACAAGTTATTTCAAGATTATTATATTGTAGACTAACGAAAACTTTGTAAATATGTTTAAAACATCGATATCAATGTTACACTAGATAAGACGTTCTTTGTAACAAACGTGTCCCACCCAGGTGCGGTGCATGCACCGCACACGAATCAGTCTGCCGCGTAACAGCTACGCAGCAGTACGCCTCCTTGTTTATATTTTTATGAAATTTATTTTGATGTTTCCCGTCAAACCGACAGCAAAATTTTCTGAAGTTACAATATAGTAAAAAAATAATACGTAAGTGATATATTATTGTAGAATAATGCCAATACTACAGATATTTTATTTATTATTGGATTAAATATTTTAGAGCTCGTTAAAATACAAGGTGAGCTCCTTAATCGTATGTCTCATTTCCGCGCATAAAAATTGCCCGTCGAGTGAGAGAGACGAACTATATTAGATATAGATTATTCAAGGGATATTCATATCTGTCGACCAAATAGGCATAAACTATTCGAATACATTATAAATACAAAAAATATGTATGTTTTGAAACAGTGGATAATATTTAGACCCCATTTCTTAATATGAATTACTTAATGGACTATTCGAATCCATTGATTGTTATTGAAGACTAATATCATTTAAAATTATTGTACCATTCCTTCTGTCTGGTCTAGTAGTACCGAAAAAAGTTTATCAGCTTGTCAAAAATTCATAAATGTTATTATAATAAATGTCAGACTGATTGTAAACTGATTGAATGATTGTCAGACTTGTACACTTTTAAGAGTATTTAAATTCATTTAGATCATTTCCATGAAATATTCACGTGAATAAAAAAATAATCACAAAATATATTATTGCTATGACGGTATTGATATTTAGGCAGTATGTTAGGAAAAGCTATTATTGATATGAACTGTCTTTTCTGTCTAATAATCTTTGATCATAATTTGTAATATTCAAGTAAACGTACTAGATGTTGCTAATGAGCTTTTGACAAATACGGGACAAATAGTTTCTATGACGCGCCTCGTCTATCGGTAGAATATAAGTCAATGGTTTAAAAATATATAGTTTTACTTACTTAGACACCCCGGACGTTTTGGGGCATCTTGGCGGTAACTTGCTCTTCATTATACTTTTTTGCAACGCGGACATATTTGTGACTTAGATGCTTTTCTAGTTTCTACATGAAATTAATATTAGCCCACTTTTCTTCTACAATAAACACAAAAGTGACCTTTTTAATTCGCCGACATTTTATCAGAATTCAGATTAGAGATGTTAAAAAATAATCGATTTTTAATTTAATCGATTATTATTTTCTTATAATCGATTTTTTACAACCGATTTTTAAAATACTTTTAATCGATTTTTTATAAATCGATTATATAAATTATCCGTAAAAAATCGATTTTTATTAACAGTGCTATCTATGCGACGTATGAAAAAACTCGGAGTCAGTTTATACTGTTCAATATTATTGCGATGCTCATTTCATTTTTATTAAAATAAACGTTTAATGGTACTGAAAATTTGTATTAATAAATAAATTTGGTTTCCTCATTCCTTACCTTGAAAGTTTAAAGGAACATTCACTTTGATTTTTAGTTTTGAATATGATATTTTTTTTATTTATATCAATTAATTTGATTTTTTTTTAATAAATTGTTAATATGAATTTCTGAGGATTATTTTTGGAATATGAAAAGCATTTAGATTTTTAAATGATAGAAAAAAAATCGATTTTTCGCAAAAATCGATTGTTTTTAATAATAATCGATTTTTAACAAATCGATTAATAATAATCGATTTTTAGCAAATCGATTAATATTAAATAAAGAAAAATCGATTTTTATATAATCGATTTTTTTCCATTAAACTCACATCTCTAATTCAGATGATAGACTAGGGTTGGTTACCCAAACTTTTCTTCTTTACAGTCATCGATTATCGAAACAGTTATCAATGTAAAAAAAAACTTATTTCACGCATATTTCTTATTTATTTATATTTTGCAATGACTAATCCCTTGATTTTGAGTAATGTAAGATTGATTACGTGAAAATTAAATAATAAACTTGTCTATTACCTTGATAATTAATATATTCGGTACAATCGATTACATTCAAAGTAGGAGCTATAATATAACTAATAATTCAGATAGTATTTATCTACTTAAACAACCTACGGTAAATTCCACGAATAGATAAAAATAATTAATATTGTAATCTGATACATCTGATATTGCATAGATTTAAAAAAATTATAAATATCAAAATGACCAATTACAATTATAAATATTAAAACAATTTTTAATTAATCGCACAGCCCTACAAAACAAATATTTTACGTTTTATTATTGTTTCAAGTACTCCGTTTGTTCCCTTTTATATTAAGTGAAGAAAAATGTTCAGAGCTGTTTTTACAGATGGAAATGAATGAGTAGTATAAAATCACTATATATTATCGATATAATTAATGTTTTTTGTTTGTTCGACGATTAGATTAACTGTAACATCATCAACAACTAAACGCAACTTGACTGTTGTTTATGTGGTGTTGTGTTTCGTTTGCCAATTTTTCAATGAAATGCTATTAAGTTTAAATTTAAATTAATTAATTGTATTATATACGTAAATTATGTCCGACCTAGAATCTCGTAACGTGCCTCTGGATTTAAAAACAGTGTGTCGAATATGTCTGCAGTCTAATAAAGTTACGTACGACATCTACACTAGTTATTATGTGAAAAGGAACACTTTGTATTGTGAAATGTTGTCTAGCTGCACTAAATTAAAGGTATTTACTAATTTTTCGCCATGAATAGTATCTATAAAATATGTAGAATGAACAAAGTTTGCTTACCAAAGCAAATCTATGATACACACAAGTAACAAGACAAGTCTATTTTTCTAATTAATTAAATTGTATTTAGGTCAAACATTGTTATTATCGTAAAACAAACTCAATTATTTATTACTTGTTGCCCAATAATAACAATTCATTACTATTAAGCTGTCTTCACATTGTTGCCTTGATGGTAACATATTTAATAACCAAGATACTTCTTTAATATATATTGGTAACTGGTAATGTCACTGACAAAACATAAAATAATGATTATTTAAATCACAGAAGACTGAGAACTAGTATTGTACTTTGTAGAATTTATAGCAATTTTTAGCTAATCAATACAACTATCTGATAACTTTAACTAATGCCGCATAAAAATGGTATATCTCATTTAGATAAATAATTGTTATATATGTATGTGACCATATCGACATTCCGTCGGGAGCGGTGTTAGAAAACAAAATAGTTTCCGGCAACTTGCATATATTGGACCATTAATTCTGTATGTATATGTGTAATATCAGCTTTTCATACGGATTTTAAATAATTTATTATACAGGGTGGGGGAGACATCATATTTGCAACCTTATCTCGTGTTAGCAGTACATCAATTTAAAAAAGTCTTTGAGAAATTTGATATTTCTATACAATACATGATTTGCATTTCTTTTGGTTGTTAACCTCGATGTGACATGTATATAAGTGTATTGATTGATTTATCTGTTCATAATGTAATGTTTTCAACACCTGGCATAGCAAATATTGGACTGATGTTGGCAAGTGATTACCAATATTGGATGTATAACACTCTAATTTTATTGAAAGAATTTTAAACATTTAAAAAAAAATTCAACATTTTTTAAAACACGTACAATAATGCATACATGCTCCATTTATATTGAAATGTGTAAATGCGTACGTATTTATAAAAACATAGCTAATTATACATACAATATATTTTTAAATGAATAGTAAATTATTAATTGTCATATTGAGTCCAATACCCAGTAATGGACAATGGTGAAACATTTTATATAATAAAATTTATTCATAATTGTTTATAAAAGACTCGTATTGTTGAATTGTTTGCAAAATTTGTGTGTGCAACAAGTGCGTGGTGGCCTGTTGGTAAACGGACTAGACGCGACTGCCAATATGTTCACGGTGGTCGCGGGCACACCTCTGACTTTTCGGAGTCATGTGTGAATTGATAGTCAATCACCACGCACTAAAACGGTGAAGGAAAACATCGTGAGGAAACCTGCATACCGTAGCGATTTATGGAAATTTCTATGGTATGTAAGTCCGCCAACCCGCACTAGGCCAGCGTGGTGGACTATATGGCCTAACCACTCTCAATCGTACTGTCGATTGTAGAGGAGGCCCGTGCCCTGCAGTGGGACATATATGGGCTGATACAGATGTATGTTACCACCTCAGTGGCATGATTAGAGCTGATTGTGGAAGTAGAAGCTACAGCTGATCCTGTGTCTCACAAATATGTATATTTTGTTTGGTAGAAAGTCCTGTGAGACCAAAAGGACCAAATTATTTATAAATATACTTGAATAAATTTACTGAGTTAAGTAATTGGCTTAAATAGATTTTTTTTTTTAAATATGTCTCAAAGAAATCATTTGGTAAGTTATTTACATGCAATATTATTCTTATTTAAATGAGTGCCAAATAATAAACTTTAGAATATTTGAGGAACTACTAACTACTTGATTGTTGTAAAGTTATGTAAAATGATCTATTTTCAGCTGAAAGAAGATGATGGTCTACCAAGACAAATATGCAAAGATTGTTGTAGACAGTTAAAACGGACATACGCTTTTAATCTACAATGTGAAGAGAGTGACAAAGAACTTCACAGTTACATCCTAAAACAGGAATATGAAGTAAAAAAAGTCAGCGATACTGAAGAAGATAATGTTAAACGAGAAGATGATATTAAAGCAGAAGAGGAGATATTTAAGAATGGTGATAAGCTGTCCGTATTTGATGAGAATGTTGGCAATATTAAAAACGATATTAAACTTGGTAAGGCCGTTTATGTAAATCCTAAATAGTGTTTATTAATTTATGGTATGAGTTGTATTGTAGAAGATGTTTGTTAATGATTGGTTAGCCAAATAAATTAAGAAAAGCAAATTGTATAATAAAATGCCATAGATATTGATAAATGTCCTAGACCAACAGAATAACCTAATATTTTGTTGTTACATTCTTATCAGAATTTTCTTGTCCATATTATACTTTTTGGCAAGTATGGTAATAACTTTGCTAGTTATTCAATATTGATTTTGCCCGTCTCATCAGTATGGATATGAATGTATGTTGGATTTACTGGTTCTAAAATTATATTGTTTGTTTCAGAACCCTCATATAATGATGGCAATGACAGTTGTTGGGATGCAGATGATGACAATCTTATATTAGAGGAAATTAAAACAAAGAAAAGGCTAGATGGTAATAATATTTAAATAGTTGAAAAATTATAACATAATGGCTCATTTGTAGTTGTTCACTAATCATTGGTTACTGAAATTATGAATACCATTTGTTAATCAAGTTATTTTTATTTAGTATCATCATTTGATGAACCAAGACCAAAAGGAAAAAGAGGCAGAAAGAAAAAAGGTAAATTATTTTCCACTTTCCATGGTATTTTTTATAACAGTATAAAAATTAAGTTGATACTAATGCTGTATCTCAAAAACGATTATTCTTGTATAAAAAAAGAGCATTTTACATGAAGTGCTGTTGATATTCGATTCTTAACCCAAATACCTGTAGAATGTTTTTTTTTATTGTGACTCTTGGATATTAGCAAAACCAAACACTATGAACTATAAAGCAATGCTGTTTAGCAGGAGAAATAAATATTATGGTGGTATTCAACCCAGACAGCCTCTCACATCTGAGAGACGTACCACCAGTAACTGTATGAGGAATTAACCTAGCTACTAAAATATATTGGTGCTAAGCACTGAGCTAACAAGAAACAAATCCCTTGTAGATTTCATAGGTAATGATCACATAAGATAAGATAGGTCCAGCATGTTGCTACCATAATAATATCCGCATATCATGAGACTTTTTGCTAAAATTATTTCATATTTCTCTCTGTTTATTTTATTATATTGTGCAAGTATTAATTATCGGGTGTATAGTTTCTCATTAAAACTTGAAATTAATATATTTTTATTTATTTCTGAATATTTTAGCAACACTTAATGGAGAGGCGACAGGACTTCCAGAAAGTAAATTGCCCCATCAATGCGACATTTGTGGCAAGTTTTTAAGTACCAAAAGTAATTTGAAGGCGCACAAGATATGTCACACAGACATACGGCCGTATAAATGTCCTGATTGTCCGGCGTCATTCAGGTATGGATTTTATGTCTTTTTAGATTTTTCTCATCCAATAATTATTTTTCATCCTTTTGTCTCCTCTCGATTGAAATTGTTTAGTAAAAAAACTATAAAAATTATAATTAACATTTCAAATAAATCAAACCCAGTTAGCAATAGCTGAATCATTACTAATATTCCTTAACCAGTGAAGAGGCAGTACCTATATACATTTTTTGCCATTTTAATACTCACTAAACTGATAACTTAGGTAAACTTAACTGAACTGAACTGAAAAATAAGAAATCTTACTGATATGGCAACAGCTAGCTTGCTATATTTCGCATAATATGCGAATATATTATATTCACAGTATAATATCCTATGGTATTCTATTGTGGGAATTGGCTGCTGACATTGAATCTATATTTTATTACAAAAAATAGTTAGTGATACCCAAAGTATTAATACGAGAAATAAAAATAAAGTAGCAATACCATCTTATAGATTAGAAAAGTCTAAAAATTCATTTGCAGGTAATTATATATTTGCTATTACATCGAGACACTAGTTACAATATGTAGGTATAGTATAATATGTATTACTGCAGGGGTCACAGCGCATTGTTTCAACACAAGAAGGTTCATACTGGTGAAACGCCGTACCACTGCGAGTACTGCCCCAAGCAGTTCAGCAGGCGCACTGGACTCGTCAACCACATACGAATGCATACTGGTGAGTGGCAACTTATTACTTAGCTTTTGCCCACAATTTCATCTGCGTGTTTACTGTACTTTACAATATGTTTTATACAGGGTAAATCAAGACTGTTACCGAAACGCAACATTTTTTTGTGATTTTTTAAATACTCTTGTTTTTGGGTGGTAAATCCATAGTTTTTGCTAAAATAATAATTTTAACCCTTGAGTACCATGCATTCTTTATAAATAAAAGGGTGCACACTATTATTTTAGAAAAAAAAAACAATGTATTTACGACTCTAATTTAATACTAAAACTACAACCCGGCTTCGATTTCGGTGGCAGTCTTGATATACCTTGTATACTTAAAAATCAATCGATACTATCATAAACTGTATTTCACCCCATTACTCGTCTCAAAAGAAGATAAACCTAAAACCACGAATGACGTTATTATTTTATTGTGATTTTTCGGTCTCACAAACACCCAGACCCGAAAAAATATTTGTGGGCCGCACGAACATTTCCCTCGGTGCGGGAATCGAACCCGCGGCCTCTCATTTCACAGGCGGCGTCTAACCGACTGACCCACGAAGGCTGTCGAAAATTTATTTGTGATTTTTCCGTCCCGTTCCGTTATATCCCACCCCGTCCCGTCATTAGGGTCCCGATAGAGAGCGAGCCTTTCGCCATATTCGAAAAAGTACTCTAAAATAATACCTACTTGGTTAATAAACATGAATATGTGCAGGTGAGAAGCTGTACAGTTGCGACATTTGCTTCAAGAACTTCGTGCAGAGCGCCCAGCTGTCCATACACATGAAGCGGCACAAGGGGGACAAGCCTTACCTGTGTCAGGACTGCGGGAAAGGTCATTATATTATTGTTTCCTTTCCATAATTGTTTATATCATATTTGTGTGTCAGGGTTTTTATGTTATCTTACTGGTCGTAGGTCTCTCATATGTGAGAGGCCGCCTGGGTAGGTACCACCGCAATGTCTATTTGATACATCTCAGTATGGCGAGCCCAGTGGAATGCCAAGCATTTATTTGTAATTCATGGTATTTTTTCTATTGTTTACGGGCAGACGTATCGCTTACCATCAGGTGGACGGCATGTTTGACTCTCCATGAGGATTTAAAAAAATGAATTATTATGCTTGACTATTTGACATTTAATTGGCCATAAATATGTACCAACTTCTACTCGTTTGATTTCCAAATAAATATTGTCTTTAGTATATCTCAGAAAAATTGTATAGAAACGTCTGAATATAAAAGCCAAAGGTCAAAGATGTAGCATAGTCTGAGAGGATGTTAGGTATAATCGACATCCTCTATAGTCTATGTCGTATTTGTTTTAGGTCTGCAATAAATAGCAATAGCATTCACAAATAGCAAGCGAAGTCGATAATAACATTTCACAAGTTGCTATTTGCGATTGTAATCAGCACACAGAGCAAATCAGCTAATATTTTTATACGGTCTCGTGTAATCTATGAAGAAGTGTTTATTTTTTACGAACCACAATCAATGTTGTGTGTGTAATTTTAGATGTGAAAAATGGTTATAGTTTATGGCCATTTTTTTGTATACAAATTCTGGTGGAGGGCAATTAGCAATAGCAGAAATATAGAGCATGCTAAAGCTTCAAAAATAACAAGGTGGTGATGTTAATTTGAAATAGCAATAATTGAAATAAAACTATTATCTACGGATTTTATCGCGGATTTGATTTAATTTTACATTTTTTAACTTCCCAACGTTTCGATTACTTTACAGCTTTCGTGGTCACGGGGCGGACTGAGGTATTAGTCATCCGCCCAGTGACTGTTACAATGTGACTACCCTTAATTTACAATTTTTAAATTAAAAAGTTAATCAGCTTTTGCTTTCCGATCTACGCAGAAGAATGCGCTTTAAAATTCGTAAATAATAGTTTTATTTCATTATGTAATATTCGCGTAAATCTAAGATACATCTAATAAATCTCATTACTTCTGTTAGTTGTATTTATTTGTATTATTCTCTGACAGCCTCCGTGGCGCAGTCGGTTAGACGCCGCCTGTGAAACGAGAGGCCGCGGGTTCGCTCCCCGCACCGAGAGAAATGTGCGATCCACAAATATTTCTTCCCGGTCTGGGTGTTTTTGAGACCGAAAAGTCTTAGTTCCTGATACCCACGACACAAGACTCGATCTTACTGTGGGGTCAGGGGTAAGTGAGTGTTGGGTGTTATTTATTTATTTATTCTCGTCATACAGGTTTTCCGATAAAGGCCGACTTGCGCGTTCACCAACGCATCCACAACGGTGAGAAGCCGTACAGCTGCCACCTCTGCACCAAGACCTTCGCGACGGCAGGAAACCTCTCCATACACATACGCATACACAACAAGGAAGTCAGGTTGTACACTTATTTTATTTTATTTATTTAAAGCTGAGCACTGACCAGCGTTACAGGGTGTAATGTTACAACTCGAGTATTTGTGCAGTCAGTATGATGAAATGAACATGATCATTGAATTATTACTATCAATTTTATACGCTGCAAATGTAACATTACACCGCGTAAAACCTGTCAGTTCCCACCTTAAGGAAATCGAATGGTAATTACATTGTTTCTTATATCTAATACACTTATAATTTTGTAACACGCTAAATGCACTACCTGCAGGCGTCACAACATGCATTGAATAACAAATCACTTCGTTCTGATCTTGGGTACTGGCTACTGATCGATTTTACGAGCCGTAATGTAACATGTTACAAACCGAACATTCGTGCAGTCAGTATCAAGAAGCGAGCAGGGTTCGAAAATATCCGATATTTATGATGTATATTAATTTTGTATGAAAGACATATTATTTTAGTGTGTTATTTATGAATACTATTTGCTTATATGTTACATAAACATACTTAATCTTGTCAACCGCAATAAAGACCTAAAATCGACATTGTGATGTATTTAAATTGATACTAATGTGTACTTCTTAGCTAATTTATCATTTTGTACCCTCAGATACAATTGTGAAGTGTGCCACAGAGGTTTCGTCACATGCAGTGCGTACAACGTCCATCTGAAGAGGCATAAAGGGCAAAGAGACCACCATTGCGAATGCGGAAAGACATTTTATACCTCATCCGCTCTCAAACAACACAAAGTTGTACACACAGGCGAAAAGAAATACCAATGTAAAATATGCGAACGGAAATTCACCCAAACTAGTCATTTAAGTCGACATTTCAAGAGAGATCATGCTAAGCCGAACATGCCAGTGCCTTCGTCAGATCATTATAAAATAGTTTTGCAAGGTAACAAAGTGTTCGGGTTACTAGATGGCGCTTTTCACAAATTCGCGGAAGGCGCCAATAGCAATGTCAAGTGCGAAGGGTCATAGTGTTGCGCTTTGATTACCGGTTTTAATCGATTGTGAACTTTTATCGGTAATGTAACTACCTCATTGACAGTGGTGGCTAACGTGTTTGTTTTTGGACAAAATTAAATTATTCATGAAGATTAGGGGATGTGCATGTAAGAACAAAATAATCTTCACGTTTATTGTGTAGAGCTACCTACCAGTTTTGGCCTTGAAACCCAAGGATTTATCTTGTATTAACTAAAATAATTAGAAATTTTATTGAAAAATATATGCATATTCCCTATATTTCTTCGTAAAATACGAAGTATTTTAGTAATTAATATTTTTAAATTATTCACTTGTATAGATTTCTTTATAATTAGCTATTCATCACAATTGTACGTAATATGCATCAGTTATTTTATTTTATCTAAATTTTCTGTACCTATTTATGTGGTTATTATTTAATAAAATCGTATTTATAAGAATTTGAGGACGCCATGTCATAATTTAATTTTATAGAAATGAAATTTGAAAATTTTTAATTGGAATAAATTATATTTCTATTTGAATTGTAGTTAATTTTTTTATAAGAACTGTACTGTGGAAAGATGTCTAAACAATATAAAAGTGTGACTAGAAACATGCGAATACTTAATATTATTATTCTTATTATAAAATGTTGCTCAACATTTTATGTCGGTAAAAATGTAAAAATATACCCGGGATTAGTGTCACTTCAATGCACTCCCGAATGTGGCATATTCTTTGCCCTCAATCAAAGGATAAGCCACTAGCCTTACATAGTACGAGAGATGACAACCAAAATTTTTGTCTCATAGCAATACGGCCACAACCGCATCAAATTGATAGATTTGATTATTTCGAACTCGAAAATACCAATTTCAGACATTTATCGCGTAGCGTTTGACCGAACTGAATTTTCAAAAATGTCAACTTTACCGGACTGTATCATAGCAATCTGTCTGATTTTCTGACTGTAGTTATATAATAGCTATAAGATACCGAAAACATATTTTTCAGAAATTAATAGTGTAGCGCGAACCCAAAAATAATTCACAAAAATTAAAAATGAGACAAAAAAATATGATGATTTTTTCAGACGGATTGCTCCATCTGAAAATGTTCTTTACGAGTAAAGGAGGTGGGCCAGAAATGTATGGACCTTGGGCCGTTTGTAGTACATTACACCAAATTTACTTAGTGAAATTGGCATTCGATTTCTGTATGAAATACTATTATACGTTGCATATTAGCTTTATACAAAAATAAATATCAAGCCAAGAACAGCAATACTACAAGGGGACAATATGGCGTCTGAAACGGCATGTTTGACAACCGATGTCAAAACTTGACATTTATGAAATATGAAGTAATTCGTTTTCCTATAAATCAAATATTATTTTTAGTCGTCTGTGCTATAAATTACTGTCCTCTATATAACTCGTAAATGTTTTTACGTCAACGGAATTAGTATCATACTTTATTAATCATCTAATATAATATAACATAATGTCTGTACAATAAATTGCAACAAGTCTGTCAGAATCTCGTCATGTTTATAGTTATTTAATATTAAGAAAGTGTACCTATATCTGGCCGTAAGTGCGGTGCATAATACCTGCTAAACAACCTATTTAAATAATCCACAATAAAAATCTGCTAGGCATGAGATACAGCATGGCACAGACTGATCACTTGTCGCGACTGCTAGCATCTGTATCAGCCCATATATACGTCCCACTGCAGGGCACAGGCCTACTCTACAATCAAGAATACGATTGAGAGTGATTAGGCCATATAGTCCACCACGCTGGCCTAGTGCGGGTTGGCGGACTTACATACCATAGAAATTCTTATGAATCGCTATGGTATGCAGGTTTCCTCACGATGTTTTCCTTCACCGTTTTAGTGCGTGGTGATTGACTATCAATACACACATGACTCCGAAAAGTCAGAGATGTGCCCTATGTGCATATGAATAAATAATCATTTTATTATTAGGCATATGCACTCAATAAGCTCTTAGTTATTATAGTCCATACAAATGAATACGCTATAAAAATGGAATCGAATCTGATAGCAGCCATGTTTATTTCTATACCTTAATGTCTAGTAAAAGAACTTACTAGCAATCATTTCTGTACAAGCCTAAGATGTTTATAAAGCATAGATGCGTTGTCCGAGCTTTATAATGGCAAGACGTTTGGAAGGTATTTGCCTCCCTTGCAATTAGTCACGTTCAAAGAGGTCACGTTTCAACCAATGTCGCGGATACACGTTTCTCTGACTATTTGTATTCTCGAAACCAAATGCGGAAAAATAGATTAGAGTGATTTAAAATAATGTACAAATGATTCTGAAACTCTGAAACAAACCCCAATGGAGATCATTGGGGGAGGCCTATGTTCAGCAGTGGACTTCCTGTGGCTGATATGATGATGATGATGATTCTGAAACTGTGAAACAAAAAAATGATTTATTTAGTGCGCAAGTACACACTAATTTGATTTTTTATTAAATAAAATTAATAAATTCGCTCTCAGAGCGACGTTTGACAGCTCTCGCCACATCATCCCGTACTTCATGCTTGGTGCTACGTCACACGCGCTTTGGCCAATAACCGTGCGGCACTTATTGTTACGTAACTACCGATGTCTATTCATCTTCTTCTAACATATGTTTCTAGCTTTTTTACTCTTTCTTCGAACCAATTTAAAATTACAATACCGTACAATACGCATCGCGCCATTTTTTTGTGCCATTAAGCTAGTGTATGACGTGTCTATTTGTAAAACGTAATTGGTACAAGCTAACATTTTAAACATTATATTTGATCTACCCCTAGAAGTCTAATATACTTTGGTATATTAGATTTCTGCATACTTAAAAATAATATTATCCTAAGGTCTAAGATATTATTTTTCAAATAATGTATTTGACATTAATTCTAACTGGTTATTTCTGAGCACACATAAGGAAAAAGTAGGATTAATTGATGAAAGAAAACTAAAATCAAACAAAACTTAAGGACAATAAAGTACAACCAGATCTTGCTTTATATTTTTTATTTATATTCGCCTAAAAATAATCTCCAGTCAAAACATTTAGGAACAATGCCGGTGCTCCCATATTGTACTATTGCCTAGCCCAACCTAAAGGCTAAATACCACAGTATGATCATGGTATGAGTACAGCAACCCACTATCCAGTGTCCAGCTATGTTCCTTTCAACATGAAGCACTTGTGGATGTTATATATGTCCAAAAGAATCGAGATTGATACAATCTTCGTACGGCGGAGTTGGAATAAAATCTTGCTCATTGTCTACAGCTTGATTTATTTGCAGCCAGCAGTTTGTACAGATAATTGCTTGTTCTGATAACTAAAACAAAATAAAAAAGATTTAATATTGAAGATATCGAAGAATTATGATGAATAAATAACTCTTTGCAGTCACATGTGTTCTCTCCTTCCTATGATCCTAGGTCTTTCCGCTATTGTTTAAAGAGGCATCTTAGCAGGCCGGCCGGATAATTATATGAAATGTCTTGGGACAGTTGTCTGATGCCATTAGATATTCCGCCTGGACGGCATTTGTGCTTACCATCAGACATAGTGTTGTTATTATGGAAATAATAATAATATAATATATTATACATAACACAAGATCATCTGACAATTTAAACAACAATATATAAAATATCACTTCTTACATATTTCTGTACTAGTATCCTGTGGACACAATGCAATTCAGCTCTAACATTAATACTTTTGTAATACTCCATACTTTGTATTGACCTTGAGTTATTGGCATAAAACATACATTTCCCAAGTTAATGAAGAAAATAGAATACTTACTTCTTGTTCTGCCATTTCAGCAATAAAACGTTTTGAAATACTCTACACGAGAGTGAATTGGCATCCCATGTAGTTACTAAGATTCTGTTGAATGATATAATCCATTTCAATTTTTGATTGCAGAAGTGCAATTCAACCATTTCACAACAATTGCAGAAGTGCAATTCAAGCAAAGCGCCACTTTTGATGTACTGAAAAGCAGAATTGTGGGTTAGAAGAGAAATATGAACATAGAAAAACATAAAAGTATTACTTACATGTGGCATTCTAAATAATATACATGTTTACTCACCAAAATACGAACTAGTAATTGCGTTTAAACGTCAAGATATATCATCTGCGAGAATCAGAATCCATAAAACAAAGCCAGGTATACAGAGAAGCAAATACACATTTGCGAAATGTATGCGAATAATAAAAAATAATACGAATTACGGCAATTACGGCCACAGACGTAGACAGATAACACCACAGGATAACACAGAGTTTTGCAATTGCTGTCAAGTTAAACATTTTCGTTCTTAAACTAAAATCATGTAATATAAATAAAATAATAAAAGTGACTTCTTTAACAACATATATCGTCTTTTAAAAAGCGAAGAATATAGAAAAAGAAATATAGACAATAATTATAATTTGTAGGGGGTTTTTAAAAATAAGATATATTCAAGTTAAAGATAATGGGTTCGCGCATTTTTGAATGAAATGATAATTAGGCATCATGGAGGACAGATTATCGAAGAAAATATTGCTTCTGTACTAAAACAATCACATTTTTGTATAAAGCCCCCTGTTGTCCAAGAAATCTAAATGTATTTTATTTGAATTCCACATTTTTTTCTAGAATTTGTATTAGACGTACACAAAACGGCCCAAGATAAAACATCTCCTTTCCTTCTGAAAATATTATTTTTCCTATTAACTAATCCTAAGGAGATGTGCTATCTTGGGCCGTTTTGTGTACGTCTAATACAAATTCTAGAAAAAAATGTGGAATTCAAATAAAATACATTTAGATTTCTTGGACAACAGGGGGCTTTATACAAAAATGTAATTGTTTTAGTACAGAAGCAATATTTTCTTCTATAATCTGTCCTCCATGATGCCTAATTGTCATTTCGTTCAAAAATGCGCGAACCCATTATCTTTAACTTGAATATGTCTTATTTTTAAAACCCCCCTACAAATTATAATTATTGTCTATATTTCATTTTCCATATTCTTCGCTTTTTAAAAGACGATATATGTTGTTAAAGAAGTCACTTTTATTATTTTATTTATGTTACATGATTTTAGTTTAAGAACGAAAATGTTTAACTTGACAGCAATTGCAAAACTCTGTGTTATCTGTCTACGTCTGTGGCCGTAATTGCCGTAATTCGTATTATTTTTTATTATTCGCATACATTTCGCAAATGTGTATTTGCTTCTCTGTATACCTGGCTTTGTTTTATGGATTCTGATTCTCGCAGATGATATATCTTGACGTTTAAACGCAATTACTAGTTCGTATTTTGGTGAGTAAACATATTATTTATTATTTTGAATGCCACATGTAAGTAATACTGTTATGTTTTTCTATGTTCATATTTCTCTTCTAACCCACAATTCTGCTTTTCAGCACATCAAAAGTGGCGCTTTGCTTGAATTGCACTTCTGCAATTGTTGTGAAATGGTTGAATTGCACTTCTGCAATCAAAAATTGAAATGGATTCTATCATTCAACAGAATCTTAGTAACTACATGGGTTGCCAATTCAATCTCGTGTAGAGTATTTCAAAACGTTTTATTGCTGAAATGGCAGAACAAGAAGTAAGTATTCTATTTTCTTCATTAATTTGGGAAATGTATGTTTTATGCCAATTAATCAAGGTCAATACAAAGTATGGAGTATTACAAAAGTATTCATGTTAGAGCTGAATTGCATTGTGTCCACAGGACAAGTCTACTAGTACATAAATATGTAAGAAGTGATATTTTATATATTGTTGTTTAAATTGTTAAATGAATTACATTTTCTTTTATTTCCCTCTGGACACTCAGATGATCTTGTGTTATGTATAATATATTATATTATAATTATATCCATAATAACAACACTATGTCTGATGGTAAGCACAAATGCCGTCCAGGAGGAATATCTAATGGCATCAGATGACTGTCCCAAGACATTTCATACAATTATCCGGCCAGCCTGCTAAGATGCTTCTTTAAACGATAGTCCGCTATTGTTTAAAGAAGAAGACCTGGGATCATACACATGTGACTGCAAAGAGTTATTTATTCATCATAATTCTTCGATATCTTCAATATTAAATCTTTTTTATTTTGTTTTAGTTATCAGGACGAGCAATTATCTGTACAAACTGCTGGCTGCAAATAAATCAAGCTGTAGACAATGAGCAAGATTTTATTCGAACTCCGCCGTAAAAAGATTGTATCAATCTCGATTCTTTTGGACATACTTAACACCCACAAGTGCTTCATGTTGAAAGGAACATGGCTGGATACTGGACAGTGGGTTGCTGTACTCATACCATGATTATACTGTGGTATTTAGCCTTTAGGTTGGGCTACCAATAGTACAATATAGGAGCACCGGCATTGTTCCTAGATGTTTTGACTGGAGATTATTTTTAGGCGAATATAAATAAAAAATATAAAGCAAGATCTGGTTGTACTTTATTGACCTTAAGTTTTGTTTGATTTTAGTTTTCTTTCGTCAATTAATCCTACTTTTTCCTTATGTGTGCTCAGAAATAACCAGTTAGAATTAATGTCAAATACATTATTTGAAAAATAATATCTTAAACCTTAGGATTATTTATTCATATGAACATAGGGAACACCTCTGACTTTTCGGAGTCATGTGTGTATTGATAGTCAATAACCACGCACTAAAACGGTGAAGGAAAACATCGTGAGGAAACCTGCATACCATAGCGATTCATAAGAATTTCTATGGTATGTAAGTCCGTCAACCCGCACTAGGCCAGCGTGGTGGACTATATGGCCTAATCACTCTCAATCGAATTCTTGATTGTAGAGTAGGCCCGTGCCCTGCAGTGGGACGTATATGGGCTGATACAGATGCTAGCAGTCGCGACAAGTGATCAGTCTGTGCCGTGCTGTATCTCATGCCTAGCAGATTTTTATTGTGGATTATTTAAATAGGTTGTTTAGCAAGTATTATGCACCGCACTTACGGCCAGATATAGGTACACTTTCTTAATATTAAATAACTATAAACATGACGAGATTCTGACAGACTTGTTGCAATTTATTGTATAGACATTATGTTATATTATATAAGATGATCAATAAAGTATGATACTAATTCCGTTGACGTAAAAACATTTACGAGTTATATAGAGTACAGTAATTTATAGCACAGACGACTAAAAATAATATTTGATTTAGTTCAGTTCAGTTCTTATTTTTGGCTTTTGCGTTATTACCACCCCGCAATTCTGCCAGTGTCAAGTTATATAAACAGAAAATGAAAATGAAAATTGTGGAGTCTATTTTCCAAGTCGACATAAACCTGCAACACACAGAGACGAACACATTTCTAACTATGGGTAAAAATGATAAATACATAGACAATTTAGTATAATACAAGAATATTATGTATATATATTTAATATTAATATTGTTAAATTAAATTTTGATACTATTAGTGTTAATACATTTATTTAATAAATTTATAAATGGAGTAGAAGTGAGGGTGAGAAGCGTTTTCATGCAGGTGGGACGGGGAATTTCTGGAGGGAGAATTTCATAAAGTGGGAGGCGTAAATTAGGGCAGCTAAAAAATATATGGTCCAGGTCGCCCTCATCCAATCCACATTCGCAGAGGGAATGATCTCGAATTTTGATTTTAGCCAAGTGAACTGGAGTGCAGCAATGGTTTAAGCGCATCCGACATATTATTGAGGAGGAGGATTTGTCTAGATGTGGAAACTTAAAAAACCATGGCTTAGGAGGGATTTCTGGTTGAATAGAGCCATAAAATTTTCCCTTTATGTTTTTAGAAGTTTCCCACTCCTTACTCCATGCTTCCATCATCCTCTCCTTCATGTTTGAACATACGTCAAGAGGGATAATTTGGAAGTGCTCAAGACAGCCAGAAATAACAGCCTGTTTAGCACAAGAGTCCACTGTATCATTACCTAAGATTCCCGAGTGACCAGGTATCCAGGCTAAGACAACTTTTAGGCCAATTTGGTAGCATTTAAAAAGATATTCTTTGATTTTGAGGATTACTGGAAATCTAGATTTTAATTTAAATGAGTTTGACGCAATAGACTGAAGACAGCTTTTGGAGTCTGAAAAGATAATGACATTATTTAACTTATGTGAAATTACAAAATTAATGGCTTCCAAGATTGCAATAGCTTCACCTCCAAAAACAGTGGTTACCGAAGGGCATTTATAGCTCAAAATAGTCCTATATGCAGGAATCCACACTGCAGACCCAACAGGACTGACATTTGATAGCTTGGAAGCATCGGTATATATTGATAGCCAGTTTGGGAATTCTGAAGACAGCCTTTGTTTCAGTAATTTAGCAGCTCCTACAGTGCCTTTCTGTATACCAAAATCTAAAAGTACTTTAGGTTGGAATGCCAGAGCATTGTATGGTAAAGAAAAAAAGAGATTGAAAGGAAATTGGAGAATTGGGTCAGTCAGGCGGGAGAATTTGATGAAGCTACGAAGTAAACAGGGTAAATCAAATATTGAATTGTAGCCTCTACTTTCTACAATATTAAGTAGGGAATTAAGTTTTGCAAGGAGAGGGTGTTGCGAATTTTGAGACAATTTAAATAGAAATTTATCTGCGATAAATTGCCTGCGCAGATATAGAGGAGGTTCCACGCATTCTACCTGCATTGCATTGATAGGGGAGGATTTCATTGCTCCCAAGATTAAGCGAAGGCAACTTGATTGAATTTTTGATAGCCTTTCCAAGGCTCCTTTGTTACCAGGGTCCAATAGAAAACAGCCATAATCTAGATAACTACGAATGATAGCATTATATAAAATTTTTTGGGTGAAGGGGTGGGATCCCCACCAAACACCAGACAAAGATCTAAGAATATTAATATTTTTATTGCATTTAGAAACTAAATATTCACAGTGAGAGGCTCCTGTCATTCTGGACTCCAACCAGATACCCAGAAATTTTACTTTATGTTCTTGGGGAATGGGCTCATTCTTCACAAATACGTTAATTAATGGAGTATTTCTACGCCTAGTGAATACCACTGTACTAGATTTTGAGGGGGAAAGTGAAAGACCATGATTACTCATCCAAGATTCAAGAGAAGACAAAGCGTCGTTAAGAAGGGAAGATGCATGATTCGGATTCTCAGAAGAGATGTAGAGCGCGAGATCATCTGCATATTGAAGGATTGAACAATATTGATTGACGGCTTGATCGAGATCTCGGGTATAAACATTGTATAAAATGGGACTGAGGACAGATCCTTGGGGTAAACCCTTCCACACAATCCTAGGATTTGATAAGGAATCCTGAGTTTTTATTACAATACTACGCTCCATAAGGAGATTGCAGATGAAATATGCCAGCTTGGCAGGAATCCTCAGCTGAACAAGCTTGTTCTTGAGGACTGGAAGCAAAACATTATCATAAGCAGACGTAATATCCAAGAAAACCCCAACTAGAAATTCATTTTTGAGGATAGCAGAGTAAATGTCGGTGGTAAGGATACCAAGACTGTCCATGGTGCTCATATCCTTTCGAAAGCCGAATTGAGAATCCGATAGTAAGTTATTATTTTCGAGATACCACTCCAGGCGATGTTTAATCATGTGTTCTACAATTTTTAATAAAACGGATGATAATGCTATTGGTCTTCGGCTATTGGGGTCAGATGGATTTTTTCCTGGTTTCAAAATAGGAATAATTAATTGGGTTTTCCATGCTTTCGGAATTTCCTGGGAATCATATATCAAGTTTATTAAATTTAAGAAATACTGTTTGTTTTTTTCGGATGATTTTACAAGGAAGGAGTAGGGAACATTATCTAAACCAGGTGAAGAGTCAGAGAGACCCTCTAGAGCTAAATTAAGCTCATTGAGGGTAAAGGAATTATCAAAGAAAGAGGATGATGATGACGGAATTAACAAAGTGGGTAAGGTATCTAAATAAGGAACTGTAGGAGGAGCCAATTTATTAGCAAAGGCATCTAGCCAAGATGAAGGATCATTGGACTGGACACTCTCAATGCCAAATGAACCCCTATAACGTCTAATTTGCTGCCACACTAATGTAGACGGAGTTCTAGGAGACAATGATTCGCAAAAACTGCGCCATCCAAGTTTCTTTTTAGACTTAAACATTTTTTTTGCTTTCGCCACTTTATGGCGAAAGTTAATAAAATTACTAATGGTCATTGCCGAATTATACATGTGTTCAGCCTCTTTTCTCTCTCGAATAGCAGACGAGCAATCTGAATCCCACCAAGGGGTTGAGATTTTAAAATTGTGTTTTTTTTTTTTGGGAATGTGTTTGTTAGCACTAGATATAATAGCATTTAAATAATTTGAATATGATGAAAGGACATTGTTGTTATTAGGCATTTGAAGATTATTTATTGAATCGTCGAGACAAGCAGAGTAGGATTCCCAATCTGCATGGGAGACCCTGTACTTTAGGGTGGGGGTAAAATTAGTAGTAGGAATTACTCTATTTGAAATATTTAGTATAATAGGGAAGTGATCGCTGCCATGGGAAGAGGAAAGAATAGACCAAGACATAAGAGAAGATATGTTAGCAGAGCAGATAGAAAGATCCACTGCACTTTTAGGATTTTGAGAGGGTAGTACCCTACGAGTAGGTGACCCATCATTTAAAATGCACAGGTTCAAGTCATCGCACATGTCAATAAGGGAGCAACCAAAACCATCATTATGACTGCCACCCCAAGTCATGTGATGTGCGTTAAAATCACCCAATAGGATGATAGGAGGAGGAATAGATGAAATAATGTTACGGATGTCTTGGATTAAAGATATATTAGGGTGAGGGATATAAATTGCTATAATGGAAATATTTTCTACTTTAGCTGCAATTATGTTTATGTTAGCGCTAAAAGGAGGAAGAGAGATTTTAGAGAAGGTTAAAGAGCGTTTTATGAGTAATGCACATCCTGCATATCCATCAGATCTGTCATCTCGAAGACAAGCATAACCGGAGACTCTGAATCTCGATCCTGGTACCAGCCATGTCTCGGAGATGGCCAAAACAGAAGGGGAGAATTTCAATATAAGATGAATTATTTCGTGTTTTTTAGAGTGTAGACTTTGACTATTCCACTGAATTATTGTTGTTACTGGGTCCATAATTACTTAAAAGGTTATTTAAAGAAGAAAGTGTACTGGCAACGTGGGACGGTAAAGATGAATTATTTTGTGAGATAAAATTGATTATAATCTGAACAAATAAATTAAGAAGGTTCTCAAATTGATTGATCTGAGGTGAGGAAGAAGAAGAGTTTAAAAGAGCACAACCATTAGGTTGGGAGGAGGGAGGGTCAGAAATGATTGATTGGTGTAAGGAATTGTCAAAAGATTTACTCAGAGGAGCTTTGGGACGGGGATTGGAAAATATGGTTTTATTATAGGATTGAGAGGAAGATATTTGTGGGGGGGAAATGGGGACTGAGATGGGCGATTGGGAAATAATATTAGTAGCAGGGTGTGATAATACCTCAGAAAATCTTTTTTTGGTTAAACGTGGATACTGTTTCTGAGCTTCCTCATATGATATGCTTTTCTCTGCCATTGTTTTTTTGATAGACACTTGCCTGTCATACTCAGGGCAGCATCTATTGTTGGCAAAATGATGCCCCAAGCATGACAAACAAGTGGCTTGATTTTCGGCAACATTACATGTGAGTGCATCGTGGGGTTGGGAACATTTAAAGCAACGGGGAGGGGATCTACATTGGATTTTAACATGTCCAAAACGGCAGCAGTTCATGCATTGAATAGTTGGGAATTGATATGTTTCAATAGGGATAGAAGTATGGAATGAGTAAATTCTTTCTGGCAGGATCTGCCCCTGAAACGTGAGGACTACAGTTTGAGTAGGTGACCAAGTAGTTTCCTCATTATTAGTTAATTTTTTGCTAAGGCGGCGAGCCTTTAGTACGATGCCACATCCGTAGGGTAGGACAAGGCTCTCTACGAACTCATCCATGGAGAAGTCTACAGGGATATTCTTGGCAATGCCCATACGTGTGATGTTATATGACGGTATGATGGCTGTATAATTGTTTTTAGAGAGAATTTCATTGCCCAAAAAATTATTTGCATCTGTTGCCGAGCAGAACTCGACAGAAATTTTGTTTCTGCCAATGCGTTTAACGCCATCTTGTTTGATATTTTTAATTTTATGTTTAAATAAAAATTGACCAAATTTAATGGGTCGTATAGATAACCCTGATGCGAGTTCCGGTTCGGATCTGGATACTTGCACGATGAAAGGGCCTTTGTCAGTATCGGAGTATGTGTTGATACCAATGACCAACTTAGGGTGTACAAATAGGCGCTGAATAGAGGCTGAGGCCGAGTCAACATCCGTTATTGTTTTTTTAGGATTTACATTGTCATCTGTTACTAAACGGCGTTTAGCAGACGACACTGCGGGAGGGACCAAAGGAACATGAGTATCCGGAGGGTCTGGAGGGTCAGGAGGATCTACCTCCATAATTGTAAAAAAAAGAAAAGTTTAGTAAAACAACAAAAATAGTTAGTAATAAATCTCACCACATATACCAGACAGACACACAACACAAAATTAGACAAATATTTAAAGAATCTACTTGGAAAAATCCAATAATATCAAAAAATAACAATTGTGAAATGACACTGACAGTTATCCCATCAACGTCAAAACGCAAAGTGAATATTTGATTTATAGGAAAACGAATTACGACTTCATATTTCATAAATGTCAAGTTTTGACATCGGTTGTCAAACATGCCGTTTCAGACGCCATATTGTCCCCTTGTAGTGTTGCTGTTCTTGGCTTGGTATTTATTTTTGTATAAAGCTAATATGTAACGTATAATAGTATTTCATACAGAAATCGAATGCCAATTTCACTAAGTAAATTTGGTGTAATGTACTACAAACGGCCCAAGGCCCATACATTTCTGGCCCATCTCCTTTGTTGACATTTTCAAAAATTCGCTTCAGCTATATACTACGCGCAAAATGTCTGAAAACCAACTTATTCGTCATAAAATTATAAAATCTATGTACATTTCCAATATCACACGTATTGCTATGATACCGACTGCCTTTTTTTTTGGACACAACAGAAATAGCGTCACACTTTTGACCGTTACTACCTACCTAGTCGGGTTCAGAATCACATAATCTAATGATTTTATACAGTTTCGACCGTATTGCTATGATACATGGTTTCGGTGGTCATCTCTGGGACTTTATTTAAAATATAATTATCAAACAAATTACACAGCACTGGAAATAATAAAACGTAACTTGAAATTGTGGCAAGCAAGCATTTTGCCCATTTAGGAATAAAATGAAAAATATCAATTATACATTTTAAATTGATTTTAAATAGTTTATAAAATATGATATTACGACATATATTTAAATTATTCGTGTCTTTAATTCTTAATATTTTATTTCCTTTAAAAAGTCTAAAAATACATTAAGCACACTAGTCTGCAATTTTTTACTTTATCTGTATTCTCGTACACATCAAATTGTTGGTTGACTTTAGAGTTTGCGTTTATGTTTTAATTTTTTCATTTTCTCAATTTTTTATGTTAGTTTAATCTCAATAAACTAATGTTTTCAACGCCGCTCTTCAATTAGGATGACAATGGAAAGGAGGATAAAGCTAAAAACATTAAACAGCCATATTACATGCAAAATTTGCCGTGGATACTTTATAGACGCGACTACAGTCACCGAATGTCTTCATACATGTAAGTTATCACGAGAATTATAACTAATAATGGGGTTTGATAACTAAAAATGCATTTAAAGTCATTAGACTGAAGGTTATAATACCAAATATCAAAATAAAAATACGAGGGAAAATAACTTTGGTGTAAAGCAGACCTGGACAATTCCTTGTGACTACTACTTTTTGTCATAAAGAAGGGTTCATTGACTCACGAATAAAGGTGTTATAAGTATTATACAAATAGTTATTTAGAAAAAACAACTCGTATTGCTCATAACTAATCAAATATGCCCTGATGATATTCTTCTCTATTCCACTGTTACTTACTTATACTGTATGGTGAGTTCGGTACGACTGTAATTTATGAATAAAATACATCTAATAGTAATCTATGATTTGGCTTATGGTTTTATGATTGGCCTTCCACCCAAATATGGTCCATTTAGCCATATTTTAGTTTCACCATGTCATACATTGTAGAATCCTCATTTCTGAAAAAGACTGTAATACAAAATTACTTGATTTCTAAATTGACTGTAGCATGAACAGAATATACTATTCATCTGTCTAGCTCAGGCACATTATCTTAGTAAATAATATAAAGTGAGATAACTGAAAATACAACATGTTTGTTATGCAGTTAACATTACAAATACTTCAATACAACAGATATGTAAGATCTGGGTGTCTACATAAATAGCTTTTGTAGCGAATTAAGAAGCCTCTACCATTATCTTCAATTTCTGAGCTCTATTCTGGTATAATTTCCACTCATTCTCAACACTAACTTATTTAATATCCATCATCTTTCAGTCTGTAAAAGTTGCCTGGTGAAACACTTGGAGGAGAACAATACATGTCCAACATGCAACATTGTGATCCACCAGTCACATCCGCTACAGTACATCAGCTTCGACAGAACCATGCAGGATATTGTATACAAACTTGTGCCGGACTTGCAGGACAGTGAGTTGCCATTGCATTTACTATAAATGCATAAGCAGTACAATACTAATGAAAATTAATAGATAACTAACAATAAAGGAGAAAGCAACAGTAACTTAAAACTTTAGAATTCACATTCAACAATTTGGTGCTGAATATTGGCTTCACCAACAAAATACACGAAATATTGTTAGGAATAGCGAAATGAACATACCATTCTCCTGATGGTAAGCGACACAACTGCTCATGAACATTTGCAAAACCAAACAGCACCAATCACAAGCAATGCTTGGCATTCCACTGCGCTCGCCCTCCTGAGACATAAGATGTTAAGCCTCAGTATGTCCAGTAATTACTCTGGCAACAATATCCTTCAATCCGAAACACAAAAGTCCATTTACACTGCTGTTTGATAGAAGAAATAGACATTGCGGTGGTTTGCATTGCACACATGACAGATCTACCACCAGTAAAACCGATAAACATTTGCCTCCGTATAAGCCCATGTTTAGGCCCCCTGTACGGCAGGCGGGTTAGGCCGTATAATCCATCACACTGGATTAGCAATGGTTGGCAGATTTTTACATACCATAGAATTATATGGAATTAAATTTAAATAAAAACAGTTTGCCTCCAATAAGAAACTTATTTTCTAGATGAGTTGAAACGCGAGCGCGACTTCTACCGCGCGCGAGGGTTGCCCTGTCCTAAAGATGCAGCACTGGCAGCAGACAAGCCAGCCGGCGATGAGCCTGAACAGCCGGACAACACTGACTGCCATAGGAAAGATGAACAGGTCAGCTCTATTAGTATACCTTCTATTCTGTAATAAATAATAATACATACACCAAACTGTCATATACCTAGTCCTGATCCCACACTAAGTTCTTATGTCATGGGTATCAGGAACTATAAGTGACTTTTCAGACAACCCAGACTTGAAACAAATGCTTGTAGTTCACACAAACATTTGTCATGGTGTGGAGATTGAACTCGCGGCCTCTCGTTTCATAGTACGTTTAAAGTAACTGCACCAGAGGCTGTCCAAGGTCTATGGTACACTATTATTTATTTTTCTGCTTAATTTAGTAAAAATAACTAAATTAATACACCATATAAGTATAAACACACATCCATTAATCCATAATAATTTTAAACTGCTCTTTTTACACCTATTGTAATAAATAATAATGTATTTTGTTGCAGGTTAATGTATGTCTGGAGTGCATATCATCTTCCTTACGTACACTGAAACGCAGCTTTATACGGTGCTCGGCACAGGCTACTATAACGCACCTCAAGAAGTTTGTAGCCAAGAAGGTTTTAAATAGCATAGAGCAGTACCGAGAGGTAAGTATACAGAGGAACTGAATATGCATTATATAACACAACTGCATAATACTATTTCAGTTTAGTGTCCTTTTCCGAAATCTTTATTCTCATCTCCTATTCAACAACAAACTGAATAAGCAATAGTCAGATGTATCTTTAACTGATTTGGCTAGTCATTTTAGTATAGTCAAACCCTGTTAAATTTCCTATTCCCAGTCCCTAGTACCCTTTAGCAATTTATTTCTTTTATTTATTTATTTATAATTCCTTATTGTACACAAAATATATTAAAATAATTTCACAACTAAGGGACTTATAACATAAGTACAGACAAACGGCGGCCTTATCGCTAACGGCGACCTATTCCAGACAACCTTTGGATGGATTGGAATGAATAGGAGAAGGAAAATCGAAGATAGCAATTACTAAGCCATTTAATATTTCCGATTTTTTTTAAATAAATAGAGTAATCATGAAATTAAACATTTCTTTTTTCAGATTGACATCCTGTGCAACGATGAACTACTAGGCAAAGATCACACACTGAAGTTTGTGTACGTGACGCGATGGCGGTTTAGGGACCCTCCCCTGCGACTTCAGTATAGGCCAAAAATCGATCTGTAAATCTACCAACACTACTGGGACGAGATTTTATATAATTTAGACAAATATTCGCAGATTCTTATGTATATACATTTTAGACTTTTTTAAGGGTGGCCAGTAATTGAAAAAAGAAAATAGGGTATTTGGTAAAGAACTGGCAAACCTGTAAAAAGAAAGGAAGAGACCAGGAAAATTTAGTTTATTAGAAAAGTATTAAAAAGATTAAAACATTAACGCATTTTAGATGTAAGTCCAAGTGTCGATGTGACGAAAAATAATGTTTTCATAACTTTTTTAATCAGTGTCGTAAACCAATAATTTACGGTCAAATACCGGTATATGTATATTTAACAGTAACGTCCACTATTTTCGGGCATATGACTGTATTATCGAGATCTTAGATTAATGTTTCTAAATGTTTTTATAAAATGCATATTGTAACACTTGTATGCTGCATGCAACATTCAGCGAAATATCACATGCAAACATTGATGTGTCGTACGTAAGAGTAGAATATTTTATTGTTTTTTATTTTTGTTAATTTGTTTTAAAGCTATGTAATGTTACCGTCTTACCCTAAATATTTTAATTTACAGTCCTGTAATTTGTATTGGTTATTTTAGCTTATTTTAGTTACTATTAAATAATTCGAATTGAATATCGTTTCATATGTAAGCAAAAATATTTAAATGGATGGTTTAAGTAAATTATATTAATTTTTATATTATTTTATTTATTGCCCTATAGGTACTTCAATTATTACTTAAGGTTTGTATCATATTAAAATTATTAATTGTAATATCGTGTACAAAATAAGTAAAAGCAAAATGTGCCGCTTCTCAGAAATTATTACGAAATGTTTGCAGATCTTGTGTTTCATAAAGTAATAATTTGACCATAGTTTCCAACAAAACTAATCTTCAAAACTGTGAAAATATTTTTGTCAGCAAAGAGATTACGGGATTTATGTTGACGGTATGTGAGCAGTGAGAATATTGTAATTTCTATGTATAAATAGTTACGTTATTAACACCTATACTAGATTTGTGTAAAAATTATATATTGTATTCTCCTTAATAATTTTTCAAGACATATTAGAGGTCTCAAATCTAATGAATAACCAGTAAGTCGAAATATTGATAACAGTAAGAAAAACTAACCTTGAGAAATTAGTTTGGGATTGTTCCTATAGATGTCGCTACTTAAGAATAACCGTAATGTTGAACCGTAATTATACGTCACTGCATTATGAATAGTCGATTCTTAGTAACCGGAAAATGAAGTGAGTAACACATGAATATCTCATCTCTAAATTTATGTGTGTGTAATGTGTATCAATGTTTTTATTTGGCGTGCGTGCAGCGTGCCTTGTTTGTGTGTGTACGTGAAAAATGAAAATGGACGGCCGATAGTTTCCCGTTTGGCACGTGAATAGTTATTTTTATTTATTCGTAGTGATAAAGTGCTCACCGTCAAACTGGGTGCCAAAACTGTAGAAAGGTTCCTGAGCCTCGCCGACGACAACTTCGTCGAGGATGTCCTCGACGACCTGAAATGTTTCGTAGCCGCTGGAAAACTTGACAGGTAAACAATATTATTTTTGCATTTAACACATTTATTTCATGTATTATAAAGCGCACTAATCATTTTTTATCGAGCACATAAGTTTCTATGTTATGAAAACCATTTACAAGACTGTACGTCCGAGATACATTTTCAAGGTTATTGGTAGATCGTGATCCAAAACTGGTAGGAAACAAATTGTGTGATGCGCTATGTAGCAGGTTTTAGCCGATAAATATGTAGGGAGGTATAAAAAAAAGCGTGCAGCTGGCGCGTTACGGTATTTCCGTTCAGTTGTATTTTTTATACATATTGAATATTCCTCGCTTGTGTTTGCAATGAGGAATTTGGTGCATACAAAAAGATATATAAGCAACGAATTTCCTGCACACGAGGTAAATATAAAGTGCGTTGAAGCATGCGATGTTCATAAATTATTTTGCTACTGTCAAATAAATGTGTGATTCTTTGTATAGTTTTTGTAAGGCAATGTAGGCATGTGCTAAAAATATATACATAGTAGTAAGTAAATAGAATATAAAAAAAGAAATACATTTTTGTAAACTATCTAATCTAAACTAATATTATAAAGAAGGAAGATTTGATCACTATGAACAGGCTCTGAAACTAATGGACTAATTAGATTTTTTTTCCAACATTCAATCCTGCATTATCCGTGATAACATTAATGATAGAATATTTTCAAAAAAGTGTATTTGGACCCAGACAGAGCCAGGCCGGGCTGCTTGTGTATTATAAATATGTATACCTTGCATGATATCTGCTATTCATATTTTGAATACAAAATATAGTCATTACTCATAAACATTTCAAACTTCTTTGTTTCATTTTTTATAAGTAAAATTAACACTAATAATTAGCATATATTTTGAAATCAAGACTTTTTCAAATGAAATAACTGAAATTCGGACCTTTGTTTTTTTATTATGAGAGAGATTGGGTTTGATTTTTATGGAGTGCAAGCTTTATCATATTTTAATAAAGAATATGACTCCGCTTTCATCATCATCATCATCATCATCAGTAGGGTTCAAATAATAAATTTGATACAAGAACACAGAATGTGGTTGACAAAACCCATTATTTATTTATAACAACTTGGTTCCATTATCAATAAGAAACATTCAATATGTAAGAAAGTAAATTGTTGCCAAGTTGTTTAATTTATACACTTTGAAACCCTAACTTCCAAGTTTAACTGGGTATATTATATTATTCATAATTGTACATTTAATAATTATTTACTGATGCAAAGAAACCTTGAACTACTAAATTGCAGAAATTGTTAGTAAAGTTAATTTTTTATAATAATATGAATACTAACTTAACTTCTGCACTGCTGGACACAGGCCTTCACTATAATTGAGAAGGCTATTAAATTATTTGTGTCAAAATGCAATTATCAACTAATATTTAAGTATTCCATGTTGGTCCCAAGAATATAATAAAGCTACAATATGTGTATTATTTTGTTGGATAAAATGAAATGTTTACCTATGATAACAATGTTATAAACATGATGAATCTCAATGTTTTGATGTCATACAAAAATAAAAATAAATAACATTGATTTATTGATGATGTAAGCAATAAATAGTGTTTACAAAAACTGTTCACGGTGATCACGGGTTGACAACCCAGGGCACACTTCTGACATTTAGGAGTCATGTGTATATTAATAGTCTACCACACAAGATAATGGTGAAGGAAAACATAGTGAGGAAACCTAGGTACCATAGTATGTAAAGTCTACCAACCAGGATATTGTAGCTAGAGTAACTCCTGGACATATTGAGACTTAACATCTTATGTCTCGGGATGGCAAGCACAATGGAATCCGAAGCATTGCTTTGTAATTCAAGGAGTATTTGGATTTGCTACTGTTCATGAGCGGGTGTATGGCTTATCATCAGGGAATGGCATGCTCATCTCGCCATTCAATGCAAAATTGTAACAAGCCATATGTAAGACTTGCCTTAGCCCGAAACTTTGTCTGCGTGATTAACTGTATTTACAGTATGTTTTAAGAGCGTTTACACCTTGCGCGCAAAGTCAACTATAGGTATTTCTTCGTTAATTTCACGCACACATAAGCGACCAAAGCTGTGTGCGTAGAGCTGCCGCGTCGGCTCGCTATACAGTCAGCTCAACCAACTTTGATCCGTGCGTTTCGCTAACTTATGATTTATATATTGGTAATATAATATCATAAAAAAATATTTTATTTGCATTATAAGTAGACAAATATTACTGTGCAAGCAATGAACAATACAAATTTTGATACTAATCATATTTTCGTTATTATTACATTGTTAAGTAGTATTCAAATCAGTGTTCAATCAGTAGACACTATGGACGTTTTATTAATCATTTCTTGTTCGAACACATGAATAGAGTTAGGGGCCTTACAACCCTTTACAATTACCAAATATATTTAATTTTATATTACAATACATAACATAATTTAGCCTCGGAATTACATCCCATTATATTATCTGAATCATAATTTATACCCACTACAAAATCATTGTAGTTAATAAAAAAAATATATATATATTACTACCAAAGTACTAAGATGTGGCAATCGCAGTCCGCGCGTGGCTATGTTACTACGCACGGCAAAAATCGACTGCAGCCAGGCCGGAGCGACGAGCGATACGTCCTCTCTCTAGCCTCGTAAGGCCCAACCTAAAAGGTCGATATACATTACGACCCAATGTACTAAAAATAGGTTCAAGTAGTTGCGGCCCAGAACTTTGATTTGGTAAAAAAGTGTTTAAATGTAATGCTTTGGCTGTGGCTTTGGCAAAATTATTTTAAGAGTTATTCCATAAACCCATAGTAAAGTAAAAAAATTGTGTCCTTTTTTTAGGCCACTGGGGCGTAGTTTTATTAATATATAAGTAATACGTATTAGTTTGAATAATTTAAATTTATTTAATTATTTACCATGGAATCACAAATAAACCAGACTAAAAAAATATATTTGAAAGAAGTAATTTCTTTCATTTTGAACCTTACATACATATTAAACATATTACGTTACAAAATTATATGAATCAGTCTCATTTTCAGGAACCAAAGTATAATTAGCATAACACTTATCTTATTAATTGTATTAATCAAGTTCTTGTATTACAATACTAATCAGAAATATTATTTTTAAAAGAAAGTATAAAATAAAAAATATAACAATTTCGTTCTTTGGTGGGACACAAGTGAATCTTGCACTACTTGCATATAATTGTGCTTTGTTTGTTGCATCCTGATCTTCTGCATCTGTTTTGTAGAGAAAGTCGAAGAAATTCCTCGACGAGCACCCTGGCGCTGTAAGCTCCTCCCACGCGTAACAGAAGAATTAGAAATGGCAGGACTTGAAACTGAAAGCTCGCCTTCTGAATCAGAAGAAGATTCTGCCGAATTATTTGACTGATGATATCGGCCCTGTGGTCGATAATCCACATCATCGATATCATCGTTGTCTTCATCATCTTCATACTCAGATATGTCCAGTTTTAGCTCAGCTTCTATAGCTTCGTCGTTCATGGCTTAAACAAAGAAAAATTAAAGTAAACGCTCAATGTCCTTAAATTATGACATGGAAGTTAGGTTAACTTTTACAATATAAGCTCACCGACCTTATTTTGAGACATGTTTTTTATCGTTCATATATTACTGAATTAATTTAACTTTACAAGAAAAAAACTTGTTGCAAAATAAGTATAACATTTCTACAATTGTTTGCAATACTTTTCAGATATCACTATGTAATGATTATAAAGATATGAATTCATTTACTTACCTATCTCCACGAGGCATCCGATCACACAAGATGAAACGTCAAAAAGACATATCCTTGGTTTTTTAATGTCAAGTTGTTATTGTTAGATTTAAAGATGCGATCCATGTTTACAACTTTTTAATGAAAAATTTAAATTGGCGGGATTATTTAAACCAAAAAATACGTATAAATATCATGTCATAATTTTAGGTCACTGGGCCGTAATTTAATGATTTTAAAAACTGTTATGGGCCTCAGTGTCAAAATATTTTTGTCATTAAATTAGGTCGTTGGGCCTTACGAGGCTAGAAGGCCTTGCGGCGGTCTGATTTGATGCATGTCGGACAGCGTGTTTTATAGTGGTTTTTAAAATATTTGTAGAAAACATGAAAACTAGTTTTGTTGAAATATAAAAATGGTCATTTATTGATAAGATGTTCTTCTATTATAATATGCAATTGCTATAAGAAATTATGTACGATAAGTTGGTGAAAAAAAAATGTTTTTGACGAGAGTTTCTGAATAATTTCGCATTGTTTAAATTTTTCAGGAACTAAACACAAAAAGATTATTTTTCTCAGCAAAATCCCTCCATAAGGGTCTTATTAGTCTGATAATATTTTTATTGTTATCTTATATTTAGTGGTTTCGGATATCTTAAGCTTCTAGATGTGAATTGCCATTTAAAGCCTAAATTATGAAATTTGTGTTCAGTAATCCTTATAGTACTCACAAATTATCCATAAATCTATAATGTTTTCCACCAAAATCCCTAGATGAAAACCTTTTCTAAAATTAGTACTAATTATTTTTCCTCTAAATTGTATATTGGTGGCTATTAACTCGTTTGAAAAGACCTGTTTTTAAGCAAAAAAGCGCGCGGAAGGTATAAACGCTCTTAAATACTTGAAAAACGATAAATACTCAGTATAATACCATGTAGGTTGTACCACGTGACGTCGAATGGTGCAATTCTATTGGTCGATATTTGGGTCGGAAAAATAATCCCTTAAATAAAAGCATGTCAATAGCACTCTTGATTGTAGAGGAGGCCTGTGCTCTGCGTTGTAGATGTCAGGTAATTATATACAAGCGTTTGTTGCAGTGTGCTAGTGTTTCCTCCGGTGAGCAACTACCGCCGCTTCCTGATCCACCGCAGCGTCGAGGAGTTGGGGCTGCCGCAGCTGGCCACCTTTTCCATCGGGATCAGCGACGAGCGGCGCACCGTCGTGTGCTACAGGGAGAGGCTGTTGAGGTAACACTGTTACTTGCTTGGGGCTATCTATAAATCACGACTCACGAATTTCCGAAATTGATTTTTGGCCCCTCCCCCCGGCACAGCTGATCATATTTGTGGACCCTATAAATTGTAAAATATGTGATGTCACATATTTTACAATTTTAGACATACTGAGTTGGAACTATTTTTATGTAATTTAAATTCAGTGTTGTAATAAGTACTTAGATATAGAATAATATTCTTCTTCTTTTAAAAGTTGTATGGCTCCGTCGGAATTCGATGATTTTGCCAATTTCAAAGTAGGGCAAGAAAGAGGAATAAAAATGGCGTGGTGATCAGTATAACTTTAAATGTATTTTCAAAAAATGTGATAAATGTGATGAATAATTTTTGCCCCACCCGCTCCTTGTCACACAATGTCACATTTCTTCGACCCCTTCGCTTCCCCTTAACGTGTAAAGTAATTTATGGATGCCCCTTACTGTAGATTAATTCTCGAATAGAATAGAAAAATAAATAAATTGTGAGGTGGGTGAGTGATTACCATGGCCATTGGCTCATGGATATATGCAATAAAAGGATTGTAGATGTGTTGGAGGGCTTTTGAATTGGGCGGGAAAAGGGTTATTGGGCCTGGCCATATGACAATAAAATAACACCACGTCGGTCTTTCTTCGAGATCATGGTATCTTGCCGATAGAGTCATTTAAAATAAGTTTAAAGTATTTAGGATAAGTATTTTTAGTCAGCATTACGAATTGAAACGGTAATTGTCACGCCTGCTCGTAAAGGAATTTTTACCAAGCTAGGTATGGCGCTGCTCAGCGCTCGTCATACCAACACAGATGAATGACTATTTTCATTAGCAAGATTTGTACATTTTGCTGGTAGGTATCTCATATGTGAAAGGCAGTCTGGGTGGGATGCCAAGCATTGCTTTGTAATTCTAGGTGTTGTTTGGTTTTGCTAGTGTTTATGAGCGGTCGTATCGCTTACCATCACGCGAATGGCAAGCTCGTGTCGCCATTAATTTAAATAAAATAATAAGTTCCGCATCACATTATGAATATGAGTACCTACGTTGACACGGACGAATCTTGGAAACATACGAGTACATCAATGTCCGTTTTAAACTCGATCCGATAAACTATAAGTACTATATGACCGTAGTAAGTAATAACTGCGGTAATAAAGTAATAAGATGGACGACCACGGAGCGCTGAGGTCACATCGCTTCCGGAACGTTCACGATTGATTTGTAGCTATCAATTAAACGGTTATTTTATTTATTGACAGCCACCGTGGCGCAGTCGGTTAGACGCCGCCTGTGAAACGAGTGGCCGCGGGTTCGATCCCGCAGCGAAAGAAATGTTTGTGCGGCCCACAAATATTTCTTTCGTGTCTGGGTGTTTGTGAGACCGAAAAGTCTCTCGTAGTTCCTGACACCCACTACACAAGACTCGATCTTAGTGTGGGGTCAGGGCTATGTATGTGACTGTTGGGTGTTATTTATTTATTTATTATTATTATTTCTATCGCGTATGAGCTAGTGCGTGCTAAGTTTAAATGTATCGAATATCGGGTGCGGTTCATGTTTAAAAATATTTGGAATCTGGTAAGATTTGTAATATTGTCTGTGGTCATTAGTCAAAAACATAGTTGTTAGAATTGAATTACTGAAATAAATTATGATGATACATCTTATGCCTAAGAACATAGTAATGGTGAGAGGAGCTCCCCATACGCCTGATGGTTAGCGATACTACCGCTCATGGACACTAGCAAAACCAAACAACACCATGAATTACAAAGCCAAGTTTGGTAGTATTTCCAAAATATGAATGCCTTCAATTAAATCTGTATCTTATTTGGCCTTCAAGAGTGGGTGATTTTGATTTTACTTACACATCTCTTCGCCTAAAAGGGTAGGCAGGAGTGCCATTAGTGCGACATAAGTCATCGACCTTATTTCCACCCCAACATCTTAAGATGCGAGATTCTTCTTTTATAGGACATAGACCCAGTCCAGGACAACTTCTTTGACTTTTACAACACACAACTACTTACACAACACTAAAAACGTTATCACACGCTTATTTGTGCTCTTATTTATCTTGCCGTTTTTAGGCCATACTTATAATCGAGCGTATATTTGATTTTTTTGATATTCAGTGAACTGGTTTTTGAAGGCGTTTCGTTGTTGCAGTGATGAGGCTTGCGCAAGACCAGCCATGGGCCTGACACACACCGAATGTGAGGATGCCGCCGTACCTCATAATGGTGAGTTATTAGTATGTAGTCATTCATACAAAACTTAGGGCGTTTATTATTCGACGCGTTAAGTGTAGACTGCCTCGGTGGCATAGTTGCACTACGGTACGATTACAAAGTAAAGGTCTCAAGTTCGAATCCTGGATCGGACAATGTGATATAAGATTTTCTATTTATTATCATCTCGGAGTCAGGAATTGCGGCGATGGCTCCCCTCGTATCACATCGTGGGGCGGAACTTATATTTAAAGCAAAATGTGGGTGTCCTTGTA
The DNA here is from genome assembly GCA_009982885.2 of Hyles vespertilio. Taxonomy (NCBI): domain Eukaryota; kingdom Metazoa; phylum Arthropoda; class Insecta; order Lepidoptera; family Sphingidae; genus Hyles; species Hyles vespertilio. The sequence goes on from CM042810.1 coordinate 3,310,016, forward strand.
ACAACTTACCTCTCCGTCCCGTTTCTGGGAAAAGGCGTGAGTTCATGAGTTCATGTTAAATGTGTAATAGTACCAAAATGATTGCCTACAAAAACTATCAAAATCGGTCATCTTTTAGGAGCAACGATGCTTCATAGACCAAAGGTTTAGTTTCCATGAAATCCATGAATTATACCATCATCATTTTTAAATATTTTAAATACAAGTAGATCCAAATACCATTATAAATTAGATAAATCTATAAATTGCAAATCACAGCGTCTTTGTGGGGAATAAACCTGTCGTTTCTCATTTCACGGTTCATTACCTCCTTCCCTATCGAGGTCACAGTAATGCTCGGTACTGAGGCCGCTATTTACATCAAACGCCCACGATGCAGACGTATACGTCACCGGATGTAGGGGTGGGTTGGTAATTACCCCTTGTTGACTGATAAATGAACCGCAAAATATAATTTTCATTTGGAACGTGCCACAAATTATGAAAGAAATACTTGTTCCGTCATGATTGAATTGAATCTAATTACTTTAGTGTCTAGTGCAAACTACTATACCTATTACAGCATAACATTTTTAAACCTGTAATTTAAAATTGAATTGATATGTTAAAATCATTTATTATTGTTAGATGTGATATTATTAAAAAATCCGTCTATTAATTAATCCAATAAACTACTTCGAATAAACACACCTTAATTATTTTTTCTTTAAATAATAAGATTTTTGTTCTTTAAAACCCCTGGTACTTCAGTATCTATTTAGTGAAGGCTGTTAGAATTACTCCAGTCATCATCATCTTAGCCACAGGTAGTCTGCTGAACATAGGCCTCCCCAAGAATTTCCTCAGCTACTAATTGGAAGCGAACCTTTATTACCACAGTATTCCCTGTTATTTCACTATGTTTGGTGTTGATTGAAATATGAGGGCACTACCGTTAGCTTTCGAGATGCTCCGTTACACTGAGTCATCCGGTTTGAGTACCAAACGGGCTTTGAACGCTGGCTTTTTATGTGAGTGACACCTGCTCGAGTACATTCAACCGAAGAGATAAATCGCGTTGATAACATCTTATCTGTTCCTGTTGGGTACAAATCGTACGTACATCATCGATATTTAGTAAGTGCGAACGGCTGTACCATGCAAATCTCAATACTAATGCTCAAAGTTAAAAAAATGTTTGATTCGGGCAAGATTCTGTTTAAAAGTTTCAACGCACCCTAAGCATGTTGTTCGAGCAAGTTTTTACGTGTAGACGCAGGGGTTTACTCTATGATCCGACACGTAGTTCGAATGTCTGAATTCCGAAGTAAAGTATAAATCTGTACAGCCCCCATCGCGTAATTCGTCGGAAGTCGACCTTGAAACGTGAGACCGAGGGTTCGAACTCAACATCAACACAAGTGTTTCTGGACGTTGTTAGACTAAAGAGTCTCTCGTCGTTTGTTTTTTGCAAGGAATGGTGAGGCGAACATTCAACATGGTAAGCGATGTGAACGCTCATGGAGAAAAGCAAAACCAAATAACATTAGACAGCGTTCGCCACCTTGAGACATAAGATGTAAGGTTTCAATATGTCCAATAGTTACTCTGGCTACAATGTTCTTTAAACCGGAACACAACAGTACATTGGCAATTCTGTTTGGCCAAAGAAATAGAGATTGCGGTGGTACCTACCCAGGCGGCTTCTCTCTTATAAGAGACTTACCACCAGTAAAATACCCAGGACACAAGTCATACTGTAGGGTAAAGCCCGTGTGTCTTATGGTAGTTCATAAAAACTGTTCTTACGACAGACTAGCGTCAATTCATCACAAATTACAATACATCCACGATAGGAAAGTAGGTCTCGTACAATAATTCCCTCGGTCTGCTACACCGGCAGTGTGCTTTCTCGGAGGTGCATGTTGCATGCGACACGGCAGATATGCGCATTAAATCATTTGATCCGCGCCGTATGATGTAACTGAAATACAATGATGTGTGTTAGGTGCATTCTCAAGAAGTAAGAAATCGTAAAAAAGATATTGGGGGTTAGGAAAAGGACTAAATTTAAATGATAACACTGGTCAACACAAGTCTTGTTTCCTTTAATTTTTTTTCTGTTTTTGGGTATTTCTATGGCCCTGAGTATGAAAAAAATACTGGAAGATTGCTAACAGCTTCAGTTTTTGAAATATAGAGTTTTATTATTTTGATAAAAAAAGTACAGAAAATTAATAAATGATGTTAACAAAATTTCTATTGAACTCTATCAAATGATCTTTTATACGATTTTCTTGAATGAACGACTTTAGGTAGATCACGTTGCAAACTCCAGCAGTAGTCTGCCATCATATGTGAGTCCCACCGCCCCTGATACCGCTCTTCCATTGTTCGAAGATCCTGATGGAATCTTTCACCCTGCTCCTCACTAAAATCACCTAGATTTTGTGGAAATCGGTCTAAATGTGAGTGCAGGAAGTGGATTTTTATCCTCATGTTGCACCCTAACTCTTGCAAGTTCGATAGCATGGACTCAACAAGCTCGACGTGGTCGTCAGATTTCTTTTTGCCTAGGAAATTACTCATAACCAAAATGAATGACTTCCAAGCTTTGGATTCGACTTCAGTCATTGATTTGACAAAATTAGGATTTTTCACGAGTTGCCTAATCTGTGGCCCATCAAAAATACCAGCTTTTAATTTTTCTGTACTTAATCCTGGAAACTTGCGTGAAAGAAAATTGAAACAATCGCCACTTTTGTCAAGCGTTTTCACAAACTGTTTCATTATGCCGAGTTTAATATGAAGTGGTAGAAGTATGATGCGATCTCGGCTAACTAAAGGCATATTTATAGCATTTGTTGTACCAACTTTTAGCTCTTCCCGCACTGGCCAAACTTTTTGTGACCAATGGTGTTGTTTGTCACGACTGTCCCAGAGACACACGAAACAAGGGAACTTCGTGTATCGTTACGAACATTACTGCATCTCTTTTTTTCCACTGGGCCATAACCGTAGACATACCACACATTTCTGGCATACAATATGAGGAACCCATGGCTTGTCCTGATTACACAATTTTATTTTAAAGTATTGATGATACGCAGTTTTTACAAAGTCCGATATAGGTTTTCGATATTTTGCAAATACATATTCACCACAAATGTAGCAAAAAGAATCAGGATTAAGTACACAACACCTTCTTGACGAAGCCATATCGAAAACAACAACAAAATATATTTCAATGTCCAATAAAAAAACGCAAATATAAGTAAAAATAGTAATGGAGGGTAGTTAGCTGTAACTCAAAAACAAAAGCTGTGAGAGAAATATTGTTACCATATTTAAAAAATACACGTTAGTTTGAGATAGAAACAAACAAAAAATTAAAGGAAACAAACGATTTCATTTTTTTTGTTCACCAGTGTAATCTTTCATCTTGACAGCTGTTTGTATCTAGATTACCTCGATGCTAGGGTTCGCCTTCCTATCAATGTATTCTATTATGTCTTCAGTGTCCTTATTTATAAAAGCATTGACATGTACATATATTACATGTTCGTTGACAACATTATTTATGACTACAGCGATTGTGGAGTCTCGAGTAATCTCATTAACTCCCACGACGACTCAGTAATGCTGTTACATCATCTCAATCTTTAACGATAGATCAATCTCAGGCAATAACAAGTATATGTGATCAACAATTACTTTCAGACTAATTTTGCTCATGGTAACCTAAATTATATCTGGATGTGGGAACTTCTAAATTCAATTTTTTTTATTGCCTTATTCAAATACTTAATCTATACATACATATAAATAAAATGGAAGTGTCTGTTTTAAGAGTGTTTTAATTTAAAAAAAAATATCCTACTACATATCGTTATATACACGACACCTGTGCCGAAAATGATATTTAAAAAATTTTTGTCTGTCTGTTTGTCTGTCTGTTTGTTCCGGCTAATCTCTGAAATGGCTGGACCGATTTTGACGGGACTTTTTTTGTCAGGTAGCTGATATAACAAGAAGTAACAACATTTGATAGCCTCCGTGGCGCAGTTGGTTAGACGCCGCCTGTGAAACGAGAGGCCGTGGGTTCGATCCCCGCATCGAAACAAATATGTGTGTGAACCACAGGTATTTGTTCCGGGTCTGGGTGTTTGTGAGACCGAAAAGTCTCTCGTAGTTCCTGATACCCACGACACAAGACTCGATCTTAGTGTGGGGTCAGGACTATGTATGTGACTGTTGGGTGTATTTATTTATTATACAGGGTGGACAAGAAAACGGCGCACCTGCCAATATACATTATAGTATATGGTGAAGGAATCTTAATTAAGACGGATTTGTATGGCGCTAGCGAATATTAAGAAAGATGCCGAGAAAAAAAAAACTAACGTTACACATGCTACCCCTTAACATGTTAAGCTAAAGTGATTGAACCTTACAACTGAACGGTAGACATTCAACAATAAATAAGCAGAGCTCGTTATTTACTTATAAGCCGTGCGATTGTGTACATCACGCTCAGGGTACATAAAAAAGATATTAAATTAATACTGCCAACAGTCACATACATGGGTACTAACCCCACACTAAGATACAAATCTTGTGTCGCGGGTATTAGAAAAATAATTATGGTTCACGGAAATTATTTGTCTCGGGGCGGGAACCGAACCCGCGGTCTCTCATTTCACAGGCGGTTCTTACCAACTGCGCCACAGAGGCCGTCGGTGACTCATATGGGCTGGTTAGTTGTCATTAATGACCACCAAAATAGTTAACTGACCTTGTAATGTAAACCGTAATGACCTTGATAGGCAAAGCTGGAAGCGCAGGATCCGCCAAAACCCGCACGAAAACACTGTCACAGTTTGGTAGCACAAATCACTTTTTCTTTTACATTTCACATAACACAAGTTACATCAAAAGCTATCAAATTGGGTAATGTTCAAAGCATAGTTATAATTTAACTATGCTAAAATTTACTCAAAATCACTGAAAACGAATTTACAATAATATGCACACGACTAATACATGCACACGCGATCGCAATCCGAATTCAACTAATAAAAAATAAATTATTATTTTGATTCTTGAAAGATAAAGGCCTGTTCACATTAGATACAAAGCTTTCCTATTTGAGTTCATAATAATTCATCTGAACAATTAGTATTACTACTGTATCAGCCCATATACGTGCCACTGCAGGGCACGGGGTCTCCAGAGCAGTAAATTAGTAGTTAGTGTTTATTGATTTCACTAATTTTATCTCAAATAAGTCTCATATGCAAATTCTATGCTATAATGGTAGACGACATTTCTCTAGGTATAAGAATTTAGAAGAAATTTTATCACTTTAAAGTAACATTATTTTCAAAATACATTAAAATAATGTTAAATACAATAATAAGCAAAGTAAATAGGCAATTTGTAATTGACTGGATCGGCTGATGACATATTTAAATAATATTATAAGCTCTTGAGCATGTATCAGTATCAGTCCAATAAGATCTTTTTTTTAACGTAACTTTTATATCGGAGTACTTAATCCAATTAAGTTATATCAAGTGTGTAGTGTGAACACACCTCAAGATGTCGGACTTCTTTTGCAAAATGCTAAAAGTTACCGACAAAGAAATTGCCGCCTTTCGGCACGCACTCACAAACGGCGGCGGCGACCTCAAAGGAAGAATAATCGAGCCGCGTTGGATCCGACAAAGTACACTATGACCGGCGGCTTCCTTTGACTAATAGGGCCGAATTGGGCCATCATTTTAAAAATATTATTTTTTATTAATCAGTGTCATCAGATTATTTTTTCAATGAATCTAAATTATTTAGAAAATTTAAATGTTATGTAGATATTACTAAAACTTTTCTAATTATAATTAAATTCGCAATCTTACATGATTTAAGCGATGACCAGTGTGATTTCTTGGTATCTTTCAGTTTGGATTTGTGACACTAAGGAAAATAATGACAAACAAAATAGTCAATCCATTCACGATGCAACTGCACCTAAAGTTATTATGTTGTTAATTTATTGACGCTTAAATCTAAGTACGTTCCTGTTTAACTGATTGATTTATTTGAAATGAAACAAAAATATCCTTTTTTGAAGTTAGAGAAGGATAAATTATACAGCTAAGAGTTCATGACCTTACCCATGTGTAAACAGCGGTTAAAGCGAAGTTTAAGAAAGTTTTGATGCTGTTAAAAATGGTTTTCGTGGTATATTTCGTTAACCGTTCAATTAACGATGAAACGAAAAAATACGTATGTGTTTAAATCTTGTTCTTCATCCATTCCAACTGATTTTATGCCGAAAAAGTGGTGATTAAACTTAAAACTTTAAACGGTCATAACTTCAAAACGGATAGGTATTTTCCAAATATTATTTTTTTATTACGATATTAATGTTATGCCCTTGTACCCAACTGAGCAAGTGCGCCATTTATTTGCGCTCCCTGTATATTATTTTAGAAAAATAAAGTAATGATGCAATGCCCGCGCGCAGCTCACGCGCATGACACCACTGGGCCGTCACGTCAGGCACCTCCCACCACTTCTCCCACCAACGAATCAATATCACATTTACAAAATATTGTATATAAAGAAATTTTTCAATAAAGTTAATACAAAAAACTGAAAATGTGTAACGGGAGTTTACCGCCGCTCGCTAAGAGATGGCGCCACCGTAGAATTAGATCGCGGTATGGTTTCGTTACAAATGTTGATAATAAAAATAAAAATGCAAAAACCAAAAAAAAACTAAATAAACTAATTAACTTTTTTGTTACATTCCACGCAGACGAAGTCGCGGGCACAGCTAGTCTTATATATAAAAAATTCTCGTGTCACAATGTTCGTTCCCGTACTCCTCCGAAACGGCTTGACCGATTCTCATGAAATTTTGTGAGCATATTGAGTAGGTCTGAGAATCGGCCAACATCTATTTTTCATACCCCTTAGTGATAAGGGTTGTCCACCCTTAACATTTTTCTTTAATTTTTAGTTTTTTTTAATTTCTTTATTTTTTATTATGTCACATAAAAAAATACATATAACCCTAATTTTTTACCCTTTTATGACCAACCCCTATTTTTTAATAGCCATTTTAGTAATTTAATTATTTTTCATCCCCGGTCGATAACTGATCAATCGTCATTTAATTAGTTATCCCCGCCAGTTGTCTACAGGTGTCACTTCTGACCCAGTAAACAGCACGGAGTAGGGATGAGAACGAAGCCGGTCTCCTGTTTCTCTCACACAATAAGACTTCTTCTCACTCCCTACACAGTTGTCGGCCATCATTATTGTTTATGCATCAAGTGTAGTAGTAACGTTGACAATTATTATTTTGCTATCTCAGTGTAACTCTCATATTAACTATTAATAATTCCTATTTTTATGGATGCATATGGAGATAAGGGGCATAAAGTAAAATAGGTACGGGAGAGGGGTGGGATAGCTGACAGATTTGTTAGGACGAAATGTAAATGCACGTTATGAAACGGATAACAAAGAGAATTGACGGGATGGATTGGGAAGAGACTGAACAGGCGGATGAAACGGGATTGAGCCGGACAGTAGGATAGCTACGTCAAGTTTAGTTATACAAGAGTTTATACGAAAAACAACATATATTTGGTGTGGAGTGGAATCAAAAAATATATGCACACAGGCGAAGCTGGGGTGGGCCGCTAGTTATTTATGTAATATTATTGAATTATTACAGGTTCAAAACGTGCTATATCTATGAAGAAAAAGTGCAAAAATCTTCTTCAATAACATCAAACTGTATTTTTTTATTTCCTAGCAACATCTTCAGTACCAATGTCTATTTCTGTTCCAAAAGGATGTACATTATAACTAATTTTAATAGCAACTAAATATAACGTATATTTTATATACAACACGTGTGTCTAGTGCATCTCGCAGACCGAGATGCAACACACAACTCGTTTTACTTTCAAATGTTCTTAATTGGACGTCGTTGGTTTAATAACCGAGTTTATATGTTTATACACTCACCTTTTTTTGGGTTTAAAAATATACTGCATTCATGTAAGATCACAGGTCAAGTGTCCTTTATTGCTTGTTGGGTATTTTGTTCGTTTCCGTAAAGGAGAAGCGCTTTTTCTAATTGATTCTGCTAGAATTCATAACAGCAAAGTACTCGTATAGTATGTTGTGGATTGTTATGTTGGACAGGAATTTTTGGAAATGGATTGGTCTTCTGTGGTCTTTTGTGCATGCTAAGAAAACTCTTGAAGAATCGCAACCAGGAGTTATGTAGAATCGACTGTTGCATGCAATGGAACTTGATTAGTTTGAATTGTTAAGTGGCACAGTTGTTGATAAGGAACTAAATATTGCAATTTTGTTTGAAGTAGATCAAAACAAGAATCCTTCTGAAAAGATAATAATTTCTAAAGTGAACAATGGAGAGAGAAATGCAAACCTATTTGTTGCCAATTGATGGTTATGAAAGCATTACAATTCTGTTGATATCTGATTGAATTCCCACGATTAATGACATCGTAAAGGTAAATAATACATGATTTCTGGTTGATTAAGCTTTAAGTAATAAATACTCGTGTTAAGTTGCGAAACATGGTCAGCACTGCTATATATAGTTTCGAAGAAAATTATTAAAAAGATCTGAACATTTTAGGTAATATTGTTTTAAGCAACGAAGTAGGTGACGAACTAAAGAAGTTTGCTTACAAGGATCAAACAGCCAAAAACAAATGATATAGAAAGGCAACCATGCAATGAAATGCAAAGCGCAACAATTAAATCATAATTCGTCCTTCACACGGCATCTCGTAAAAATATAAACACGGTTGCCGCTCTACAAAATTCCAATGACATAACCAGCAAAATGATGCAAGCCAACGCAACGATCGGTCGCCGGGCCGTTGGATGTGGCACGCGGAAAGTGAAAGTGGCACGGCCGGCGAAAATCAAAAATTCCCGCGACTTAAAAACGCTAAAAACGGCCATTTCACCCTAGGCCTATATGACCTAACCCCTCCCAATCTAACACTCCATTGTTATGAAGGCTAGTGCCGTATAATGGGACGTATATGGGCAAATAAAATGTATGTAATCAAAATGACTAGTAAGATTTCAATGCGAAGAATCGTACGATATATCGTATTTCGTAGTAGCCCCTTCGTCTCAGTCGCCTTGTTGCAAAACTGTCGTGTTACAAGTCTGTTTCGCATGCGACCCACTTGAATGCCGCCTTCCTGATACTTTATCTAAGTGCGAACTTTAGCTTTGAGAAAAATCGCATATAATATTCTATTTTTCCCGCCCAACAGTATTTAGCACTGCTGTGTTTCGGTTTGAAGGACATTATAGGCAGAGTAACTACTGGACATATTGAGACTGTGACGTTGTGAGAATGTCACCTCTAATAGTGCGGTCTATGGCTCAATAGTCGGCATAAATCGTATTGTCTATGCCAATCAACGCCTCCGTTGCGCTGATTGGTTGATTCAACTTCTGACATCTGTCAAACGTCACGTGCGAACTGTCATCGGCGCTCGTATAAATATGCGTGTAACGTCGCTCGCGTCCTCTTTTCCATAACCTGAAAGCCGCGTGCTACCCACGCGTCTTTCTGAACCCGCTGGGGTACTTCGCCTTCTTCGTTTTCTTCTTCTTCTTCCTTTTGCTTCCGCCACGGAGTGCTGACTCCGTGCGCTGGCTTACTGCTAGCTTCTGCTTCGCACCACTACCTGCCCGTGCTGTGTCTGAGCCTGCGCCGCGCCGCTGACCTGCGCACCGTGTCCGGCCACGTGGCAGCAGACTTCGCCGGCGAGCTGTCGCCGGGTTCCGCCACGTGCCGAAGACCCGAATCAGTGTCTAACGAAGGCCAGTGACTCCCGTTGCATACCACCAGCAAGAGTGCCAGGTGTAAACAGTAATGCGAATTTATTAAAGCCCGAACCACGTAATTACCCTGAGTATTCATTTACCTACCTACCTTTACCTGCGGGCGGCCTAACCCGCCGCAAGACTTAACATCTCATATCTCAGGATAGCGAGTGCAGTGGGAGCCAATCATTGCTGTGTAATTCAAGGTGTTGTTTGGTTTTGCTACTGTACATGAGTGACCCTGTTACCATCAGGCGAATGGCATGCTTGTCCCGCCATTAATTCCATTAAAAAAGGTAGCAGTTATAATTAAAGAAAATAATAATCTTACTCCGGTAGATAGTCTCTTTGAAATGAATTGCTCGCCTTCCATTGCTCTGTAACTTTGTCGCAGATTATAAAGACTCTTGCTATTCTTTGCGATAAAAAAACTTATGCGTATTATAGATGTGGCCAGATAGTTGCGCCGTGTACATAAGTCCTAACCGCAATCTTCCTGATCCGCGTGATGTCGCTTTCTATGCCCTTATGCGCTGAGAGTACACTTCCTGTTTGTTCAAAATTTAACGTCATAAGCTGATGAATACACTGAAGGCAGAAAATGTAATGTACTTATTTTAATTTTTGAGGTAACATGCATTTTCGAATATTGAGAGTAATGCTGACGTCCAATGTACAGGCTTTGTATAGCAGTTGAGATGTCGGCTGTGAAATTAGAGTGCGCTGGTTCGATCCCCGCACCGAAAATAATATTTGTGCGATCGACATGTATTTGTTTCGGGTTTGGGTGTTTGTGAGGCAGAAAGGCTCGTAGTATCTGATACGACACAAGACTCGATCTTGCTGTGGGGTCTGGGCGATGTATATGAATTTGCGGTGTATGCATTTATTTAAAAATCTTTGTTTTCCCTTCTCTTCGATTAATAATAATCAGAAGCCATGGATGTAATCTTTTTTAGAAATTATTTTGTTAAGTTCCCGTGTTGATTCCTCGGCGATGATTAGACCTGATGTCACCAGGCTTCCGGCTCAAAACGCTTGCAGAAATTGATTTCGGTATTGGAGTCTGAAAATCTCAGCAGGCTAGATCTTGTGCAATAGTTCGGGATCCTGCAGAGTGTAGAATAAACAGACTACATATGTATATTAATTTTATTACGTCTTTATGACATGTCATGTTAGAGGATTCGTAACGTTTTTGGTTGGTTTTGAATTTGACAAAGGAAATGGACATACCTAAGGAAACCATAGGAGTATCTAGGCCATGTGTGCCTGAGCCTCAATATTCTCGGTCTTCAACCGAAAGGTAGACCAAAGAAGCTCTGGCCAGATGTCGTCAAGAAGAAGATATAAGGATAAATGGCCATACTATTGATGATGCAGAAGATCGGGCGAAATGGAGAAATATTTGTCAGAAGGCGGACCCTGGCACTAGCCGAAATAACGTCAGATAGAAAAAGAAGAAAAGAACTGTAGAAAATAAAAAATATATATTCGGAGATAAAGTATCTTCAATACAATAAACCATAGATCGACATGAATTACTATGCAAGGAATAGTACTTATACAGTTGAGTGCCAAGTATGTGGACACACCTTTAAGTGCAGCTTACGTAACTTACACCAGTGCTTATAGACTTAGCCGTTTAGGTTTTGCTAGATTTCTTATTGCGTCCTACTCGTGGCTTGGAGTTGAGCTAGCGTTTCCGGTGGGCAGTTGTTACGTATATTAAATTATTGTCTATGTTACAAATCATATTTTTTTGTCTTGATCAATGTAACTGTTACCTCCATTTTTCTTCTTTAAATGCCTCTTCAGTCTTAAAGGTTTGCCGTCAGCTTCTTGTATTTTTATTGAAAACTTTTTAAGTTATTGATAATTTAAGGAATTACTTATATTTTAATTAAAATTGAATACAAAAAAATCGGTTGATTTTAAAATGTTTTTATCTTAATACAGAATTCTTTTGCGAGTGTTATGGGTGTTCTAAGAGGAACTGCGATGTAGTCACCTTCAACAATCATGAACTACGAAGGACATTTCAGTAATTACAAAACAGCCCGAAATCAACATTTGTTGATCACAAAATTTTGTTGTAATGTGAGGGTCGAAACTGCGTCTCTCATTTTACGGACTCCTTTTCGCAAATTGCACCACAAACGCTGTCAAATTATTCCGCTTATATCCCGCTATGTTTATTATGATTACGTGCGTATTCTTTTTCTCAGATCTTAATTTTCATTTTATGAGGAAATATATTTCCAAATTCATTATCTACATATTTAAATGCAATTACTTGGTCACGAATTTGGTGTTCTGAAAGTTTACAAATGTTAGAAGATGTGTTGTATTTAAATTGTTTATTCAAATCACACTCGAATATAGATCCCTTATGTCCCATGATCCCCATGGGATTGAGTTATTGTGAACTTATTATATAATAAGAGCCTTGTCTTGATTACTTTTAGTAATTCCTCTTTGCACATTATTAAACACGCCCGTCTATTTGCTTCTGTACCTCTATAATTTTATAATTGATAGTTATTTTTACTTTATGTAAATATCGTCATTGTGTTTAGTCGTTAATACCACTCGGTAATATTCGGATCTCTGCTCATCCAAAAGTCATATTTTACAGTGAAATGAACAAAATATTTTCACAAATCACTTGCGTCTTCTTACAAGATATAAATCAAAGCTCCATCGCCAACCTTAAATACACCTAACTCTAGTAAAAGAATCTCGTGAACATTCACATTCACTGAAAGTACAAGTTGAATGCGTTTCCTGCTAATTAAGCTGTGGGAATGTGACGAGTGTTTAAGCTAATCGTCGTGTAAACACTAATAAGTACAATTTAAAACTATGTTCTCACTTGATAAGTATAGCAACTAGTGTTAAAAGCTATAAAACTATTTTATTCTTAACTTTAGCAAGTGCGTTTCTGTGCGTGTGTGACTTTGTATGTGAGTTCAGACATAGAAATAAGCATTGGCCACTCCTCGACCAAAATGGTATTATCTGAATCGGAGACTGTTCTGTTGATACAAAAGGGAATCATAACCTGACGAAGGCATTCTCCCACGTATAGTGAATATAATAATAAATACACCCAACAGCCACATACATACATAATCCCAACCCCACACTAAGATCGAGTTATGTGGTGTGGATATCAGGAACTACGAGACTTTCCGGTCTCACAAACACCTAAGCCCGAGACAAATACTTGTGGGCCACACAAACATTTGTCTGGATGCGGGGATCGACCTCATGGACTCTCGTTTCACAGTCGGCGTCAAAATATTTTTTAGTGGTAACTTTGATTTAGTCTTCACGATTATTATTAAGTAGTCCATTGCTGAAAATAACCCTACCCAGAATTCTATTTTGATGGGTTATACATACCTACCTTTTTGCGGCCTTACTTTGATACATACTGTATACTGTTCTAAGCAGTGTGCCTCAGCCTTAAATTCAAGTTGAATGCAAAATGCAAAAACGTGATTACGGTGCACACCCCGTCATGGGAACCTACCTTCACTGATTCATGTAATGTTACGCAGAGCACACGTTGTGACTAAAGCGGGACATTACAGTTTACATACAAATGGCAATTGTCGTGTTTTTGTATGTAAGAAATGAAGCGTTTCAATGTATCACGATTTTCGCTGAAATTGACTTGATTTGGTTTCGTCGTTTTGTCTGAGCACCTCTGGGTTTATTGATTCCGTTAATTCCATAAATACATAGTATTTAATTAAATTACTTGTAACAATAAAATTTTAACGTTTCAAATTGAAATTGAAATTACACTGACTGTATTGAGTTTAATTTAATTATTTAATTAGTTTTTAATGTTCGCATTGCATTGTTTGACATTATAATCCTTTTATATTCACTGAGAATAAACCCACTGTGCACAATACATCAAAGTTTTGCAGAACTCATTCTAGAACCGATAAAAACATTTAAAATGGAGTTTGTCAACCTGCAAATCAAATCACAATTTACATCTCATCCATCCCATAACAACACTGAGTAAAATAAATAACCTAATCGATATTCACAGTTCACAGTAGCATTCACAGGTGACATGTAGCGATTTCACGGTGACATTGACACCGTCACGGGGGGCGTGACATGACTTGTAAAGTGGCGGGATGATTGGTAACGTCTCGCGCGATACATAATACATGGCTACCGTTTATAACAGTTACGATTTATGAGCTCATAAAATGTTGTTTAAATTATAATTGATTTGATGCTGCCTACGATTTATTTTTAATTTTGAATCAAGTTGTCATATACTCCTGCCCCTTCTTGCCTTCCCTAAGGTACCCAAAGAAGGCTTTTCTCTGGATAGTAAATAGCGTTTGAATACTGATGGGTATTCTTTTTTCCCACAAATAAATGTGTGTGAAATGTAACACACGAATTTTCTATGCCTTGATATGTGAACATTGATATTGCAACAGTACTAACAGTTTCAGCACAGTTTCAGTCATGTCTCATTTTGAAAAACGGTAAACATACATCGATAACAATTCGGTTTTTCCTTATCAATAGCGGTCAAGTTCTATTTATTCGCAACACGAAATTCTTCTAGTCTTACTAATAAAAATATAAAGGGTGTCCCAAAATTAACGCAAGATTTGAATTTGCCGCCATTTATGCAGTACAGTCTTGCCAACCCTAAAAACAAAATAAATCGACAGTTGACAGTTTAGGGTTAGTAAAAATGGAGCGTTACGCAATAGAACAACGTGTCTTCATTGTTGAGCAATATTTCAAAAATAATGAATGCTTGGCGGCCGTAGTTCGAAAATTTCATACAAAATATGGTCGGAATAGTGTTTTAACTTCGTCAACTGTGAAGCGATTAATTGAAAAATTCCGAGAGACAGGATCCGTGGGAGACGCCAAACACACTGGTCGTCCAAAAACAAGCCGTTCAAATGTCAATATAGAGGCAGTGCGTGCGAGTGTCGGTGACAATCCAGGAACCTCAATTCGGCGTCGTGGACAAGAATTGCAAATTTCAAGAAGCTCTCTACAGCGTATACTCACTAAAGATCTGTGTCTCCATGCTTACAAAATTCAATTAACACAACTACTGAAGCCCAATGACCATGCACAGCGAAGAGAGTTTGTTGAATGGATTATTGAGCAACAACAAATGAATGCTGATTTTTCGAGCAAACTCATCCTAAGCGACGAAGCACATTTTCACCTTGATGGCTTTGTTAATCGCCAAAATTGCCGCTTTTGGGGTTCTGAAAATCCACATGTGATTGTCGAAAAACAAATGCATCCACAACGTGTCACAGTTTGGTGTGCATTTTGGGCTGGAGGCATAATTGGACCATACTTTTTTGAAAATGAGGCTGGTCAAGCAGTGACTGTTACTTCTGCTCGATATCGCGATATGATAACACGGTTCTTTTTGCCGAAATTGGATGATATTGATGTGGCTAATATGTGGTTTCAACAAGACGGTGCCACATGCCATACAGCCCGTGAAACACTTCAATTATTGCATGAGACATTTCCAGGTCGTGTACTCTCTCGTTTCGGTGATCAGAATTGGCCCCCTAGATCGTGTGATTTAACACCATTAGATTTCTTTTTATGGGGATATCTAAAATCACAGGTCTACGTCAACAAGCCCACAACTACGCGTGCATTAAAGGAGGAGATTCAACGTTGCATCAACGAAATTCAGCCACATTTATGCAGAACGGTCATGGAAAATTTCGACAAACGAGTGCGTATGTGTATGCAAAGCCGCGGAGGCCATTTGCCCGATGTGTTATTCCATAAATAACCCTATCCTATGTACTTTATGAATCAATAAAAAAATTACAATCAAAAGACTAAAAACTGTGTTTTCTATTTAATTCAAATCTTGCGTTAATTTTGGGACACCCTTTATTATACAATTGTTTAACGTTTATATACTTATTCAATAGATAAGGCGTGAATAGCTACTTATACAATACTTTACTAATAAACAGTGTATAAGCCTTGTATAACTATTTAATTGTTATGACTCCAACTACTGGTAACATTTTGGGAAGCGTTCCGAAACCTTAAAACGTTGAATACACCAATTATTTCTTATTTGTTTTTCTTTAATATTTACATGATTTTATTTACCAATGGCTTGAGAAATAGGTCAACAACAATTTCTTTTTATCAAAAAATATTTTCGGTGTAAAATATATTGGTTTCTAAATTGTTCATTTAATATTTCCCATTCTGTAAATTATCATCGAAAAATAGAGAACATGTTTTGAACGCGCATTGAAACGTCAATTGTCATTTTCCGCAAGAAATGTAATAGTCTAAGATCCCGCCATACATCGACCTTCACCGAGATGTTTATTTGATGAAACGTATTTTATATTCAATTTAATATGTCAATAAATATATTGTATAGGGGTTGCCTAGCAAATTTCAGTCCAGAATACGATTAATTAATAAATAAAAAAAATTTTTTTTTTAATCATTTCGCCTGTTTGGTTATTAAACAAATTCTATACCAATCGAAAGTATGAAGCCCATAGAATATGCAAACGTTAGGTTGCCTATTTTTTTCCGGTCACAACCCTCAGGTTGCCAGGTATAAACAGGTAAATCGCTACTAGCATTTTGCACCGGTCTGATTATTGAATGGAAATTAAATGAAAATAAAGATCATTTTATTACGAACAGGGTGGTATAGGGTTGCCTGCGAAAAATCAGTCCCGATTTGCGGTTGTCAAATTTAGAAAAGTGAAATATTGCTCCGAGTGAACATCCCATGCGATAGAAGAGGACACAGCATAGAAGCTGTTCGAAGTCCGCTCATAAAGAAAGAGGGTGCGCATGCTATTTATTCTTGAGAATGAAAAGGACAGCGATAGACTCGTATATGCTGTGTTTTGGAGTAGTTTATTAGTAAAATAGAGGAAAAGTTATTTAATTTTGGTTAATCAATTAATTATTTATGTGTGTATATATTTTATGTGACACCAAAGTATATACTGCCTCGGTGGCGTAGTTGTACTAAGGTACGGTAACAAAGCTGAGGTCTCGGGTTCGAATCCCGGGTTGGGCAAAGTGATATTGGATTTTTCTATTCATTATCAGCCCAGAGTCAGGAATTTGTGCCCGATATGGCGATAGGTTCGCCACCTATCACATCGTGGGACGGAACATACAAGGCGAAATGTGGGTGTCCTGGCACCTCTGCCTACCCCTTCTGGGAAAAAGGCGTGAGTTTATGTATGTATGTATGTACTAAAGTATACAGGGTATATCAAGACTGCTACCGAAAACGAAGCCGGGTGGTAGTTTAAGCGACTTCAGACACAATGCAACAGAAAAAGTTGCAGAAAAAAAGCGACAATTTTTTTTTGTTATTTTTTTCCTTTGACCATATTTGGGTGGTAAATACATTTTTTCCTAAAATAATAGTGTATGCCCTTTTATTTATAAATAATCTAAGGTAGAAAAATGTTTAAAATATTATTTTAGCAAAAACTATGGATTTACCACCCAAAATGGACGATATTTAAAAAATCATAAAAAATAACTGTCGCGTTTCTTTGCGAAATTTTTAGTCGCATTGTGTTTGTAGTCACTAAAACTACCACCGGGCTTCGTTTTCGGTAGCAGTCTTGAGATACCCGGTATATACATTTTTAGCAAAAAAGAAGGTTATATTATTACATATATAATACTAATCTTGCAAATTGTATCTTTATTATTAGAAGACAAAATAAAAACAACAATTAAAAAATACTTCTGTTTATTGTAAAAAATTGTAAAAACAAAAAAAAAAATTAGTCAGATTCCGAGTCATTTCTTTTGGATTATTGTTACCAAATGGTCGTTTTCCCAATAATCAACCAGAAACCGCACCAGAGCCAACAGCTTTTAAAAATGTCATCATTAAAATTAATTAAATCAACATCCGAATCACACAAAAAACACTTTTTCGCCATTTTTTTAACAGTAAATAGTAGCACGTTTTTTCAATTGCAACTTTAACCACGATCTACTCCAAAATGATGCACAGCATATACGAGTCTATCGCTGTCCTTTTCATTCTCAACAATAAATAGCATGCGCACCCTCTTTCTTTAAATGGGCGGACTTCGAACAGCTTCTATTCTGTGTCCTCTTTTATCGCATGGGATGGTCACTCGGAGCAATATTTCACTTTTCTAAATTCGACAACTGCAATTCGGGACTGATTTTTCGCAGGCAACCCTATACCACCGTGTTCGTAATAAAATGATCTTTATTTTCATTTAATTTTCATTCAATAATCAGATCGGTGCAAAATGCTAGAAGCGATTTACCTGTTTATACCTGGCAACCTGAGGGTTGTGACCGGAAAAAAATAGGCAACCTAACGTTTACATATTCTATGGGTTTCATACTTTCGATTGGTATAGACTTTGTTTAATAATCAAACAGGTGAAATGTGTAAAAATTTTTTTTTTAATAATTAATTAATCGTATTCTGGACTGAAATTTGCAAGGCAACCCATATACAATATATTTATTGACATATTAAATTGCATATAAAATAGGTTTCATCAAATAAACATCTCGGTGAAGGTCGATGTATGGCGGGATCCTATACTATAAATAGTTAAAAACAATCCGTCGTTTTTCGTATCTATAATTCGTATGCATTTTATTATTGATTTTGTACAGGTGTAAACAAATAGCTACTTAGCCCATAACCTGCATCTCCGAGTAAGCGTCCATGGAATTCTCCATTGCCGAACTTCTGTCGCATACGTGATTCTCTAAATATTAGAGAGTAATGTGTGCTGCCTCTCTAGTGAGCTACAATATCTCTAATTTGCAATTTCGAGTCACAGACTTGCACGTTAATTGTGGATGATGATACGATATTGGGCATTGTGTCCGCCAACTTTTTAAATTTTAATACGTGTGCAATCAATTGCAGCTATCACATGTCCAAAGCCACAAATACTACGGAATCTAGCCATCACTTCTTCCTCTTCCTCGCGTGTTCCTGGTATATAGATAAATTGCGCTGCTTTACTTGCTAAGGCGACGGCAGCGCGGCGACAAACAATAGTGATTGATTATTGACTTATGCCATGTATGTCAGCTGCATCGTCTTGTACTTCTTCTGTATCAGCCCAAATACATCTCACTGCAGGGCACGGGCTTCCTCTACAATCAACAGTACGATTGAGAGTAGTTAGGCCATTTATTTCACTATGCTGGCCTAGTGCGGGTTGGCGGACATACACACTATAGATTATTTTATAAATCGCTATGGTATGCAGGTTTCCTCACGATGTTTTTCTTTACCGATTTAGTGCATGGTGATTGGTTATCAATACACACATGAATCCGAAAAGTCAGAGGTGTGCCCTGGGATTCGAACCCGCGACCACCGTGAACATGTTGGCAGTCGCGTCTAGTCCGTTTACTAACAGGCAACCATGCACTTATTTCTTGCCGCGCCCATACCCTGAGAGTTGTAGAAACTTGAAACTTCACAGAGAAGTCACTACCCTTCATTGACTGTTCTATATCTTCTCGGATCAAGTCCACCACTTCTTTGACATATCTTTTAGTAAATCTGTATATACCTCTAAATTTATCTTCTTCCAGAGAAAAGGGATCGAAGCGTGTTTTATAATCTTTTCTCTTTCTTTGCCGTTCCTCATCGTCCACAAGTATATCAAAATAGTCGAAATAATACAAAAATCTATATTTAACACTAAATTAAAATACGTCGCGAGATGATACCTGATAATCATTTAAAATTTGTAGGCTATATACACTCTAAACAAGCTCACCCAACTGAATAAGGATTGTATAAAATGGCATACACTTATACAACTGTTATAACAAGCGTATAAGGTAAAAATCCCTATACATCGTTTATTAGTAACAATTTCACTATAACGCTGCTATACAGGATGCATAAATGTTTATTAGTAAGACCGTTAGTTTATAAGTATATTTTATCCAACTATAGAGACGTACAATTTGCATCAGTCTCAAGGAAATCAGCAAAGGCTGATGTTATCACCCGAGACAATCTCTCGCAGACAATAATCGTGTGAAGTTTGAAAGGGCAGCCTTAGGCGAACTAACACAAATTGTACACTACCACGACCTTTCCGCCTGTATAAAATTAGCCTGTATAAGAGGGTATCTGCCTACATTACAAAGTAGCATGCTATGATAGTGCTATGAATGAAAAAAATTGTATACCATGTATGTGACGGCAAAACAACAAAGTCGGTTCTGCTCTAGTTTCATTGAATGCCTCTACATTTTCTTGAAATATACTTAAAGAAAAGAAAGAAAATACATTTATTATTGCATTTATTACTTCTGTATTCATATTTTAAATAAATCATTTTAATAATTGTTTTTGTTACCGGTCAGCGAAACTCTGTTACCGGTCAGCGACATTTCAGAGTTAAAATCGCGATAATGTATACTAAGTCTACAGCGGGCAAATAACTTTAACTGGGGTCATCCGAAAGGAATGTCAAAGGTGACTGTACAACCCAATATGAAAGAGCACGGCAATTTGAGCAAAGATGGTTTGCATTTTGTGGCGCAATAGCAGTTTTAACTCTGCGCAATAAGGTTATTTAATTGTATTGATATTTTTAAAACCTATTTATTGTATGCAGGAAATTTGAAATAATATTTTGCGATGATAAGTCATACGATAATAGGTTAATTGGGGTTAAGACACTTAAGGATAGCAAAAAACACATCACGCAATGTGGATAAGCCAGCAGATGTTGCCAGTAGTGATAAATTATCTAATTGCACCGTCCGATAACGAATTTACCATAATTTGTCTTCAAACACAATAATATTTCAGACATCGATTCTATCATGATTATATTTAAATTACTTTCGGACTTCCGCTATACCAAAAATTCACATCCGAATGATAGGTCTATACGGACGGATATTACATACATACTAGAGTGTAATTACTCAAATTGTACAAAACCCTACACTCAAATCAGTCGCAACACGCAATAAAACATGCGGCACAAACTCTCGTGCACGCTGTTCTGTTGACAAAACTTTGTATTTACACAACGTGTGTTTCGCAGACGCAGCGGGAGGCAAGCATGTGCAACGGCGGCCGGCAGCGCAGGAAAAAATCAGGTACAGTCGAGTAGAGTAGTCAGTAGTCACTTCCCTGCATTTGTCTTGTGCGCTCGAGCACGCGCGGACGCCTCGCCTTATCTCGCGTAGTGCTTGTGTTGTGACACTTGTGTACAAACATCCTGTGAAACGCATGTGCGATTTTGGATGTGATTTTATGTGAGTATTATTTGTTGTAAGGGAATTTGTGTTGTTGTTTTTTTGTTGTTAATTAAATGTTGTGAGGTTAATGTTATTGTGTGACGTTTTTATGAGTCAGACAAGGAGCTTTATGATGTGTGTGTAAATTATAATTCAATTTTAACACTACAATGAGGGTAAATTTCGATATATGTTTTATTACTCTGGATGCTAATTTACATAAAGGTTTTAAATGTGTTGTTCTGTTGTGTCTATGAGTCAGAATAAAAATTGTGTGGTTATTCATTTAATTCCGTGTAATTGGGTTTTTGTTAATGGTATTTAATGAGGGTAAGTTAGACAGCTGTTAAGATTATTATTTAATGAGAAAATAATAAAAACATGTGACTAATTCGTGGCGATAAGGTAAACAAAGAGATCTATTTGTGTTCTGTTTTATAATTAACCGTGGTTAGATTGAAATAAATAATATTTTTATGGATCAATTTAAATGAATATGTGTTCTATTAAATGTAAGTAATGATAAAAATATATCATATGAGTGGTTTTCCCGTTATAAGTAGATATCAGATAAGGTTCATGTGATTTATGTTTGTATTTACTACCGGCCATACCTATTGGCGATAAAAAATACGCAAGTTGTTTTTAAAATTCTATGATGATTTAGCTATTTTTATATCGCAAGTATATTTATAATCATGTTTTTTTCCTGATTTTATTGAAATATCAGTATCTACGTAACATGAAACAAGTTCTACAATTGTGATGCAATAACACTGATTATAAAATAAAATACGATATATTATGGCCATTAGCCTATTTACGTCCAATTGCATTGGACGGGTTTTCCCAGCGATTGTAAAGGGTCATGAGTCATGACTCATGATGCTTCAGTCTAAGACGCTGGTGAAGTACGGATTAGTGAACTTCAAATTGTTTGAAAATTCATGTGGAATCTCTGAGGTCTGAAAGTAAACTCATCATGTTTGCCTTCACTATTAAATAAGCAATAAGGGCACTCGAATCAGTCCCAACCTTGAAGTTTTCCCTGGTCTTTCATGAAAGTCTTTCATGAAAACTGTCCTCTCACCCTCCTCCAGAGGAACGAAATAGTTTGGGAATAAAGTGATACTTCCAAAGTAGTGTTCCACTTCTAAGTACTATCTTTATAACGTGAATTAATTATAGAAAATCGAGATTAATCCAGATCCGCATGGGACACTTAATTTTGAGCTAAAAATTGGGACACCTGGCTATCTATCATTATTAAACTTTTTGTCCCATATAATGTTCCCCTGCAGGGCGCGGGCCTCCTTTACGACTGGGTCACCTTTATGGCCTTGCGTTGCAGTCCACCACCACCCTGGTCTATTGTGGGTTGGAAAAATTAATAATAATAGGAAATAAAATTGCCAAGTAGTGGAGCCACCCTTTTTTTAGTCATAACTCAGCATGAATTGGCAGGCTTGTCAGGGACGGTACCACTGTCTCACAGGAGATCGACGTGAAGCAACAGCTTTGCTGCCGTGTTTCTTTTGGTGAATGAGATTTCCTAATGTCAGTTCCCTCTTCCCATCGTTTTTCCTCTCCACTCCCTTGCCAGATTGATGGGCCGACAACATATCTAAGATCCAAGCCTTATGGTTTTCATGGTAGGCAGTGATCTCTTACCATCGGGTGTCTTGTTTTCTCATTAACCGGAACTAAGCAATAATAAATAAAATATCACAAATACATTAAAATATCGTTTTAACCTTGAGTTTGATATCCGTCAAGTTTTTGCAATAATAGCAGCCAGTTGTTTAAATACGGGAAAATACGTATAATTTGATACACCTGTTTCAAGCGATAACATGTATGCTTTGGCAATTTTTGTCACGTGTGTTAATGTTATGTTTAAACTGAATTAAGATATTAGTTTAAGAATAAAAATAATTTATTTGTCTAGCACCTAGCTACATTGATGATCTTAAATAATTTTGAGCTCTGTTTTGCCGTAAACGCGTACAAATATAGATAAATATTTCCAATTTTACTACAGCTTAGAATTACGACAATATTTACATTGTATTTAATTTAACATTCAATGAAAAATAAAAGTTCTAAACAGTTAGGAACTGTTCAATAGTGAACCATGTTTGAAATGTCCAGTTTTCGAGATATATAGTTGTATGGGCACTGTTGATCCTGGACTTCAGGAGTTATAGTGACGGTTGTGAGGGCGGGATTGTCTGCTGGATTGTCGTGTCTTGTGGACAATGATGATGATAGCTCTGTTAGTTATATGTAAACTTTAACTTATTTCAGTATATAAACGAAATAAGCCTACCATTAATTAAATAAATAAATACATCCCACAGTCACATACATAGTCCTGACCCCACACTAAGAACGAGTCCTGTGACGTGGGTATCAGAAACTACTAGAGACTTTTCAGTCTCACAAACACCCAGACCCGAAACAAATAATAATAAATAAATACACCCAACAGTCACATACATAGTCCTGACCCCACATTAGGATCGAGTCTTGTGTCGTGGGTATCAGGAACTACGAGAGACTTTTCGGTCTCACAAACACCCAGACCCGGAAGAAATATTTGTGGGTCGCACAAATATTTCTCTCGGTGCGGGGATCAAACCCGCGGCCTCTCGTTTCACAGGCGGCGTCTAACCACCTGCGCCAGGAGGCTGCCAAATACCTGTGGTTCATACAAATATTTATGCGGGAATAGAACGCGGCCTATCGTTCCACAGCCAGAGTCTAACCAATTGTGCCTAGACATTTTGAAAATGTTATAGTAATTTGATCTTTAACCCAATACGTTTCAATGAATGTGGAATCTTTTCGAACTTATTATGCACTAGCGGCCCGGCCCAGATTCGCCCGGGTACAAATAGATTTCTGTACAATAATATGTACGTATTATACATGTAAACCTTCCTCTTGAATCACTCTATCTATTAAAAAAACCGCATCAAAATCTGTTGCGTATTTTTAAAGATTTAAGCATACAAAGGGACATAGGGACAGAGAAAGCAACTTTGTTTTATACTATGTAGTGAAGTCGAGACTCCAGTTAAAGATACACTTTGGGATTAATAAAATACTGTATATCTATTTTAAAAATATATATTTATTTTGAGGATTGTTTTACTATACAAATGAATAAATTATCATAACTGTGTGTGTTCCAATTAAGTGTTATCTAATTTTCCTAACAATTTTAGACGTAATAGCATTATGAAATTTTTGTAACGTGTTAATTATGCGATGTTTTTTTTTTAATTTAAACTCGTGCTTATATAAATAATGCAGTGTTTTTTGTACTGCCTGTGTTATAAAATGTATAATATGCTTGTTAGGCTATTTGATGGTCTTCTGGAGCTTCGAACAGTATAATTCTATAGATTTGTAATATAGAATCCTGAATACTATTTTCATTTCGGATATATATCTTTTATAATTTTTTTGAGCCTATTCCTTCTTTAAGTTTCGATAGTGGAGGACGCAACCAATGACGCAAATTCTGGCATAATTAAAGTTATAATAAGCCAATAAATATGCAAAATAATAACATTTGCTGTATAAATGTTTACAATCACACATTTTTCCTTATACAGTGTAGATGTGACGCAAAACACGAATAGGCCAGTCAATAAAGCCTCAAACCCCTAAGTAATTCGTAACTCGTTCAAATTTTGAGGGTTTGTTAAGGAAGGTAAAATAACTTACCGTGTGATTTTGCAGCGTTCTGGGGTGTACGGAAAGGGTTGAAAAGGGGTGAAAAGTGTTTTTGTTAATAACATTTCCAAAAAAATTACTAACACGCTGCAAATTTGTAACTATGTTGGTCTCACCATTTTGTAACATGTGTTAAATTTGCAGCGTTCTGCAACATACGGAACATTGTTTATTATCAAAAAACAATAAAATTTGTTAATAACATACCCAAAAAAATTACTAACACGCTGCAAATTTGAAACTATGTTGTTCTTACCATTTTGTAACATGTATCAAATTTGCAGCGTTTTGCAACATACGGAACATTGTTTATTATTAAAAAACAATAAAATTTGTTAATAAGAGGGGGTAAAAAAAATTTGTAACTCGTTGTAAATTTGGAACTATGTTGTTCTTACCACTTTGTAACATGTATCAAATTTGCAGCGCTTTGCAACACACGGAACATTGTTTATTATTGAATAACAATAAAATTTGTCAATAAGAGGGGGTAAAAAAAATTAGTAACTCGTTGTAAATCTGTTATTACCTTGTTTACACCTTTACAAAACATTTTTTAACTTTGCAAAATTACTGTTTTATATTAACAATAGTATCGAACAATAAATAAAATATTTCAATAATACTTTTCTGAAAGAAAATTGATAACGTCAATAGAATGTTATCATTATTATTTAATCAAAGTTTATAATAAGAAATTTTCATTGTTGTTATAGTACATTAATAATTTTTCATAATTTTGAAATAAGAATAATCATTTTAATAAGTAGTAAATCTTAAAATAATTGTAATGTAAATATAGTAGTGAAGTTATAGTTATACAAGAGAACTTATCAAAATTTTTTTGTATTTAAAAATCATAAAATAAATATCATATATCATAATATAAATTTGGTTGAAAGGAGATGGGCCAGAAATGTATGGACCTTGGGCCGTTTGTAGTACATTACACCAAATATACTTAGTGAAATTGGCATTCGATTTCTGTATGAAATTAGTATTTCATACAGAAATCGAATTAGTAGTGTAGTAGTTTTTGTATAAAGCTAATATGCAAGCATATTAGCTTTATACAAAAATAAATACAAAGCCAAGAACAGCAACACTACAAGGGGACAATATGGCGTCCTGAAACGGCATGTTTGACAACCGATGTCAAAACTTGACATTTATGAAATAGAAGTCGTAATTCGTATTATTTTTTAGTATTTTTTAGTCGTCTGTGCTATAAATTACTGTACTCTATATAACTCGTAAATGTTTTTACGTCAACGGAATTAGTATCATACTTTATTGATCATCTAATATAATATAACATAATGTCTACACAATAAATTGCAACAAGTCTGTCAGAATCTCGTCATGTTTATAGTTATTTAATATTAAGAAAGTGTACCTACATCTGGCCCTAAGTGCGGTGCATAATACCTAACCTGCCAAACAACCTATTTAAATAATCCACAATAAAAATCTGCTAGGCATGAGATATAGCACGGCACAGACTGATCACTTGTCGCGACTGCTAGCATATGAATAAATAATCATTTTATTATTAGGCATATGCACTTAATAAGCTCTTAGTGATTATAGTCCATACAAATGAATACGCTATAAAAATGGAATCGAATCTGATAGCAGCCATGTTTATTTCTATACCTTAATGTCTAGTAAAATAACTTACTAGCAATTATTTCTGTACAAGCATTTTAAATATTATATTTGGTCTACCCCTAGAAGTCTAATATACTTTGGTATATTAGACTTCTGCATACTTAAAAATAATATTATCCTAAGGTCTAAGATATTATTTTTCAAATAATGTATTTGACATTAATTCTAACTGGTTATTTCTGAGCACACATAAGGAAAAAGTAGGATTAATTGATCAAAGAAAACTAAAATCAAACAAAACTTGAGGACAATAAAGTAAAACCAGAACTTGCTTTATATTTTTTATTTAAATTCGCCTAAAAATAATCTCCAGTCAAAACATCTAGGAACAATGCCGGTGCTCCCATATTGTACTATTGCCCAGCCCAACCTAAAGGCTAAATACCACAGTATGATCATGGTATGAGTACAGCAACCCACTGTCCGGTGTCCAGCTATGTTCCTTTCAACATGAAGCACTTGTGGGTGTTATATATGTCCAAAAGAATCGAGATTGATACAATCTTCTTACGGCGGAGTTGGAATAAAATCTTGCTCATTGTCTACAGCTTGATTTATTTGCAGCCAGCAGTTTGTACAGATAATTGTTTGTTCTGATAACTGGAACAAAATAAAAAAGATTTAATATTGAAGATATCGAAGAATTATGATGAATAAATAACTCTTTGCAGTCACATGTGTTCCCTCCTTCCTATGATCCCAGGTCTTTCCGCTATTGTTTAAAGAGGCATCTTAGCAGGCCGGCCGGATGATTGTATGAAATGTCTTGGGACAGTCGTCTGATGCCATTAGATATTCCGCCTGTACGGCATTTGTGCTTACCATAAGACATAGTGTTGTTATTATGGAAATAATAATAATATAATATATTATACATAACACTAGATCTGAGTATCCAGAGCGAAATAAAAGAAAATGTAATTCATTTAACAATTTAAACAACAATATATAAAATATCACTTCTTACATATTTATGTACTAGTAGACTTGTCCTGTGGACACAATGCAATTCAGCTCTAACATGAATACTTTTGTAATACTCCTTACCTTGTATAAACCTTGATTAATTGGCATAAAACATACATTTTCAGTTTATGAAGAAAAAAGAAAATAGAATACTTACTTCTTGTTCTGCCATTTCAGCAATAAAACGTCTTGAAACACTCTACACGAGAGTGAATTGGCATCCCATGTAGTTAATAAGATTCTGTTCAATGATAGAAACCATTTCATATAAACAATTGCAGAAGTGCAATTCAAGCAAAGCGCCACTTTTGATGTACTGAAAAGCAGAATTGTGGGTTAGAAGAGAAATATGAACATAGAAAAACATAAAAGTATTACTTACATGTGGCATTCTAAATAATATACATGTTTACTCACCAAAATACGAACTAGTAATTGCGTTTAAACGTCAGGATATATCATCTGCGAGAATCAGAATCCATAAAACAAAGCCAGGTCAACAGAGAAGCAAATACACATTTGCGAAATATATGCGAAAAATAAAAAATAATATGAATAACGGCCACAGAGTTTTGCAATTGCTGTCAAGTTAAACATTTTCGTTCTTAAACTAAAATCATGTAATATAAATAAAATAATAAAAGTGACTTCTTTAACAACATATATTGTCTTTTAAAAAGCGAAGAATATAGATAAAGAAAAATAGACAATAATTATAATTTGTAGGGGATATTTGTATGAAGACATATTCAAGTTAAAGAAAATGGGTTCGCGCATTTTTGGACGAAATGACAATTAGGCATCATGGAGGAAAAATTATCGAAGAAAATATTGCTTCTGTACTAAAACAATCACATTTTTGTATAAAGCCCCCTGTTGTCCAAGAAATCTAAATGTATTTTATTTGAATTCCACATTTTTTTCTAGAATTTGTATTAGACGTACACAAAACAGCCCAAGATAAAACATCTTCTTTAAGAATAATTTATTTGGTGTTTCGCTTGTCTTCGTGTCCATCAGGTCCACCAGAAACAACTGTAATTAAAGGAAATAATGTATTAGAAATTTTGCAACACATTGATGAGATTCAATGTTAATGTAATGATTTCAAGAATACTAACATCTCACAAATTATTCATCCTCTAATATTCGCCTTTTTTCCTGGTCGTTGGTCCAAGAATTTTCTTTAAGAAAGTATAAAAGGTGTAAACAACAGATTTACAACGAGTTACAAATTTTTTTACCCCCTCTTATTAACAAATTTTATTGTTATTTAATAATAAACAATGTTCCGTATGTTGCAAAACGCTGCAAATTCGATACATGTTACAAAATGGTAAGAACAACATAGTTTCAAATTTGCAGCGTGTTAGTAATTTTTTTGGATATGTTATTAACAAATTTTATTGTTTTTTAATAATAAACAATGTTCCGTATGTTGCAAAATGCTGTAAATTCGATACATGTTACAAAGTGGTAAGAACAACATAGTTCTAAATTTGCAGCGACTTACTTATTGTTTTACCCTTGTTATTAACAAATTTTATTGTTTTTTAATAATGAACAATGTTCCGTATGTTGCAAAACGCTGCAAATTTAATACATGTTACAAAATGGTAAGAACAACATAGTTTCAAATTTGCAGCGTGTTAGTAATTGTTTTGGGTATGTTATTAACAAATTTTATTGTTTTTTGATAATAAACAATGTTCCGTATGTTGCATAACGCTGAAAATTTAATACATGTTACAAAATGGTGAGACCAACATAGTTACAAATTTGCAGCGTGTTAGTAATTTTTTTGGCAATGTTATTAACAAAAAACACTTTTCACCCCTTTTCAACCCTTTCCGTACACCCCAGAACGCTGCAAAATCACACGGTAAGTTATTTTACCTTCCTTAACAAACCCTCAAAATTTGAACGAGTTACGAATTACTTAGGGGTTTGAGGCTTTATTGACTGGCCTAGAATACGTAGATACGTATATAGAAACAATGAAACGACATATGTTTACGTATGCTAATATTACCTACTTTGGAGGAATAATGTCATTAAAACAAATGTACATGTTTTGTATTTTGACCCGGTCATTGGCCTAGTTGCAACTTCTAGTATGACCAAACGTGAATTCATGAATTACATTTTTAGGGCAATGAAAAAAGGTGATATATGTATAAAAAATTTTAATAAAAAAAAGTATCTAGGAATATTACACGACACCACTCGAACAAATCTAAGTTTTGTATCCTCTGTATTAGAAAATCAAGAGACTTCTTACTCACACAAAAACCAGACTTTAAACTAATAATAATATGATTGCCATTTATTCAAAATCTAATACAAGAGATATAATTATTAATGCTTTACTCTACTACTTTTATCATGAAACTTAAACGACTGTTCTACATTTAATTTTAAAGCCAATTATTTATCTTATTAATGCAGTCAGTGACTGCAATTATTGGCGCGGCTTACGAAACCTCTGTAATATTCGGTCGCAATGTGTAGAAGGTACCAAATTGTGCTGAGTTTTAATTTATAAAGATTTATTTTTCAAAAAAATTGAGACTAATAATCCAAGCTGGCAATATTTTCTATAGGTAGTTAATATCGCAGAGAATAATTATGTTACTAACTTACTACATTCTGAGGCAATGGTAAGCATAAAACAGCAAACTTGGGATGATGATGAGAAGTCAAACATCTTGTTTAGGGATTGGAATGGTTTTTATCAAGCACTAGCCCACTTGGTTTATTTATATACACCAATAAAATAAAAAACAGAAGCAGCATAAGTCTTTTGTAGCGTGTTGTTTCATCATACCTCCATCGCAGTGCAGGGCACGGGCCTCCTCTACAATCGAGAGTACGATTGAGAGTAGGTACGCCATATAGTCCACCACGATGGCCATTTGCGCGTTTGCGGACTTGTAAGATGTAGGTCATTAAAACACTATTCAAATAGTTTCATAAGAAATTCTTCAGCTGAAGCAACCACTTACCAGTTAATGTTATAACCAAAACCCACTTATTAAATAATGATTTATGTTCAACATTCAATAAATAACAAGTGAAGTACCGATACGCAACATTTCAAGGAACAGGTTGCGATGCAATAAGCACGATTCGTAAAGCAGAGATCACAACGTAACCACGTTGCCTGACATTTCGTCCGTTCACTCGAGCTCTGTGTCGAAAGGATGTGATATAATGTCGTGCGGTTTACAGTTTCAATATATTGTAGAGTGATAGATACTTTAACTGGTATAGACAAAGAATTCCCAGCTAGCTAAGTAGCACCATAATTATAGAAAACCGCCATGAGTGTTGAAGTAACAGATTTGGTGTAGTATTAACATTGTATTGGGAACATAAATTCGGAAGGTGGACAACTTTATCTCAAACCCTCTTTAACTTTCTCACTCTAAGTATATTTTCGAAATGCTAGAAACCAATTTTCATTTTCATATATTGTTGATACCTATCTAAATAACAGCGATCATTCAAGGACATTGTAGCCACAGTAACTACTGGACAATTTGACATCTTATGTTTTGGGATGGCGAGCGCAGTGGAATACCAAGCATTGCTTTTCATTTCATGGTGTTATTTGATTTTGCTACCTTCCATGAGCTGTCGTATCGCTTAACACCAGACGAAAGGCATGCTCGTCTCGCCATTCATTGAAATAAAAAAAAACCGTACGATCACACCATCGACAAGGTCGTCGCACATTTCATATTACACCATAAGTCACAAGCAGTGTCACAGTAAAAATACACACAGAACGTCTATAAAGGATAGAACACACGTTCTAGCCGCGACGAAAGTGAAAGGCGTCATGTCAGTTCAAGGTCGTGCATAGAGAAGGATTTGTGTCGTTGTTGTGTCTACTCTTTGTGTATTGTCTAAGGTGTTATGCTGTAATTGTCACGGTGTGTACCTGCTTTAGTTCTCTTTGTTTGTTTGCATAATTTATTGTTGCCTTTGTTTGACGGGGCGTTGCTTTTTTTGTAACAATTTTATTATATTACTTCAGAGTTTTGACGATAAATGTAGGTAAGAATTTGGTAAAGATTATGATCATATTTTGTAAAAGGTTGAATTTTCGAAAACAAAAAACGTAAAATGTATTAGTTTCTATATTTAGTATCGTTGAATGCAACTGGACTGATTATCTTGTACACTTTTTTGTCTGATGGTAACGGAGAATTATATTCATCAGTTAATTAAATATTATAACTTACACTTCTGCAATACATGTCAATCGTGTCATACCATAATAAGATGCGAGAAGGAAGCTCATAATTAAAGTTGCCCGTCTGACGTAATTCCTATAAATTATAAGCTGTCGGAACTTGTTACGATGTGCAATTATGTGACATTTGCTACAGTCGAAGCAATATAACTCGCCTGATGTAAAGATACGCGTGCTACGCTGTGAACAAAATTATAGAAGAACAGGCAAGCGAAGCTTTCGACGTCCTGCAAGATATACCGACTACCTAGCTTGAGTTGCAGGAAGTCGGTGGATGCAGGCCGCTTCCAACAGGTTGCTGTAGAGAGAAGGAGACCTAAATTCAGCTGAGGGCTTCCGGTAGATATAAAGCAGACAGCGCTAGGATGAGATTGTATGTCAGCGTGATTCCTTGCCTAGGCTATGCAACTTCAGAGTGTAATAATTGTTTTGAGATAACACTAAGGGTGCATCCAAACCGCTGCACTGTTATTTTTTGTTGAGAAACATTGTGCATCACGATAATATTCAGCAACATTTTATAACTTGTTGCTACTTTTTTTGACTGGTTTGGTTGTATGTTATACAGTACTGGAATAAATCTAAATAACCACCGGTTAAGAACCACTGATGTACCTATGCTATAAAAAAGTTCGGTCACATTAGCCAAGAAATTTTTGGACATCCCCAAGCTTTACAACATCTCGAAAATCCAAGTGTTGTTAATAATCACGAGCTATGGTAGTCCATTCCACTTGAACACACAAATATCCTAAGCAGTGTTGCAAAATTACATGTATTTTATACGACTTCCATTCTAGAATGTTAAAACAAAACAAATTGAAGAGTTCTCCGTCCCACTTTCCGCATACGGTTTGCTGCATGATTCGCTTTCGTAACTATAACGAGCTCTGCTATACTACACAGTACCTTCATTGGTAGTGGTGTTCGATACACAACCGCGTGCGAATCGCCGACTAACGTAATGAAACGCCCACTTGTTTATTTGTCGAATTACGTTCGATTTGTTCTGCTTGTTGATGTAATATATTCTAAATTGTTAGCTTGAAGTCAGGAGACTTGAGATGGTTATTGGAGCGTTGGTAGGATGTAAATGAGTGATTTTTGATGTTCGCTTAATTCTTGGAGCTAGGAATTAGTTTTGTGTTCGATTTTAATAATATGATTGCTTCGCATTTAATTTTGCATTTTGACTTGAGATAGGCAGTAGGCTGTTACTGGTGAAATCACAAGTCAGATTGTTCTGTAACATTGATATCATCTTCAGCCATATTTTACTGCTGATTTATTCCCGGAATTTCCACATTTGACCTGTTAAATTTGTCTACTGAGTGACTTACTACAAACCTTTATAAAGCCGTCTGTCCATCTTGGTGAAAATTTGACTATGTGCTTGTCCATAAAGGTTACAATTCGCCAATTAAATAAGACATAATTCTCATTAGCACTAGCAAAATATGCAAATAAGGTCAAAAATCAAATAGCTAGAAAAAGCACTGCATTTTCCCCAAGCCTTAAAAGTACACCAACAATCATTTCACCACATAAAAAACCCGACACACAACACCAGTCACAGAAGTGGCAACATTACAAAACATTACAAGTCGGTTATCGGATCTGCAAGATGCGGACCACAGCCGAAACAAGGAAAGTGTGCCGTGGAGCGGCCGGCGGCCTTGTCCCACTTGGCGGTTACGTGACTGTTTCGGTAATACTGTCCGTTGACTTTGATGTGAATGGACTGTGGCAGACAACGATGGTGAATTATTGATGAGTGATTTAGATCAGATATTTATAGATTTGTCTTAATGGATTTAGTGGTGTAGGAAAAGGATATTGCTCCGGTAATAATCGTACAGTCCGTTGGTTTTGGTGTGAATGGACTGTATGGAAGAGGAAGATGAATTAATGAGTTAGAGTAGCTGGACTTTGTGATGAATTATTGATATGTATGTGATGGATTGGTTGGTGTATGAAAAATAGCCTGTTTCGGTAACAGTTGATGGTTGGCTATCCGTTGATTCCGTCGATGTCCTGTGAATAGATTGTAGGTGCAAAAGGTGTTGGAAATAGTAGATATCATGAAAAAATCATCTTTTTGTTTTTTGATTGCCAGTCGTCATTTTGTGGCTGAGGATACTGGTGACAATAGCGGAATCAAAAGTCTAAAGGTTAAGAAACCAGGCCGACTGACTGGTCGGGTAGTGTTCTCATTTACTAAAATATTTAAAATATCGAACTCAATATCCACAAACACATTTAATACAAGCTATTATTATTTTAATTTATTCTATTTATTTTGTTTACATACTATGATACAAAAGAACCAACTGTAAATGAATGGTGATAAACTGGTTATTATGCAATGCTTGTCTAGCAAACATCATGTGTTATTTTATATTTACGCTTACAAACATCAGAACATAAAGCATCTCGACATACACCACGCACTTGTGAAAACAACGTGATTTATAAATATTAAAAGGCTTTTATTTATGCATGCATTTTATAAAATAATGTATTGTTAGACAAAATATATTGATAATGTGAAAATAGGGGTAATTTTTTTGTTTGTCAACAGATCTGGATCAGCAAAACCTCGTCGCCCAGACCGCGCAGTGTACGTACCCAGGGCACTTCGGCAGACCGACACCGCTCCCACGGAAGAAAACAAATCAGAAGCCAACAAACGAACCGCCCCAGTCCCCGCCACCCCCGCCGCCGAACCTGCCAAGTGTCCAAAATCACCCGCTCCCAAAGATAAGTCTGCCCACGGAACACCCAGAAAGTCTCTAGACAAGAACTTCTGCAACGTATACGTACCACCGCATCTCAGAAATCAAAGATCTCACACGGCGCCCAGTATAGGTGCTCAGTCGACATCGAGCGATACAATCGAATCTGTGCCTTCAGGCTTCCAAGTGCCAAATAGTGATAGTGCAATATCTTATAGTGATAATAGTTTTACCGACGACGTAGATGTAGGCGAGAATTTTTATATAGGTGATTATTTTGCTAACGGACAGCTCGGCTTCTACAGCCCCAACTATTATAGTGAATACGCGGACAGCAGCCACAACGCAGAGACCGGCGACTGGACCAATGAGTCCGATGAGAACATGGCTGTGAACGAAGCAAACCAGAGCAATATTATCGATAACGATTATTTATATAGCAAGGACGAAGATGTCGAGAAGAAAGAGCTGAAGCGAGCGTCGCAGGAGATCAACAGGAGCAGTAAGAGGATAATCAAACAGAGTTTCCATTCGGACGTGCTTGTCATATCGGATCCTGTTGAAGACTCCAAAGATGAGGCACCAGTACCTGCTCCCGTGTCCCCGCCTGTCACAGAGGAGAAAGAACCCGAGCCGAAGAAGTCCAAACCGAAATTAGAACAAAAAGTGTCTTTGAAACGGGAAGAGAATGATTGGGACGCGGTGTTTGACGATAGTGGTGAATGTCTAGATCCTTCGTTATTGGAAGAGCTGACGTCGACAGTAGGCAAAGTGCACATAAGTAAAGCGAAAAACAGTTACGATCAGTACCAGACTCGCGGGCAGGCGTTGTTCAACGGGCCGTATGACGAGACGTTCGGCCATGTGATCGAGGTGTACGACTTCCCCAGCGAGTTCAAGACCAACGATCTGTTCTCGTTGTTCAGCGAGTACAAGGACACCGGGTTCGAGATCAAGTGGGTGGACGACACTCACGCACTCATCGTGTTCAGCAGCTCTAAGATCGGTGAGTCGCTCTATGTTAGTATTCATATCTTATTTGGTTAACTTTGGGCTAATTTATGAAGCTTGTGTGATCTCTGTTGATTGAATGAATAAATAATTAATTGAGGTTTTTATTGTTGTGCAACTATTTCTATCAAAGCCCCATTGGCATGAATTTTGGCTACCATTAAGTAGTAGATAATGGCAAAAGACTCGTCAGTCTTTTATATACGCATGAAATTTAGTTATGGCTTAATTATTACACTTTGTTATGTATGGCGGAAGCTTTATATCCCATTAAGAGACCAACCTCTCTACAAGATATATTATCCAATTCTACTAAGTAATATTTTAGATTCCGATCACGCAAGACAAATTATTATGACTCCACTTATCCAATCACTATTACAATCTTCGAAGAAATTCATAATAATTATTTAAATGCAGCATCGACTTCAAACGATGCCTCGGAGTTATCACGTGCTGTTCGTGATTGTCCCAGATCTGTTATAACATTTTATTTCTACCTCAATTATGTGGTTATTTTATGATACAGCTCTATTAGTGGCACGCATGTTATCGCTTCCTCTTGTGATATGTTCGAACTTGTCATATGTGTGGGTTTGAAATGTTGGATTAGGTCAGAATGGTCTCGTCAGATACTGATTACGTATTTTATTCTGGCGTGGAAGTGTGATTGTGTGATCACCTCTGGCCATTGCACATTCTGTACCTGTATCAGCCCATTTACGTCCCACTGCAGGGCACGGGCCTCCACTACAATCGAGAGTACGATTATATAATTAGAAAAAAATAATATCACTTTGCCCGACCCAGGACTTGAACCCGAGACCTCAGCTTCCTAACCGTACCGTAGTACAACTACGCCACCGAGGCAGTCAGATATAAATAAATCAGTCTATAATTCTGCCTATGTAAACAATACACTATCGCTTGCTAACGATGATGGATATAGTACTTACTGCTATCGATAACAAATAGGCTGAGTTATCAATCTGTGACTCTATCGTGCGTGATGCAACACACTGGTTTTAAACTTCCTTATTATATGCGGTTTGTAATGTCCAGTATATTGATATAGCCTTTAAAGATTGTTGTGAATTGTAATAGCCACAGTGGCACAATAGAGAGTATGTCATTTTTTTATTGATTTTGTATGTTATAACATTACCGGAAAAAATATAAGTCTGAAAATATTAACCAAAAAAGTACATTAAAATAATGAAAACTGCATCAGTTTCGAAGCATTTAAAGGCCATCTTGGCGCGAACTCTCTGTGACGTCAGCGTACTCGATATCAACAACGTAGTGTTTGGATTAAGTCACATCCCTATCACACCCTGAGACGGAATACACAAGGCGTAACATGGGTGTCCGTAAATAAATGTTTGATTGATAAACAGTCATCTCACTGAAATTCAATCATCTTAATTTTTTAGTATAATGCCTGCCGCTTTTCAGTTTTATTTGTATTATGATTTGTCATAACAAAAAAGATAAAAATTGAAAAGAGCGGTTATAAGATTCGTGTACGATTCATGAGAATAAAAATATCCACAATTTCGCAATTGATAAGATTCAAGTGAAAAACGCATCTTGTAAATTTAGTTTCTTAGTTTAATATACAGTCAGTTCTAAAGCCTTGGCAAGTAATCCCACGTTCATAAGAGTTTATTAATAAGACTCGATAAGAAAGGCTGCCCCTTGAGTAAGACTTACTGCCATTTGCCATTTGTACTTTGTTGTTTTATACTGTCTCTAAACTGTTATTCCTTTTTACTGTGTACAATAAAGAATTAAATAAATAAATAAGACTTCTCAAGCTCCCTAGGGACCCACAGACTGAAAAACATTGCTCTAGAGCAGGGGTTGGCAACCTTTTGAGTCGGAAGAACCAAAAAATACTTTTACAATATTTGTTAATTTTTAAAGAGACCAATTTTTTTCTGAGCACTGTTACGACGTCTGTCACGGGGGAGAGTGAGATAAAAAGCGGAGACAAGTTGCTGAGATATAGAAATGGTGCCTAATCCTCATTAAATGATTTTTGGTATTTATTTTTCTAAATAAATTGTATTGGATGGCATATGGAATTAAAGAGCTGCAGCTTCATATCCAAAGGAAAGTACCTACCTAAGATAAGATTTAGAAAGAAGTACTCAGCTTGAATTTATTTCGATCCCAAGATATTTCCTCTAATATATTTGCAGTAATTACGTTCGTAGTTTATGCAGTTAATGAACCGTTCTGCCACTAAAATGTTTTATTATCTTGTTTTATATATGTATTATGGAAATTGTTATTACAATGTTGCTATGACCGTATCGTATTAAAATATTATTGTTACGTTCATTCAACAGTTTTGATAATTATTTTGAATGATCGTTGGTTGAATAATGCGAAAAAATTAGCGATTTTTACATAGTAAATATTATTTTATTGCTTTTTTATAAGGATATATTTGGATTTTGAGTGTTAATGGAATTTCGCAAATGAAATGCAGTTATCGTTTTATGTGTTGGATTTATGGTCTTGTTGATTTTTCAATTATTATTATCCTGTTTGTACCATATATGTCGGTTTTAGAATCGTATTGTCCAAACTCATTCAAAAATACCTGATTTTTTGCCCCGTGTTTCATAGCCTACATGTTTGGCGTAAGAAGTTGTCTACTACTACATTTCTAACTAGTCTATTGATTTGCATTAATTTTTAAGACGAAACAAACTATAAATAAACAATTAACATACTCTTGTAATAAAAATATACGCCAGTTTTCCTTAATGCAAGTGATTCCTCGTACAATTTATCTACTGGTCGATATAGTGTGTGATAATGATTTAATGGTCACTATTATCGACACAACAAATGTCGTAGTGTCACAACAATTTAAACAAATGTGAATTTGTATCGATTTTATGTTACAAAATATGGTTTTTAGATAGTCTTTAATAGTTATGTATACATTATTATAAGTAGAAATTACCTGGAGATTTGATCCTTATATGTGTGAAATTTATAACTTCAATCACTCCTGCGATCTGTTATAAACAATAATTAATACTAGATTAATGCAGGATAAGCGATAACCCCGTCGTTTCCAAGTTTAGGTAGTCTAATTAGAATAATGCAGACTAAGCGATAAACCCCGCCGCTTCCACGTTTAGGCAGTCTATAAAAATGTAAATTTCACGTGGTTGTCAGTTCAGTCAGTCAAAAATTTAGCCGTAGCTCAGTCTAATACCTTAGTTCAATGTAATATTGTGAATTGTGTCTAAGTGTGAACTTTTAAAAATTATTAAACTTTAATAGCAGCAGTGACTCAGTGTTTTTTTTTAAAAAAGCCACTACGAAGCGCCATCCTAACAAATTTGGTGTCAGAAGTGGGATCCCAAGAAAAACCGTTGAGTATTGGGATCATTAGGTGTAGGCGTCGCGAATTCGGTTCCACTCGTCTGCACCATTATATTTGTTGGCTTCATGGTATAGTGGCTCTGTGTAGTAGTCGACGACAAGCCTTGGGTTTGTCATATAACCCAAGCCCGCGCTGCTGCACTCCACGTGGTCGACGATAAGCCTTGGGCTCCTCAGTAAGCCTAAGCCCGCGCTACTGTACGTGATCGACGATAAGCCTCCGCTGTGTAGCGTGAGCCCGCATCACCCCTGAAACACCCCTGCTGCCCTGTGGTCGACGGTCAGCCTCCACCTTTGAGTGTGAGCCCGCATCACAAAATCACACCGAGGACCTTTTCCATCGAGGTATCTTTACATCGGAGAACCTCCGACTGCTCATCATCCATCATCAGCCACGTGTTCTGAGCGCACCACGTGTGAGGAGAGGTCAACGTAACGGCGAGCATTGCTGTAATACGACTCCCTGGGTCGCCCGGTGCCCGGCGTTGCGCAATACGCGTGTGTGACGAAATATTTCCAGAATGATTTCGTGTGCTGCAGTAT
Source organism: Hyles vespertilio (assembly GCA_009982885.2). Lineage (NCBI taxonomy): Eukaryota > Metazoa > Arthropoda > Insecta > Lepidoptera > Sphingidae > Hyles > Hyles vespertilio. The sequence continues at coordinate 3,349,559 of CM042810.1, forward strand.
TAATGTGAGTTAAATCATTTTTATTTGAAGTGCCTAAAAAATAAAAATCTCAGTGAAAAGCGAATATTTCCAAATTTTCAAGCTTTTTTTTTTCAAGATAACTGAACTGAACTCAATTCATATATTTTCTTTTAATTAATTAATTTACAACTTTTACAATTTTTATACACATTTTTAATTACATTTTTGTTCTGTCTGATGTTCTGTAGTGCTTTATTAAAATAATTACATATTTAATTTAATGCCTCTAAAAAAAGAGAATTCAGAAGAAAATGCATCTTCTTTTAATTCTGACTATTCAGAGGACAGTCCAGTTCCCAAACGAAAAGTTAAAATGGCTGACAAAATTACGCTTTCTGTCCTCACTAAATTCATTAAGCCATATAATGGTGATCGTGAATTGTTACCAGCATTCTTAACTAACTGTGAAAATGCTATGGCACTTGCTACCACAGAACAACAGAATGTTTTATGTAAATACGTAATCTCGCAATTGGAAGGCAAAGCACAGCTAGCGTGTTGTTTAAAAAAATTTAACAGTTGGTCAGAAATAAAACAGTTCCTCAAAACTACATTTGGTGAGAAAAAGCATTCCACCCATCTATTAGTTGACTTACAACACTGTAAGCAATTGCCTTCCGAAGACGTGATGCAGTTTTCAATACGTGTTGAATCATGTCTAACAAGGTTGCAATCTGACATCCATTATAGCTGCGAAGATGATAAAGAACTTATAGGTCGCATAGCCGCAATGGAAGATTTAGCCCTCAATACATTCTTGTTAGGGTTGAACTCTAACTTTTCCCATATTGTGCGATGTAGAAACCCCAAGACCTTGTCTGAAGCGATTACACATGCTGTTGAAGAGGAAAAGTTGTTTAACTTATCAAAACTTTCCTCTCGTTCTAATAAAACATGCACAACTTGTAATAAGACCGGTCATGTCGCTTCAGAGTGTTATAAAAATAAAAATAATCATTTTTCTCCTAATTCCCATCATCTTAATTCGTCAAATCATATTGGACAAAATAATTTTAACTATAATCCAAATAAATCAAATTCACATTATAGTCCAAATCATTTTTGTGCGTATTGTAAAAAACGTGGCCATTTGATAGGCGAATGTCGGAAACTTAAAGCGAAAAACAATAATAGCTCGCGCAATGACCCACGTAACTCTACACTATCCAGTGCACATACACCGAACACAAATAACGTGTCGAGTAATAATAATTCTAATGTGCACCATGTTGACACTACTATTGATAACGATAGTTTAGTTAATAATTTAAACTAAATAGGGTTCCGGTCCCGTGTCTGCCGAAACCTTCTAATCATTTAAATGACACGAAATCTTATTCTAATTCCTGTGTTCCTAAATTATTTTCAACACAGGTTAGTGCATTCAAAGACACTCTGTGTCCTTCAAACCGTGTTCCTAAATTCTTTCAAACACAGGTTAATGCACATACAGAGACTTCTGAGTCGTTTAATAAAAAGTTAAATTGCAGTCCCTCATCTCGTGATGAATCGAGTCTTTTATCTAGGGATTACTCACGTGAGAAAACATTTACTATTAACTATATTAATAACAAGGTTTCTCTTCCTCACGTTTATTTAAAAACGAATTTTAATGAAAAGCCCTTATGATTTTTAATTGACACTGGTTCAACAATTTCTATTGTAAAATTTTCTAGTTTACATAAACCAGTGCTTGGCCCCGAAATTATAAAACTTAAAGGCTTAAGTGATAATGACTCTTATTGCCAATCTCTCGGGTCTATAAAACTTACTTTTGAGTATTGCGTTTCGTCGAAAAGTAAGATAGTTTTCGATTATTTGTTTCACGCGATTGATGATACGATTAATTTAAATTATGATGGTATCATTGGTAGTAATTTTATCCAACATTTTAAAATAGATGTCCAATACTCTACCAATACTCTTAATTTAGAGGGTTACGAAATACCTATTTGTTGTAGTAAACCATCATATGTCATACCACCGCGGTCAGAAACGGTCATAGAGTGTCCGGTTTCCAATCTATCTGAGATTAACGTAAAAGAAGCTTTGATATTAGATCATAAAATTTGTGATGGTGTATTTTTAGCAAACTGCATAGTTAATTTAAAATCAAATAACAGAGTTAATGTTTCTGTTCTTAATACCACCGAATCGGAGGTTGAAATTGACAATTTTCCTGTGAAATTAACTCCATTTGACCTTCCATCTTCCAAATTAAATAATATTCAATCAGAACCTATTCACCAATTAAATTCTTTAAATATTGACCGATCTCAGAAAGTTCTTGAACAGATAAGATGTTCTCATTTAAATTCAGAAGAAAAGAAAGCTTTAATGAAATGTCTTTCTAATTACACTGACATATTTCATCTTGATGGTGAACTTTTAACTTATACAAATGTAATTAAACATTCTATAAATACTAAGGATGCAAGCCCTATTCACGTAAAGTCGTATCGTTTTCCCGAGGTACATAAAGACGAAGTTGAAAAACAAATCAAGAAAATGCTTGATTAAAATATTATTCGCCCTTCAACTTCTCCTTGGAATGCACCAGTTTGGGTGGTCCCCAAAAAATTAGACGCTTCCGGCAAACAAAAATGGCGAATTGTTATTGACTATCGGCGTCTCAACGATGTCACGGTTTCAGAGGTTTATCCTCTCCCTCTCATTACAGACATCTTAGACCAATTGGGTCACTCAAAATATTTCAGCACTCTCGATTTAGCCTCTGGATTCCATCAATTATTGCTAGAATCCAAGGACACTGAAAAAAACAGCATTCAGTGTTACTACTAACAGCATTTCAGGCCAATTCGAATTTACAAGAATGCCTTTTGGGTTGAAAAATGCACCCTCCACATTCCAAAGGATGATGAACATTGTCCTCTCAGGATTACAAGGTCTTCACTGCTATATATATCTCGACGATTGTATAATTTATTCGCATGACCTTGTATCCCATATACAAAAATTGGAATCTGTGTTCTCCAGACTCAGAGAAGCAAATTTAAAATTGCAGCCCGACAAATGCGAATTCTTACGGCGAGAAGTCGCTTACCTAGGGCATATTATCACAGATAACGGTGTTTCGCCTAATCCGGACAAGGTGAAGGCCATTTCTCAATTTCCAACACCGAAAACCCCAAAAGATATAAAATCTTTTCTTGGATTAACGGGTTATTATCGTCGTTTCATTCAAAACTTTTCCCATATAACTAAGCCTCTTACATCATTATTAAAAAATAATGTTAATTTCCATTGGTCTCAAGAACAGGAACAGGCTTTCATCACGCTTAAACAAAAGCTCATCTCAGCTCCCTTGTTACAATACCCAGATTTTTCCCAGCCGTTTATTGTAACCACTGATTCTTCAAATTATGCCGTTGGCGCAGTTTTATCCCAAGGTGAAATTGGAAAGGATAAACCCATTGCATATGCGTCTCGAACTTTAAACAAACAAGAAGGGAACTATTCTACAACCGAGAAGGAGCTCCTCGCTATTCTTTTCGCCGTTAATACATTCCGTCCCTATCTCTATGGCTATAAGTTTAAGATCGTGACAGATCACCGTCCTTTAACATGGCTATTTAACGCAAAGGACCCAGGCGGACGATTATTAAGATGGCGCTTAAAACTCGAGGAATATGAGTACGAGATCGTTTACAAACCCGGTAGAGTTAATAGTAATGCAGACGCATTGTCTCGTTATCCAGTAAACGCTATCACTACTCGTAGTTCTAAGTTAAATTCAACTTCTTATGAAGAATATTTTAAAAAGCAGTTCACAAAAACTATCTCTGAATGTGATACTAAAATAGAAGAACATAACGAGAGCTTATATAAAGCGAAACAAAAACAAATCGCTTGTCCAGTATCTTTAGATTTAGATAACTCAATGCCGCACTGTGAACAGCTGTTAACAATGATAGAAAATGCTGACGAATATCGCGAAGGTGAACGCGAATCTGATACCGTACAGACGGTCATTTGTAAAAATAATAAGATACTTTACTTTTTATACACTAAGGTTCATCATTTTGATGAAACAACATACAAAACTATTTACAACTTATTAATTAAATTACGAGACGAGATTATTTCTAAAAATAGCTTTGATAAAGAATTAGCTTTACCAGATTTTTCTGAACCATTTACTAAGTTAGCTTACGTTAAAATTTATAATATGATTTCATATGTTTTCCATAGCACTAACATTAATATTCATATTTACAAGAATCAAATTCTTTATCCAACTCCTGCCGAAGTACCTAATATTCTCAAAGAGAATCACGGTACGACTATAGCTGGTCACCCCGGCGTTAAACGTATGTTAAGCAGAATTAAGGCCTCATATTATTGGAAAGGTATGCGTTCTGATATTGAGCAATTCGTTAAAAATTGCAAAATGTGCCAAGTGAATAAACCTTTACGAGCTTCTAACAAAGCTCCTATGGTCATAACATCTACCAGTACAAGGCCATTTGAAAGATTAGCCCTCGACATTGTCGGTCCTTTGCCCGAGGCTGGCCTTCAAAATTTAGGTACATTTTAACGCTCCAGGATGATTTGACTAAATTTTCATATGCCTATCCAATGATTACTTGTACAACTGATGAAGTTGCACGTAGCCTTATTCATTTCTATTCATTATTCGGGTTTCCCAAAATTTTACTAACCGATCAAGGTACAACCTTCACTTCCGAATTATTTAAACAGTTAACTGAAATTCTTAAGATAAAAAACTTATTTTCCACTCCTTATCACCCTCAAACAAATGGCGCATTAGAGCGCAGTCATGCAACCCTTAAAGAATATTTAAGGTCATTTGTTAACGAAAATCAGGATGACTGGCATTGCTATCTTGCTACAGCGATCCTGTCATATAACACAACTCCACATTGTACTACCGAATATACCCCATTTGAACTTTTATACGGTTACAAGCCGTCAATTCCTAGTAGCGCTTACGAGTCGAATGACGATACAACCTATCAGGAATATATTCGCGCACTACAATATAGGATGAAATACTCTCGTGAAAAGGCAATAGAAAACATGACAAAAAGTAAAGAAAGTTCAAAGAAATATTATGATTTAACTGCACGGCACAAAACTTACAAAATTGGTGATTTAGTTTACGTAAAACACCACCATAGGCTTCGTAAAGCTCTGTCCCCCGTGTGGAAGGGACCTTATAAAATAATTAAAACACACGGCAAAAATAATGTCACACTTTGTATTAACAGAAAACATATAAAGTATCACATTAACGAAATAAAACCAGCATGAAAATGTATTTGTTCCTTACTATAGGAAATATTAATTCTATGTTTAATATAATTGAAGGTTCATTGCTATCTATCTCTAATATTTTAGATACGATTTTAAATTCTATTTTATTCGCTAAAGCAAATATTTTACACCCATACATTATAACTCCTATGAAATTATATAACGAGCTATCAAATAACATTCAATTAAAGAGAACTTCCGATTTCCCGGTTTCGCTAACGTTGAAAAACATTCACAAATAACAAACTAATGTTTATCATACAAATACCTCTAATAAATCCCATTAAGTTCAACCTATACAAGAATTTACCATTACCTACTCCGCTTGATGTTAAACAATACTTAACTTATGTTTTAATTCATCCTTCGAAGTTATACGTAGCAATAACGGATGATAGATTATCTTATGCCTTGTTGGATAACATCAACGAATGTAAACATGTCAATAGTGACTATATTATTTGCCCATTGCCATCGATTTTGTCAACAATTAATAACCCTTCATGTGAATCTAAGTTACTAACAGAGATTACCTTATCACTACCTGAAAGTTGTGACTCTAAAACTATTTATGGCAATATAAATGTTTGGCAAAAATTGAATGATAACAGATATATATATGTACAATCTGAGCCTAATAGATTAACTATGAAATGTAAAAATAATATAACTGATTATGTGTTACAAGGGACAGGAATTTTATCTATTGAAAATAATTGTGTAGCATATTTTCAGACGTTGCAATTTTACCCTTCAAACAAGTACAACTCCATTGTACCAAGTCAAATAACTTTAAATTTTGATTTAACTTTAGATGATTGTTGCAATTATAAAATTATTAACGAAAGCTCTCATTCCATTAATCCTATAAGTATATCAAATGTTGACTTAGAATATTTAAAACTAGCTTCTCATAAATTAGACAACTTGGAAAACGAAATTCGTAATAGCGAAAATCAGTCCCACATTGTAAAATATGGCAATTATTACTCAGGACTAACTTATGCTATAATAGTAGCAATTTTCATTTTTATTGGATATAAAATTTTCAAGAAATGTTTTTGTCATAAAAATACTTCCTGTTGCATTCAAATATATAATCAATGTTACAATAGAAAACAAAATAAGAAAAATAATAATGTTCACAACTCCATAGAACTTACTGAAATTTCAGAAGATACAGAATTTGACAAAAATTCTATTAAAAGTCTCCCTAATATAGACTTTAGTAAAAATAATACTATTTTAAGAATAAATAGATCAAATAGAAATCTCAGTAATTTCTAATCATTTATTAACCACAGGTTTTATCATTGTTTTATCTAATATTTTTAATTAATTTGTCATATTCTGTCTGTGTAAGTTGTGTTTATCTCTTTGTCTTAAATGTAATTGCATATAATTTTAATGTGTTTATCTGAGTTTATTAATGTTTGTCCATTTATTTACAACACTAATTTGATAACCAATAAGTTAAATTAATTCTATTCCTTCGCTTTATTATTAGCAATATTAATAAATATATATATTTAAAAAAAATTATTATACATACTACATGGTCAGGGATGCTCCTATCTAGTGGTCATGGCCTGCCCTAGTATAGGTGCTACGAGTACGCGACCTCGGCCCCCGAGCTACTGCAGTCACCTTAACTTCCCGTCCGTGACTGCAGTATCCACTCCCTCAGGCCATACTCTCCTTTCCTATAACATCCTTTACCCACAAATCCTATTTCCTTTCCCCGGTTAATGGCGGGCAGCAGCGTCATTAACGCCAGTCCCCTACTGCGCTCGCCAACCCGCCTGCCAAGCGTGGCGAGTATTGGCAAATACCCCCTTAATGGCGACACTTATAGAGACCAGGCCCCCAGTCCCCGGCAGCCCCACTATTCCTGGCTATGGTAGCAGTCATGGTTACGGTGGGGCAGGGGGTGGTAAGAATCCCCGGGTTGGCCCCGGCTACCACCCCCGACGACGACTGGCCCTGGTAACACACAACATTCGCACATTGAGGACAGACGAGAAGATTGTCGAACTGGAAGAAGAATTGAGCAGGTTACACTGGGATATTCTAGGGTTATCGGAAGTCCGAAGAATCGGGGAGGATACGATAACCCTGAAGTCTGGTAACCTGCTCTTCTACCGGGGGGACGACCAACAGTCCCGAGGAGGTGTCGGATTTCTCGTCCACAGGTCTCTCATCAACAACATCGTATCCATCGAAAGTGTGTCGAACAGGGTAGTATACCTTATACTCAGAATATCCAAAAGATATTCGTTGAAGGTCATACAGGTATACGCGCCGACCTCGACACACCCAGATGAAGAAGTAGAGGAGATGTATGAGGTCATAAGTCGGGCCATACATACTTCCAAAACCTACTTCAATGTTGTTATGGGGGACTTCAACGCAAAGTTGGGCAAGAGAAGCGATGCAGAGTTGAAAGTGGGGCAATTTGGACATGGGCAACGGAACCCCAGGGGTCAGAGGCTGGCCGACTTCCTGGAGAAAGAGGGACTCTTTGCGATGAACTCTTTCTTCCAGAAGCCGCCTCACAGGAAATGGACCTGGCTGAGTCCTGACGGTTCTACGAGAAACGAGATAGATTTCATCTTGACGACGAATAGACGGATATTCAGAGATGTCTCTGTGATCAACAGGGTGAAAACCGGCAGTGATCACCGAATGGTTAGGGGCACCCTGAATATCAATGTCCAATCGGAAAGGCGTCGCTTGATGAAATCTACGCTCCGACCTACTCGCGCCCATATCCAAAACCCCGAGAGCTTTCAACTCGAGCTGACAAATCGCTTTGATTGTCTAGGAGAAAACCTTGCAGTGGACGAGCTAAACAGCGGTTTGGTAGAAGCTGTCCATACGGTGGGATATAAGTATTTTAGACCTCGCCGTAGAGATAGACCACAAAAACTCTCGATCCACACTCTTGACCTCATGGCCGAACGTCGATCTTTAGCGCTGCAGTCTTCCGTTGACGCCGAAGCATATCGGCGGCTCAATAGACAGATCTGGAAGTCCTTGCGACACGATGTCCGTGCTCACAATACTGTGAGCATTAAGGAGACAATTGAGCGGAACGGAGGCTCCAAAGTGTTTGCAAGAGACTTGTCTATTGGGCAAAGCCAGTTGTCTAGGCTGAAGACGGAAGACGGCCGCGTAGTATCGACGAGGGCAGAGGTATTAAGGGAGATCGAGAGGTTCTACGGACAGCTTTATACCTCGGTTGCCAAACCTGCTGTTAGCTCGGCCGAAGACCCGAGAGCCGAGTTGATCCGACACTTTAGCGATGATATCCCGGACATCAGCCTGTGTGAGATTGAGATGGCCCTGAAGCAACTTAAAAACAACAAGGCGCCGGGCGAGGACGGAATAACTTCAGAGCTTCTGAAAGCGGGCGGAACGCCGATACTGAAAGTCCTTCAGAGGCTCTTCAATTCCGTTCTCCTCGAGGGCTCAACGCCAGAGGCATGGAGCAGGAGCGTGGTGGTACTGTTCTTCAAAAAAGGTGATAACACTTTGCTGAAGAATTACAGGCCCATCTCGCTCCTGAGCCATGTCTATAAGTTGTTTTCGAGGGTCATCACAAATCGTCTCGAACGCAGGTTTGATGACTTCCAGCCTCCCGAACAAGCCGGTTTCCGAAAAGGCTTTAGTACCATAGACCACATCCATACGCTTCGGCAAGTTATACAAAAAACCGAGGAATATAACTTGCCGCTTTGTTTAGCGTTTGTGGACTATGAGAAAGCCTTTGATTCGATCGAGACTTGGGCTGTGCTACAGTCTCTCCAGCGGTGCCATATCGACTATCGTTACATCGAAGTGTTGAAGTGTATATACAACAACGCCACCATGTCGGTCCGAGTACAAGATCAGAGTACGAAGGCTATTCCACTACAGAGAGGCGTGAGACAGGGAGATGTCATATCTCCGAAACTGTTCACTGCCGCGCTGGAAAATGCCTTCAAGCTCTTGCAGTGGAAAGGATTCGGCATCAACATCAACGGCGAGTATATCACTCACCTTCGGTTTGCCGACGATATTGTAGTCTTGGCTGAATCGCTGGAAGACCTTAGCACTATGCTCGAAGACCTCAATCGAGTCTCCCAACAGGTGGGTCTTAAAATGAACATGGACAAAACGAAGATCATGTCGAATGTCCATGTTGTGCCCACCCCCATCGGTGTTGGGGGCTCGACTCTTGAAGTTGTTGACGAATATGTCTATTTAGGACAAGTGGTCCGGTTAGGCAGGTCCAACTTCGAGAGAGAGGTCAATCGTCGAATCCAACTCGGTTGGGCAGCGTTCGGGAAACTACGCGACGTCTTCTCGTCCAAAATACCTCAGTGCCTTAAATCGAAAGTCTTCGATAGTTGTGTGTTGCCAGTGATGACTTACGGCACCGAGACGTGGCCTCTCACTATGGGCCTTATTAGGAAGCTCAAAGTCACTCAACGAGCTATGGAGTGGGCTATGCTCGGGGTTTCCCTACGAGATCGAATCAGAAATGAGGAGATCCGTAGGAGAACTAAAATAACCGACATAGCCCACCGGATTAGCAAGTTGAAGTGGCAATGGGCCGGGCACATAGCGCGGAGATCTGATGACCGATGGGGTCGGAAAGTACTCGAATGGAGGCCGCGTAGCGGAAAGCGCAGCGTAGGACGTCCACCAACAAGATGGTCCGACGACCTGGTAAAGGTCGCGGGACGTCGCTGGACACAGGCTGCCTCCAACAGGTCTCTGTGGAAATCATTGGGGGAGGCCTATGTTCAGCAGTGGACTTCCTTTGGCTGATGGATGGATGGATGGATATTTAAAAAAAAAAGGTAATTAATAAAGCTCAGTCTAAAGGGGGGAGATGTTATAAACAATAATTAATACTAGATTAATGCAGGATAAGCGATAACCCCGTCGTTTCCAAGTTTAGGTAGTCTAATTAGAATAATGCAGACTAAGCGATAAACCCCGCCGCTTCCACGTTTAGGCAGTCTATAAAAATGTAAATTTCACGTGGTTGTCAGTTCAGTCAGTCAAAAATTTAGCCGTAGCTCAGTCTAATACCTTAGTTCAATGTAATATTGTGAATTGTGTCTAAGTGTGAACTTTTAAAAATTATTAAACTTTAATAGCAGCAGTGACTCAGTGTTTTTTTTTTTAAAAATTCCACTACGAAGCGCCATCCTAACAGATCGCATAGAAATCATTCGCAATATGGCATTGTTGTTGTTAGTTGGGAATTTTCATGCCACGATTTTGTAGTTTAACCAACTCTGCTGCAACGTTGTGTTGTACAGTCGGCTGTTCCACGTGAAATACATCTCCAATAATCTTCTGGTAACTGCCTGTCGTAGAATATCATAAAGCAAGTAACAGTTGGTCGCAAGTTTTTATCAATCGACTTCGATTTGTAGTGGGTTCTATTTTGTCTCCAGCAAGGAACACAGATGCAGAATGGATGCAGAACAGTTTCGATGCAGAACAGTTTCTTTCTTCAGGCGGAACCTCAATTTGTTTGAATGTTTTCTTCTTTGTATTTGTCAAAAGCATTGAGTTTTTTCTTGATTGACTCGCCTTGATGAAGCTGTATCGTCATCAGACAGTGATGAAACCGACGCGAGAGTCATTTTAGTAAATTTTATGTAGAATTGAAAAAGTTAAGAGTGGTCGCAGGCGGAATTAAGACGACGGCTGCTTAAAACTAGAAATTCGTAAAAATTTGACTGTTTGACAGCTGTCAAACTCTTAAGTTGCTTTCGAGAATACGAATCGGATGAATAATGCCCCGTTAAATATTTAATTCTTAAGTGGTTTAATCGTAGTTATATTTAACTGGAATCAATTTAACAGGGCATTAGAGCTAGTTACTACCGGAGTTAAAAGTTAATTGGCTTTCCAGTATTTGGGCATTAGTGTTAGATTGTATTTCCTTAGCAACGCGATGATAAAATCTCTCGATATATTTCTGCGATAAAATCTATACTTAAACCATGATTGATTATGTCACGATATGATTGCCTCTTCTAAAGATTCGTATACGATTGTTAAGGTATCAAATTCTAGTAATTTTATGTTCTAGATCTAGAAAAATAGTTGTATAATAACACGAATCTGAAATCTGACTCTGAAAACCAGCGCTGTGTTGTCATTCCAATGACAATTCAGCAATACTGAGATGGCATTCCTTTGACACGTTTGCGACTTATACATATTATACGTCCATTATTTCTCTCTGTTATTGACTCCTTTTGTTTATATTTCGTTTATTATTATTATTCTCCGTTTTGTACTTGTGCTGTATGGTGCAATAATCATGTCAATAGAAAGTATTTTCTCTTTTTCTTTCTTGTAACTCGGTGTCTTTGGCACACGGTTTATTGTTACCCAGCATTGAATATCAGTTGGTATTGTTAAAATTGTATTTAACGCACAAAGAAATTAAGAAATGTATATATAATTGAATTACAAGGGGTTGGAGACAAACATTTGTTCGATCCCCGCAATAAGACAAATGTTTGTGATCATAAGTATTTGTTTCACGTTTCGATGTTTGTGAGACCGTAGTCTCTCGTAGTTTCTGGTACCAACGACACGAGGCTTTGATCTACGTTGTGAGGTCAGAACAATATTTGTAATTGTTGCTTATTTTATTTAAATTATTAAGCAAATTCACTTTGAAGTAAATTTCGGTAAAAGTTTATTACGATAAAAGATTTCTTCCGGTTATTATAACTAACCCACGTCGATAATCCCTTTAGCACCGATAAAACTGGTTATAATTGCGAACGCGTCGTTTGATTTAATTAACTGCTAACTGAATTGTCAATAAACGTGGTAATCTGTTGATGTTATGCAGAGATGAGATATTTAAATAATTTGTACTGATTTAATTTAATATTTTGAATTTTTCGTAATTGATGTATATCAGTGGAATTTACAAATCGATTCAGCGTCATTGAACAGCGATAGGACTGATGTTATTCTATATTTTATTGCACAAACTAGATAGTCAGAAGAAAGATAATCTTGAGTACTTGTTTTTCCGTAGGTGACCAAGCCAATATCACTTTGCTCGACTCGGGATTCGAATCCGAGACCTCAGCTTTGTAACCGTTCTGTAGTTCTCCTAAGCTGTGTTACAAATCTATGAACGCGAATATCCACAGTAACAGCTAAACCTTCAGCTAATCTGATATGCAATAAAATAAAGCTACAAAAGAACAGTAGATAAAAAGCCGTAAAAATAGCGTACCAGAGATTCCAAGATATTTTGATCCTATCACAAAACTGCGAGAAAAAAACAGCACACTTAAGAAAAATGATTGATAAATGAGCTTTGCATCATTCTGACATAAACCTCATATTCCCATGATGCCTAATGGAATCACATAAGATTGATTACGACACAAACGGAAGGCACTTTACATTAAAAAAGTTTATCCGTGGACCACGTAAGGGCGTGTCTGATTTTCAATACGCTAATGTTTTTATACAGCAATAAAACAAAAAGAAACTGGTTCCGCTTGGAACGATGTTTCCATGTTTTGGGCACACACTTCCGATACAGAATGGCAACCTACACGCGAATGTTGCGTGCGACAAATCGTTTTTATGTTGCCAAGCGTAAAAAAACGCATTTTATTGTGTCAGTTAAAAATAAATGGCCAGTGGCCGTTGTGTTCGAATATTGATTTTTTTATTGGTTGTGTTATTAGTCGATTATGAAATGCAGTTTTTATGAAACGGTCTTGATAGCCAGGCACTGCCTTTTACGATGTTTGTGTGTTTATATCATTGACGTAAAATATATGGACGGGGCGGAGTGCAAGAAAAGTGTTGTCACGAAAGTGGTCCCCAGCACCAGTGCTGCGGTTGTGACGTCGCAGCGCACCTGTCTGTAAGTCGTCTACAAACGCCTAATTGTACCGTGCGTGGGTGCAATAAAGATGACCAAAAGTTCACAAAAAAAAGATAACATTTTTTATCACCGCTAAGTAAAAATTATATTACTTTAAGTCAATATAACATGTATTTTAGCAGTATTGAAAAACAATTTCATGGCCGCCATTAATGTAAAATTCTAACAGATGGTGCTATTTTCACAGCGATCTTTTTGACGTACCCGATGTACTGAAGGGCCTACCTATCCTTAGTTTTTAAATCAATGGTTTATTTAAAAATGTTCTATTAATGCGAATTAAAAGTACTCCTACAATTGCGTTTTTTTTTGCTTATAGTGGTTACTATTTTACCTTTAAATAATTGACTTATATTAATAAAGAAATTCCTGTTGTCACGGTTCAAATTCACGGTTGTCTGGAAGAGATCGCTATTAGCGATAAGACCGCCGTTTTTAACACTTATTTGTTTTTCTCTTTTTATTTTTGTAAATGCTTTGTGGTGTTTTAAATAAAGAGTTGTTATTATTATTATTAAATTCCAAACTGACGCACTAAGGTACTTCTTAGTAGAAATGCTTAGATTTTTTTTCTAATTGTACTTAATTTATTAATATGTAACCACTATTCCATAATGTGAAAACGGTAAAACTTTAGTGTATCTGTCCAAGATATCAGAGTTGGGAGGGGGTGGGGGGGGGGGGGAGGGGGAAGGTGTCCCATGTCCCCTGGTACCACTCCCATGAAAAGGTGACGCACCATTCCCGAGAAAAACCAATTAATGTAACCTAACCTCAAAACACTTGTTGTCAGAACAAATTTACTTCTGCAACGTCTCCGGCGCTGCGGGAAGTGCAGCCCCTTCGCCCTTGCGTAACAAAGGATAGGCACCCATATCCTTCGTTACAGCGGGCGGTGGCTGCTCTCCCTCCGCGCCTCCGGCTTTTTAAAAACACTCTAGGGGTGGTAACCAAAAGTCTACGAGAAGTCGGGGTGGTCTAAGTCGGTTTTGAGACAAAGTCGACCTATTTTTCCCACAAAGTGGGTACACTAACTACCATCGGAACATGATTTCCAAGTTGTTTAAAAAACAAATAAAACAACAAACATTATATAAAGTTCATTTATTGAAACTAAAATTTATCACATTAATTAGTACTTCGTCGTTAATAACGTTCCGTTTTACCTAATATGTGATTTAAGGGTTAGAAAATATTTTCATTAATTTCTCGAAAATTATACACTACCTTTAAATAAGTGTGGTATTGTTGTAATCAGGGACTCAATCCCTACCACCTGTGATCACTTTCGTCGCTCTGTTTGTGGCCAAATAAACTAAAGTCTAAACTAAAGTTAGGTTACATTAATTGGTTTTTCTCCGGAATGGTGCGTCACCTTTTCATGGGAGTGGTACCAGGGGACATGGGACACCTTCCCCCTCCCCCCCTCCCCCTCCCCCCACTCCCTCCCAACTCTGATATCTTGGACAGATAAACTAAAGTCCATCCGTGAAAACACATGGCATTCCCGATTTGCCTTTGATGCGAGCCATCAACATATTCTCAGTATTTATGATTTGCTGTTTACTCTGTTATATTTATACACTTGCCGTGGGTAGCTTTAATCAGGTCAAATGGAAGGCAAAAATAATATTTGCAAAGAATGTTTGTTTTAACAGCATGTTGATGGATTTTGCAGCGAGCAATTTACATACAGTTACTATTTTATTTATTTATTATGGCATATGTGTATTGGCAATAAAATGATCTACCAAATGTTGATTTATATCGTGTTCTATTATGGTTTTATTAATGATCCTTTTTGGTACAACGGTTTGTCAACATTGGCTCTATGTATGTTAATGATAGTTATAATTAAAACAATTTAAATCTTCTTTCTGTATAACGCATGAGAATTCAACCTAGGGCCTTGTTCACCACACTCAAGTAAAGCGTCAAGTAGGCTAGTCATCAGTTAAAGTCAAACGCAACGTCACATGTCAATTTCACGACGCTCAAGTAACACTAATCCTATGATTACACTAATTACTACTTTAATCGCTGTATCATCAGCTAATTAGCGTTTTTACTTGATAGTTAAAATAAGGTTAAAATCTCAACCCAGGTTTATTTATTTATTTATATATTATTTATTGAACACCACAGTAATAAGATAGGTTAGTAAATTTTAAGAAAAAATACGTTGTCATTTCAGCGGGAAGCAAGACGGGTTAAATTTTACTATGGTATTATTATAAATAAGTAGTTTCCAACACATTTCACGTAATGAATGATGGTTCAATTTCTATGTCATTCACTTACACCCGTATTCACAAACAATACTATGAGGACGCATAGTGTAGCCAAACGCACAGAATTGTCAATTTTGATTCATAAACAATACTTGAGTGATGATTGACACTATGCGTTCACTTAAAGATGCCCTTAGGTAAAGAAACTCAACAGCTATTTTACGCAACGCATAGTGTCGATTGAAAACGTAAAAGTGACACCTCTGAATGTAAATTGCCATTTCATTTTATGTATTTTGCACTAAGGTTTTGTATTAGGTTTTTTCCATTTTCAATACAATGGATTACAGCAGCGAGGAGAAGTTCGACAATTATATTGATGATTCGGTGCCTTTACACGCCTTTCAATACCGCCTATTCACCAATTACTTGTGGCCTTAAGATTTTATTCATCTGGGAGTTTTCTGTAAACGGACTAGATGCGACTGCCAACATTGTCACGGTGGTCGCGGGTTCGAATCCCAGGGCACACCTCTGACTATTTGAAGTCATGTGTGTATTGATTCTTTGATAGTCAATCACCACGCGCTAAAACGGTGAAGGAAAACATCGTTAAGAAACCTGCATACCATAGCGATGTATAAAAAATTCTATGGTATGTAAGTCCGCCAACCCGCATTAGACCAGCGTGGAGAACTATATGGCCTAACCACTCTCAATCGATCTCTCCATAGTAGTGGAGGCCGTCCTCTGCAGTGGGACGTATATGGGCTGATACAGATACGGGAGTTTTCAGGTTAGTAATCATCTATTTGTATGCAGGCTGCCTCCAACACGTCACTGTGGAAATCATTGGGGAGGGGGGAGGCTTCTGTTAACAGCCACAATTTACCGCTTAAAAATGTGGGAAATACATTTTATTAAATATTTAGAACGTAAATATTTGAAGTTGTCAAAGGCGCTTTCACTCACGAGTAATTCGCGGGACATGCGCGGACACCAATTGTCAAACACCAGAGAGAAATTAGCAACAGTAATTGACCAATCACTGATCCGCATTGGACACTGTGCGTTCCCATAGTAAAAGGGTGACTCAAGTATTGTTTATGAATAAAAAGGCTGAGCGGAACGATCACTATGAGAAATGTCTACTTAGCATAGGGTTACTTCAACACTGAGTAAAGTATTGTTTGTGAATACGGGCCTTAATCAGCACGCGGTTACTTGATACTTTGTTTTCACTTGTGAAAACGACGGAAGATATTCGATACTTCTACTTGGCAATTAACGTTAATCAAAAAGTAATTAATTAACGGTTTACTTGTAAATGGTGAAAGAGGCCCTTTGTATTGAATTTAGTATGTAATTTGTACGAATATTATGCGTAAAGTTTAATATTGAGGTCAGATCCGTGTGTTAAGCTAAATCTACATACAGCGGTAGACAAACATGAGCTGATGATCATTGTTAACTTTTAATTGACATAACTAACATCCTTTTCTAGATGTATTTTCAACATATGTTGCTCATTCAGTCAAGATTAACTAGTAGTTTGCGACCTCCATGCTATTTGTAATGAGAGGTCGACATCTAGATTATCATCGAGACTTGTATGTTTTTATAAGCCAGTAATTGTTATTCTTATGTTTCTTCGTGTTATAGAAAAGGTTGTAGACATGAAATGACCTTTAGACATCTTGGTAGGTCACATTAACTTATTACGTTTCGTGATCATAGAGTGAAATCCAAAGCTGGGTAACTAATCTTTCACATCACAAATAAATAAATAAATAATAGGAACTTACAGTTTTCATCCTATTTCTAATGTTTCGATAGTAATAGTCTATAGAGTATATTTGATAGTAATGAATCAAAATCTTTGAAATCAAATACTTTTACCCACCAACTTCACGACTAAACGGTTGCTATCAAAATTTCTGAAAAACATCCCATTTAGATTCAACTTGTGACCCCAGTGATCACGTCTCTATTTGGCAACCGATTACATGAAGCAGCGAGACATTCGCAACAATTGCAGCTTTGTATCTGGTTATGTAAACGACGGCTGTGGATCAAGATCGGCACGATTCTGTTGTAATTCACGCAGACCGTGGGACGGGATAGGATTTTGTAATATCTTTGGGTTCTTATTTCAAATTTTTGCTTATCCGTTAGGGCCTTGTTGATCAACTCGAATGAGCGAGGGATTACCTTTAGCCCAAGGCATTGGAATTGATTCGATTATTTTAAATAGCGAGGTATTCAAATCAAATTCTTTATTCAAATAGTGTTTTACAAGATCTTTTAAATCGTTAATTTCTGCTACCACCGCTTCAGAACGTGTTGCAGCTGTGAACGAGAAACGGCGCAAAAAACTCCCTAAGCAACTCTTGTCTTCTTTTTTCTTTTTTTCATAGCCATTTAAAATTATTCACGGCTTTATTAATAAATACGGATGTACTTCAGCCTTATATGACAATCCTGTTATGACAACACATTGATTTCAAAAAGATATATAATAAAGAAAATAATAACACTCGACCATCCGAGTTTATTAATATGGCCATTATAGTTTGAACAGTTTGCAATTCCACGTGTTTCTTGGTATTATGCTTTCCACCGTATCGAGGAAGTGTTTAAGGCCGGCATCGTAATATTGCTTGGTTAGATATAAAATATTCGTTGCCAAGTGATGCATTGTTTGTCTGGTTTTGTAATTATCATCAAGAACAGTAACTGTGCTGTTTTTTATTTGATTTGATCGTTAATTTTGTGGTAGTTTCTTATATCCATAAACGAGATTGAATGTCTAATTTTGTTGTGTATAATCGTTTTTGTTAACCCTGATTCTCTAAGTAAATTTCTTTGAAGGATTGTCATCATGTGCCGACTTAAAATTATTCACTGCTGACTACAGGAATCTTTCCAAGGATTTCCATGGCGACCTTTCATTTGCGTTGGGAAAATTCGGTGAAATCTCATTGAATCAGTCATCCACGACCCATGTAATATCTAGTATGTTCAAGAAGGCTTTTGAATAACTATGTATAAAGTTTCTAAAAATAAGATCTTTAAGTTTACTAGCAGCTCGCAAAATCGCAACATGGACGATATTTTACATAACTAAATCATTACTTTTGCAACCGCGTATTCACGACGTGAGTTGCAAAGATAAAATCTATTGAGATATTTTTATACCAAGGCTATTTTTAAATCAGTTAGCAATGAACGTAAATATATTGCAATATATTAACAGCCAATCTACAAACTATGGTATTTATAACATGCGTGCCGTAATAGCAAATTATATTATAAATGTGCATATAACCTCCTTAGATTAAATAATCAAATGGTCTCATGCAAATTCTTCTAATCTCAAACCACACACCACTTTCAATTTCGTCTGCGTTCCACTTCACGGTACATTATATTCGGGGCGCGATCCATTGGCGCCTTGAACTTGGCAGCGTTTCGGCAATGCGTTGCAGAACAATCAATGTACGTGAGACAGACGTTAGTGACGTGGTGTTACGTAGTAGCGACCGGTTCAGTAGGCTAGCAGCGTAACAATACGGGGTCGGACACGGCATACATAATGCATAGGAATGTTTTTGTTTTGTGCGAGATTTAGCACATTTGCATAATTGTCTGTTTTATCTGTCAGTCTAGGCGCATATGTGGAATTTTTAATTGAGTGATTTTGTTAAAACATTCAAGTGTATATCGTTGAAAAGAAAATGACTTGTTGAACTGCGGTTTTTCTTGTGACTACTATATTTTATTTTATATTTTATGAGTGATTCCACTGAAATAGAAAAATTGTATATCTGATATTAGTCTTTATAAGATTTTGTGTGTAAGTTGGGTACATGAGTAATGGTTGAAGATAATTCAGGGAATAGAAAGTGAATTGTTTAGTTGCATTTTGTTCTAAATAAACTTTGCGAGAATGCTAATGATTATTGACTTGGTCTTCACCAACACCTGCACTTTATTCTAACATTGTTCAGTGTTTTGTTTTGTTTTTAAGTGCTTTGTTTTTAATTTTAAGTTATTATTATTGTGCATTATTGTTAATTGTAGGAGGTAGTTGATTTCCAACGTCACTTGCATGTAGCATACTTTTATCCTGTGTGTGACTAATTAATCGATTTTCTTTTTCTTTACAAGCAAAAAAGTTGAGACATAGCATATTACCACTATTCACAGTTGCTCTACTGTTATATTTGTACTGTGATCTAGACACATAAATGATATGTGGATTAGCCGTGACAAAGTTCGCGGGGGGTCACTGGATATACACTGCTTTCATTAGATTACTATAAGATTGCTATTTAAATAGAAGCATACGGCTTTGACAATGAGGAGTAAGGACAGATGAGAGAGTTGTTCTTAGTCTTAAATTATTCCTGGTATCTTATCTTTAAGCTTATGCTTTATAGAGTTCTATAAGACATAAGCTTAAAGATATCTTCTGTTGGAATTAGGTACTCTTGGCTGCTTATAATATAGACCAAGTAATCTATATTAGACATATTAAATTGAAATTATACCAATATTTCACAGGCAATATTTTAATTTCGGTATTGATATTTCACTCCCGCTTCTTTTATATCCCCAGGCGACCTTTACAGCGATATAAATAAAACTAGAACGCACAATTAATTAAACTGCATGGCGAAGGTCCTCCTTTTGATGTTCCACCTCAACTCACGATTAATCAGAAATAACTCGTACTTGGGATCATCCGTTCTAGATTCTAGAATATTTCTGTACATTTTTTATTCGTCGAAATGACTATACTGGATTTGATTGTAAAGGACCTTGTGTCTAGAAAGAGTTTTCATGATAATGCTTGGATTGTATGCGT
Organism: Hyles vespertilio; assembly: GCA_009982885.2. NCBI lineage: Eukaryota > Metazoa > Arthropoda > Insecta > Lepidoptera > Sphingidae > Hyles > Hyles vespertilio. The sequence goes on from CM042810.1 coordinate 3,369,915, forward strand.
TATTTTCTTTAAACATCTAAAATTCTTTCAGGACAGACCTTCCTTACAGCCACTTAATGTTCTGGCAAAATTGAATTTCCGAAATTAAGAGCAGGTCCTAATCTTTCTTATCCAAGAATTGGTTCCCTAAATAGACCTGTCGGTAAAACTTTAGAGGCCGGTCTGTTTTAGGACTTTGATAGATTTAAGTTTACCAACAGTGGTATGTTGGTAAACAGACCAGACGCGGCTGCCAACATGTTCACGGTGGTAACGGGGTCGAACCCTAGTACGCACCTCTGATTTTTCGAAGTCACGTGTGTATTGATAGTCAATCACCACGCATTAAAATTGTGAAGGAAAACATCGTGAGGTAATCTGTATACCATAGCGATTTATAAGAATTCCTATGGTATGTAAAATCCGTCAATCCGCATTAGGCCAGCGCGGCGTGGTGGATTATATGACATATCCACTCTCAATCGTACTCTTATTATAGAGGAGTATTGTAGAGGAGGCCCGTGCCCTGCAGTGGGACGTATGGGGGCTGATACAGTACAGTACAGATTTAAGTAGTAAAACTAAGAAGGTATCTGTATCAGCCCATATACGTCCCACTGCAGGGCACGGGCCTCCTCCACAATCGAGAGTACGATTGAGAGTGGCTAGGCCATATAGTCCACCACGCTGGCCTAGTGCGGGTTGGTGGACTTACATACCATAGAAATTTTTATAAATCGCTATGGTATGCAGGTTTCCTCACGATGTCACCGTTTTAGTGCGTGGTGATTGACTATCAATACACATGACTCCGAAAAGTCAGAGGTGTGCCCTGGGATTCGAACCCGCGACCACCGTGAACATGTTGGCAGTCGCGTCTAGTCCGTTTACCAACAGGCCCCCACGCACTTCACCAAGAAGGTATCAGCCGAACTAAATCATGTTAGATTTTTCCTTATCGAGTGTAGGTTACTCGTATTATAGTTGTTTCCAAAGACTTTCTTGTAGAGGAATCTGGTACAAACGCAACTGGCGCAGTTTCCTTGAGACAATCGATACGGTTTTTTCTTCGATCGAATGAGTTGTTACTCGTGTTACTACGCAACATCACGCCCACATCCGCGGTGGGTTGGCCACGGAGATTGATGTACATTTTAGTGATTTAATTGTATTGGAAAATCACTTGTGTTTAGAGACGGGGCAAATACAAATAGTTATTTTACATACATACGTGAAGTCATGTATACCTCTGAAGCGTTACGTAATACGTCTCAATGTATGTAAGACTTTTGATTATATTATAAATATAGTGATTTTTATTAAAATCAGAACAACATTTGATGTTTTAGTGATAATTATGGTGCATTCGGAAGATTGTCAGTTTTGTTGTCACTACTCTACTAAACTAAAATATGAGACATGTTTGTATGATGTTGAATAAAATCTGTATACACACAAACTCACGACTCCTTCTCAGGAGTGTAGGCAGACCGCAGAGATGATTCCAAGAAATTCACGTTTCGTCTTGTGTGTACGTATAACATGTATATAATTATGTAATGGATATAATACGTATAAATGTGTAATGTAATGTATTTAATGGTCATAATAATCTAATGGTACTAATGTACACGTTACTCCGGGTAAAATGTAACAACCACGATCTTCCGCTTTAAGATATTGTATCGTGCCTTTGGACATAATGAGAGATCACGTAATCCAGTTAGTTTGGGCTGTAGTAAACGAAGGATAGATTATTAAGAAAGACATCATCATGACAGATTCATGGGTGAAAAGAGATGCTTGGTAGTTGCCTTTTTGATTGAATTATAAATGAGAAGATCAAGGAGCAAAAATTGGCGACATAGCCGTTTGGATTACAGTTTACAAGTGGTAGTGCGCAGGGCACGAACTATGGACAAGTAACATGGGAAAGGTTCCTGAGTGCGGTTTATATACTTACAAGCGCTGCATTGAACTTCCACCCACAAGGTAGACAGGCGACATATATAGATCCAGAAGGACTCTGGATTCCATCTGAAATCCAGAGTCCAGATCCATGGCTCTTTACTCTGGCTACGATGTACTTCAAAGTGGAACACAACAGTTCATTTACACTGCTGGCTGGCAGAGATTCGTAACGCTCACAAGCGTTAGCAGTCGTAGCATATGTTGCCAACCAACATGTGATACCATAGCACAAAGGTGAACTGATGAATCATAACTCCATATTGGAATAATTGTAACACATGCAACGTATATAAATGCTGACCTAACAAAATACAGTTGCATCGCACACCGTTTGATTAAATTGTAATTGGTCCACGTCTGGGGCACGAACCTCGCTTTGTTTTAGGGAACAGTGTGCTTATAACTTATTTTATCCTCCATGATAAAGCGGATGACAGAACAATGAACTAATTTTAAGAGAAGTATGATGTGAGAACTGAGAAGTAGACCAATGGGGCGTATTTTTTTTTGCAATCAATGGCGAGACGAGCAAGCCGTTCGCCTGATAGTAAGCGATACGACTGCTCATGAACAGTAGCAAAACCAAAAAACATGAATTACAAATCAATGTTTGGCATTCCACTGCGCTTGCCATCCTGAGACACAAGATGTTAAGTCTCAATATGTCCAGTAGTTATTCTGGCTACAATGTGCTTCAAAATTCAATCTGAAGCACAACAGTCTATTTAAATATTTAAAATTGTTTGGCGGGAGAAATAGATATTGTTGTGGTACCTACCCAGGTGGCCTCACACATATGAGAGTCCTACCACCAGTGTGGCTTAGTGTAGGTTGGCTTCGGAAGAATTAACTTATAATTTTAATAATTAATACCATGACCTGCGTCGACCATCCTTAAGGTGGTAAGTAGCGCGGTGCGACTCGCGATCGTCGCTCCACTTGCGCGTTGTGCCGACGCGACGTTGCGTCATCGGGTCGATGAACTGGGAGGTTGCTCCCAATGCTCCCAATGTAGCCTACACGAAAATGTTTAGGATTTGTGTACATTTTGTAGTTTGTGTTTGGTTGTCTGAATGGAGTGATTTTGAAATCGTGAGGTGTTATGTTTAATTCTTAATTTGGGTATAATTGTTTTATAAATTATGTTTTGTCTGTTAAAATTACATGAGATACCAAAGGCAACGATGTCAGCCTTGCGTTTTAATGAAATTTTCTGGAATAGCACAAACGTGGAGTAATAATTGGAAATAAACTTACAACGGCCTGTTTCATGGACAGTTTTTAAACTTATTTAGTTATTGACAGTTCACCCTTTCTAAAGACTTTTGAATTCAGTTTGAACACAAAATATTCCAAAACTAAAATAGGTTTTAAACTGCCTATGAATATGGCCGATGGTCTATACTAGACTTCTTTACGAACCTATAGTCTATAGGTCTGTAAAATATTGGGGGTTGAACATTGAGATAATATACTAGAGGGGACACCGCAAACAAAAAATTTGTAACAAAATGAAGGGTACATTCTATTTCTGTCTTTGTCACGCTTACGAAGTAACATATCTTCCCTCTCGCTTCAATGTGTACCCTTGCGCACGCACCATACGCAGAGATTTTGTTCCCGATGTCCGCTCTAGTATAATACCTCAATGGGGTTGAAGTAGAATAATAATAACTTAGCGATCTAAAAGAGCATGAAAATAAAATATAAAATGTACTCTTACATCATTACAATATTGGACACACCTGCCATGGCGTTTACGCCCCATAATAATAATTTTAACATTATCTTACATCATTTTAATATTCCCAATAGGTTAATTTATAGGCGGGGTCAATCGATACATTATAAACCCGATACCCCAGTCCTACACACCTAAATACATAAACTATTACTCACGTGGCGAATTTAGCAGTTTTAAATTCACATAAATATGCCATACACCGGCGCTTGGCACTCTGCCAAATGAGTTGCCGAACTAATGTGAGGTTATGACCGGTATTCGTACTATTTTAACTTAGATTATATACTCGTCTAGATTGGGCAATGTCAACAAACGATGCGCTAAAAGTGTCCTCACTTTCGTTGATATGTGTGAGTACGGGTCGTGTAATTATTGTAATCCAACTGTCAAGGTGTGTGTGTTTAGGGATGCCTACTCCAGATTATTAACTTAACTTTTCCCCATTTGATATACAAAATATGTTAAATAAAATATTTTTTCTTTATTTAAAGTAATCATACTATTAATTATATTTATAACGCATTTTAGTAAAAACAATAAAGAAAAAAATCTAAACCCATCTCCTAGTGTTTGTTTCCGAATAGAATTAACTCTTTGGATTTATTGCCTGGGCTGTTATCTGATTTCTGTAAATACAGAAATCAGATAACAGCCCATACATAAATATGTAAAATATAAATATATAAATAAAAATATAAATATATAAAATATATATCATAAGTAAAATGTTCGGAACACACAACTGAAGTCATGTGAGGCTACGAATGGTCTTCTTTTCGTTTCCGCTGTGTAATGTCTCTCCAGAAATTTGCTAGTACGGAATCCGTAGGACGTCTAAAAATATTATTAGGACCTTGAATAAGTTCTCGCTGTTTCTTCAAAGATGACAATAGCAGTACCCCGTTTATGAAATTTTGAATGGTACATGCAAGGCAAAGAATTAATAAAATTACTATGAAGTGCATGTCGTCGTGGGTTTCATTAATATCGTGTAGGTAAGTTTTATTTACTCATTCAATAAATAATGCCATTCTTCTTGTTGTTATTCTGATCGAAATATTATGTAATGATATTTGTGTTTTATAGTTTCTCCCACAGTTTCAACAAATTTTCCTAGTAATAAATTGACAACACTGGCCAATGAAACTCATCTTCAAAATAATGAATTAAAAGTTCATGTTTTCTTCAAATAATAGTGGTTTAACAATAATGTTACCGATAGAAAGTGATATTGGTATTATTATACAGTTTTCCCACACAATTGCGATACAATTCGACAGCACAAACCGGCATAATTAATTATTTTTCGGGAGCACGTTATCCATATGTAGTTCAAATGACACTGACGTACGTGAGAAGCGAGTCTACCAAATTTGGTAGACTTTTTTTGAGCCGCGCGGTGAGGTGTGATGTGTCATCTAGACGAGTATATAATCTAAGTATTTTAACTTATGGTTGCTGGAATCATTTCAACTTATTTTAATGATGATACAACAACGCGAAGCTCATAGTTCTTTTAATTAGGCATATTCCAAGTGCTCCTATTATTTACTTCATGATTAATTTAGGTGTTAAAGACAAGTTAGACATCCGCGGAGACGCGCCGTGCTTCAATGCTCGGTGTAATTACATTGCGTGCTACTGTTGATCCTGGCTTACAGGAGTTACTGTGGTGAGTGTGAGGGCGGGAATGTATCTTCTTAATAAGATATGCGTACGCTTTTATGTTTATCTAAAGGGGTAACGAGTAGATTTCATATCTGCTACGGCAAGTCCAGTACAAGTACAAGAATCAATAGTGGCGCGCATTTTCATGACACTGTCCATTCAACCTCTGAGATTCTTTGAGCATATCCAATATTTTTTTCTTTTCCCTAGGGTTGTAGTCCATAAAAGTTTGCCGAGCTTATATTCTCATGGTGTGACTGGGAGCCGGCTTATGCTGGACGAAAATACCGCCTACAACATTTTTGAACACCGAAAACACACTTAGTGCATTGTAAAGAATGTCACCGTTTACAGAACATACTGTATATACATACTGCCACTAGAAAAGAAACGAGTTTTTAAATTTTAAATAAAAAGTATATATTTCCTCTTCCAATATATTGTAGACGTCATCGAACCTTATCATAAAATTATATTTCGAAAAACAACGCAAGGATGCGCCGTGACGCGAATCAACCGGCGTGACCAGTACAGTCCCGTTATGTATGACATTCAGCGACCACCCGTTGATATAATATACCTGTTTCATACGCATAATTTTAATTCATACAATGTCAACTGCATAATTAGTCGAGGTTCAAAGAAAAAATACTTTTTTGTAACAGCCTATATACGCCCCACTGCAGGGCACGGCCCTACTTTATGATTAAGAGTGGTTAGGCCATTTGGCGATCTTTACATACCATAGAAATTCATACAAATCACTATGGTATACAGCTTTCCTAACGCTGTTTTCCTTTATTTTGACTTTATCTTATAAAGGAAACTCATCAACATGTGTACCTTGTCTATTTTGACCTACGGAACTCATTGTTCTTTGACTGATTCACAAGAGCTCTAACTGAAGGTTTGTCAGAGATATATGGAGCGCAGAATCCGAAGAATAAAGCTGAGTGTTAAAGTGCGAAACAGCGAAATTCTTGAAAACCGGCGTAGCAAACGCTACGGGTTCCATTCCCGCATCAATACAAATGTTTATGTGTTCCACAGGCATTTGTATAGGGTCTGGGTGTCTGTGAGACCGAAAAGTAGTAGTAGATTCTCGTAGTTTTATATATCCAAAACAGAATACTCTCAAACTTGGTGTGGGGGGTGATGGGGAAATTGTTGGGTGTATTTATTTATAATTTCAACCCAAGGTTACTATTGATGTCGAGGATATTTTTGAGTGGAACTCGTATGATTATAAAATATTAAACGTGTATTTTTCCTCATCTTTTCAGCGGCTGAAGTGCTGTCGACGCAGCGAACGTTAGCAAAATGCCGGCCGCTTCACGCAGCCACGCTCGAGTCTAGGAACAAGGCGAAAAAGTGCGCTGAATTCCTGCAGCCATACAGGTGACCGTGTTTGACCAAATGTAAATTGTTTACTAGTGTATTAGATTAAAAGGATTTTTTATGAAATGAGGAAGTAAAGAGAGACTTATTGATAGATCTTGATCGTTGTTTGATATAGAACTCTGAAAAACAAAATTTGCCCGTTATTGGTTTTTTGACTAATATCTCTTTTAAAGTAAATATCAATATCATATTGAAGACATCTGAATTTTATGGTTATCATGTTCCAAGATCAGAAAATCACGTAGTCCTTTGTTAATATTAATAGATTTAATAGAATGAATGGTATTAAATTTCATGCGGTAACCACCCAAAAGTAAATTTATTACATCTTCCACTACAAAATATCTCGTATTATTACGACTTATATAAAATCAAAATATTAACAGTCTAAAAGTAAATTTATGACATCTTCTACAAAATATCTCGGATTATTCAGTCAATCAATCGAATCGTACATACATACATACATAATCGTCACGTCTGTATCTTGTAAGGGTAGGCAGAGGTTAAAGACCGCCGCTTTGCTCGTTTCTGACATATTACTTAGGTTCGCTGCATCCACTTTTATCAACCTTTTCATGCATTCTTGTCGGCTTAGGGCACTTTTGACTTGACCTTTGTTGAGGGTATCACCGATTTGGACGGACTATGTTCGGTGAGGTCGACCCCTACCGACTCTTCTATCCACACTCGCATTGTATATTTGCTTTGTTATTCTCCTTTCATACATCCTCTTTACATGAGGTTTATATTTCTTTGTTTGAAATGTGAGTGTCCTCGCACTTCTGACTACCCCAAAGGCGTGAGTTGATGTATACATATACCTAGTCAGGTCATAAATTCTGTCACATGTTTAATATAAAATAATTGAAACAAGTTTATTCATCATGTAACCATTTATATATCAAAATGAACTTAACAAAACATAGATTCTTATGACACTAAAGTTTATTCAAAATGACCTCCGTGATTTTGAATACAGGCCTTCAATCTGCGTGGCCAGTTGTCTATCGCAGCACGAACGAGGTCCATGTCAATATCGGCGGCAGCCTTAATCAAGGATGTCTTGAGTGACTCCAAATTGGGATGAGGCTTTGAGCACGCCTTTTCTTCCAAGTGTAGATTACAAGATATCGCAATCTTGTAATCTAACGGATTCAAATCTGGACTGGAGGAGAGCCAGTCTTTGTGCCGGATGAAGTCGATTTCACGCGCCGCCAGCCAGTCTTGTATGCTCTTCGCTCTATGAGCTGGCGCCGAATCTTGTTGGAATACCCAGTGCCTGTTATTGAACATGGTATGAGAAACAGGTTCCACAAGGTTCGTCAGGACTGTATTTTGATACACAACTGCATTCGTTTTTACACCTTTCTCACAAAAATGTACCTCTGTTAAGCCCCAATAAGAAACTCCCAACCATACCATGAGCGAGGATGGAAAATGACCTCGTTGGACACGCGGAATAAGGTTGCTCGCTTTTTCACTACTGTGTGCGTACACCTTATCATTTTGTTTGTTGTAGCTCTCTTCTACGGTAAAAATTTTTTCATCTGAAAAAAGAATTTCCCAATATTTTTTTCCCGCGTACCGCTTCAACAAAGCGCGGCATCTCTTCAGTCTCAGGTCCATAAGACGAGCATTCAAACGATGTCCTGTTTTTCTTCGATATGCCCGAAGCCCTAAGTCTTCATTTAACACCCTTTTCACCGTGGTTCTGCTTAACCCCATCTGAAGGGCCAACAGTTTCTGCTTACGTTTGGGATTTCTTTGAATTCGCGCCTTCACAGCTTTTATCACTGCTGGAGTCCTAACAGACCGAGGGCGACCATTACTTGACCTGTCATCTACACTAGAGTCGTCATTGTATCGTTTGATGGTACGATAAACGAATCTTTTGGTTATATTCAAATTTTTCAGCATGTCAAAAATTTGAATTGGCGCGTAACCGCATCGATGCAACGCAATAACTGCAACACGGTCTTCTTTAAGCGTCCACTCCATATTTAAAAATGAGTAAAATTCTAAAAAGTATACATTTTTATTTTCATGAACAATTCGAAATTCTAATTCAATAAACTTTTTTTGTGGCAATTCTAAAAGAAAAGTTTTACTGTGTGACAATACTTATGACCTGACTGTATATATACAGACTGATATTGACATCAGGTATTTAATTAAAAACACCTGTTCCTTAATCCCTGAGGTACTATTATATTATATTTATTGTGCCAAATTTGAATAAAAACTGCCTGATAGTTTTGTCAAAAATCACGATTTTAGGTTTCAAGGCTTTTGATTAATTAGATACTGAGTTTTTTTGGTTCAGATAAGTTCCTTAACCGAACTGAAGTTCATCTAAGCGGTAAAAATACTCTTATCTACGTGGGAAGTCCAAAAATCGTGAAAACAAAAATCACGATTTATGACAAAAAACCTGCTCATATTGCTTTTAAATTATATACAATGTCACCTGGGGTGATGAGAAATATGTGGGCTAATTTAAGTAACATGTGTCAATATCATCCTGTATATTGGTTCTTCGAGCTGGATGTATAACGTGTACGTCACACTCACAGACAGCGTCCGGAGACGTGCACGGCGCTGGCGCGGCGGCTGGTGTCGGGCGCGCTGGGCGTGCGCCTCACCACGGCCAGCCAGGAGAGAGCCGAGGAGAGGAGGCTCATCTCACTAGCTAGAGGTAACTTAATTAAGCTTATTTTTTTTTTTACAATGTCGGCGTTTTCCATCTACAAATGATTTCGCTTTGGGGCCGTCCATTAATCACGTGATCTTTTATTTACCATATTTTGACCCCCCCCCCCCCCTCCCATTGAGTGATAGGTGGTGAGATTTAAGACTAACCCCCACTCCCCCCATTCAATATGATCTTTAGAACATATTATAATAAATCTTAATTTATTAACTCTGTTATTGAGAACCATGATATAATAAAATAATCTTATAATCATACTTTAAATATATTTTGTAGCATTTTTATCAGAATTATGTGTCAAAAAAAATTCTACGTGAATCTTACTAGACCCCCCGCCCCTCCTCTTTGTGATATTTCGTGATTTCTGTCCAACCCCTTCCCCATGCAAGCCTCACATTATTAATTAACGTCCCCTAATTCCTACAAATTGTATGGCAGTCGCAAGATGCAAGCCGCTCCCAACAGATCAATGTGAAGATCTTTGGGGAAAGCGTAAGTTCAGTAGTGGACTTACTGTGGTTAAAAAGAGATAGAAAGAGAGTGAGAAGGGTATAAAAATGGTTAGCTGATCGAATGTCCAGCAACCGACGGGCCATACTCTATTTCTATTCTCTAATAACATTAATGCTATCATTAAATGTAATGTAGGTCAATGGACCTACATTAAGTTGACATACATTGACAAAACTCTAAAGAGGTAGGGGCCTTAGAGTACTAACTGGTACATCTCTCATATGTGAAAGGTCGCCTTGGTAGGTACCACCGCAATGTCTGTTTCTCCCGCTGAACATGTATGTAAATGCACTTTTTTAAATTTGGAGATTATAGCCAAAGTAACTACTGGACATATTGAGGCTTATAATGGATTCACAATAAACAAATATCTCATATTGATGATTTTCTTAATGGATGAAAGTGATCGTAAGCAGGCCGCCGGACAGATGCTTACTGTCACACCTGCCCATAAACAGGTGGAAAAACTGTGGGTAAATTACACTGCGCCCATGATGGGCAATTTAAGACATTGGCCTAGTAGGCATTTATTATAATGCCTAGTAACCATTGACTAGTGGTCCCCCATGCGAACGGCATGCTCGCCTCGCCATGCATTGCAATAAAAAAAATAGATACGGGACCTAAAGAGAGTTCATCTAATTGAGGACGATGGTATAATTTTCCTGATGTTTTTGTTTCAGAGAAAAAGCGTCAGGCGGCGCTGCATAAAGAGGCGGCGTGGGACGGTTCTCTCGCGAACCATTCCGCGGCACACACTTGAGGTATATAAATAAATAAATACACCCAACAGTCACATACATAGTCCTGACCCCACACTAACATCGAGTCTTGTGTCGTGGGTATCAGGAACTACGAGAGACTGCGGTCTCATAAACACCCAGACCCGAAACAAATACCTGTGCGTCACACAAATCTCAGTTTCGGTGCGATTGTATTTATTTCATATTTTTGTGTACACTAAAGTGTATATATCACAATAAAATTGTAAATACCGTTTGAATATAATCTATCTCGCGAGACTATGAACTGTTCAAAAATTTTGAACCATAGGTTAGGTTAGGTTTGACAGTTTCACTTCGATAGATCATAATCTACCGAAAAATAATGCGTTACATTAGAAGCAGTAAGTTACGGTTCAAATTCACAATCTCACGAGATAGATTATAATCTAACGGTATTTACAATTTGACGGTGACATATATAAATAATTTCCATAGAAAATTATAATTCATATATCTTATAAATATTTATATCGTTCCAGGCATTATGTTCAACATCGGCGAACAGCAGAGGGAGCCACGTCCACATTAATGTTAAGTCGATAAGCTCTCAAATAGTGAAATGATATTCATTTACATAATGTTACATAGTTGTAGTGTAGAGAGTATTTTTGTAATTCCTTCGTACGCGGACGCCACGCGCAAGGGGTTCCGGTGAACGCTTCAATTGTTTCAACGGATGTCGGAATAAAAAACAAAAAATCATACAAACGAAAAATAAAAACAAAAATATTTTTCAAAAAAAAGTATACGAAAAAAATATTTTGTGATAAGTTTATTGTGTAGAAACATTTTTTGCGTTTATTAAAGGTAATTAATAAGCAAATGGTGGTTATCAAAATTAATATTTTGTTGTTTTTTTTATGTTTTTTTTTTCGCCATCCGTGTGAAAGTCTAACTTATAAGGTTTAGTTTTAATCGTCTTGGCTTTCAGCCTTTATTTCCTTGATTAATAACCTTGTCTCAAGTATTTTTATATGCATGTGATTTTATCTCGATATTGGTAAATTTTTTTTAGATTTAGTACTGTCCATCTCTTGATATAAGGTACCCAATATTGGTATACGCTTATATATTATTTAGTATGTATATATGATTTTAAAACGAATCAGTCTCGCAAATTTTCATAGTATTGTATAAACCAAATATTAGTATGTGTTTATGTGTAATACCGTATTTTAGATTATGTATCGATTTGTTAGAGGTGATATTATGCTTTGTAGTAATCGAATTGTTAAACAGTTTGCCTATTATTAATTATCAAATGGTTTTCTAAACTTCATCAAAAATAATTTTAGTTTGTGCAAAAATTTCGGGACCAAACTGATTAAATTATGAAATTATTTTTATAAAATGTGGGAGTTATATCTCCGTCCAGCATTCTAAGGGAACAAACCCATAGAGAAAAAAATAAGTAATTCTATCATTTTAAATACAATATTAACGTTGGCTGTATTTTTTTATACCCAGAATAGTTTTAGAATGCCCATGAGTGGCACTACTCATCTTTTTCTTTAGGATGAAATTCTTTGTTAATATAAAAATCTAATTAGTTAATAGAAATAATACTAGTCTATTTCTTTTTTTTCAAAGCACCCAAGACTCCTGTATAATTTCACCTCCTAACGAATTAAATGTTTATTAAATAAACATTTTTTGTTGTGAATTTTTGTGCCTTTAACGTCTAGTCTGCTATGTACGCATCGTGAACCCCTTGGCGTCGAACAGCGCATAGAGAAAAGAGGAAAACTATTATGAAGATTATGGCCGGGTGCGTTGTTTAGGGTTGCCAGACGGAATTTTTACTAAATACTTAATTTAACTTGACGATATGTATCGGCTTCGTGTGTTTTTAAATCGTGTTGAAGTGACGAGAAATTTCTACTTTGGCTTTTCGTCTAGTATTTTTATGCCAAATATGTGTGTAAATTCATCATTATTGTCAAATGAATTTAAGGAAAAAGTCGATTGTCAATGTTGAGTATCTGTATCTGTATCAGCCCATATACGTCCCACTGCAGGGCACGGGCCTACTCTACAATCGAGAGTAAGATTGAGAGTGGTTAGGCCATATAGTCCACCACGCTGGTCAAATGCGGGTTGGTGGACTTACATACCATAGAATTTCTTATAAATCGCTACGGTATGCAGGTTTCCTCGCGATGTTTTCCTTCGCCGTTTTAATGTTGAGTATGCTCATCGATAATATTGACGTGGATTTGATATCTAAATTGATGCGCGAAGCGTGTGTCTTGCATTTCTGTTATTTATACAAAGAAAATGTGGATTTCGTGTTTTCCTCTGGCAATCCTAGTAAAGCTACCTGCGCAGCTGAAAGAGGTGGCACCATTCGTTCGACATTGATTTGTGTCGTTAGTTCATTAAATGTCAATTGATGTCCTTTGTTTAAAATTAATTCTAGTAGTAGCAATTGTAAAATGTGGATTTTGTCTTTGGAATGAGAAAATTCAATTTTAATCGAATTATAAAACAGTGAGATATTATATAATTTTGTCATCAGCTATATATCTTACTAATTTTAATGCTCGTTGCTGCAATATGCTCCCCAATCGATTATTTTATCATATATACAAGAGTTTTAACATATCGATACTATCGATTAAATTATACATCGATTGTCGATAAATATATTATGTCACAAATGTGTAATTGCTTACGGGAAAATTTAATTGTTACCACAACAATATTAGCCAAAGATCTGATATAAACTACAGATTAATTTCGAACTATGTAGAACTAAAATTTTAATTCGAGTAAATTCTTAAGTGACGCAAGAGCTTAACAAAATGTATCAATATAAAGTATCGATTATTATTTTATCGATTCCGATTTTATAATGCATGTACTATGTACAACATAATATATGCAATACTGTGTATGCAAGATCTATCTCACGTTATACCGTCCACACACGCGTAATAAACAACAATAAAATATACCAATCAATTATTTTTATTTTATTTTTATTTACTTTCAGTTGTGTCTTCACATTTTATCGTATACTTCAGTTTGTTTTGATAAAGTTTATCTACAAAAGGCGTAAAGTAATTATATTTCGCCTATATTTAATTTTATTTTACCCATCTATAATATTTTAAAATACCATACAATAATTATGTAACCCGATTTCTTGACACATATTCTACATTTAAATGGGGATTCCTAAGTCCTATTCTTAAAATAATAAAAAATAAACATGTTTTATACATCGAACGAAAACAGAATACTAATTTGATTCCACTAAGTCCAAATTTCGAATAATATAAGTCATATTTTTCCGTAATTACAAGTTATATTTCGTACAGTAAGACATTACCGGGGAACATAAACCAATAGCATATCGATGAAACGGTAATTTTATTTTCTGACATTCAACCAATGCTTTATGAGTATAATCAACAACAGTGCCGAATTAGCCATCTAATCGAAATCGCAATATTTCTACTAATAAATAGTAACTATGCTTCTTCATTGTGCTTGCATTGGAGTATTTATAAAGGCACATTTGATGTAATGTTTTTAGACCAAGAGCCCGTGGTCCCAAGACTTAAGTCATTTTATAAAAGCTGAGAGTTTGTCTCTGTACGCCTCTGACATAGGTAACCATCACACGATCAGCAATTATAAAGATGGATAGTAGTGACTTTGGAAGTTATGAGCTTTAATATGTCTGGCAAGTATCAAAATCAAAAGTGTCTTACTACCAAGGAAACATCTTTTAATAATCGACTAAGCAATAAATGAAATCCAGCTTCTATACTCTAACGCTGATAACATTATGTATTTTGTTATGTTAGACGCATGACTTTTAGCCCCGCCTTGGGTTAATTCGGCACTGGTTGATATCGGTGTTGTCAGATTAATTTTCATAAGACAGTGTTGCCCCACAAAAATATTTTCCCTAAATATGGTAATTAAATTCGAATAATATATTTTTTAATCTAGTAATTCCAGTTCACGGTATATTCAAGATATTTGTTTGTGGTCTACTTTTTGATTTTCCACAAAAAAATATGAATTTTCATTTTATGTTTAATAATAAATAATGGTCGAGGCTTATTCTGTACAAAGTAATGTATAAAAATATATTATTTTTGTATAAATGTCGAAAATTTTAATTTATATACCAATAAAAATATTGTCTCATTGTATGTGTTGTGTTATTTGTAAATATATTTTAGTTTCCTTTTACACGTTAACTATAGCTCCCACAAACACATGCTGTACGAACAATTTCATATATTTTAGATTAAGCAAGCGGCATGGCTGCTTGCTAGTGTTCCAGTCGTTGGCTGCTTAGAAACAGGAGCAACTGATTGTTATTAAGTACTTGTTTGATTTTCGTACCGAGCCCAATGTTTGTGTGATCTACAATAGTCGTTTTGGTTTTGTTAATCCATTACTAACTTTCGTAGTTTTTATTCTCCATTGAACAATACTGATGTCAATGTGAAGCCAGCACTACGTGTATGACGTTTTGTATGCCTTTATTCCTTTATCCTTAGTTTCCATTTCAATTTGACATTTATTTGTTAGGGTTTGTTAGTTATTTGCTTTTTGTCTAATTGTTAGTAAGAATTATTTTTTTGCTATTGGATATGGACCCCTCCTCGGGTGAAGGCCTGCTCCAGTCTTTTCCATGCATCTCTGTCCTTCCCGATAGTTTGCCAGTCCTTCCCTATAAATTCGGTTATATCGTCAGCCCATCGTCTTTTCGGTCTTCCTACCCTTCTTTTGCTAATTGGCCCTTTCCACATTGTAGTATTGTCCATCTGGCGTTTGTGTATCTCGATATGTGGCCTGCCCACTACCATTTCAATTTTAGGGCTTGTGTGAGGGCATCTGTAATCGTTTATAACTTTAGGATTCATTCATATAAAAGTACTAGCTTTGCCCGCGACTTCGTCTAGGTGGAATTTAACAATAAAGTTAATTAGTTTTTTAAGTTATTTTTTTAAATAAAAGTTTTTTTCTAAAACAAAGGTAGCCTAAGTTACTCCTTGTTATATCAGCTTCCTGACAAAAAAAGTCCCGTCAAAATCGGTCCAGCCATTTCAGAGATTAGCCGGAACAAACAGACAGACATAAATATCATTTTCGGCACAGGTATCGTGTATATAACGATATGTAGTTGGACATTTTTTTTTATTTTCACTCTTAAAACAGACACTTCAATTTTATTTATATGTATAGATTATAAATTATGTCTTGGGTAACAGACATAATCGTTAATAAATATGTATGTCACTGCTTACGCAGTTACTAGAACTTACATAAAAAAATATATGACATACATACATACAAGTGCGTGGTGGCCTGTTGGTAAACGGACTAGACGCGACTGCCAACATGTTCACGGTGGTCGCGGGTTCGAATCCCAGGGCACACCTCTGACTTTTTGGAGTCATGTGTGTATTGATAGTCAATCACCACGCACTAAAACGGTGAAGGAAAACATCGTGAGGAAACCTGCATACCATAGGGATTCATAAGAATTTCTATGGTATGTAAGTCCGCCAACCCGCATTAGGCCAGCGTGGTGGACTATATGGCCTAACCACTCTCAATCGTATTCTCGATTGTAGAGTAGGCCCGTTCCCTGCAGTGGGACGTATATGGGCTGATACTGACATAAACTCACGCCTTGTTCCCAGAAGGGGTAGGCAGAGGTACCAGGGGCACGCACATTTCGCCTTGCATGTTCCGTCCCACAATGTGATAGGTGGCGAGCCTATCGCCATATCGGGCACTAATTTCCTGACTCTGGGCTGATACTGAATAGAAAAATCCAATATCACTTTGCCCAACCCGGGACCTTCGAACTCGGAACTCGAGACCTCAGCTTTGTAACCGTAAATAAAATATATGAATAAATCTAAAAAATGAAATTTAATCATCACTGCAATAAAACCGTGGCAATAATATAATCGCTTCCAACAGGTCATTGTGGAGATCCTTGGGGGAGGCCTATGTTCAGCAGCGGACTTCCTGTGGCTGATATTATGATGATGATGATGAATAATATAATTATGATTTTAAAATAAATAAAAGACTATTACAACCTTAGCAGATTTTCTAAATATTGTGTAATATAACAACCAATTAAAAATAAAAATCCGATTTCAGCTCAATATTTGGAAAATTGAGAACGAAAAAATAGGTATTAGACAATAGTATTGCGCGTTGGGCGCGACTAATCACTTGCCTGCCTACTGTCTACTTGTCGTACCACTTGCCTCTGCCACTGGATCAAGGACGCTCGCATTGTGCGAGACTGCGGGAGTGTGACATATAGATTGCCTACTAATTATTGACGATAGAAAGAACTTTCGACTCTATTGATATTTGGCGTAAGGCCTTGATTATTTAATGAGAATTGATGCGAAAAACTATGCGCATACCGATTCTTGCAGACTAATATTTTTATGATACAAAAACGTAACTAGCTTATTTGTCGTAAGCACCTTTCTCCTATAATAGCAAACGAAATTGACAGAGTTAAATGCATAAATAAGTTCATGACAGTGTCATCGAAAGGGTAGGTTGTGACAATTGTCACCCGCGCATTTCGATGATGATGTGATAGCAGACCATTAGCAGACGTACTTATTGCAGTGCGTGGCACATTCCAGCACTGGAAAACTCATAATAACGTGACATTGATTGAACAATAAATCGAAATCGATGCCCTAAAAAATTATTATAATCGCGTATCGAAGCGGGGACCATAATATACTAATTAAAACTATAGGCAGGCATTTGCTATAAGTGATTTCATTCAAGTGATTACAAATATAAAGCATTATAAAGGAGATATTTTCGTAGGAATTTAGAGCAACAATTCAAACACATTTTTAGGACAGAGTCTAAAAAATATTTTTGTTTGTAATCGTAAACACGACTGATAATTGAATGGACATTCTAATGAGATAATAATTTGCGAATCAAGCTTAATTACATCAATTTTCTTCAATGTAAATATATTACATAATTATCTTTCGCCAACCGTGTATGAACCCCTTATATTGCAAGTTGCAATACTTAAATAAAGCGTAAAAATAATTTCAATTGTATAGCATTTACTATGTCTGCAACACTGAAAACATACGGGATATTTCACAATGCATGCCTGACCCGATCTAAACCATTGTCACTAAAACAATGTAGTTTCAACGTTGGAGAAATAATAAACAACAAATATAAACACGATTAGAAACGCCCACTTCCAGTTTACACTGAATACTACTGCAGCGTACACGCAAATAATGTTTCTAATAACATTCTTAGTCAGTTTCATCTTATGTGTTGTTACGGAAATCGAAACTTCTCATCAGCAACTGTACATTTCAAGGGAGTTAAGGTCGAATTCGGAACCCATAAACTCTGGATATGTTTACCGTGTGTATAATCACAATCCAGGATCTTTTGGCGCGTATGGATACAGCGGAAGTGAGGAAGACACATCCAGTGAGACCTTAGAAAAATTCAACAGCCCTTTGGAAACAAAGCCTTTTATACAAAATAGTGCTCCAATCGGGCGAACGGTGCCTGTCGTCAATAGTCACCACTTTACTGAATCACCAATATCAAGATTTGGACTGGATTATGAACTGGCGAAAGCAGAATCGAAGTATAATTCAAAATTCCTGCCGTCGAAGATGGAAACTGATGCTAAGTATGAAAGGCTGAAATCTGCCATGTACTACCATCCACCAGTTGAATCCGAGTATATCAATACATACGATCACAGCGACGAATACAATTTTAATGATGACGACATAAGATCAAGTTCTAGAACCACGTATAACAAATGGCCACATTATTATCGCAATCCTTATGAATATGAGCAAATGAAAATTGATTCAGAAATTGAAAAAGCGAAAGATAAACGGTACGCTGTTGACAATGCCAGAGTGAGCATTCCCGTACATGAAGACTTAGATGGGGATCCTCTTAACACATATGGATCAACTATGAGGTATTCTCGAGACATTACTACTGATAACCCCATCTCTGGTGACGAACCATTCTTGTCTTTCGTTTTAAATGATTATTTTGATAGAAACAAAGATGACGACCCATTTGTTTTCAAACCGTCCGTTTGGGGCCAGGATTTTGATCATGGCTCTACAGCACCTCAATTAGATGATGATTATAAAAGGTTAAGACGCTTGGAAGAAAGTGAAGATTATAAAACACTGCCTTATAACAACGATGGTACATTGGATTCCTTATTACGACGTCCTTACGATGGCATAAAAGTATCTAGAGGTGAAAGTATCACCGATAAATCAGATGATAAGGCACTTAAGTACAATAACCATGAAAAGGGAACCCAAGAAAACGAAAATCACAAAACTCAATACGAAGATAAAGGTAACAAATACAATGGATTTAAATATTTTGTGGACAACTTTGCGAAAATGTTTGGTTCTACCGATCATAAAAAAGATTCAAAATATGCTTTCAAGAAGAACCAAGACAAGGGCGAAAAGAAGAAGGGATTTCGGAGAGTTTACCACAAAAATGAATATCAGGAAGAAGATGAATTTTATGACAACAATAATAGCACTGCTAATGCCGAAGAAACTGGAAATGCAAAAGGTCATATGAGTGCCACAGAAGCATTTATACGCTCACATGCTGTGACTGAAATAAATAATAAAGCAGATGCGTTTAGCAAAAAAGGAAACACTGAAAATATGAGATATGCGAAGGATCATAAAGGCTTCGGATCTACTAAAGGCCGAGATCAAATATTTAATGAGTATAGAGATGTAGCCAAAAAGGCTGCTTTGAGTAATAATGCAGATTATAACGACCATTTTAGAATATAATACGAAGAATGTGTTTACGTGTTTGCACTATTATTTTTTTAAGGTTGATGTAGCAACACCAAGACAAAATGCATTTTTTTAGTTTAGTCTAGATTTTGTACATAGTTTGTTATGTGATTATGTATACAGACTTTCAATGATATCGTACTTGTTGTAAGCCTGTATCAAATATTAAAGGTTAAAAAATACTTTATTCATCGAAGTATTTTATTTATAGCACATTATTTTAAACCTTTTATTCCACATAATGTACTCTAAGTAGGTGTATATAACAAAAGCAAACAACACAAAACAAATGAAAATACTTGTTAAGAAATAACATTAAAACATTATGATGTATGATTTCGTCGTCTCATCAGCAAGTTTATTTACTTTAGGCAAGCTCGACAATATCATCCTGTCGACTGGAATTTGAGGAAACATCGGCAGTATACCCAAAACTTTAGACATTATTGTGGAACTTTTCTCCCCTACTTTATCGGCATAGGAATTCAGGTTCCAAGGCGATCGTGCAGTTCTGATAAAAGGACGTTTTGGATCAAATTCTTTACTTTCGTCATTATCGTCAGCAAATTCATCATCAGCCGCACGTATTTTTTGCTTAGCCGTATCCTTTGAGATAATATCTTCATAATAATCATCTTCTTTTATTTTCTCTGCTATTTTATTACCATTTTTTGAATTAACAGCTGGTTCATTTTTATGAGGCGTGCTATTGCGCTGTGGTGGCACATTCACTTTACTCTGCACTTTTATTTCTGGTTTCGGTTTGGGTATATCAATTTCAGAAGGTTGGATAGAGAATTCAGAATCCCGCTGTTTGATTTCCTTAAATTTTGTTCTAGGTTCAAGTGGCTTACCTCTGCCAGCGAATTCATCATGATTCACATCAAAGTCATAGTCGTCTAAATTAAAATCTTCATCCTCATGCTCTCCGGAGTCCGCAACGAGCTTCGCAGCCTTGCTTATTCTGATTTGGAAATCTTCTTCATAGTCCCCTTCATTATATTTCGGTATAGGTTTCTTTATTAAAACTGTCTTTTCATGTGATGAAGTTGCATTTATTTCTGTATCGTTTCTTGATGTACTGTCGGATTCTCGCGGCAAACGGGCTATTGATGTTGGAGCTTGCGGCTTATGTTTGTAAAAATATCTCGATCTCCTATTATATGATTGAACGAACTCATCGGTCTGTCCGTCTTCTTCTCTCGAGAAGCCAGTGAGAGAATCATCATCAAAGATTTCTCGAACAAGTCTGACTGGTGGTTTAGATTCCGTTCTCAATTTCGGAGCCTGCGTAGAATGCTTCTGGGTCAATCTTCCCTGTGAGGATATGATCCTACATATCCCGACTATCAACAGCAATGAGGTTTTCATTGCTGCCTCCTTGTTGATCGTGCGTTTTGATAGCGACTAGCTGGAAAACATTGAATCAACTCACAAAGTAAGTTTTATGTTTTAAATTAATGTTTACATAGTCAATCATACAATGTATTGTCAGTGAGAATGTAGAATGACTAATGAATTGTATTTTGATAATATTGCAGTGTGGGAGAATGTATATTTTAGGGATCGTCTGGCGAAATATAGAGCGATTTAATAATAAAAGTTACTTACTTGTATCATGTCAAATATATCATAATTCTTTTTTACCTCCACTTTATTTGAGCAACGTGGGCCTTGGACCTTTAGTAACAAAGTTTCGATACGTCTTAAAGTTTAAAGAGTGAATAGGAGCTGTTTAAGTAATTAACAACATGCGTTTTGACTATACCAAAAAATGTTTTAAGTATCTATTCCACTTTTATAAGCAGATGTGGAAAGACATATTCATAAATAAATACATTAAAATATTAATACCTTGGATCTTTGCAGTACAATAAATTCCGACTGATAGAAAACAGGTAAAAATCTTCTGTATTTTATTTATGTTACATCTTAGATTATATACATGTCTAGATTGAGCAATGCCAACAAACGACGCGCCAAAAATGTCCCCACTTTTGTTGATATGTGTGAGTACCGGTCGTGTACTTATTGTAATCCAACTGACAAGGTGTGTGTGTTTAGGGATGCCTACTCCAGATTATTAACTGAACTTTTCTCCATTACTTGATAAACAAAGTAGGTAAAATAAAATAATTTCTTTATTTAAAGTAATTATACTATTAATTATATTTATTACGCATTTTAGTAAAAGCAATAAATACAATGGTAAAAGTATACAGTAATTTTTAAATCAAAACCCATCTCCTGTTGTTTGTTTCGGAAAATGTTCGGAACACACGGCTACGAATGGTCTTCATTTCGTTTCCGGTGTATAATGTCTCTCCAGCAATTTGCCACCAAGGAATCCGTAGGAAGCCTAAAAAATACATATTAGAAAGAACTAACAAAATTACTATAAAGTGCATGACGTCATGAGTTTCGTTCATATTGTGTAGATAAGTTATTATTTGCTCATCAAATAATTAATACCATTCTTCTTATTATTCTTCTAATCGCAATATGATATAATGATATTTGTATTTTATCTCCCATAGTTTCACCAAATCTCCCTAGTAATAAATTGACAACACTGGCCAATGAAACTCATCCTCAAAATAACGAATTAAAAGTTCGTGTTTTCTTCAAATAATAGTGGTTTAACAACAAAGGTTACCGATGAAAAGTGATATTGGTGTTATTATACAGTTTTCCCACATAATTGCGATACAATTCGACAGCACAAACCGGCATAATTAATTATTTTTCGGGAGCACGTTATCCATATGTAGTTCAAATGACACTGACGTACGTGAGAAGCGAGTCTACCAAATTTGGTAGACTTTTTTTGGGCCGTGCCGTGAGGTGTGATGTGTCATCTAGACATGTATATAATCTAAGTGTTACATAATATTTTGCACATGAATTATCGATTATCAACTAAACACAAAAGAAAAGCTAGATAAAATCAATAAAATAAATGTCATATGTACACATCCTCCACTTGTACCATTTCACATTTTGTTTATTTGTTTACAAATATGAAAGCAAACAAACGCCGCATACTGTCCGCGAGAAATTTATAAGACGTATGCTCCAGACTTTCTCAGTTAGTTGCAGATCGATCAAGATGAAGTTACTTTTAAATGTGTTCAGTGCCTTCGTGTACTTTTGTACCGTGACTCCAGTGCTCATGTATTACATATACGAAGAGAATCCATCCGGGGGATTTGTATCCCTAGATCACGATGTCGCGTACGGAAATGTTGGACTCAGCGCCTTGCAAAGAAAACACTTCGCAGCTCCAAAGAAGTTCCACAAAGTCGACAATAGTGAACACGTTATGGATTCACATTTCCGTGTCACGAAGACCGATCTAAATATCCCTCGTTTGCCTGTCGAGAGTAGACAGCAAGAGAACCAAGAAACGCATACCTACCCCGATGCTCCAGGAAACACGGAAAAAATGAAAAACATGGATGATAAAGCTGATGGGAATGTCAGACAAGATAATAGAAAAAATAACGGAGAAGAGCATAAAGAATTAATAAATTATGACGAAAATAAACAAAAACACATAGCCAACATACAAGGAAACACGAACCAATACAGGAAAAACGAGCACATCAATCCACGCAGTTACAACGCGGTTAAGCCTAAGTTTCATAGAGAATCGCTCGAAAACAAACCGAATTTAGTAGAGCTCAACGTCCGAAAGACTCAAATCACGAATGACCCACAAAAAGTAGTAAGGGGTAATAACCGTCAAATGATAGCCATGCCGGAGCACGGGTCAATAACCAGGTCTGGATATCAGCGAGTGGCGCCTTCATCCATCGTTGACAAGACCTTACATAAGACCACATTCAGTGAACGCAATTCACAAATAATGGCTCGAGTTCTCAACGACATGGCGTACAAGATACCGGACAAACGAATCAAGGGCGAGCATTTAAAAAGAGAAACTAACAACACGCCCATGGAAGAAATGAAGTCTAAACGTAACGGTATATCTGATACAATGAGAAAATATATCGGCAAAGAAAAAAACATGGTGAGGGACCAAAATAAGAGGGTTGAAGTACCTAGAATCGGAGGCCTGCAGGAAAAAATTGATGACACGCCGTACGCGTTGTTTTACCGTATGAACCCTCAGACTTTGGATCAACAGGATGACTTTATGGTTATTAGTAACAATGAGAACTCAGAAAATGATTTCTCCGTTAATGGTACACCTTTGACTGTTGGATACGATAATGATGTTTATGTGAGAAGGCCGAAATCAAACAATAATGTGAAACGCAACAAAAAATTGAAAAATTTCTCCAGCTTCCACATTTAGCAAAACATTATTTAAATATATTTATTACAATGCATTTATCTAAATACGTGTTTTAACATGTTATCAATCTATTTTTAAATCTTAATAAATACTTTAAAACTATTTCTTGATTTATTCATTCATATTCACCAAAGCGGCAAATTAGTCACGCAATCACAACACACTACATTTGATCTTTATGACACAGAAACTTATTTAAATAAACAATTTTGCGAATTTGTTTTTAATGCCATTGTCTTGGTGGACGCGGAGCAATGCACCGTATAAATTAATACAGGGTTTTTCAGTATCATTGACACAGAAGCCCATTGCCCAATCTAGACAGCGCTCTCGAATCGGCCCATTTGTGATGAATGTCAATGATCTATCTAGCGTTATATTTACTATATAAATGCCCGCCGTGACCTTTGCCGTCATTGCTTCAGCTGCCGTCTGCGCGAACATGGCGCGAAGCACCGCCTGCCTTATATTACTCGTGACTTGCGTCTCCTGTATGGAGATGCGGGAGACTGTTGAAAGAATGGTAATGGTCCGCACCACGGGGTCTGACCTTCAACCGGCCGCGACGGGATACATTTACAAAAAAAATAGCAATGGGCCTGCAAGTGTTATTGAGATGGGCGAGAGTGAAGTTATGGAACACTTGTCGAAATTATACGAGGAGCCGCAAGCGTATAAAGCACATGCTGGTGCTGCTTTAGGGCCTGTCAAGCCTAAAGAAGATGAAAACAAAGCCGCGTCCCAAGCTAGCGAGTCCTACGTAAAACCCGTGGTTGAAAAACAAGAAGAAGACGACGGCCATGCTGACGGCATTTCTGATGAAGACTACGGGAAGATGTTCGACTACGCATCGCATTTCGATGACTACAAAAAGGATTTTGCGGACTACCTTCACAGATTAGGTAATTTAAAGGATGAAGGATATAAGGAGCATGGTGGCGGCAAAGATTACGGCTCCAAAGGCCATCACGAATATGGAGACAAAGGATACAAAGGATTCGAAGTGGTACACCATTACGGGAAAGGAGGAGCAGGAGACTACCATACAGAGAAGCACGCCACTTACGGATCATCAGCTAAAGGTGGTGACAAGAAAGACTATGATGAGGCCGATGCACATGGAAAAGGATACTCCGAAGGAAAGGGTTATAAAGGAGAAGATCATGGACACAAACAATCCCACAGCAAAAGGGAAGAGGTCGACGGATACCACAAAGTCTACGACAAGAACGTATACAAAAAGGACCACGACTTTTACGACAAAGATGATAAAAAAGGAGGTTACTATGAACATGAAGATGAGCACGCGCATCACGGGGAAGAAAAGGGAGACCACGAAAAGGGAGGAACTCACAAGTCTGGACACCATGAAGGTGGTCTTGGAAAAGAAGAGTATGGAGCTAAGAAATCAGAATCCGATGGCGGAGAGGAACATTCCGTTAAGAAACATGGATACGCAGGAAACCACAAACATGGAGAGTTCGGAGCTAAGGGCGAGAAGTATGGCGGCAAGGACTACGGCTATGCGAAACACTGATTGGGGCGTGTTAAAGATATTTGTTTTAGTTTTGTTGATTTTTTGGTAATTTATTTTTGTAAATATGTCAATGTGTGTAAGATAAACATAAAATAGGCCATACTAAACCCTATGTGAAGTTTTTATACTCCCTTTTGTAATTATAATATTGATCATTAAAGTACATTTAAAAAAGAGTTAATATGTGAAATGAAGTAATGCATAATTACTCAGAAGTTACTAATATTAAAGACAAGAATGCCCATTTAAAGGAAACATTTTACTCACAATTTGACTAGATAAGTAACAACAATAGCAAAATTGCACTCAATGTTTCGATGATATTCTTACGCCCGAATACTGGAACGCCATTCAAATAATAAGTTGCTCTTAACAGCGCACGGCCCACTTAGCCAGTACATGTAATCGAGATTAACGTAGTTAAGCGCCATTTATATTTAAGTTGCGTTCCAGTATTTGGGCGTTACACTATTTATGCAACGGTAAGTTATGAATGAATACCCGAGATTTCACACAAAATTTATTATACAACGGGAACAAATTGAGCATGAACTTTAAATCTTCACTAAGCTATTCAAAAGCAATATAGTACAACAGAACAACAGGTAGTGAAAAAATATTGTAGTTAAAATAAAAATCACTTCAGTAAAGCCTTGTTTTCTTTTAGAAAAGCTAAAAACATAGGTTTATCAACTATGAAAGTATTAATATCTTGAAAAAATAAATAGGATTAATGAACCTCTTCAAGAAAGATGTATCAAATGCAAAATTTATTTTTATTTTAGCATATTTGGTACAATTAGTAAAATTATGAATTCTAATATTATTAATAATATAAAATATTTTTAATTTTTTTATTAATTAGTATCTCTCAGTTTTCATATCTTTTTTAGTTTTAAAATTGTTTTAATTACTTAATCTAACTGGACTTCGTTTAAAAATCATAGCTCGAAGGACCATTTAACGTTTCTGTTTTAAAACATAATAATATATTGTACTAGGTTTTATAATTACATTATACTAAACGTTAATTTTTTTCATAAAAAAAACATGTCTACAATCTTCGAAAAGCGTCAATGCGTTTATCACTACATAGTATAAAACAAAGTCGCTTTTTCTGTCCCTATTTCTTTAATTAAATCATTAAAACTACGCAACGGATTTTGATGCGGTATTTTTTTAATAGATAGAGTGATTCAATAGAAAGGTTTACATGTATAATAACATCCATTAAATAGTGGAGAAATATTGTTATTTTTGAGGTTTCTAATGTGATGTCGTTAATTATCAATATTTTTCCGCTTACATTGCAAACGCAGGCTGAACCATACGAGAGTTATCAAAATAATATACTACATATTTGTACACATTGAAAAGGTCTACAGAAAACTCCGCGATGGCATATGTCTATCTCTTATGGATATCCCACAATATTTTTTTTTTTTGTCATTTACTTTTTACGACAAATAATGGCTAATTTTCGAAGCGATTTTAACCAATACAGCATTAATCCTTATCCAATTAAATAGCTTAAATAAACTGTTGATTTAATATAGATCTATGTGATCCTTTACAGCACAAGATTTAAATGAATATTTTCGAAGATATTACAGATTTAAAATTGCGGGACGTAGCGCTTGCGGCGGTACTGGCCGGCCGGGGCGGCGGCAGCGTGCCTATATAGGAATGTTTATATAATGTATAATAATAATACGTACATATTATTGTACAAAAATCTATTTGTACCCGGGCGAAGCTGGGCCGGGCCGCTAGTTATCTATAATTTCAATACAAATGTATCAGCTCAAATACTTCCAACTGCAGGGCACGGGCCTCCTCTACAATCGAGTTTACGATAGAGAGTGGTTAGGCCATATAATCAACTACGCCGGCCTAGTGCTGGTTTACATACCATAGAAAATCTTTTTACAAGCTAAATATTCAATCCAAAATATTAAATATTCAAGTAATTTGATTATCATACCTTTATTCGGTTATCCGATGCAATAATAAAATAAAAATTCTGTCAGCCATCAGAGCCTTGTTTTTTTATATTTAATTGAGTTCAAAACGAAAATCCGTAAAAAGTCTTACGTTTAGCAGTATCTGTATCAGCCCATAGCGGTAAGGCCATATAGTCAACCACGCTGGCCTAGTGCGGGTTGGCAGAATTTACATAACATAGAAATTCTTACAAATAGCTATGGTATTCAGTATGCAGGTTTCCACAGGATGACTGAGGCCTCAACTTCTTAAAAAATATAGTTATCTATACTCGTTTTAGGTTAAAAGATAAAAACTTTTTATTGACAAAAATATATAATAGTCCAAAAGAAAAAAGTAAAACATATATTAAACAGTAAACGACGCAAATAAAAAACAAAAAAAATGATAATGAGTTTAATATTAGAAAATTTTATGGTTTAAAAGCTAGGGAGCTTGAGGAAAAGTAATTGATGTAAGCACCCCACGCTGATTAATTTTCCTAACCGCGACGTTGCGGGTTCGATTCTTTGGCTGAACGCTACGGATCACATGACTTGGGGTCCCGTTATTCTGGGATAAAAAAGCAAAACTATAAATGGCACTAGTTGCAACTTTTACAATTGCTTTGGTTAGATATATTATAGGAGTGAGCATTTATTAAGATACATCGTAAAACTAAAAATAATACAAAGATCTTTAAATATATTTTATTTGCGGAAATTATTAACAAAAATACTTGTCATTTTAAGAATGCATAATCTTAAACTATAATGAATATAGGAAATCCGTTGAATAACAATAGAGTGCAAGAATTTACGAAATATACACACACAGTTCCTAATTCCGTCTAAAGAATTCTGTGATATGGAAACAATGAAGATTTTTGACCCGACGACATAAAGTACATTAACACTATCACGTTGTAAATGTTCACAACTAGCGGCCCGGCCCAGCTTCGCCTGGGTGGAGATATTCTTTCACTCCACTCTACACCTGAAGGCAGCCTTTGTAATATTGATTCGTTGGTGGGAGAAGTGGTGGGAGGCGCGTGAGCTGCGCGCGGTACTGGACAGTAATTGGGCATTGCAACATTACCTGATTTTTCTAAAATAATAGAATTTTTCTAAAATAAAAGTAGCCTAAGTTACTCCTTATTATATCAGCTACCTGACGTCCCGTCAAAATCGGTCCAGCCACTTCAGAGATTAGCCGGAACAAACAGACAGACAGACAGGCAAAAAAAAAATCTAAGATCATTTTCGTTATAGGTATCGTATATACAGGGTATATCAAGACTGCTACCAAAAACAAAGCCGGGTGGTAGTTTAAGCGACTTCAGAGACAATGCAACAGAAAAAGTTGCAAAAAAAGCGACAATTTTTTGTTCCTATTGCCATAGGTATTTGGTTGGTAAATGCATTTTTTTTCTAAAATAATAGTGTATACCATTTTATTTATAAATACTCTAAGGTATAAAAGAGTTTTAATTATTATTTTAGCAAAAATTATGGATTTACCACCCAAAAATGACGATATTTAAAAAATCATAACAAATAATTGTCGCGTTTCTTAGCGACATTTTTAGTTGCATTGTGTTTGTAGTCACTGAAACTACCGCCCGGTTTCGTTTTCGGTAGCAGTCTTGAGATACCCAGTATAATGATATCTAGTTGGACATTTTCTTTAATTTTCACTTTACAAACGGACACTTCAATTTTATTTATATGTATAAATAAATATTCATTACCGACTAGGTATCAATTTAGAATATCTACCAACCGGACCACGATAAACGAATTTCCTCGTATTTGCTAGATTTTTCACTACTGCTTTCCTCCTTTAAACAGGTTTGTAAAGAATTTCTACGGTATGTGAAGTCCGCCAACCCGTGGCCAACTAGGCCGGAATGGTAAAAATGGCCTAATCCCTCTATATCGTATTCTCGATTGTAGAGTCCTGTGCCCTGCACTAGTACATAAATGTGCTTATACAGACTGTTATCATATGGAGGTGCTATTAGAAGTGTTGGTTTACCATAAAGCAGAAAAGTTTGATCATATATCTTCGTTCCACATGTTCAGCAATGGACTTAGTGTCGCTGATATGATGATGATGATCTTTCCACCAGCCTATTGTTTAGGGGGAGAGGGGGGGGGGGTGAATAAGCTTCCTATCTACATTCTTCGGACGACAGATAAGGACAATATATGGAGTATCTACACGTCCAAATTGAGGCACGTGGAGACGTCTGCATCGCACAAAAGGTGATACTGCGCTGGGTCTCTAACAGTGATGAAATCTATGTTGAAATGGCGATTAAGATCCCAAGGAAAGAAAGCACCTGTCACAGGGTAGTACAATATTTACAAAAGAAATTATATTAAAATATTCTATAACATAATACGTTAAATAAACAACAAAAAAATGTTTCTATATTTATTTACGTTAGTAAAATTCTTTATGTTAAAACAAACTTAAAGAGAGTACTTTCCTCACAGTTGGTAACGACCTGGTTTTGATGGACCCCTGGCTCTGCGAAGGTCCATGAGCGGTGATGACCGCTTACTACTTATCAGGCGGGCCGCATGATCGACTGCCTGCGGAGGCAATAAAAAAAACGATAACATAATACTAGGTATATTGTTCAAGTTTCAATATCTACTATACTACTCCAGAATAACGCAGTTCAATATTGTAGCACATTTACAAACAGTATTACGATCAAATAATCCAATTAACAAGTTATCGATTACCTACAATAATACAAAACCGCAGAGTCACGTCACGCCATTCAACACAACGAGAGCAATGTGTCGCACAGAGTTCAATGAGATCATTATTTTTTATCGCAACCTCACCGTAGGACCTCTGAGAAAAAAAGCATTTCACGCCTATTTACTTTGCGGTCACCGGGCCAGCATATTGCACAATGGGCAGCTTTTTCATTACCAATATCATTGTCACCTATAACCTCGTTTGATAAGCAATTTGTTACATGGACAGGAAAGGTAGCGAACACACTCACGGTCCTTTTGTCTCAGAAACAAGTATAAATGTTGGGCAACGGGCATAGCAAATTATTACAGCACAGGTTGTAGAACGATACACACCTCAACATGATCAAAACAGCTTTGTGTTTTGTGTTCGCTGCGGCAACTGCGGTACAAGTCGAGTTCGCTCCACCCGCCGCCACTAGCTACATCTACCGCAGCGACAACGGCGCTCCAGCGAGTCTTCTCCATGTGGGAGCATTCAAGCCTCTGCCGTACGCCGCTCCTCTGCCCTTAGCCGATTACGCCCCAGCACCGTTGCCGTACGTAGCAGCGAAACCCATCGTTCTAGCAGACCATGATGATGGCGACGACCAACACTCAGACGAATACATCGGAGGAGGAGATCATGGACATGGATTCGAGAAGGGCGGTGGCAGCGACTTCGGCGAAGAACATCACTCTGCCCACGGTGAGAAAGGAGGTAAAGGATATCACTCCAAAGGCCATGTAGCTAAAGGCGAATCTGGACATTACGGCAAGGAACACAAGGAGGGTTTCTACCACGAAGGTGAGGGTTTGAAGAAGGGCCATCACGACGAGGCTGATGCTCATGGTAAGCACCATGAATCTGGTGAGAGCTACAAGGGTGGAGATCATGGTTACAAGCAACACCACAGCAAGGGCGAAGACATCACCGGATACCACAAGGTGTTCAACAAGGACGAGTTCAAGAAGGACCACGACTTCTACGACGTCGCCGACCACAGCGGACACTTCAAGAAGCATGGCTATGAGAAGGAGCACCACGGGTCGGAGAAGGGGGCTCATGAGAAAGGTGGACACCACGACTCGGCTTCTGACAAGGGGGAGCATGGGAAAACTGGTTCTTATGCTAAGGGTCATGTTGATGAGCTTCATAAAGGTCATTCTGCTGAAGAGGGTGGAGCCAGTCATTACGATCATCATGATGACTTCGGCAAGAAGGGCGGCAGCAGCCACGAGAAGGAGTACGCTTACGACGACGATGACGATTACGAAGATGATGACGATGATGATCATCACAAGGAATAGAATAATGTCCAGTCTTTGTAAATATGTTATATTAATTTAACAGTTTCGTGAATATTTTGTTATGTTTGATATGCGATGACGCTGTAAATATTTTTTATTGCATTGAATAAATATTTTGAATACAAATTTTGCTTGTGGTTTATCCGTGAATCCAATCCAATCCGTCTATCCAAAAATCCTAAGTTATGTCGCAAGAATCGAACTCACCACCTCCGGCATGGTAGATAACTTAACTTATACTTTAACGTTGCGCCAAACAGTCGTAAATTATTATTTGTATAATTTAAACAGTAATTTCGTGCTGTATACAAATATAACGTAAATAATTCGATTATTTTAAGTAGAACAAGGCAATACAATGTTGATATCATTAAAAGACCAATTCTTATTATAACGCTTTGGTCATATTTTGTACGTGATAATACCACTTTCAAGGCTTTGGCTTTTGTTGAATTCTCAGGAGCTTTGTTGAATGAAGGCACATAAGTACTTAACTTGAAGCCTAAAACATATAACTCAAATATTCATGGACAATATTTAAAACAGTTTCCTTCGCCTTACACCTAATAATGTCTTAAGGGGTCGGTGTAACTTCATAGCCAATATGCAAAATGACATGGCTTATAATTTAAGGCACGCTGCTTGCCTCACATCAAAACTTTCAGTAGCCCACTTTAGCATAATGCGGTTAGTAGAATGCCCATACCATAAAGTATAGCAACACTCGGTACTTTCAAATTATTGTGGAGAACATTCAGGTAGTGCTAATTAACAAATAAAACTTAGAAAACTCAGTAGTGTACCTATTCCCTGGATTTGAACTCATGGCCATCGATTTGGCCGTTGGATTCTGATCCAACTCGATTATTTCCAGTTCTGTAACATTCTTTTAAACGTTTTCAGACTTTCTGATGACAGATAAACATTAGCATTTCATTTTAAGTTAGGTACCTTTTATAATAATTATATTAAAATCAAGATAAAAATGATACAATAACTACAACCAAAAACAATTAACATTAATCGATAAATGCGTAAACAACAGACATAAATTCGAGCACGCAAGTTTTACAGTGAATAAACTGTATTCCATTGAAAACATGTGAAACGTATTCCTTAATAGTTTTTCTGTAATAGGTTTATCGATGTATAAGTTTAATTACATACATACAAAAACTCACGCCCTCTCGCAGAAGGGGTAGGCAGAGGTTCTACCAGGAAACCCATGTTTCGCTTTGCATGGTCTGTCCCACGATGTGATAGGGGTCGAGCATATCGCCATATCGGGCGGGCACAAATCCCTGACTCCAGGCTGATGGTGAATAGAAAAATCCAATATAAATTTGCCATTCTAGATATCTACATTTTTGCAACGTAGATATCTATAATCTCCTAGATGATATTACTTCGGTGCTCAATGAGTAACATCAGAACCCATTTTGTTAATTAGATTGATTCAAAATTGATTTTTTTTCCTAATTATTTTCTCAGTTTAAGCCTTCGATTTTGCTGTTGTACGTAAATAAGTTCCAAAAACACTTACCTATTTATAAGAGAAGTACAAATATGACAACATTGATGCAGTTTTTAAATAAATTTATTCTTATTGAAATTATGATTAGAAAGCCAATTTTGAATCCGTATAACCTTGAAAAATTGATTTAACGACTATTTTAAATTTGAATAAACGTGTTGGTGTTAGGATAATCATACTTTATCAACTTGATCCCCTCCTCTCCATTCCTAACCAGAACCACGCGTGCTGGCTTGCGAAGCCATACCTTGACGGTCCACACCATCCCGGCGCGAACCAAACGGTTCTCGAATTCGTTTTTGTGCCGCACCGTCAGGCTGTGGAATTGTTTGCCGTCTCACGTGTTCCCTCCTTCCTACAGTCCTGTGTCCTTCCGCCGTGGTGTGAAGAGGCACCTTAGCAGGCCGGCATAATTGTTTCCATTGGCATGGGACTGCCGTCCGATGCCAATGGATACTCTGCCTGGGCGGCATTGGCACTTACCATCAGGTGCAATGCCGCCACTATGCCAGGCCATTATAAAAAAAAAAAAACTTTCCCTGGGGTTTACTACGCAACACAATATTCGATAGGAACCTATATCGTGCGATTCTTATTATTAAAAACTACTCCTAGTGATTTCGTTTTTACTTTAATCATTAATTATTTATTTTTGGGCGTCATCCCAGCCGGTGCCAGGGTCCGCCTTCCAGCTGAGATTCTTCCATTTCGCTGGGTCTTCGCATCCTCAATAGTAAGGCCATTGCCTCTCAAATTCGGTCTAGCCCTCAGTCTAGGTTCTGGAATCTGAAGTGTCCTGGAATGATATATGACAACATTATTGAACTAAAATGTATTGCAACAACTGAAATATACTTGCGTTTTGTCTTTTTATATTCAACTTTATTTATATGACATTTCATCATTTAATTGGGACCTTGGTACTTCTCTTTATTGAGTGTACAAATTCAATTATGTGAAACGTAGAAATCTAATTAATTTGAAAGTATTTTGAAAGGCTAGTTGTTATTGCAACTGTTTTTTTTCTTTTTATAAAATATTATTATTGGCAATGCTGTTTTTCCTATTGATTGAATGTCCCAATATTTTATAAGAGGTCCGTTCTCGTTAACTAAGTTGTAACCTTCTTATTTCTTGGGTATTTTTATTTTTTGCCATCATGGATTGACTCATAAACAATCTTATAAAGATTACCGGAAGTTACTGGATGCAGGCTGATGTCACACTGACCCTCCATTGAAAATCAGCGCTGCAGTACAGCTGCGTTGTATTGCAGCATATAGCTGAATGGGGAGTCGTTGTTGTCTGGCCATGCGCATATAATGGCATAATATTTTAATCTTCTTATATGTTACATTGTCCTTGTTGTATGTGTTGGCCATGCAATAATAAATGTATTTTCTTTCATTCTATCTTTCTTTTCAGGCTGTTTCCAACAGATAAACGTGGAAATCTTTGAGGGAAGGATAATTTGATCAACAGTAAGCTTCCTCTGGCTTATCCGGCCGAATAACAAAATTCCACTATAAAAAAGGGGCTTCTTTAACATCCAACAGTCACATACATAGTCCTGACCCCACACTAAGATCGAGTCTTGTGTCGTGGGTATCAGGAACAACGAGAGACTTTTCGGTCTCACAAACACCCAGACTCGGAAGTAATATTTGTGGGCCGCACAAACATTTCTCTCGGTACGGGGATCGAACCCGCGGCCTCTCATTTCACAGGCGGCGTCTAACCAACTGCGCCACGGAGGCTGTCAAAATACACACATATTACATATTATGTGACTATAATTAATTAATGAAATCCATTTCCGCTCTAGAAATCGATGTTCAATTCCATTAAAGTTATGCATGAATAACTGTAGGTCATATTTATAATATACAATGTACTAGGCATTATTTCTATTATTGTATTTTCGATGCACTCAATGGTGCAGAGGCGAAGAGTCTAGAAATCTACAAACAAAGGTAAAAAAGACTTCGATAGAGTGTTCACAACTCTTTTGATTTTGTTCTACGTTGGTATTATAGCATAATAATAATTAGATGTAGATATATTTAGTTAGGTGAATAAAATACGGTAATATGTGGTTCCTTACCATTGAAAACATTTTCAACACAAAAAGGCTTCAAGCCATCTCGAAAGAAAATGTTAGTATAAAATACCATCGTGGTACAGAACTAGTACTGTTATTGTAACAATATTATATCATATTCCATAAAAAATGATTATAATACTTAATGAGTAAGCCTTGACCGATCCGAATGGTCGCGTCCATTACGCGCCCGCTCACGTGGAACAAACAATTTGCACTCATCTCCGTGAAAAACTACAATCCTTGCTCGCTAATTCTAATCAAAGGCTATATAAACCTAACAGCGATCATGTATGTCAGTGTCGCAACCCACTTCGCTTGCACAAGAGCGCCAACAAAAAATCAGAACAATATGCTAAAGAAATTGTGTTTCATGCTGTCATTGAGTGTTTATTTGGCCGAGTCAGCGCCGCCGGGCCTTGGCACTTTAGAATTCGATAAACTTGACACTGACCTCTCCGAACTCAAATATGAGGTCGAGGAAGAAGATTTGGATGACTTCTCCAAGATTCTAGACGAGGTAGACTCTATAGGAAAAGCAGCTGATAAGTCTAATAAAGAGGTGAAAGCTCGTGTTGAAGCTTCCGGTTTAAAAAAAAGAATGCTACAAACGAAGGACTTAAGGGCAAATTCGATGCTGGTAACTTGAAGAAGTTCTTTAATATTGCTGCAGTTGACGACAAAGGCGCTTATGACGATGATGACGTGTATGCGCTAGCACAGGCTGGTTTAGGTGAAGCAGTTGGCATAAAAGGTACCGAACAAAGAAAATACAAGAAAGGGTCTAAAACAAGAGGCTTCCACAAAGTGCAGCACAAAGACGAATATGAAAAAGATAAATTGTTTTATGAAGACGATGAAACAAATGGAACTATTAACAAAGTTGGTGCCAAAGCATTGGGTGTGAAACTAGCTGCTGGAGCAGGATTTAATAAAGGTCATTTCCATCATGATCACCAGAAAGGAATTTATGGGAAACAAGGGTATTTGAACAGTGGCTTCTTAGATAAGCAACTTAATGAATATGCTGACTCCCAAGGATTTGATGCCACATTTAAAAGTGATAGTTAATATTATAATGTGTAGTTTGTAATAGTTTTGATTCGTAGTACTCGTCTTATCATTTGTAGTTTAATTTTATAATTAGTCGTAAATAAATAATTCTATTAATGACCTTACAATGCTTTTTTTATACTTATTATTGATTAAAACATATACATATATTTCTGGTAATAAGCCAATCACTTAAAGCCTTAGTTATTTACTCATTAAAAATATAATAATTACAAATTACTTACATACTGAACAAGGATCAATACATATTTCTATATATTTGATATCCACAGCAATGTTTCTATTAAAAATGAAAAAGAACAAACGTATTTATAAATAATTTGAAATGTTACATTACAAAGAGGGCAAGCATGGTAAATAATTTCAAATTATACCGCGGATTTTAACTGTGATTATATCGTCAAGTACTGGGGAGTGGAATCGATCAAACTCGTCAATTAAACCGGTAATTATCGATATTAAAGTAAGTAAATCAAATAGTAAACACAGCTCATCACTGTTGTGAAAAACAAATAATGTCTATGACCTCCAGTTGTCATTTATTGAACTGTCATCGTTATCCTCTATAATCTCTGCGCGACTGCTGAATGAAGTCAAGTGTTTGTGTAAATGATTGTAAAACAAAGAAATTATAGGAAAATAAATGAGGCTCGGTAGAGATTCACTGTTTAACATTACTCATGAGTACGGAAGAGACTCTGTTGAATCTCGATTTCGACAAACCGAACACAATAATCGCGCCGCCCGATGACGGTGTGGTATCGCTGTCGAGTAGTTCAGAAGAGATCTGTTTAGTGCCAGAGGTCGGTTTCGAGGGCAACGTGGATTCGCCAGGAGTGAACCGGGAGTCGCAGCCGCTGCTCGGCGGCCGCGGCGATTACGAACTCTCCTTCAACCACTTCCCTGGTGAGTAAACATAGTGCAACCTTCTGAGTCATGTAATCTCATAATTAGTTGCTAAAGACGACATTACGCCTCAATAAACATATGGTCGTAGACAATTATCGATTGTAAATACACGATAACACTTGTTCGTCTTCTTGCGGGCACGGTAAGGCTTCGTATCTTATTAATTTTTTCCAACTGC
The DNA here is from genome assembly GCA_009982885.2 of Hyles vespertilio. Classification (NCBI taxonomy): domain Eukaryota; kingdom Metazoa; phylum Arthropoda; class Insecta; order Lepidoptera; family Sphingidae; genus Hyles; species Hyles vespertilio. Next base: position 3,407,254 of record CM042810.1, read on the forward strand.
GCGTATATCTAGTTTTGTTTACGTCGCGTGTGAGTTCCACCTTGGCACGGGTAATTGCACATGTACATTTTACTACCGAACTTTATTGCCATATTTTGATTGTAATTTGTAACAACTTCATACTGTTGTTGATTGAATAAGTGTTTGCACAATATGCATGAACCTAGCAGCAGAATGAAAGTTTCAGTGAAGCGTTACAGTTGTGTTGTACATTTTCAGAAGTTGTTTGTGTTAATTTATCATGGTGGCACCGTTTGAGTGCAGTGAGTATATGCACACAATCTACACTACATACTGCAATTTATGTGAAAAGAATAAATCATAAATTTAAGTATAAACATGTTATCTGATAAGCCATATGGTGTATTAACATTAAGCCTTTGTATTGATGATAATTTTGGGGTTTTCATAGAAATCTCTATCTTGTACTAAGGTTTCCAAATAAGTATAGTTTCATCATTTTCTAAAAATATACTCTCTGAAGCCATCAAACATAATATTTTTGTATACAGTATAAATATTAGAAACTGAAAACACTTCTTATCTATTGGTTTATTTTTTGACAACACATCAATTTTCTATGTGAAAATAGTACCTACACTATAATAGTTTTATAATATTACCTTAGTATATTTATGTATTCTCATTCCAGTACCTAATCTAATCCTATACCCATAGGGGTATAGATTAATTATGGAATTATAACACATAAGTGCTGTTTTTATACATGTGGCAAAACCATGAGACTTAGTTTTAAAAATGGCTGCCTAGGTGATGTCAAGACATTTAGTAAATTATCCTATCATAATCAAATTCAATTTGTGCTAACCAGCATAATAATTATACCCAACACAGGTCATGTTGGCTATCATTTACCTGGATAGCATTATACTTACTTCAGGTGCCATGTATTTTGAATGCCATTATAAAAATACATTATTTTTAAAGTCAACTGACAGTTGATCAAAAATAATAAACTATCCTCCCATGACATTAGAGAAATTATTTGGTATAAATTATTTAGTTATACAATATAAGTTGCTTGTTAGAACCAAAAAATAACATATTGTGTACAGCATACACCACATGTAGTGTTAAACATAAATTATTGCTACTAAGAATACATCGAAGCGTAATATTACTCATAGTACAAAGATCAAGAAACGAATATCTTCGTAAATTATAACAAACAATTATTATTTCTATTAAATTGAACTATGATGTATTATGAGTTAATATTAAACAGTTTCTTAGTATTGTTGCAAATTTAAATACTTGAATCAGTGTGTATTATAATAATCATATTATAATTGTTGAAATCACTACTATTTATATTTTATTATTAACTCATACTCGTGTTGGTCTAGTTATAGTCATTTTTATTATGATTTTGTGAAAAATTTTAGAATGACATGAGTTTAATCACTATTAAAAATGATCTAAGCACTAGGCTAATATTCTTTTACCAAATTATCATAATTATTAATTTCATTTTATATTATTCATATCTCCAGTCTCCACTTACATCATTTCATTCAGTTCATCATCATAATCATCATCATGCCATCGGCATCCACTGCTGGTCATATGCTTCTATGGTATGCCACTGGGCTCAATCTACATACATAGCTATTATTCATTAAATCTATTTTTTTTAAATTTTATTACAACTTAGATAATTTGTGACTAACACAAGCATGTCGAGTAAAAAAGATTATCAAATATTTCCAATATAATTTTGTATAAGTATAATATTCTTGTAACATATAGAGTGTACCATTACCATTATTCATGAGATAAAGAAACTAGTTCTATATGTAAATGATAGTATGTTCGACTCAAGGTGAAGCAGTTTTTTTACTACTCAAATAGATTATTATTTTAATCAGGTCAAATATTTGATCAGTCTTGATATTACTTATCCTTAACACTTACTTACTTAATTCTGTGCTCGTTATAGATATGTGAAATATTTATTTAGATCTCAAGAACTAAATTTTGTCTAAAAAAAAGTATGTATACCTATATACACTCCCAGTATAGATATTCAAATTAATTCCCAAACCAATAAGTTATTTATAAAACATAAAGAAATGTGTCATGCAGTAGTAGGTTTGCATGCCAAAAAAATAATTTAATTTAATCTTATTTGTTCATAACATTTTATTCTTAGAGGCAGTTAAATTATCTATTAAAATACACTATATTTAGATTAGTTTACAACAGTGACTGTTCCCCATATATGTAGTCCATATACGTCCCACTGCAGGGCACGGGCCTACTCTACAATCGAGAATACGATTGAGAGTGGTTAGGCCATATAGTCCACCACGCTGGCCTAGTGCGGGTTGGCAGACTTACATACCATAGAAATTCTTATAAATCGCTATGGTATGCAGGTTTCCTCACGATGTTTTCCTTCACCGTTTTAGTGCGTGCTGATTGATTATCAATACACACATGACTCCGAAAAGTCAGAGGTGTGCCCTGGGATTCGAACCCGCGACCACTGTGAACATGTAGGCAGCCGCGTCTAGTCCGTTTACCAACAGGCCACCACGCACTTCGAATTACAAATATACATAGAAGATATTTACATAAACTCACACCTTTTTCTCTTGGTTCTCCTGGTATCAACCAGGCCACTCACATTTCGCCTATGTATGTTCCGTCCCACAATGATAGGGGGCGAGCCTATCGCCATATTGGGTAGGAACCTGACTCTGGGCTGATAATTATAAGAAAATCCAATATGACTGCCAGAGCTGGGATTTAAACCAGAGATTTCTGTGTTGTAAGTTGTAACATTATCCTATAACAACTATGCCACCAAAGCAGTCAATAACATTACTTCTGATGATAATTACGTTGTGTTAATACTATTTTTCAGCTGGTTATAGGTTTCTTTAATTCTTGTTAATATATCATCTTGATATAGAAGTGGACTTTGAATGGTGATGAAAATTACATTTTAAAACTGAAATTGGTTTGATACCATATGTATAAACATTACATTTTCACAATACATACACATACAGTATCTCAATAAATACTAGATTCCTATATTCATATTGGTCTAGTACTCTTACTTAGTTTATTCATTTTGTTTGATGTCAATGACCTATGTTTACAACCACAACACATTTGAATAGTTTAAAATATTTTACTAATGTCACTGTTAGATGATTATTATTGTAAAGTGTGAAATTTACATTATAATATTTTTTTTTAGCCATACAAAAGTTTTATCAATGATTCTACGATGGGATACATTATTCTATATGATTTCTTATAAAAAATAAATATTACTATTTCATAAATTTACAATTTTTTAGCAATGTTAGGTAATATAAGTTTCCAAGTATTTTTATCGAGCTGTTTCCGCAATATCAATTGAATTAAAAGTTTTTGCCATATCAGTGGCGGTAATTAGGGTTGCCAATTATTCTTAATACATAATATATAAATAAACTCACGCCTGTTGTCCCAGAAGGGGTAGACTGAGGTGCACATATCGCATTGTATATTTCGTCCCACAATGTGATAGAGCCTATCGCTATATCGCGGACAAATTTCTGATTCCGGACTGATATTGAATAGAAAAATCCAATATCACTTGACCCGACTCGGGATTCGAACCCAAGACCTCAGCTTTGTAACCGTACCGTAGTACTGTCACGAGCATAAATATGTTACTATGGGTAGATTAGCAAAAATATCTGTCACATACTGTCGTAATCTTCTTTTATATAATGGCCTGGCATAGTGGCGGCATTGCACCTGATGGTAAGTGCCAATGCCGCCCAGGCAGAGTATCCAGTGGCATCGGACGGCAGTCCCATGCCAATGGAAACAATTATGCCGGCCTGCTAAGGTGCCTCTTCACAACACGCCGAAAGGACCCAGGATTGGATTGAGATCACAGCGGATATCCACACCAAGGATACTTAGGTCATTCCGCATTGCGAGGGGAGCACCCTGAAGAATGGGGAGGGGAGAGAACGGGGATTTTTTGCACGTAAACGCACACACCTGGGTTTTCTTGGCATTGAACACAACCATATTCCTAGAACCCCATGTAGAAATGAGATCCAAGGTCCAGTTGAGCTCAATGACAAGATCTTTGCGTCCCTTCACAGTTTCGACTCGGCAACCTGGAGGCCCGCAGTGGTATCGCCCATGAACCGTGCTGTCATCTGCATAGCATTCTCCAATCTCTGCAATCTCCAAAAAAATATCATATCCCAAAAATATTGATTACCCTAGTACTAAACATACAGGCAAAATTCGTTCTAGGTATTTTTTCTGTTATTATCCATAAACCTTGTTAAATTGCTCACATTGAGCTAGACCTTGCATTCACAATCATTGTTTTAAAAAAATAATCACGATATTATCGTTGTTTCCCAAAAAAAACTGCTGATGTTTTTAGAGATTCAGCATGTACAATTCATACGTAAGGTCATGCCTACATCCACGAAGGGGTAGGCAAAAGTAGCACTACCGTCACTTACAATTTACTGAGTTTATTTATGCCTGAAATAAGTGACCCAAATTTTAGTCTCTAACAACTCATACGAGATTTATCAATGGGAAAATTTTCCACAATTGCTTAACCGATTCGGGATTTGAACCCAAGACATCACGGTTCACAGCCCATACTGGCTGCTTCTGGACTCTAGATAAATCTTTAATCTTGATTACAATAAGAATAAAACGGCAGCGCAATTGTGAATGATCTTACAGAAAAACGACGTGAATGCTGTTACTTTTCCTTAAGCCCGAAAGTTTATATGCATCTTTTGAGAATTTACGCATTGGAATCAGATTCCGAGAAAATACCAAAATAGTGGTGTATTGCCAAGAGTACGTAGGCACACATTTCCTAACGTGACTATACATATATGCAGTTCGCATCATGTTCCCTACTCTGAAAATCCGAAACGAAGTTCGTAAAACGTTATTTTAGTTCAATGAATGGGCGAGACGAGCAAGCCGTTCGCCTGATGGTAAGCGATACGACCGCTCATAAACAGTAGCAAAATTCCACTGCGCTCGCCAGTCTGAGACATAAGATGTTAAGTCTCAATATGTCCAGTAGTTACTCTGGCTACAATGTCCTTCAATCCGAAATACAACAGTGCATTTACACTGCTGTTTCACGGGAGAAATAGACATTGCGGTGGTACCTACCCAGATGACCTCTCACATACGAGAGACCTGCCACCAGTAAATCGAATCCTCGGACGATCGAATTTTATGACGATACGAATGTACCTTCATAGACTTATGGTTACGATGTAGTCGGTACATTCGTATCGTCATAAACTGCGTTCGTCCGAAGATTCTAAATTCGTTTAGGATTTTCAGAGTACCGCACCCACCATATTTACGATTCGTAATGAAAGTGTCTCACAATACGGATGGAATAGGGTATTTGACTGTTTTTTGGAAAGTATCTCAAATTGTTCATTTTACCATAATACACTTGCAATTTGATTATTTCTTTGTTAACTGCTATATTTTCAATAAAAATCATGATTAAAGTTTGAATGATAAATAAGACCGCCAAAACGCTATGGACGCCATATATGCGGGTCACGTGATATTATTACGTCACTTGCTTGCAAACAAACATTTTGATTCAATAGCAAGATTAACATTGATCAGGTTACAGCTAAAAATGCCTTATAAATGGTGTTGTTGCGGCATCTCTTCCATTAATTTTATAGTTTAAGTTAATTCTTTACGATAATTACGCTCTAGTATATTATTAATATCAATTAAATATATAAGCATACCTATATTATGATAATTCCTGCAGGCGCTTCGTTATAAGTTTCATTTTTGAAAATTCATTACACTTTGAATCGTTGTCGTTGCTGTTTCATTTGTAAATACTACAGAGCCGCTCCTTCAAAAGATGCGAAAATTATTCCCATCCTTTAATACAGGTGTGTAGTCTCAAAATGCACGAATACATCTACTAAAACACCGGATAAAATGTTCGTGAGCATTCCAAAGAACACCAAGATTCGGGCAAAGTGGTTAAAACTCGCTCTTATAATAATGGAATGATTATATGATAAGTGGAATACAATAATATCTTATATTTTTCATACATTGTTAGCTTAGTATTTTTTTTATTGTATTGAATGGCGAGACGAACGTGCCGTTCGCCTGATGGTAAGCGATACGACCGCTCCTGAACAGTAGCAAAACCAAACCGAAAAGTCAGAGGTGTGCCCTGGGATTCGAACCCGCGACCACCGTGAACATGTTGACAGCCGCGTTTAGTCCGCTTACCAACAGGCCACCACGCACTTAAAATATTTTTATTTTTATTTTTGAATCTAATAAATTATTTTTATTTTATTATAATTAAACAACAAAATTCTTACCAATACCTTGAAATACAAAGCAATGCTTGGCATTCCACTGCGCTCGCCATCCTGAGACATAAGATGTTAAGTCACAATATGTCCAGTAGTTATTCTGGCTACAATATCCTTCAATCCGAAACACAACAGTTCATTTAAAATTCTATTTGGCGGGAGAAATAGACATTGCGGTGGTATATACCTACCCAGGCGGCCTCTCACAGATGTGAGACCTACCACTCGAAAATGCTTTAGCTTATAATATAACTAATAGTGATATTTACATAGGTATGTTTATAAGGTTTGACATTAATAATTTAATTGAACAGCGTAAAAGTAAGGGTTGTTTTAAAAAAATAGTCCGATCACTATCGCGTCTATTTTTACAAAGTTTCTACTGTCAGCTTTTATATTCTAGTTTCCATCGTACAATTATTAGAGATAAAGTTCGCAGTGTGCCCTTAGCGGCGCAATTGGATCAATATTTCAGAAATTACTGCGAAAACAAAGGAAAACGCTCATAAAATGTTCTAAAAACCGACTGACAACAAGAAAGTGACGTCACTCTAAATGCAACCAATGGCGTGCGTTTTTAGTCACGTGGTCAAGCTCAAAATTTTATTTAATTTTAAAATGATTTCTTAAGGCAATCCAACATTGTTTTAAATATTTTATTAGTTAGTATGGTTTAAAAAAATATTTACAGTTAGTCTAGTAACAATGTTTCATATTTTCATCATAGTCAAATACCCTATTGACGCCGCGCCGCGCCGGTTGGTACACGATGCACATGACGTAAATATTGTATCATAATGTATCAAGAATCTTGAATTTATATGAATCGAGATTCCTTCCTCCATTTTGGATTTGTATTATGAAATATTTGTATAAGAACGATATCTAATAGACAGTGCCTATTTTACTATGGAACTTAGTATCTGTGCGAAGATTTTTGTGCCTCGATGAAACCTACTTTTATTGTGTAGGGAAATATATATTTTCAATAAATATAAACATAATTGCGACTCAGGCCCGGAGTTTTGGGAGAAATGAATTTAAAGTCCAAATTGTTTTTTTGTTTTCGGCTCTGTGATCAATATGTAATGATAATTACTTTATTTTATAAAAGTCTGCCGCCCGGGACAAAACAGGAAAACGTTTAGCACAAACCATAAAAAATGCTGTAATGAATTTTAAGCAGTATCACTATCGGGATCAAAGAGATTTTTTACCGATACTATGAATGGGCAATTTTCTTTATTATCGAATTCACACCTCCATCTATTCTAAAAACCGAACCTACGATTCCTCAATTGGTGTGAGTGCTCAATGGCGGTCATAACCACTTCAAACAAACCCTTTAAATTGAACATGCATAATAATTATTTATTATTATTTTATTCTTTACTGCACACACAAAAAAAAAAACAAAAGGCATACAATATTTTTCAATAAAATTAAGGAATACAGTTGGCGGTCTTATCGCCCTAGGCGATTTCTTACAGACAACCTTTGGATGGATATAAGAAAAGGATAAGAATAGAGGGCAGTATAGAATTTAAAGAAAACATGCTCTTATAAGGGAATAGATAAACAAATTATTTATAATCAATATATACACAATATATGATACATAATTATATAATACACTTAATATAGATATATATGATTATTTAATAGTATCGTATAATAGTATCGAATGGCGGTAATAGTCTGTCCCTAATCGATTCTATTTGAACGACTGCACTTAAAATGTGTAGTGCATAAACCGAACAATAATTTAAAATAATCGTTTAGCTGTTAAAAAAAATTACTAGCTTTATTGATTTTAAAGCTGTGTTAGATTTTAAATCGGATTAATGATTATATTTCGTGTTGAGTGTATCCTTGCCCTTGTAGATAGACGTAACCTATCGCAACGTTATAATACATTATCATTGAGCATTGACCAATGGCATTGGCTCCAACGGAGTCCAACCAATATTTATAACATTTTCTATGGTATGTAAGTCCGCCAACCCGCACTAGGCCAGCGTGGTGGACTATATGGCCTAACCACTCTCAATCGTACTGTCGATTGTAGAGGTGGCCCGTGCCCTGCAGTGGGACGTATATGGGCTGATACAGCTTGCAATATGATACGATACGATATGATACGATATGGAGAGTATGTATTGGATACCGCTACTGTTTTTATACAGGGATTTCATTTAAGAATATGCCTGAATTTCACAAAATGTCAGAATCCTCTATCTTAGGTCATCACTTTAGAAGTTTAGAATAAGTTCGAAGTGGATTTTTTCTTATAATGTGGACGTCGAATATTCAAAATTCGTGTTGGAGTATAGAGTGATCCCCAGAATGCGACCGAAAACGAAGCTGAATGGCAAACCGAAGATTCATTATTTCTTTGCGGAAATTTTAGTTGCAAAATGTCTATAGTCACTTCGTTTCCGGTTGCAGTCGGAATATAACCTGTATAGTAATAAGGTATGTTATTATAAATCAGGCTTTGTATTAATAATCAGCATTAAAAAGTCCACTGCTCAAAATGGGTCTTCCCTATGGATTTGCATAACAACCTATCCGTCGAATTCCTGAAATCTTTATAAGGTCGTCTTTCAACCTTGTGTATAGTGATCATATAATTAGTCTGATATGAATTAGATACATGGTAATGTTTATTACAAAGAAAGCTGCGTAATTGTCAGTCGTCTTTGTTGTTTTTTATATAAATAAATAAAACAAGGGAATGAAGTATTCATCTATTTTAAAAAAGTGTACAAAAGTAGACAACATAACAGGAAAAAAAGATGTCCAAGTGGCGGTCTTATTGCTCAAAGATATTTCTGCCAGACAACCGTGGTGTGGATAAACGAGAAAGATCTTCGTAATATTTTATGTTTGAATAAGCGGAGAAAACCTGTGTTGGTGCTAGGATAATCTGTCTAGGAAAGTTACTGATTAACACGATAATCGATATATCTTGTATTCTCATTGAAATTTACTCCGTGATTTCTTTTTTTACTATAATGACAATGAATATTCTCTATGCGGTACTTGTCAACTCTGTTGAATCGATCAACAATTCAACATATTCTTCGAAAGTGTTTCAACGCTATGAGTGAAAACGAGCGCACTAGAACTAGGTTTTTACATGCGGAATCGCATGATTTATCGAATATAGACGTTTGCAGTGATCCCCTGATAGTGTTCACCGTACAAACAAAATAAAACCGTTATTGTGACACATTTCTCTCGTAATAACCTGTTGGATATTCCATCTGGACTTTACTATTTTTAGCATCAGATCTTTTAGTTCTTTGTAGTTAGTAGATCATATGTGAGTAGCCGCCAGAGTAGGTACCACCGTAATGTCTATTTCTCCCGTCAAACAGCAGTGTAAATTCACTGTACATATTGACACTTTACATCTTATGTCTCAGGATGGCGAATGCAGTGGAACTCCAAGCATTGTGTTATAATTCATGATGTTTGGTTTCGCTACAGTCCATGAGCGGTCGTATCGATTGCCATCAGGCGATGCTCGTGTCGCCACTCATTGCAAAAAAAAACACATGCATTGTGAACTATCATATTCATTTTAATAGCCAGATTGAACATATTTTATTCATGGAGTTTTATATACTAAAAATGGAAAATATCCCGAAATGATAAACTATAGGTAATCTGTCGAATAAGTTAAATATTTCCACGATATGCAAAGTTGTATAGGTATATGATAAAAGCCCGACGTAGGTAAGTGCCTGATAACGGACAACGGAAAATCTGATCGCGATATGCTTTAACACAAAAATATTGTTTATGTATTTTTAGTTTGTTAATATATTACTTGGTTAAAACTATGTTATAACTTTATTTTTATAAGTCCTTTTGATGCGTTACTTAATAATTTGCTATGTAATTCTATTTTTATTGAAAGACATAAATTGTAGACGTCATTAGGAGTGAATGACATAATATATCTTGGGAATTCTAGATCATTTTTAATGTTATTTTGACCTATTTCATAATATAAATTATTCCTATGTAGTGATAGAACCCGCACACTCCAGAACAGAAACCCAACTTCTTACTGGCGGCGTTAATTGACCATAAAAAAAAAAACTTGAAATTACCTGTCCTACTTTTAAAACGATTTCCCATTTAATATCAATAGGAAAACGGAATATAATTTTGTTGTCAATTGATAGATGAATGTGCGTAAGTGATGCGACGTGACCGTCAACGAATGGACAATCTGTGATCATTAGGTACTACAGAATATAGAGTACAGACGTCACAAGGCGTGCTATGAATATTTTTATTACTTATCCAGGGTTGTAGTCGGCGATTACTCGGGAGCCTGACCTCCTAATTGAAATGTGTGAAGAGTTATATACGGCCTGTTGAAGTAGTAAGAGTTGGGATTACCTATTTGTAAAAATCGAAATCTGTAGAATTTCGTTGCAATGTTCTTTTACAATAATATTTCACGTAGTTACTATTATTTCATAATTTACATGATATTTCTTAATAAAAAAACAATCGTGTTTATCTCATTTCATCTCATTCCAGTCTCAAATACAGTACTAGTAAATTGTTAGTTGCAAACGTCCAGGGTTGCACCTATAAAATAAGTATTTTATATTAAAGTTCTGCCTGGCTAAATGCGGGAAAAATACGGAGAGAGTATCCCATCATTGTCCCCCAAGTTATTCAACTTAGTTCGCTCCTGTAGTTGTTGCGTTATACAGTGAAATACGATAGCCCTTCGGTGCTCAATATTGGTTTCATGTGAAAGGTAATTTTGTGGGAATGTATTGAGTATTGTGACAATATATCAAATATGTATCGTTTATTAAACATACGAATTATAGGGTGGTCGCTGAATGTCAATATGGACGCCTTTGGCGGAGGCATATGTTTAGTAATAGATTTATTTTAAATAAGGATGATAATTATGGTAATAAAATAGTATCAGCTGATTTTCTAAACATTATTTTAACGATGGAATACACTGTTATTCCTCTACTGTCTACTCTCTAGAGAAGTAACCAGAAGTAAATACGTTGATATAATAAATCAGTTGCATCTCTGCCAATCCCTTCGGAGTAGAGTTATCTGGCATATGCTTAGGTTTCATTCCGTTCCGAGTCGTAAATACATTATATAAAATGTGGCAAAAAAGTGACCATTAAACGACTTTTGGTATTGTGTCTGTAGTCACTAAAACTACCACCCGGCTTCGTTTCCGGTCTACGTCGGCCTCTATGTGACGACGAAAAGTTCCTAGGTTTGAGCTATACATATACAATTTACTCTGCGGTTTGAGTCGAGACTGTTCGCTAGTCATGTCTACTTGTTAACTGAAAGATATGTTTATAATTAGGTTGAATATGTAATTTCTTATTGAATAGAAATGTCATCTACTGAAAACCATAACACACTTAGTACGAATCGCCAATACTTTATTTTATGAAAAATATTAAATTAACAATCACCCAATACAAGTACAATACAACTCTCTAGTTGTATTGTACTTGTATTGGGTGATTGTTAATTTAATATTTTTGATGCGTCTTAACAAATCCAACACGATCAAATATTGATATTTACAGCGCATAATTCGCAACACGCGTTTACTTCACCATAACCAACTCAAAACCTGCTCTCAACCATTGACGTCCTAACGCATAGAAGATTACGGATACCCAGACACGTAATAGGGCGAGTGACGTGGGCACGCACGCCCACTCTACAAGTGGGTGACAACTGGCAATATTGATTCAGACGTTGCCTATTTGTACGTCATATCTCCAGAGAACGGTTTGTTTGGAAAGCTGTATTGATATTCGATGTTCGATGTTTGTTGATGAAAATCGTGTTCGTTTATTTCTTCAGTTTCATATATTTTATTGGTAGAAGATTTACTGCTCTTGATAGGCAACGATATACGGAAGTTGAAGCTTGATCCTTAGTAGGTTGGTAGTATTTATACACTATTCGAACATAACTCTTCCCCTCTTCAAATTATATTATATTCTTTCCTTTCGTGTACTTAAATACATCGTTTGTAAAAACATCAATTGAGACAAAAATGTGAATTTGTCTCACAAAAATGCAAAATATATCCATGAAAAAAGCAAAATGCTTCTCTCTATTATATACGTTTATATATATTTTGCCTTTTTCATATACAAATACATGCGTACTATGCTAGATATTTTGATTTTACTATGTCAAATCAACTTATAACCTTATATTTAAACTTAAGTAGAGAGTCGAAGTCAGTAAAACGAATGAAAAAGCTGTGTAAATATTTTCAATTTAATACCAATCCACCCACCAATGACGTCGCTTTCGAGTAGTGATGACCATTTTTGGATTTTGTCCCCATTTGCATCGGTGGAGTCCGTCCACGCCCATATAAGCGGTGTTCATTGTCGTGCTTATAAATATTAATGCGAGATATATCGCGTCGATTAATTAAAAATTCTAGGGTTATGAAATTATTTATCACGTTTACGTAGCTTCTGATGATGTAATTCAATATTTTACGCCCTAGATTATTTAAATTGAAGCGCCATAAAGAAATGTAAACAACAATGTTGTTAACTACATGAAATGCGACAAAACAATCAAATATATGAATTCCAATTTGGTTTGCGCGTCCCATTAATTTTTGAAAGTACTTATTTAAGTAAATCCTCATTAAATGTTTTGGAGTATCCAGACCAATTCAATAATAATAATAAGTAACTTGCTATTCCGCCGAAGAACTTACTTGTCTCATCATTCTAATATTAAATCTGGCTAGAATAATCTACAACTTGCATAATATGTGTGTGTACTACTACTTGCATATTATGTGTATGACATGTGCATATGACTAAGCTAATGATGTGTGTTATGTTGCCAGATGACCCTCAATTCAGCGAGCTGGTATGGCAGGCGGAGGTGGCCATCGACAACGGAATATTCCCCGAGAGGATATACCAGGGATCCAGCGGATCATACTTCGTCAAGAACCCTGAGGGAGTGAGTATTATTTTCAATTAATTGCCGAATAAACACCCCTCCTTCGCAAACACTTTACTGGTGGTACGTCTCTCATATGTGAGAGGCCATCTGGGTAGGTACCACCGCAATGTCTATTTCTCCCGTGAAACAACAATGCGTAAATGCACTGTTGTGTTTCGGATTGAACTTGTAGTTACTCTACAATTGACATTGTAGCCAGAGTAACTACTGGACATATTGAGACTTAACATCTTATGTCTCAGGATGACGAGCGTAGTGGAATATTGCTACTGTTTATGATCGGTCGCATCGCTTACCATCAGGCGAACGGCTTGCTCGTCGTCATTCATGGCAATAAAAAAAATCACAATACTTCTTATTAGACATTATAACAAGTTTTATCGTGGGTTACCAAATTACGACAGACTTTGCTTGAACAGAAAAACCGCCAAACAGTAGTGCAAATGCACTGTTGTGTTCCGGTCTGAAGGACATTGTAGCCAGAGAAACCACTGGGCATATTGAGATTTAACATTTTATAACTCAGGAAGGCGAACTCATTGGAATGCCAAGCATCGATTCTTCATGGCGTTATTTGGTTTTGCTACTGACTTGGAGCGGTCGTATCGCTTACCATCAGGTGATTGGCATGCTCGTCTCGCCATTCATAGCAATAAAAAATAATAATAGAAATCCACACCTGAAACAGATATTTGTGGGCCAAACATTTGTCTGGATGTGGGAATCATACCGAAGCTATCAAAGAGACTTAAAATAAGGCACAGCTCGAAAATCTTTGGGGTGACTCTTCGTTATTACATTATAAATAGTAAATATTAAATACACTCCACAGTCACATACATAGTCCTGACCCCACACTAAGGCCGAGTCTTGTGTTGTGGGCATTAGGAATTACGAGAGATTTTTCGGTCTCACAAACACCCAGACCAGAAATAATTGTCTGTGGTTCACACAAATATTTGTTTCGGTGCTGGGATCGAATCCGCGGCCTCTCGTTTCACAGCCGGCGTCTAACCTACTGCGCCAAGGAATCTGTTAAATAATGAAAATCAATAAAATAGCTCTCAATGACACTATAAACTTTGAGGATATTATTCAATCAGGAAAATAAGTACTCTCCATTGCGAACGTTTAATGCTCAAGAGGTAAAGTAGTAAAGAAAATGGGTGTTTTTTCCTGAAACTAATTAATCCATTCTACATCATGGAGAATGCCCATTTTACTATAAAACCTAATATCGGTGCAAAGTATTTTGTGCCTCGACGAAACCTACTTTTTTGTGAAGGAAAATATATATATTTTCAATAAATATAAATATAATTGCGACCCAGGCCCGGCGTTCTTGAAGAAATTAATTTGAAGTCCAATAAAAATATATTTTTTGCCTACGGCTCTGTGAACAATATTCAAAAAGTGATGATAATTACTTTATTTTATAAAAAAATCCTTCGCGCGGTATAAAACAGGAAAACCATTAAAGACAAATAAAAAAAATGCTATAATGAATTTTAAGCAGTATCAGTAGCGGGATCAACCATATTTTTTTACCGGTGTTATGATAAGGGCATTCATTAAGTTTAATTGCCATGAAATTAAAAAGTGACAATATTGTAAAAGCCTTGAACGATGAATATTTCCTTGTATGAAAAACTAACATGTCATTATCAAAATCAATATAACAGGATATAAGTATGAACTTATGAAGATTTGGTTTCAATATCGCTTTCTTCCTAACCGCAATAATGTAACAGAAGTTCCGGTAGCACATGACGTAATATGTGCTACTGTCGTTCACCATCTTGAACACGATGTTAATGTACAGCGAATAAGATATTGACAGACCCCTGGCGCAGTTAGTTGAGATACGGCTGTAAAATGAAAGAGCGTGGGTTCTATCCCCACACTAACAAAATGTGCGGCCTACAAACACTTGATTCTAGGTCTAGGTGTCGTCAGACCGAAATATTTCTCGTCGTTTCTGGTTCCCTAGACACGATTCTCACGATTCTAGTTACTAGAATCTAGTACATTGAAAGTAGTAGTAGTACTACACACTAATAGTGTGGGGATCAGAGCGGGTATATAGTTTATGTTTGCAATTATTAATTGAAACCATAGATGAATTTATTGCTTTTTGAACGACAACCAATGCTGCCCACTCATGAAAACCTCCAATATTGGCTTGTATAACGCTATGGGCCAAGGTCTCACGCGAAGCCCGCAGTGTTTAGCCTCTATTGGAAAATATTCGAAATAACCCACATCGAAAACTAATGGCGATTGCATTCCGAACGTTCTAGAAAATTGTTACATTACCGACATACGATCGATTTAATGGCGCTGCGGTAATCGTGCAAGTTTCTTCAAGATATGGCACACTAGACTTTTTCATGAAGTGGTCAGACGGTTACATTATGTTCCATTCATCAATCATTTACATTTTCACCAAGTCAAAAACAAATCTTACAAAAAATATCTAAAAAGTTTCCACGCGAACTTTGCAGTCTTCTTTTGTCTAACAGAGGCTTAGTAATAAAAATAGGCCCATTATTTAATCCAAAATATAATATCAAAATAGTTAACCTGCGTAGGATTTCGAATTTATGCAGCAGTTACACAATAAAAAACTTAAAAACATACACATTTTCCAAATTATATTATTAGTTTACTTTAATAAAACTTTATACAATAACATTATTGCTCACATGTTCGGCAACTCCGTAACAATCTTATCTCTACAGCTAATCGCCCACTAGGCGCGTATGGATATAGTAAAGTACTTTATCTGCCTGGACCCAGTGGACCGTTAACTTTAGAATGGATTTGTCATTGCGGTTTTGTAAACATAAGAGCGTACATAGTAATGCGATAGCGGGGTTAAGAGAATTTTGAGCGTGATTCTCTTATTTGGTGCTTTCGATACATTTATTGCTTTCAACATACTGTTAATAATCTTTGTTGTTTAATTGCTAGCTGTGAAATAGACGCCGTACATATGATCCCATGGATTGAAAAAAAAATGTCTTTGTTTCGAGGCTGAGTTAAGCAGTCCAAACTACGTTTTCCTAATTTCTGATATTCACTATACAAAACTTGTTGCTGTTGAGTCAACGAATTAAACTAAAGTCTCTCTTTTGTACCTTTGTCCTGCTATTGAGGAAAATGACAATTTAATACTAGATTAATATAAAATGAAAGCAATGTAAAGCATTTCTAAGTATTCAAATAAAAAATAAAACAAATTTTATTTGGATACCAAGAACACGTAAATATAAGAACTCTGACATGGATCTTCTAACAGTGACCTTATGTTAATTCCTTTATTTTTTTAATATACCCAACACTAACACACTCTAATCCTAACTCGGAATTTACTAGAGACCTTTCGATCTCATAACACCTAGATATGAACAAATGAGTAGATCATATTTGTCTAACAGCTGACTTTTTAAGCCACTGCGGTTTTGCCAATTACTTGCGGCCTTATTCATAGATAATTTATAAACCTATTTTATTTATTAAATGTTTTGTCCAATTTAAACTCAATTTGAGCGAAGAAGACAAAATATTTGATAACTAAAAAGGGTTTTTAAAGGTTTAACTGTTTATGAATAAAGCAATTAGACTAAAAAAATTTACTTTTATTTAAATAAAAATTGAATTAAATTAAAAATTTTATTAAAATAAAGAGTTAATACTACTTAAAAATAATGTAATGCAAAAATAGAAGACGCTTATTACTAATTTACAAACCCCTCACTAAAAAACCAAACTTCTCCCATCCACAGAAAATAATCGGCGTATTCAAACCGAAAGACGAGGAGCCGTACGGCCGTCTGAACCCGAAGTGGACAAAATGGATGCACAAGTTGTGTTGCCCGTGCTGTTTCGGCCGCTCGTGTCTCATACCCAACCAGGGGTACCTGTCGGAGGCGGGCGCCAGCCTCGTCGACTCCAAGATCGGACTCAAGATTGTGCCGAAGACTAGGGTGAGTGCTGATGGTTTTTGTAGATTTGGTGACTTAGGCCAAGTTGTAAACTTGAAAAATTGGTTTTGAAAAGAGTTCTCTAGCGAAAACAGCCTTGTGAACTGGGTGGTAGTGGAAAAAAAAGTGACTGAATCTAAATAGTGTATGACATTTTATGGATTCAATAAAATATTTTCATTTCATTTCAATTTCATATCATTTCATTTTCATTTCATTTACCCTGCTTAAGGACTCTGATGTTTGATAACAATGATAAAGTCAAGAAATAGATGAGTGATCTTTAAGTGGTGGTATGTAGTCAAATATATTCAATTGCTGGTCGCTTAAGAAAAGTTTGATGATTGTTGGACTATGAGGAATGTAATTATTATTCCGAATCCAAGTTATTTAACTGATAAAATAAACCTGTAGAAATAAATAAACAGTTGACAAAAATTAATCAGTGAAATTGTTATCATTTATTACGAAGTCAGAATAGATAAATTCACAGACATAACAAACATTTTAATGACGTAATTAGTACTTTTATTTTAATTGATATTCAAGTGTCACAAAAGTAAATGAATAAAAGAGCAAAAGTGTGGAAATATGAATACATCACTTAAAAAATATACTTAAATAATATACGTTTCACCTTGTATTTTCCGGTTTCGGTCACAAATTCATGACTCCGAGCTGATCGATAGAAAAATCCAATATCACTGCCCGACCCGGGATTTGAACCCGAGACCAGTTTTGCAATCATACCGTAGTACAACAACCCCACCGAAGCGGTCTTGATAAAACATTAGTTCTAAATTGAAATAAAACTATTATTTACGGATTTTATCGCGAATTTAGTTTAATTTTTTACATTTTTGACTTCCCGACATTTCGATTACTTTACAGCGTTCGTGGTCACGGGGCGGATTAGTTCTAAATTGTCTATTATGATTTGCTTGCGAAACTTGTGTAAACGGAAACGGAGGTCGCGTCACTACAATGATCCATCGTCTCGAAGTACAAAGAATGACCTGACTCGATTAAACCATTAACAGACGCGCACAAGATTATATAGGGTGTATAATAATAATAATAACTATTTATTATTACACCATGTAACAAACAATAAAAAAAAGACACGGATCATGGAAACACATAAAATTGGTGATACAAAAGCGATCTCTTCCAGACAACCGGTATTTATATCAGGACTCCTACCGAAAACGAAGCCGGGTGGTAGTTTTAGTGACTTCAGACACAATGCAACTAAAACTTTTGTAAGAAAAACCGCGATATTTTTTTGTTTTTTTTTTCTATCGTCGTATTTGAGTGGTAAATACGTAGTTTTTCCTAATATAAGAATCAACAGCCTGTTATTTTTAATGACACTGTGGTATGCAAGGGCATAAATTATTATTTTAGCAAAAACTACAGATTTACCAACCAAACACGATGATATTTAAAACATCACCAAAAAATCTTATTTTGAAAAGAAAAAAACTTGTATTGTGTCTGCAGTGTCTAAAATGATAGGCCCTGTATAAAGAATCCATTGATATAGCGTAATACAATTATCTGATAGCTGGTACTCCGTACTTGGTCAATCGCGTATCTTGACCTCGCGTGTTTTGTTAATCTGTATGTAAAGAGTTCGCCAGTCGTTATTTATGTACTCAAGTGTATGATTTGTTTCAAATATTGCCCTTTATCATCTACACAATAGAAAACTTAATTTGTGTCATAATTATAACAAATTTTGGAAAACCCTGACTTGGAAACTGAACCCAGAATATCGTATAACTTAATGGTACATTCTATGGTATTTGGTCCAATTCCCTTAAAATCTGCCCAAGTTTTATTCCAATCTGAAATCCATGCAATAAGCTAAGATAATTTAGTAACGAAATTGGGAATATATTATTATTGTAAATTAAGCATACTGTATCCGCCCATATACTTCCCAATGCAGGGCACGGGCCTCCTCTACAATCGAAAGTACGATTGAGAGTGGTTAGGCTATATAGTTCACCACGCTGGCCTAGTGCGGGTTAATTAATAAACTACGCATATAACTTATAAATAACGTACTCACATAAATATAATTGTAAACATTTTACTGCTGTTTTATCAGTACATATTACTCATTGGCTAAAGATGCTACAATGTTGTGAGGTAACAGAAATACGCACTGGGTTGTTTGAGGTCCATAAAATTACCTGCGATTTACCTACTATAATAATATAAAGAAAACTTATTGGGCCCTTGCCCTTGTAAAGATATTTAAAATATTATTCAAGAGTATTAATAACCCTTAACATTTTGTACTAAGATTCATGGGTTTAAGTTAAATCGTCAACCTTTTGTTTTTCTTGGTTACCCTATAGTCTTATTTTATTTGTTCTGACACCATTATTTGGCGATATAATTAATATTTACTCTGATAAACACAAATGAAATACAAAGATTTATTTTTCTAAAGATGTTAACAGAGGTCGCATTGATCATTCTCGACCTCGTCACGGCGCGGCGCCGATTTGATAACAATACGTTTTATCAAATGTTTAGACATTAATATTTAATGCATTGTTTCTTAAACATTAATTATTTGATTTTACCATTTTTATTTTGACTGCCTCCGTGGCGTAGTTTTATTCCGGTACGGTTACAAAGCTGAGGTCTCGGGTTGCAATCCCGGGTCGGGCAAAGTGATATAGGATTTTTCTATTCATTATTAGCCCGGAGGCAGGAATTTGTGTCCAATATGGCGATATTCTCGCTTCCTTTCACATACAGGGTGAAATGTGGGTGTCCTGGCACTTCTGCCTATCCCTTCTGAGCAAAAAGGCGTGAGCTTATGTATTTTTTTGTGTAATTTTTATATAGGAATGTAAAAAGAAAGACCTATTTCCAGAATAAATACTCAACTATGAGATCATAAATAAGTGCTGTAAATTATGAGGAGGAATCTCTCAAAAAAACATTTAGCAATTGGCTACAGTAGAATTTTACTATTAAGGCTGCTGGTAGTGTTTCATTATTTACTTTATTTGTATTGTTCTATTATTAATCAAAATGTGACATAATGGTTGTAAGGTTTATAGGTAATGTTAGAATAAATAGCAATAGCAGTCATAAATAGCAAGTGAAATCGATAATAATATTTGACAAGTTATTTAAATATTTTAAGTTTTGCCATTTGCGATTGTGTTTTACTAAGCCGATCGGCTAATATTTTTATGCCATCTATGAAGAAATGAGATGTTTTTTACGAACCCATTAAAAAAGAAACTGAACAAACAATTTTGCGTGTGTAATTTAAGATGTGAAAAATGGTTATAATATTATATGGTCAGTTTCTTTGCTTACAAATTTTGTGAGGGGCAATTAGCGATAGCAGAATTATAGCGCATGCTAAGGCATCAAAATAGCAAGGTGGTTATATTGAAATAGCAATAATTCCCATTACCATTAACAGGGGTAATATGAAGAGGATCTGTATATTGATATAAGTGATATTTATGTTGCAGGTAGTAAAGCTGGTATCGGAGACGTTCAACTACCTTCGGATAGACCGGGAACGTTCGCGACTGAAGCGTGCTATCACCGAGCAGTTCCCCAACCTGCGGTTCAATAGGATGGGCCTGCCGCCTAAGGTGAGTCATCCTGACAGGGGCGCCTGATTTTAGACCTTCGTATCATATGAAGCCGGTTCAGTAACCATATCTCACACCTTCGTATCATATGAAGCTGGTTCAGTAACCATATCTCACACCTTCATATCATATGAAGTTAGCTCAGTAACCATACTGCATCTGAATTCAGCTTCTCGACTTTTAATAACATCGCTCAGTGACTTTAGTACACCAGGGGGTTACTCTATACTCTTAACACGATGACGAATGTTCGAACATCGTACCTGAAACTTTATACGCGTAATACTTTACAAAGCGTTCCGATCTTTTATTGTACGTCGTAACCATAGAGTAAGTTAGGAGTTAAAAATATGTTTCATAGAGAATAGTATTGATTTTTAGAAGTGGAACACTTTAACTTGTATAGGGAAATTGAAAGTCCGAGGATTCTAACTTCGTGTCGGTGTATAGAGTAACACGGGCTTATGATTGAGAGTAGATAGGCCATGTAGTCCTCCACACTTACCTTGTACGGATTGGCGGACTTAACATACTTTAGAAATTCATACAAATTGCTATGGTATGCAGGTCACGATGTTTTCTTTCACCGTTTTAATCCGTGGTGATTGGCTATCAATACACACATAACGTCGAAAAGTCAGAAGTGTGCCCTGGGATTCAAACCCGCGACAGCAAACATATTGAACATCTTTGCAAAATCTAGTTGCATTGTGTCTGAAGTCACTTAAACCACCACCCCAGTACCCCAGTAGAATATACATATCGCACCTATAGAATCAGAGTGACCTAATACAAAAAAAATAGATTTTGGATTTCAATCATATTTTGGCTGAAAATAACCTATTGACCCGTAATTAAAGAATGACCCATGACGCATGAAAGGCAGAAAGATGTATAAATCGGTCTTCTAGATGTGTCTTCCATATGTACAAAATTTCTTATGTTTCAAATGTTTAATGAACATTTCCCCAACAATTAGGATTTTTAGTTTTTTTTTTTTCTCCTGTGTTCTATGTTGTGGGGTTTGTCTCGCTGCAGAGTGTTGTGAATGAGCATGTGGAGCATGTTAATCTCAACCAGCAAAGGGGTAGGGTCTCGGTATTTGATACGACGAGATTTTTTAGTGAGGTCACTCAAATTGTAAACGTGCGATATTTGGCCATGCATGTGTTGTTTGCAGATGGGTTCGTTCCAGTTGTTTGTGGAGGGCTACAAGGACGCGGACTACTGGCTGCGGCGCTTCGAGCAGGACCCGCCGCCGGCGCATGTCATGAGGAAGTCAGTCATACTAACTAAATATAAACCATCCTTGAAAATATTTATGAAATAATGTAATTGTGATTACCTTATTTATGTATAAGGAATTGTAGAGGAATTTTATGATTTAAAATTATTATGTGTAAATGAGAAAAAAATTATTAAAAAGCTCAATTTTAATATTCAAAAGAAAGAAAAAGAAGTAATTATCTAGTGGGTTTAACTCTAGATTAGACTGTGGTTAAAAACGGTGATAAATAAAATAAAAAATACATCCAGCAGCCATCAGGAACGAGAGACTTTTCGGTCTCACAAACACCCAGACTCGAAACAAATACCTGTGGATCTCATAAATATTTGTCTCAAATATGATGATTTGGTGATGTCAAAAAATATTATTTGTACTGTACAAAAGTAACTCTTATTGTAAAGGCCGTAAGTTACAAAGCGGTTATGTAGTATACAATTATACTCCACAAAAGTAACTCTTATTTCCAATCTCATAAGGTACAAATCGGTAACGTAACACACGATATATCCAGGTTCCAGCTTCAATTCGAGCGTCTGGTGGTGCTTGACTACATGATCCGCAACACGGACCGCGGCAACGACAACTGGCTCATCAAGTACGACGCGCCTCACAACCACATGAACCGCGGCGATATCGACCTGCGAGACCCCTCTGTATGTACACATAATTATAAAAACAATTGGGAAAATATAGGTTGTGACATCCCCCTGCCCCCTAAGTACGTATTGTGTACGTACACGTAATTCATTATAAAAAAAATCGCTTGAGAGCCCCAACCTAACCCGTACATACACAATTCATGCCAAAAAATTGGAAAAAAATAGCTTGTGATACTATAAATTTCTTTAAATTCCTTTGATGACCGAAATAATATTAAGCTATTATCCTTTTAAAAAGAGTTTGAGTGGAATAAAATAGCCTTAAATTATTATTTTTTACTTTTCCAAGTAATTCGTGCATTTTGGACACCCTGTTAAATATCAGCCAATAGGAGGGCAGCAAAAGGTGGCCCGGCACCACCGTGCTTAATTTTTTTTAAATACAGTAAGTTTAGGTTATTGTGTACAGGAGTGGGAAAGCTGGGACGTTCGCATCGCGGCCATAGACAACGGGCTGGCGTTTCCGTTCAAGCACCCCGACTCGTGGCGCGCCTACCCCTACCACTGGGCGTGGCTGCCGCAGGCCAAGCAACCCTTCAGCCACGAGACCAAGTCAGTGTACCCTTCGTGATAGGGCTCTAACTAATTATATTTTTATTGTATAGGTCCGGCGAATGAGCAAATTGGTTACGTGATGGTAAGTGATCAATGAAAAAGCAAATATCATCGAGCGTATTCACAACTTAAAATAAAATAAATAAGAAAAGAAAACAAAAAAATAAAGTCCAGCAACGCACAGATGTTCATTGGCGGCTGTGATCACTTACCATCAGGTCAACCATATGGTCGTTTGCCTCTTATAAAAAAATAAAAGTATACTCTCACTACCCTTTTTTATGAAAAGAAAATTAGCAGGAAAAACTTAAATTGTTATATTTATTTCCAGGGAGCTGGTACTTCCATTACTATCGGACATGAACTTCGTGCAGGAACTCTGTGACGAACTGCATATATTATTCAAAGTAAGTTTATGCAATCAGATATTTTAGTATTAGTTCCTTGTCAAAACATCTATAGCATTTAGTATTTACTGACTATTAGCGATAGCAATACATCCTGAGTTGCTCTAGTAACACGTGTACCATCAAAGTTCAGCCAGTAAATATTTATTCATTCATAAAATGTATATATATTATATGCCCATCCTTTAGATCCCGCGACCTTGGCTAGTTATATTGCGCAAATTCGTTAGTTATTTATAATTATATGTATATTCTTATGGTTTTTTGCCCCCCATCCATTGAAACCCGCAAACTCGACTAATTATATCGCGAAAAGGCGTATTCTATATATATAATATGTGTGTTGCAGCAAGACAAAGGTTTCGACCGCGGTTTGTTCGAGCGACAGATGTCTGTGGTCCGCGGGCAGGTGTTGAACCTCACGCAGGCGCTCAAGGACGGCAAGAGTCCCGTGCAGCTCGTGCAGATGCCCGCCGTCGTCGTAGAGAGGTACGCACGCACGCACACATACACGCACGCACACAAGTTGTACGTACGTACGCACACACACAAGTACACGCACGCACGCACCCATATACACGCACACATTTAGTTCGTACGTACGTATACGCACAAATACGCGTACGAACGCACAGTCGCTAGACGTTTTAAGTTGCCCCCAAGTCCATCACATGGCGCTTTGCCGTGAGCAGTGGCATGAAAATGAAATTCTGCTTCTTACCAAAATCCTGTTTAAAATAAAACAGCTAGTCTACAATCGGCGTCAAACGAAGCAATAGCACAGCTGAGCGTTTGTATCATTGGGCGAGAAAATCAATTCCACAAACGCACATTTTCTATGCTCGAAAAGAGTCATTCAAAAGCAGATTTGAGTCGGCAGCGACAATACCAGGCACAAAAAATACCATGCCTTCATTCCGACTACTGAAGGTGTTATGGTAACACGCACAAGTAACAGTGTGACATTTAAAGTTGTAAAAGCCTGTGAATAAATTTGTAGTTAGTCACATAAAAATAATTCGTTTTATTTTAAATATTATATCAAAGTACTGAAGAAATAATGTCTGCAAGCTCACGCACGTGACGGGCGTTTGGCGCGGTGCGGCGCATATTTCCAGTATAGCTCGTAAACCACTTCCCAACCCATAATAAAACTTGGCAAAGATGTTCTATACAATACTAGCTATTTTCATAAAAAATATAAAAAAATCGAGATGGTCTAAGTTTGTGAAAATCGGAGTTAAAAAAAATAAAATAAAAAAATATGGGAAAAAACAATTTATTTTCGTATCCAAAAATGCAATTAAAAAGCTCATTAAATGAAGTTTTAAATCCAGTGGTTTAATTATTTTAATCAATAATTTTATGACTAGATAATCGGCTTTGAAGTACTGTATGCCCACCAGTTGGCCAAAATTTCAAAGGTCCTTAATTCTTTAACCAGTCACTATATTAAAAAAATATTTGATACACGAATCAAGGACAGGTAGAACATACTCAAATATTTCTGAAATCAGAATCATCGAGATTTTTTACCTGTCCGCTTCGCGTGGAATGCCCCATAGGTACGTACGTGCGTACGTACTCAAGCACAAAAATATACGTACGAACGCACACTTGTAGTACGTACGTACACACAGACACAAATACACTTACGAACGCACACATGTAGTACGTACGTACGTATACGCCCAAATACACGTACGAACGCACACATGTAGTATGTACGTACGCATGCATACGTAAAAACGCACGCGCACGTTAGCTCATGCAGAAGAATATATTCACACGGACACCCTCAGAAATACATACACATGAACGCATGTCCACGTTTAAAATATTTTTTGTTAACCACGAAGATTAATTTTGCGCCGTGGAATATTACGCGTTTTTCATCCGTTGTCATTCAATTCCGCTAATCTCTATAGTATGTTTTGTTCATTCCGCAGTGTTGGGCAGTAACTTGTCATTATACCATAATACATTATATCGATGGCTTAATTATCAGATATCGTAACTCCATTCAACCAAATTTTACAGGGGAACAATAAACTATCCACTGTAAGTTTATTAAGGAAATATATATATTTTTTATTTATTATATTATTTTGATTGTTTATGTACTCATTTCCAATCAAATAATACAATGAATTATTTGATCTACAGTATTTTACACCAAATGGCATTAAAACATGATTTTGAAAAACAAATGGAGTTACGAACTTTGATAATTAATCCATCGATATTTTAGTAATTTATTATATCATTAGCCATAAATAGCTCATTAGCCAACCCGCACTAGGCAAGGCCAACCCGCACTAGGCAAGCGTGGTGGACTATATGGCCTAACCACTCTCAATCGAAATATTTAAATATCAAATATTCTCGTCTCTTCTCTCTTCTTCTCTTCGATTGTAGAGTAGTCCCGTGCCCTGCAGTGGGACGTATATGGTCTGATACTGATACTGATTATCTTATTATATGTAGGTAATTCTACCTTAAGGTTGGCTGGTAGAGAATGCCCTTGGGCATTAAGTCCGCCTATACTACGTATTTGTACAAAGTGTTTAAAATAAATAAATAAAACAATATGTGGTACAGATCGAAGAGCGGCACGACGTCGTCTCGTTTCTTCGACTCGTTCCAGCAGCGGTTCCAGCACAAGTCGCCGTTCTTCTCGTGGTGGTGAACTGCACTGTACCACCACCAGGTAATACATATTCAATTTCGCATTTCTCTTCGCACAAAGCTTTCAAGAACGATGCCTAAAAATATATTGAACGTTTTTCGGCTATGTAGTATTTTAAATATTGTCATATTGTTAATTAGCTTGTATCAGTTGTGAAATATTATAACGGTATTCGTGTCGCTAGTTTTTTTTAAATTACATTACGGTGGCACATTTTTAAGAAAACTTTATAAGTTTTATTTTATGCCAAACAAGCTTACGGCTGGGTTGATGGTAAGCAGTTATACTTTCTCATGATCGTCTTCAATACCAGAAGTGCCGCTCGCGTTTTTCCGATCCTTTAAAAACCTTATGATGGTGATACTATTAGGTCAAAATTATATTTACTTATTTTTCAGACGGTGCAACAATATGGTGACAATTCCACGGAGCCGATGTTATAGTAAATACAAGTGTATGTATAATGTAGATTAGTGCATATTGAAATATTAAACAAGTACTGCTGAAGTTGGACTCACGTCTTAATGTATGTTATGTCAGAAGTGTCACCGATAATGTAGGGATGTGTCGAGCGATCTGTGTCTGTATTTATCGATATTAAAAGTAATCGAAGATATAGTCGATATTTAACATTTATATGGTGTTTTTGTCGATAAATTGAAAATTAAGCGCAGGGAACTTTATAGGATGTTATATGATTTTTAAAACCTACTTAGTGAGAATATTTAAAGATCGGTAAATATATTTCAAACAAAACTAACATACTTAATTTGTATCCAGTTTTAAGCTGTAAAGTAGATAAAACTTCTACAAAATGCAGCATCGGTCGCTCCACAATCCTTTAATGTCAATAAACCATTAAAAAATAATAAAATCTAAGAAATTGAGAAACTATTTCGATAATATCCAGTTTTCTGACTTTAGCAGTGACAGAATTAAAGGTCGCGGTTGGACCAAACTAGTCGAATTGGCTGCTCTGAGATGTAAATGTTATATATATTATGTAAATGAACAAAAACTTTGATTTGTACATATATTTTGTAGACAAAATTATCTTTATCCAGTGCTTTTGACGAATATTGTATGTCGTGAAAGCTTCAAGCGGAGAAGAATGATAAATTTCAGAGTTTATAATAACATTCAGAGTAACATGTCCCATGGGCGTGATGAAGACAGTTATGTAATTTTATAATATCCAAAATATGAAAGTATTTTATAATACTAAAATAATGTTGTTAAAATAAAACCAAGATATGAAATGTTTGTTTTTGAAGTAATTTAAACAATAGTGTTTGATCCAAAAACGTCTCGAAGTGATAACTCGACATACAATATTTGAAAAACGAAACTTTTCTGTTTGACTGCCGCTTGACACAAGTGGCTCAGCATTGACACAATTGAATTTGATTATATCGACATAGAAAAGACCATCTATTTATGATAGTCAAAAGTACAACCCACTTTTTAATATCTGAAAATGAATATGTATGTTCACCAACGTCTAATCAGGGACCATGGGCATTATTTTCTACTATGAAACGATAAAGCTTTTTTATTAATAGCAAATGTCCTAAAAATAAGTTTTTGTATTGTATTAACAACACGTTTTATCATTAAAGGAATATAAAATGTAATGAAATATCGAGCTTGATTAAATAGAGCTACGTTCAAATTATCGATGTCGCTATAATCATTTTTAAATGTATTGTAAAAATATATAATATATTTATCATACTCAGGTATCGCTGAAAACATCTCAGATTACCAATTCATGTAAAAAATATTATTGATTTTACCGAATTTTGTTCTACTGTTGATGAAACAGGTGAAAAAGGCTTGCCTAATATTTTGTTTTGTGAACATTTGTTATGTAATTAAATTGTTGTTTTTGATTACTACTTAGCGAACAGTGATTTATAAAATATTTTATAAAAACTATTCAGGTATGGAAGAGTTGCTTGTGTTTGTTTCTATCGATAAAATTGCAGTTGAGGCAACAAAACGAGGATTTTGCTTTACCGTTCAAATATCAACAGCTTACAAACGCAAGGCTTTTGTTTTTTTGTCTCAACTAACTTTTTTTTGTAATATATGTAAACCTCGACATTAAAAATCTAGACCACAAGTTATACTCGTAATTCTCCGTAACATTGTTATAGTACAAAATGAATCGATAATTTATTTTATATAAGAACAAATTTCATTCCGTTAGGTAAAATGTTTTTAAATTGTCTAAATAATTGTTAATTTCGCCTTTTTTATTTCAAGGTTAAATAATTAGGAAAATGTAAGTTTTGAATTTGCAGTTATCTTTGAAATAGAAATAATGCAACAGAATCGACATAAGTTCCCCTTTTATACAAAATGAATTATTTCCTCTAATAATATACGACTGAGTCATCACATCCTATCGATAAATTCTACTGTACGATTCAACGATCTTAGTTGACTTTGTTATGTTTAAGATCGATCAACTAGCAGTATAATTTATATAAGTAGGATCATATGGACTATGAACCCTTATATCGATAACCTAAGAAACAACTGTCACTATTATCTAGAGAAGTCCAATTGTCGATGTTCCTGGGGACACTTATCGAGCTTGGGATTATGCATATATTTTTTTCTGTTAATCGACATTGTTTCACAGGGCTCTAGTTTTCCTTTGTTATAAACATGTAAGTGTATTGAGATAGTACAACCTTTTTAGATCACTTGGAACTTTTGTACAATTATCGATATGTCTTGATTATAAGGCGCAATCGATAACGGATCTATTTTAATGGTTTTAATCGATAAATGTGCGTAAGAGATGAACATTTTATAAAGAACCAGTTTTACCTACTTTTGATAGCATAGAAACTTATAAAATTTTGAACAGTAACGAGCTCGAGTGAAATAAAAAATACATTGGATTATTTTTCCGACCCAAATATCGACCAATAGAATTGCACCATTCGACGTCACGTGGTACAACCTACATGGTATTATACTGATAATTTTTTGAAAATTTTCTCTGGTAGTTGCTATATATAAAAAACAAAACATGATCCAGTCAAATTAACCACACGTCAAACTGACAGGTTGAATTCAATTGTAAAAATTGGAGATTTTACATGAAAATGAGTTTGAAATTAAAATTTGGGACGGAAAAATAATCCCCCGAATACCACACGAGCTTCAAAATTATCTGGCATTTCCCGAATACCCGATAATATTGAAGCTCTTGTGGTATTATAAGTGAATATTTTTTTAAAACAACGAGTACCTACACATATTTTGAATAATAATAATTCATAAGTTTATTTCTTTTTTCGACCACGTAATGGTAAACTACACTTTATATTAGTGATACAGTTTCCATTTACACAAAAAAGTAGCGATTCAAAGTTGGCACTTTATAAAATCGATAAAAAATCGAATGGAAGCAAACAGATATCGATATTGTTCCGGTATCGATAATTCGCCATGTTAACATGAAAATACACTTCGTTTATAGCGATCAATGTAGTTAAATAAATAACCATGTTAATGGAGTATGTATGGGAGATGTGTGCCAGGATGTGTATGACAACTCGCGACAATTTATAGGAAGACTAACGGTCAACTCCAAGTTTTATTGTGATTTTAGCTTTATTTATGTAAGTCGTAAGTAGATATAATTGATGGACACCAAAACTATCGACTTTCCTATTTATTTTAATATTTTATGCTTCATAGAAAGCTGTTGTCTTTGGGTAGACAATATGCTACTTTGTCTATGCTTTCTTCCTTCCTCGCTTTTTCCAAGTGGTGTCTATTTATTCCGCAGTTTTATTGGTTAAATAAATCTTCCTATAAATTGTTCGGGTTCTCGAGTTCCGTATTGTAAATATTTTAGTAATTTTGTTCGATGGTTATTATGTGTTTATATTACGCATTACATATTTAATTTTGGAAAAAATATAATCACTATTGCATTTTACGTTGAGTTTTATTTATACCGATGTATCAATTAAACACTAGGGCTTACTATAATCAAATATGGTAAAATAAAAATGAAAAAACTTCTTAAAATCATCTGGTATTTTGAAGTGGGAATATTGAAGTATTGCCGCTTTTGGAAACAAATGAGCAGAATTTCGCGATGGCTCAAACTTCGACCGCCAAAAAACGATATGATTTACTTCGCTGTTATATACGCGCCAGGAAGCAAATTGGCGGATTGGATTTTAATTTGGTTCAAAATAAGTTTTCTTCATACATAACAAAAATAAACTCATGCCTTTTATTTTTAGACAACCACGTTTTGCCTTATGTGTTTCCCTAATAATATGATAGGGGCGTGGCCATCGCCTTATCGGGCATAAAATCCTGACTCTGGGCTAATAATGAATAGAAAAATATATCACTTTGCTCGAACTAAGATTCGAACCCGAGACCTGTGTTTTAACCGCACCGTACCACAAATATCCCACAGAGGCAATTAACTTTCTATTGGAGATATTAACAAATTCATCGTCATATTAAAATTAAACAGTTTTTCATCTTCCAAGTACCAGGTATACAAAAATTGGCAAAGGTATATTTATTCATAATAAGTTAGTTTTCGATTTTGGTTACATTATAAGAATTGACGAATATTAGAATTTTCATCTTTAAAGTACCAGGAACACATGAACTTAACGGAGATATTTTCATTCATAATTTGAAGCTAACTTTTGGCTCCATCTAATACTCCTACTATTATAAGCCACGCCCACCAAATACGAAGGATCAATCAGCGGCTCCCTTATGTTACATCACACCATTGATATTAATGTTCCAGAACTAGTACAGTTTGATATTTTATCGTACTACTCTCGAAATAAATTATGTGAGTTTAAATAATCCACTTCTCACCAGAAAAATAAAAACACCTTGCAAGTTTCTGTTTTGTAAGTAGTTCCTGATACCCACGACACAAGACTCGATCTTAGTGTGGGGTCAGGACTATGTGTGTGACTGTTGGGTGTTTATTTATTGATTTATCAGGAAAATATTTTTGTGGTTTTTCTGATGAGAAGTATATATGGTAATGAATGCTATTCCATTGAAAAAAAAACCTGATAAGTGACTTTTATCCCAAAAATAAGTATATTTTCTTACATGCCTACATATTAAGTACACAGGTTTTTTTATAAGAGATACAAGCATAAAATATGTGATTAGATCACCTTTATCATCATTTCAGCCACAGGAAGTCCACTGTTGAACATATTCCTAGTAATTAAATCGCCTGATAGAAATGACTACTTACGTCCATAAACACCTATTTTATCGTGGTGTAACGTCAAGCTGTGAAATGGATTTCCAGCGCAGGTTCCTATAATCTTGAGTCCGCCGCAGCGTGAAGAGGTATCTTAGTAGACCGGCATAATTGTATCGAATAGCATGAGACCGCCCTTTAATGCCAATCGACAGTCAGTCTGCATGGCAATACCATCAGTGAATATGAGTTGCCAATTTAAAAAATAAATTGAAATATAAAAAGAGTTTTAACAGCCTTAAAAAAATGAAGGATACGGGATACACAAAGATAAAACAACAGATTTTATCAACACTTTATTTCAACAACACAAATCGCATGCGATAAATTATAACGAACCAATAATATAACAAGCAAGATTTGTGCAGAAATAAAACAACAACATCGTTGATTCGTATAAAATTTGCTCGGTATCGGAATGTTGAAATACATAAACTTTTTATTGAACACAGCAAATTATTTATGTAACTTATATACTGACGCTTTTATATTTGGACCATCACTAGTAATACTAATCGTCTATTAATAAAATAATATCAATTAGCAAACTATAAATTCAATTTAATTAACCCCTCAACCGCCGGAACCGGACCACGGTTCCTTCGGATTTCAAGCAATAAGCAACCTAATGTCATTGAAATAGGGTCTATTATTAATACGGCTCATCGATTTCAAGCAAAAAAGCAACCTAACGTTATTGAAATAGGGGATACTTTTGAACCAAGGTCAGTAGGCGGCGCTTACGACAGTCAAAGGGTTAATCGATCGGCTTTTGATCATCCACCTTCTTAACATTGGATTGAAAATGAACTTAGTTATTCGATTTTTTTATCCATACGTGATTCCGCCAATATGAGTCATCAGAATAAATTAATAATTATAAATTAAATCAGGACTAGAAAATATTGCCTCCGTTAGCTGTCTGTTAGCGAGCCTGCGCGCTAAAGCTTTTATAATTTATATTCCTTTTAAATTATTCGATAAAATGCAATTGCATAATATATTCTGCATATAATATTAAATAGATCAGGCCCCAGACGATGCTGGCCCCATATTGATGCGCAATAACTAAAAATGCTAAATAACGCTAACTTGCCTTTTTAATAATTTCAAATAAATGACTTTTCCCAGTCAATTTGCTAATCTATCGACTTTCGAGTATATGCAGTTATACACAATTTCGAGAAATAAAAATAACGTGTTATTTACTACAAAATATTTTAAATAATTAAACATGTTTTTCTATATTTACCAAAAATATAATCTAGATAATTTTTAAATGACCATTGTTTTCTACTATTGAGTCAATATTTAAAAAGGAATAAAAATATATAGTCTTCGGACAAACATAGTAATAAGTACATAAAAATATCCTTTACTTCTCTACTCATGTACTACCGTATTGTGCTTTGTGGCAATGTTGTAACCAAAATTATACATAAGCTTTTAAAATGGAGTACTGTATCGACATCGAATGATTTAGCTAGTTAGAAACAAAGTCCAGTGTATAGATTAGACATTTTGAATTGCAGAAAATATATAAAATACATTTTGGAATTATTTTTTCACCAAAAGCTGAAGTAACATCGAAACCATCGGGCAGTGTTCAATAACATAGCACCTAATAACACAATCAACTACATTGACCTTACATGATACAATGTATGGTAAGTTACTTTTGGTAACATTTTAGTCTTATAAAGGGTACATACCCTGCACAAGCTAAGGGAAGACAGATAAATTAAAACCTTCTATATTTTTTCTGTTAGATATTCGTATCAGTCCAATAATCTGCAGAAGTTGCGGTTTCAAACTGCAATAAGGATCCACTAGGTCCTACTGTGTTTTATATAAATATCGGGCTATGTTTCTAAGCTCGATTTTGTAGTAGACATACAAAACTAATAATGTTAGTAAGATCTTTGCCTCAATTAATTAAATTATTAATTATTATTTCGACTACACTATATTCAATAACATTATCAGCACTATGCTGATGCAATCAATATGCTCATTATTGTAATAAATAAATAAATTATGCGACAGAGTCAACTAATTACTGATTTACAACTGTCTTCCCTATCCTTCGTCCCTCGTCCGTTCTATCTAATCAAAACTCATTAGTACATAAATCTTTCCATAGTACTACGGGTTTGCTTGTTCTCAATCTTTTTTGCAAATACTACATTAACATTTCGAGAATCAATTTAATTATAATGAAAATACTACAAGAAGAGCGAATAATAGAATAATTGAGTGCATTTTCTAATAGATGATGAAATTTACAGTTTGATGCCAATGAATTCATAAATTATGTTTAATAAAATTGGGTAATATTTACAAAATGAATACTAGACATTTTATTACATAATACAATGAAGTAACAAAGAAATTGGTAAAAGCAAATGCCTATAAAACATAGATAACTTTAAATAAAATATTTAGATTGCCGACAACAGAAACGTCAATATCATTAAATATGACCGCGTAACAACACATAAATATCATACTGAGTAACTGCACGGAATCGACTACAAATTGCAAAAGGCTCATATCACCTACAACCTTTACACTTAAATATTTTATCGACTATGTATCGATAGCCACCAAACTTACAAAATCATATCGCAAATGATTTCATCATAACCAGCAGGCTTGTTTAAAATATCGATACAATTCATCAACATAGTCGATAAACTCTTTTATTGCTATGACAATTATTGTAGTAATTAAGTTCCAAATGGTGTAAGTCGATGTTTCAGTAGTTTCGTTCAGCTATCGACATTACGTGGAAAGCGTGTCGACATTTCACGTACACTATCGCGGCCAACTCTTTGCAGAATTCTTCCATCACTATTAAACTCTCCACTAAGGTGTTGTGATCGTCACTGCAAAGTTAAGAAAAACGACGTGGTTAATTTTGCAACATCGATCAAAGTGAGTAAATGAATCAACTAATATGTCACCTCTGTATAAAAAGATAGCAACCCACGACTAGTGACGCGAGTCGAAACTAAATTGCTAGTTAAGGTTTTTTCTTCTTTGTTTGTGATTAGGCCACATTTCAATTTATAAGAGAAAGTTATGAACGTTCAATCCATGATATTACACAAAAGTCATATTAGTATCTTTAGGCACTTTTATATGCTCCACTAATAAACCTTGACCGGAGTATCCTCATTCAAAATGCTTACCTATCATCATAAACAGGGTCTTCGCTCATCAACTGCATCCTAACACCTTCTATTAACCTCTTATAATTCCGCAGCCTGGGTATCTCTATTGACAGCTTATGTGCCACTTCCTGCAGCGTCTTAAACAAAGTCCTTGTATTCTTGGCCACCGGCAAAGTCGTTATCAGCAGATACTCATGTAAATTCGGGTGTGGAAGCAACGCTAGTTTCGATAAAATCGACGTCAAATGTAAATTCACTTGGTAAGGCTGCGCTGGCATATTAGCTAGCAACTTATACAGCATTTTCAAGAACGGTCCTTCATCAAATTCGTCTTCTGATGTCGATGTGAAATCGCCACTTCGAAAGACTAGTTGTTGGCTGAATTGTGCCTTGTATTTTTCGAGTTTGCTAGTGCCGGGTTGTATGGGGATTGGTTCGAAGGGCTCGTCCATTTGACTGTCGGCTTCCGGTCGGCTGTCGTAACTGTGGGTTGAACTCGCTGTGTTGTCCATCCAAGTGGGGTCTTTAGGCCAGTTGAATGGAGCTGTTACGTCTAACCAGAACTGGAAGGGATGGAGTTGTTTTTACTATCGGCTGTAACGTGCCAGCTTCAATAAAAGTTGATGAAACTCAATGGTAGAAAATTAACCGATAATAATTTTGAAATGATTGATGGTTACAATAGTTTTCAAAAATAGGTTAAATATATTATTATAGTTACAATCGACTTCATAATTTACGTTCTAGCAATTTAACTGGATAAGTAACCGTTATTTGTCATGTTGGTAATTATGTAATAGTAAGAAGTAAGGAGAAATTCAGGAATAGTTAATATATTAACGCCCGAATACTGGAACGCCATTCAAATAATAAGTTGCTCTTAACAGCGCACGGCCCACTTAGCCAGTACATTTAAACGGGTTCCAGTATTCGGGCGTTAATGTCATAAAATTTATAATGATTATACTTTTATGGACTTTTATAACTCGTGTACAGATTACGTCTGGGTCAAGAACAAAACACGACGCATCTATGGTCAATTTTACTAAAAGTAAAACTAGGTATGTTACAATAAATTATCACGAATATAACTATCGATATTTTCTACACTTTTATCGATAGAATCAATTCATGTATTCCTTTTGTTTTAGGTCATTCTCATGCATTTGACAATTAGTTTTTTTTTATATGTACTCTAACGTCTCTTTAGAGGCTTGTCAATGTAATAATGTAATGTCAACTTCATTTTAGTTTTAATAAGGTATATTTTTAATTGTCAATGTGAATATAATGATAGCCTTAATTTTATTAGACATAGGGAATATTATAAAGAAATGACATTTCGGTGGATCTTTAAATAGATGTTGTACTTTAATCTCGTATTATTTGTAATGCTATATGGAGGGTAAAACATCGACAATCGATACCTGGTAGTGTCTGTGCGCGTCGTTAATGTAATGATCGAAGTCGGCGCCGACCGGATCAGACAATAGGGCTCGCGGCAACAGCAACAGGAAGCTGCAAGAAACGCCGAATAAAACCACTAGTTCCATCCAAATAATTTAATGCATACTACAAAAATATACTTAACATACATCCAAATTAAATCACATCACAGATCGTACAGCTTACTTATCGCTTAACCTAATTATAGAACATAAATGAGCAAAATGTGAGGCCATGTCTGAATACTTTAAGTATGTATGTTTTACCATGGATGTTATTTTTTTATATCCTAAGCTATTAATAATTAAGTAAATTTCTAGGGATATAATATATTCTAGTACTCTTTGAGACAGACAGATACAGAATCTTTGAAAGCCTCTATATTGCAACAAACCTAAAACTTGAGATATGAAGTATGTTCAATTCGAAAAATTAACATATTTTTTTTGGGTACTGTCAGACCGAAAGACCTTGTCAGATTTTGATATGCTCAACAAAATATTTATTTATCAACTGGTTTTAATTGAGCTATGTTATATAATCAAGTAATGTAAGCAGACTGAAATGACAAACTAGGCTAATAATAATGATATTATTTGAAAGCAAATGAACTTACTATCGAAATATATTTTTTGTAACACAACCTACACTAAAAAACTAACTCTTTAATCTAATTTAGCCTCATTTGGAGTAATGTATAACGTCTTCAGAGATGGCCTCTTAATATTTCAGTGCACAAATCATACATACATTCTTACAGTGCCAATATTATTACTCAAAATGTCAATAGGAATAAGAATAATTTACAAAAATATAAAAATACTACTTAATACTTTTACTTAATACAAAATTTCGTTCACGATCCCAATGAGATAAAATCGAGTATGTTTTCGTCCATCACAATTTTAGTTTAGATCGAATTGAGATTTAAAATTCCGATCGCATTTTATATACATACATACAATCGCGCCTGTTTACTCAAAGGTAGACAGAAAGACTACGCTTCCATAATTTCATCATTTATCCATCTATTAAAGGAGATGAATGCATATGACGTTTCAATCTGGGACAAACCGCGCTTCTTAAAATTACCAGCCCGGGAATTGAACCCATGACGTCACAATTCACGGGTATAGTACCACTAAACTCATGTAATATATTGCGAAGTAGCTTTGAGCTATCGATTTTAAAATCTAAAACAATAATTGTTATTTATTTTTTACTCATAAATAAACGAAATAAATTGCACTCATCGACTTTTGTACATTGAAATACAAATAAAATAATAAAAATAAAAACAATTTAACACTAACTTGGACAACCACATATTATAATTTTAAAAAAATACCAATAATCCTTTGGATATTTTAATAACTTATTTTATCGATAGTCCAAAGTCACGTATGGATATGTAACTTACACTAATTAATTGTACGTAGAAATATTATTTATGGCTTTAAATGGCTATAGACTGACAATTTGGTGTAGAACCCACTTAGGGAACGCGGTAAAGGGGAGGGCGGTTTACACAAGTGACACGTAATTGGATAATCTCCTATTTTCAAAACAAGGAAAAATATCAGTCAAATAAGACATGTCAAAACAGGAATAAAATATATTTTAAAATAATCGAGAAATATTTTATTTCATCATATTTATTTTATCGAATATCACACTTTATCTCCTTATCCCATGGCACTGCACTATAATCTTCACCTCAAGACATTAATAGCCTTATTTATAACCAGTTTACCCGAATACTCGAACGCCATTTAAATAATTAGTTGCTCTTAACAGCGCAACTAATTATTTAAATGGCGTTCGATAATATTTAAGTTGCGTTCCAGTATTCGGGCGTAAATTCCTTAAGTTTCATTTATATACACTATCAACTTTTTTCGACCGCATATATTCCATCCCCACTCACCCCTCGTCCCTCAAAGTCGTGCACTGAATTGTCAGTATATTTTAAATTAGTATGTGTGATCATGTGGCATCGACGGGGCGTGATATCTCATCGGCCATAATCTCTTCCACGCGTATTTTGAGCTGCTCAAGCCGCCTAAAATGTAAAGCTTTTGTTATTCCTCTTAATAGCTTAGCTTGAAGCGTACAGCGTTAAATTTTTTATATTTTAATATGTGAGCAATGGATTAGTTTTTTGTAATATTTGGTTTGAGTTTTGTTTGAATGAGTGTGATTTTAAAATTGCAGTAATTGTAAAAATATTTTGTTTTCTGTTATTGAAAATATCGATAAAACTAAAATAAATAGTCCCTTTAATTTTACTCAATTTAGCAATATGCATTATGTATCGAAATTGCAACTGAATAATTTTATCGATAAATTGGCATCCACTAATAAGTGTCTAAAGAGATTAAAACTTGGTTTCAATCAATATGATTTTTGTATCGATAATTATATTGCAAGCGATTGCTTATATCGATAAAATTTAATACACTAATAAGTGTCTACAGAAGTTAAAACTTGGTTTCAATTCCGTTTTATATTATTTTATATATGTTTTTAAAAATACCACGATTGACATCATTGACATCTATTAAATAGATATCGATAACTTAGTTCTTTTAATAAGTTATTAAACCTACCAATGCTAACGATATATAATCTAGTGCGTGAAAGCCAGTGTTACAGCTAAGCAATGCTTAGTGAGTAGTGAACCAACCTTTCGATAACTCTGTTTAGTCCTTCCACGGCCGCGACGTTTTCTTGTGCCCCCACCTCGTTCTTTGCTTGCTCATCGAATATTTGTGACAGTGCTCCGTTTACTTGGTTCTGC
Source organism: Hyles vespertilio (assembly GCA_009982885.2). Classification (NCBI taxonomy): domain Eukaryota; kingdom Metazoa; phylum Arthropoda; class Insecta; order Lepidoptera; family Sphingidae; genus Hyles; species Hyles vespertilio. The sequence goes on from CM042810.1 coordinate 3,446,609, forward strand.
CGTTGAAGTTCTAGCATCGCTACTCTGTAACAACAAAAAAAATTATTTATCGATAATCAAGTTTGATATCGATATGTATCGATCGGTTTGATTGTTTATCGATATTAGCCTGTACATGTTTTACTGCAAGGGATTGGTTTTAATTATTTTAATTAGAGTTCAAAGTTCATTATATTTTATACATACATAATTTCGAGAGCTGTTAAACTTTAACTTTAGCTTTAAAGTGAGTTATAAGCTTTATAAGTGTGTAATAAGCTTCATATTGTTTATTAAATATTTTTAGAACATTGAAGTCAACTGAATATTTCCAAAATCCATCCATAAATATATACTGGGTGGAATCGCTTATCGTCACGAAAAAAATTGTGCATGGCAAGTACATGATTTAGAACACTTTGGCATACTTATTTTAATTTTTTTATGTTTTTGTTTATGTAGTGTAAAATTAATTTACCACTATTAGTTACTAATTTAGAATAAGTTATTCATAAAACAACGTCGTTTAGAGAAAGATGACATAAATGAAAAAAATCTTCATAAATACACATTATTGTTACCCTACTTTATACAATATGAATTCGAGTAGAAACTTCTAAATCTAAGTAATAAAATCCTTTGATCGCGCCGCCCTCACCGCCGCGCCGCCGCAAGCGCAAGTACAAAGCGTGCCGCCGCGCCGCGCCGCCCGCTCCCGCGCCGCCGACACCTTCTAGGGATCTTGCCACTTCCTCAGTCGTGCGAAATTCGGTACCGAGTGACGTTGTACGAAATTATTTTGGTTATTGGTTAGTTTCTTGCGGTCAAAATGAGTGATTACACGAACAGTGAGTATGTGACAATAATGACATGCTATGTTCGATCCAATGAAAACTTGGGTCATGCAAGAAGGATGTATGCAGATCCAGAACATCTGCAGTCTTTGCGTAGGAATGGTATCATGAATGATGAATCCACGAGTTCCCAGCACAAGAACTATTTTAACGACTTATCCGAGGCTACTCGATCATGGTAAGTTCAGACTTCCTAATCATGCAAGAATCCGTGACCTTCGACAGCGAAGTCGTCTATTCTCGACATTATTAAAACGTTTAAATAAAAACATATGCAGCTTTTTCTAAGATAGTAGGTACGTTATGAAAATAATAATGTAAATCTTAACAACTTACCAACAACTAAATTTACTTAAATCATCCTAACACACTAAAATTCTAAATTAATCAAAATGTTATATGGTAATATTTAGAGTAATAATACCGATAAATAGGCGCAAAGTAAGTTCAAGGTCGATGCGCGACAGTCAGCTGTTGTGTGGCGTGACTCATACACTCGCGCGCCTGAGTATTGACATGTTGCACTTTTAAGTGTAGGGTGATTTAGATAATATGCGTTTTGGGGATATCTTGTACTGATGTTGTTTATGGGGTAGTTTGTAGTTTTAAATGATAAATCTAATCTAATTAAACCAAATCAGCGATAAAATCCATAAACAACAGTTTCATTTCAAGACTATGCATACGTACTTGTTCCTCTCTCGCTCCCTCCACAGCGGCACGTCGTTGAGTCTGTCTCGCTCGTGCGTGTCGCAGGCGGGCGGCGCCAGGTACGCGCGCGACACCACGCGCGACAACACCAGCCGCTGCATGCTGTGCTCCGTGCCCTTCTCCAGGATGTTCTGTTGATAGTACCGTCATCGTCATTACCGACGTCATTCCCATCATCATCAACTACAGCGATATAAAATCCGCTGCTAAACATAAATCTTCATGAGTGAATCCCATCAATATATTTTTATAAACTAATTATAAAATTGCGTAACTATTTAATCTGTATCAGCCCATACACGTCCCACTGTAGGTCACGAGCCTCCTCTACAATCGACAATACGATTGGGAGTGGTTAGGCCATATAGTCCACCACACTCACCTCAACAATTTAACAATTGGTCTGCCAACAATTTAATACAATGTAGTAAATAAATAATAAAATGTTATAAAGTAATTATTTTTTAATTAGACAACCTTATTCGTAGGCAGTTTTAAAACCTACTTTACATATCGAATATTTTGGCCCTTTCAAAGGAATTCAGTTCGAGCGGAGAAGACAAAACCTTCAAATATGTATCAGCCCATATACGTCCCACTGCGGGCACGGGCCTCCTCTACTATCGAGAGTATGATTGACAGTGGTTAAACCATATAGTACACCATGTTGGCCTAGGTCTGGTTGGCGGACATTACACGCCATAGAAATTTTAGAAATCGCTTTGGTATGCAGGTTTCCTCACGATAGCCAAAAGAAGTTTTAAACAGTCTATGAATAAAACCATTAATCTATACCTACAGGTAAGTTTTATACATCTAAGGTATCGATATAAAGTCGATAAACTCACCTCGAAAAACTTCAATGTTTCCAGCGTGAGGTCCGCGTCGTCGGTGAGACAGTTGTTGATGAGTTTGTGCAGCAGAGGCCACTCTGGGACTTCGCCCTCGCCAACTAACCAGTTGGAGAACTCTGAAACATTTACACGCTTTTCATGCAAATTGTCGATAAATTTAATCTTAAAATCCTGAAAAGTTATAAAAAATTGATTTTTTTTATACTTTCCCGGCATAATGACAACACTGCGCCTAATGGTAAGCGCAAATGCCGTCCAGGAAAAGTATCGAATGGCATCAGACAGCAGTCCAAAGTCATTCGATACAATTATACCGGCCTGTTAAGATGTCTCTTCACACTACGGCGGAAGGACCCGGGATCATAGGAATCATGATTACTAAGAAGAAGACCAGCGTGGTGGACAATGGATCCAGCCTCTTCAATCGAACTATCGATTCTAAAAGAGTTCAATCATACTCTCGATTATGGAAGATGTTTGTCATCAGTGTCAGTGTTTAACAGTGATGCGCTGTTGCTTTATACTTTAATGTCACTAAGCTTACGTATGTAATAAGTAGAATCTAACCATTGAGATATTATACTAGAGCGGACATCGGGAACAAAGTCTCCGCGTATTGTGAGTGCACGCGGGTACACAGTGAAGCGAGAGGGAAAATAATGTTACTTCGTAGGCGTGACAGAGACAGAAATAGAATGTACCCTTCTTTTTTTTACAAACATTTTGTTTGCGGCGTCCCCTCTAGTTTATTTCTCTATAATCTAACCGTTAATAAGGTCGATGGAGTCGATCATCTTGAGACACTTGCTGAGTATGGCGGTGACGATGACTGCGTGGTGCAGGTCCGTGATGCTCGCCTCCGCGGTGCCTTCCAGAAAGTTCTGACGGAACGTGCGGGATAAGTGGGCCGCTATTGTGGGGTGGCACTCCTGAAAAACAACATTATCGAATAAAACAGACATCGATGAAAAGTACTCGACTCAAGTCGAATTTTGCCGGGCACCTAAGATGCATCCTGATTCGATGGGCCAATATCATCATGGCATAGGCGAAGAGGCAGACCCCATAACGAGACGATCTCGATGGACTTAGAAGGGACTGGACCGAAACTTCGGTCGATAGAGATAGTTTTTGCTCAACAGCGAGATTATTTAAGCTTGTATAATCATTATACAAAGCTGCCACAAAAAAGCCAGTGGACGGCAAGTCGCGCGGCGGTAGAGCAGCGTAGTGATGTGTTTTGACATTGTCTTTGTTCGTAACATTAAGATTATAAGTATGTGGATTATCACAGTTCTAAAGGCCGATTAATAATAAATATAAAACCCATTTTATCGATGTTTGACGATAAAACATTTGCTGCAAAAATTAATAACAATAAAAATTTAACAACTTGGATAAATGAAGTAACATGCGCCAAAATCCCTGAAAACTCCTTCGATATTTACATTCGCAATATTGACAAACAAATTATCAAATATTATAAAATATCGATATTATCACCAAAACATATCGATATTTTGTCACATACCTTCAACAGTGTATCGCAGTAGTCAAGCCACGAGAAGAACGTAGTGAGTTCCCTGTGTCCGTGAAATCTGCTGTATGCTCGGTCACCGAAATCCTGGGCTAAGTAACTGAAAATAAATGCAAATTATTTATTATATACTGTAATTATAATGTAAATATTATAATATACTGTCATATTTATTACTGACTACTGACTATATCACTACATAGTATAAAACAGTCACTTCTCCTTGTCTATCTATTCCTAGGTATCCTTAGATCTTTAAAACTACGCAACGTGGTCTGATTTATCGATATTCTAAATTCATAGTCGGAATTGAACATTATGGCCGCCATATTGAAAAGTGTATTTGAACCCAGGCGGAGCCTCGCCGGACCGCTAGTGTAAGATAAAAGTTTTCCATTTCAAAAAATCAAATTACTATTATCTATGAAACTTATCATTCACTTCATTTAGAGGCCACCTGGGTAGGTGCCACTGCAATGTTTATTTCTCCCGTCAGACAGCTAGTGTAAATACACTGTTGAGTTTCGTTTTGAAGCAGTCGGAGTAACTACAAACACATATTGAGACGTAACATCTTATGTCGCAGGATAGCGAGCGCAGTGGAATACCAAGCATTGCTTTGTTATTCATGGTGTTTGTTTTTGCTACTGTCCATGAGCTGTCGTATCGCTTACCATCAGGCGAAAGCCATGGTATTCTTGCCATTCATTGCAATAAAATACGCTGACGCTGCCCCAACTTTCGTCCTTTTCTCTTATATACATCAAATGGTTGTCTGTCAGATATTGCCTTGTGCGATAAGACCGCCAATCGTACTTTTTCTAGTGTAAATTGTTTACTTTTGCTTCATTTATGGTGTACAATAAAGCTTAAATAATAATAATAATAAAATACTCACGCCCAAGTAATATTAAGGTGTTCGACATCACTGGGGTCTACATTAGCTGGTACTGATTTGAACTTCTGCGACAGTTTCTCGATGATAATTTCACAGGCCGGGCTACAATTGGTGACTAGGTTGGCTATATCCTCTTCAGGGAGGGATGATACTATCATTATACCCTCGCATGCCCGGAGGACCACTTGGTTGTCCTGGAAACAGATTTAACAGATTTGTTTGGATTTAAATAATTATCATCATCATGTCAGCCACCGGAAGTTCACTGCTTAACATAGGCCTCCCCCAAGGATCTCCACATCGATCTGTTGTTATCGGCCTACATCCAGCGACTTCCTGCAACTTTCACCTAGTAGGCCGGCGTCCAGCTATTCGCTTGCCTGTTTAACTAGTCAAACAAAATATCAAAACATCCACCCAACGTTCACATACATAGTCCTTGACCCCACATCAAGATCAACTCTTGTGTCGTCGGTATCAAGAACTACGAGAGACTTTTCGGTGTCACAAGACTCGAAAGATTTTTTTTTCAGACGTATAAATATTTCTTTCGATGCTGGAATCGTAACCACGGTCTCTCGTTCCACAAGCGGCGTCCAACCGACTGCGCGATAGAGTGTCAGTGTTTGAATCAATTGTCAATTAGAATCGAGGAGAAATAGTAAATTAGCAACTCCAATTTCAAATTAGGCAACTATCTACAAAACACAATTTTTGATCACTTATTTAAAATGGATACTGTATTCCTAAATGTGAAAATTGATTTGTTGACTTTAGATTATTTAGTAAACAAAATAACCAATATTTGAACGAACAGGCAAAATAAACGCATACATTGATCTTAATTTTAGATTATTTTAAGTTGACAGGATTACAACTTAATACCCAAAATATTACTTAAGCATAATTTACTTAATTATTTAATAAGATAAGGATGTTGATAAAGCAAATCAAATAACACTTCGCTGTAATACGCTTATCAATCAATCTTTCTTATCAGTTAACCTACTTACATTGCCAATCACAACTCTTAATCATATTTTACCGATTGCATTATAAAAGCACCGTGTTTACATCGATATATCGATACTAGGGATGCCAATATTCACAGTTATACAATTTTCGTTTCTACCAGGAAATATTTAGGCACACATAATGACTAAAATCCCATAAACAAGAAGCCACACTGCGGAATTACCAAATTTTGTTCCAAATACACTGCTATAAGTATTGATAGGTAAGAAATAAGTTTGAAACTACACTAATGTATAACACTGAAAAGTTTGTTTGGTTGAACGTCTTATTTTAGGAAGTACTAATTTGAAAAATATTGTAGTATTGGATAATCCCTTTATCGAGGAATGCTTTATTCTACTTTTATTCCCGGTAAAATATATATCGGGGTTTTTATCCCGGAAAATCTTTTTCACTAGCAGTACTATAAGTAGTATTATAGCTTTAAAGTTAAAACCAGTCATAGGCTGCACAATAGTAACTAAAACATATAAAATACTCACAGCACTATTCAAATACGACAGCAACAGGTCAATCAGCAGAAACTTATCATTATCATCATACACTGTCTTCTGACTTCTACAAGACGCGTTGTCATCAGCAAACGACCCACCAGGCACATTACAATTGCTATCCCCATCTGTAGGCCTTACTATCGACACATTTGTCAATGGATTAGTTGGCACTTCGACTTCAAAAAGCGGGTTCTTTTTCGGCGTTTGCACTTTACTTTTTATGGGAAAGAGTTTTCGAATGTCTTCAGGTATGTTCAGTAAAGTGGCTTTGTCTTCTACGAATGGAGTGGTGAATATGTTGGCAAGACCTGGCTCTTTGCGTACAAGGCCACATAATGTTAGGAGTAATTCCACTTCTTCCTTTTCTGTTGGTGATGCTGGACTCTCGTTGCATTGGATTAGCATTCTCTGCGAAAAAAAAGTGATATTATTATGATTGTCTAGCTAGATAGTACGAGCGTACGCTCTAGGCCGCTAGAAAACAAGGGAGGATACTGCTTTTCTTTTTCGAATAATAGTCATTCTGTAGCTATTTACTTAAATAATTACATGAATGTCAGTCATTTTTTTATTACAAAAACCCTAAAATAAATAAATAATAACACCCAACAGTCACATACATAGTCCTGACCCCACACTAAGATCGAGTCTTGTGTCGTGGGTATCAGGAACTACGAGAGACTTTTCGGTCTCACAAACACCCAGACCCGGAAGAAATATTTGTGGGCCACACAAACATTTCTCTCGGTGCGGGGATCGAACCCGCGGCCTCTCGTTTCACAGGCGGCGTCTAACCAACTGCGCCACGGAGGCTGTCAAATACATATTTACTGTCAGATAAATCATCACCAAGTAATATAATGCATTTATTTTGAACTAATTTCAAATATGTGCGAACGTAGGTGCGTTCGTTCGTGCGTTCTCACGTGCGTATTTGCGTACGTAAATATTTTCTAAACAAAAAACAAAATAAAAATCTAAAATCCGTCTAAATGTAAAGTCACCTGTAAAGGCCTGTACACATGTGCACTATTAACACAAGGCTGTCTGGTTCTCCTGAGCATTGCTGTAGCGGTAGACAGTGCCAGTGCTCTTGCACCAGGCGGTCGGTCTTCCGCCGCGATCGCCGTCATAGCGTCCAACACGCATATAGTCCGACGCACTACCGCCTCCATACACGGCCCTACTGTACCGCCTTGCTGCTCTTTCTCTTCGTCCACTATTAGCTGGGAGAAATAAATATTAAATATATTATCATGATTCCTGAAAATAGGTATAAAGATTTCCACTACGATTGTTTAAAACAACCTGCATGAAGTAACTTCCTGAAATCTTTATTCATAACTTTCAGAAACTGTTTATCATGTTATTGAAATAACTTGTGTATTCAATTTATGTAATTGAAATTTACCATAAACTTTGTAAATGCCATAGATATTATCTATTAATGTCACTATAATTTTATCTTTATTGAATATCAATTAAATTTATCATATTTGCATTGGAATTTTATACACAATCATTGATATATGCCGTTGTAAATTAAATAAAATTAATAAAGGGAGGGCGGAATATAGTGAGCTTCCAATAATCACAATCGCGACATTGGTTCAAATGTAAATTAAATACGAATGGATCACTTGTTTGCATACTAATACACGAAGGAATTTTAATATATTATCCTTCTAATCTGGGGGCACAGCAGTGCCCCCTCCAAGTCGAGCTAAAAAGCGGCACAGTCGTAACATCCTTTTCTCGAAGCAATTCAGACCATTTTCAACCCTCCATAACTTCGTTGTGGTTTAAGCAAGAAGCCTGAATTTTCAGTTACTAAGCAGGCATTGTGTAAACAAGGTATATTTAAAATTTCATTCAATTTGAGCCAGTAGTTTCAGAATTGTAACTAGTCAAACTTTCTTAATTTTGTCACTCACTGACTGACTGACCGATCATCAAAAGTCTAAGGCATAATATAAGGCATATAAGCAGAAATAGAACTTTCAAATTTAGAATATAATTAGTGTTTAGTGTCTAAAGTAAGGGAAAATTCAAACATTTCATAATTTGTGTCTAGTTTTCTAGATACACCAACTGCGTGAATAACTTTGTAATCCCATATAAATGTATTACAAAGTTACATTTGCAGTTAATGAAGCATTGTACCCGTATATAATGGAATAACAGTTGTAGATAGGTATTTATATATATGAGGCATAACAGGAGGGGGTATAGAGAGGGAAAGGGTGTATTCAGCCCATGAAACTGTACAACATTCCTCTAGAAAATCATGACGAAGAAAAACTTGCAAATAAATAGACTAAATACCTCAATAATATCAATTACCATGAAAGAAAGAACATTAATAATTAATCAAATCCGCTATATTTGTGATAAATTGATACCTACAAAAATAATAAAAACCCATAAGACAGAGGCTTTAATTTTATTGACATTCTAGAAGTAAAAAGTACCGAAAATGAAAAGGGTAGGACTCTACAAAAAGACGTGAGATCCCATCAAAAACATCCTGTAAAAAAATTCCAAGTCTCGCAGCTCAGGTTTTCTACCGCGATGGCCAAGTTGATCCATTTATTTAACATGGTAAGAATTTTTAATATTGATATGATAATAACTTACGTAATAACTTTATACAGAAGGTCCCTTAAGCAAGGACTAAATAAATTAATCGGCTTGGTATTACATGCATCTCAGAACTTTTTGCGGCAGAAAACCTGAGCTGCGAGACTTGGAATTTTTTACAGGATGTTTTTGATGGGATAATTTTATTACTGTAAGGAAAACCTCGTATCGGAATCTGCGCATTAGGCCAGCGCTAAAATTTAAGGTCAAATTGTCGTACAATATGCATAAAGATTGTTGCATTCACCATCACATTAAGGCAGGTAAAATAAAACTGCTATAAATAAAATAATAACTATCTCTGCAGAAACAGCAAATGGCAACCAAAGTTGGCAACCAGGAAATAAATCTAGCAACAAACAGGGGTTTTTGACATGGGACAAAACATTGCTGAGCTCAAGTGGAGGCCGGCTGGATACTTGGCCAGATGAACATGCTGTAGACGGACTAAAGTGGTTACAGAAAGGTGGCCTGAAGAGGCCATGAGGAAGGCAGGCAGACCACACGCTCTATGGATGAATGAAATCATTAAATCAAGTTAAATTGCGGATGAGACAAATGCAAGACCGAGAAAAGCGATGCAATAGACAAGAGGGCTATTTGGGCTGATATGATGATCATATGATAAAATAACATTATTTATTATTAACACCAGCCGCCACAGATGATGATAATAATGATGGCAGTGAGTCACAAAAACACTTTCAAAATGTTCTGCACCTCTCTGGGATTCCAATCTAGGTAATTATGGTTGAAAGCTTGTTAGACACAAACTAAAGCAGCAATATACAATATATTATTATTGCATTTCGATCATATACATAATGCATAGCATCAGCAAGAACTGAATGCAATTTTATATGGTATTTAACCATCAAGGTCAATGAAACAAACATAATGTGCACTTTGAATTCCTATCTGCATTTTAATGTGCCATGCATATGAGTGAAAGGAGATATTAACAATTATGGGGTTTCAGACCTCATTTATATCATAAAAAAATATATTATGGAAAATTTGAAAACGGAATAACAAATCAAAAAATAATAAACATGGCATTTTAATTCCCCAAAGTAAATAATATCCTTGGACTTCTTTTGGCTAAAGAGAGAAAAAGAGAAAGAGAGAGATAATATCAGTTTTCTGAAACACAGTTCTAACATTTCAAGCCAACTTAGAGTATTTTGGTATTCAATAATATGTGGCTCTACCATATCTACCAAATAATGAGATAGTAGATAAGATTGATAGATACCTGCAACATTGTCTGAAGATGATGTGGTACTCTAGTATCTTCAATATGCACTTTGACACTTTCATCATAGTTCTGGTAGAAATTCAGTATCATCTTCCAATGATACTCAAAATCCTCCATCCTCGTTGCAGGAGGAGCCAGCTGAAACATAAACAAACATAATTAATAACTTATTCCTCATTGGGTAGACAGGTGTTTAAAATACACCCTCATTGCACTAATAGTATTATTTAGATGTTATAATTTTGACACCTAAATTGGTACTTAATTTTTCAACAGAAAGAACAAAAAATTAAAGAAATATATTTATTGAATGTGCAAAAAAATGTAAGTAACAGAAACTTAAAGATAAAATATCAAAAAATAAAAACCATAACAAAACTAAAAATATGCAATATAAGACAACTAAGTCTAAAAAACGATTGGGCCAATAATGGGCCTCCTATTCAGCTTTATGCAGCAGTATGGCAAAAGCAAAACTCTAGTGCTGATTTTCAACAGAATAAAAAAACATATTTCACAAATGAAGAATCATCAGAGAATGCTTCAGGCATTATGTCTGCCTGTATGTATTCAGTATATGAAGCTTTAAATAAATTTATAAAGAGAACCACAAAAGTACTGTAACATCGGAATTAACGATACACACATTATTATCATGTTATTACATTACGTTATCCTTTCCAGGCAAATGTTGAATAAATAGAACATGAGTATCAAGTACTTTTTTAACATACAATCCTCTTAAATATAAAATACCATTTTACATACAAATCTAAATAATACTGAGACAAACTGTTTATTTATTATACTGGAAATGGTGGAATTGCTTATCGTCCGGAAAATTTAATAGTGTATTGTGTATGTGAAATTAACGTTATATACGAGATTTATCATTTAAAACTACAAACAACCCCATAAACAACATCAGTACAAGATATCTCCAAAACACATATTATCTAAATCACCCTACACTTAGAAGTGCAACGACATGTCAATACTCAGGCGCGCGCTTGTATGAGTCACGCCACACATCAGCTGACTGTCGCGCAGCGACCTTGAACTTACTTTGCGCCTATTTATCGGTATTCTCTCTCTCTCTCTTCCAAGCTATTTATCCCATATGGTGGTGGGGTCAGCTCTCTTCGTTTTTCTTCTCCACTTCGCTCTGTCCCTGATGTCGTCTTCGGATACCTGGCATTCTCCCATGTCCCTCCGCACTACATCCTTCCATCTCGTCTTCGGCCTGCCCCTGGTCCTTCGGCCGGTTATGGTTAACTGTAGTGCCAAGTTACCTACGTAGTCCGGCGGCTGCCTTTTTACGTGGCCATACCATCGCAGTCTACTCTCCTGCATTTTATCGGCGATATCACGCACCCCCAGGCTACCTCTCACATACTCATTGCGGATCTTGTCAAGCTTGGTCACGCCACACATCCACCTCAGCATCTTCATTTCGGCAATTTGGATGGCATGGGTGTTTTTCTGCGTTACAGTCCACGTTTCGCTGCCATACATTAGGACTGGTCTTATAATTGTCTTATATATTAGGCCTTTGAGTTTCACGTGCATTTTTTTGTCGCATGTAACCCCAGTCACTTCTCGCCATTTTAGCCACGCTGCGGCTATTCGGTGTTGAATGTTATACTCCCAACTCCCAGAACTATGCATTATGCTACCCAAGTATTTGTATTGATCGCATATATTCACCAGCTGCCCATCGATGGGAATAGGACTGGTGTCATCTGGTTCCGGTTTGTTGAAGCACATAAACTGGGTCTTTTCTACACTCAACACTAGGCCACCGGTTTGTAAGTGGTGTTTCCAGAGCAAAAGTGCCTCTTGCAATTCTGAGCGACTCTCAGTGCAAATAGCCACATCGTCGGCGTAGATAAAAGTCCACTTTGCTGCGTTTTGCGCCTGCTCTGTGAGTGAGTCCAGTATCAAGCAGAACAAAAAAGGACTCAGTACTGATCCTTGGTGTACGCCCTCCGTAACTGCTATAGACCTTGTTTCGCCCACTACTGTTCGTACCATCGATTTCGCTCCTTTGTACATGTCGGCAATAATGTTGACATACTGTTCGGGGACACTCTTCTTGCGCAGACTCCACCAAATAGTGTCTCGAGGAACCCGGTCAAATGCCTTTTCCATGTCAAGAAATGCGACGCACAATTTTTTATTTTTGGTGCGATATTCTTCCGTAATTATGTTTAATGCAAACATCGGATCGGTGGTAGATAAGCCAGGTACGAAACCATAGTGATTTTTGGACAACGAACACTCGTTTCTCAGGCGACTGTCAATAATCCTTTCATAAAGCTTCATAGTATGGCTTATTAGTTTGATTCCGCGATAGCTGTTACACTCATACTTGCTACCTTTTCCCTTGTAAATTGGAATTATAGTACTGAGTCTCCAAGCGTCAGGCATTTTCTTGGATTTTAATAGACAGTTGAAGAAATCAGTCAGCAGCATGATTCCCTGGTCACGTAAGCATTTCCAAACTTCTATTGGGATGCCGTCAGGTCCTATAGCTTTCTTGTTAGACATCTTTTGCAGAGCCTTTTTAACCTCACTATGGTGTATTGGAGGAATGAGACCCTCATTTTTCTCAACTTCTGGGAGTTGGGTAGCAGTTTGGCTAGGGTTCAGTAGGTGTTTATAATAATTAATATCCATGCCAAGCTGTTATAATGTCTTTGTCACGCCTATTTATCGGTATTATTACTCTAAATATTACCATATGACATTTTGATTTATTTAGAATTTTAGTGTGTTAGGATAATTTAAGTAAATGTAGTTGTTGGTAAGTTGTTAAGATTAACATTATTATTTTCATAACGTACCTACTATCTTAGAAAAAGCTGCATATGTTTTTATTTAAACGTTTTAATAATGTCGAGAATAGACGACTTCGCTGTCGAAGGTCACGGATTCTTGCATGATTAGGAAGTCTGAACTTACCATGATCGAGTAGCCTCGGATAAGTCGTTAAAATAGTTCTTGTGCTGGGAACTCGTGGATTCATCATTCATGATACCATTCCTACGCAAAGACTGCAGATTTTCTGGATCTGCATACATCCTTCTTGCATGACCCAAGTTTTCATTGGATCGAACATAGCATGTCATTATTGTCACATACTCACTGTTCGTGTAATCACTCATTTTGACCGCAAGAAACTAACCAATAACCAAAATAATTTCGTACAACGTCACTCGGTACCGAATTTCGCACGACTGAGGAAGTGGCAAGATCCCTAGAAGGTGTCGGCGGCGCGGGAGCGGGCGGCGCGGCGCGGCGGCACGCTTTGTACTTGCGCTTGCGGCGGCGCGGCGGTGAGGGCGGCGCGATCAAAGGATTTTATTACTTAGATTTAGAAGTTTCTACTCGAATTCATATTGTATAAAGTAGGGTAACAATAATGTGTATTTATGAAGATTTTTTTCATTTATGTCATCTTTCTCTAAACAACGTTGTTTTATGAATAACTTATTCTAAATTATTAACTAGTAGTGGTAAATTAATTTTACACTACATAAAAAAAACATAAAAAAATTAAAATAAGTATGCCAAAGTGTTCTAAATCATGTACTTGCTATGCACAATTTTTTTCGTGACGATAAGCGATTCCACCCAGTATATTAACAGATACCACCCTTGGCATACTTTTGCCCGTTATGCTCTATTCATCACCAGTGTATTATTAAAACAAATGTGTTTACTGTATAATTATACAATAATACTATGAGAAAAGATTACACATATAACCTGCTTTTTAATACCAGTAGAGAGTAGTAGGAGGCATCTGGCACACATAAAAGTAATTGCAATTTAAAAGGATGTGTTTTACAAGGATTTTTTTAAGTGTTTTAAGGATGTGTTGTTTTTACTACTAAAAACAGTGACTTTAAAAAAAAACAACAGTCATAAATAAGTGGGGTGAGGTCTAGAATACGTTGGCACGAATTGTAGGTAGGTAGGGGGTGGAAGGGGTAGGGGGGAGTGCCCTAAGCCTCGGGTACTACTCCCATGAAAAGGTAACGCACCATTCCTGAGAAAACCCAATTAAAGTAACCTAACCTCAAAATACTTGTTGTCAAAACAAAAGTTGCTTCTGCAACGTCTCCGGCGCTGCGGGAAGTGCAGCCCCTTCGCCCTTGCGTAACAAAGGATAGGCACCCACGCTCACCTCCGCGCCTCCGGCTTTTTATAAACACTCTAGGGGTAGTACCCAAAAGTCTACGTGAAGTAGGGGTGCTCGAAGTCGGTTTTGGGACAACGTTGACCTATTTTACCCGCAAAGGTGTTATACTAACTACCTCCGGAACATATCTTCTAAGTTGTTAATAAACAAATAAAACAAACAGCATTCATAAAAAGTTCCCCAAAAAAATTAAGTCAGTTTTGGAACAAATTCGACTTATTTTGTCCTTAAACTTCCATCGGAACATATGTAATGTGTTTTAACTTTTAACAAGGTTGTTATAAAACAAATAAAGCAAAAGAACATTTATAAATTATTTATAATCTACCGTATTTACGTTCCGTTTCACCTAATTATAAACTATGTACAATATATTTGACATGTTATTATTGATATGATTGTCAATCGCCCATAATTACGTTCCGTTTTACCGAATATGTGATTTGAGGTTAGTAACTATTTTAATTATTTTTTCGAAAACTATGCATTACCTTGTAATAACAGTGAAAACATATAATCTGGGACCCAATCCCTACCGCCTCTGATAGTTTTTACTCCTCAAATCGTGCCAACCTATTCTAGACCACGACCAATAACTGTTATTCTACTCTATTATTTTCTTAAAGATAACAACAATGTACATATGATAATCATCATCATCATCATCATCATATCAGCCACAGGAAGTCCACTGCTGAACATAGGCCTCCCCCAATGATCTCCACAATGACCTGTTGGAAGCGGCCTGCATCCAGCGACTTCCTGCGACCTTAGTCAGATCGTCCGTCCACCTTGTAGGCGGGCGTCCAACACTTCGCTTGCCTGTACGTGGCCTCCACTCGAGAACCTTTCGGCCCCAACGGCCATCGGTTCTACGAGCTATGTGCCCGGCCCACTGCCACTTCAACTTGCCAATCCTATGGGCTATGTCGGTAACCTTGGTTCTCCTACGGATCTCCTCATTTCTGATTCGATCTCGTAGGGAAACACCGAGCATAGCCCGCTCCATGGCTCGTTGAGTGACTTTGAGCCTTTTAATGAGGCCCACAGTGAGAGGCCACGTCTCGGTGCCGTATGTCATCACTGGTAACACACAACTATCGAAGACTTTCGATTTTAGGCACCGAGGTATTTTGGACGAGAAGATGTCGCGAAGTTTCCCGAACGCTGCCCAACCGAGTTGGATTCGCCGATTGACCTCTCTCTCGAAGTTGGACCTGCCTAACCGGACCACTTGTCCTAAATAGACATATTCGTCTACAACTTCGAGAGTCGAGCCCCCAACTCCAATGGGGGTGGGCACAACATGGATATTCGACATGATCTTCGTTTTATCCATGTTCATTTTAAGACCCACCTGTTGGGAGACTCGATTAAGGTCTTCGAGCATAGTGCTAAGGTCTTCCAGCGATTCTGCCAAGACTACAATATCGTCGGCAAATCGAAGGTGAGTAATATACTCGCCGTTGATGTTGATGCCGAATCCTTTCCACTGCAAGAGCTTGAAGGCATTTTCCAGCGCGGCAGTGAACAGTTTCGGAGATATGACATCTCCCTGTCTCACGCCTCTCTGTAGTGGAATAGCCTTCGTGCTCTGATCCTGTACTCGGACTGACATGGTGGCGTTGTTGTATATACACCTCAACACTTCGATGTACCGATAGTCTATGTGGCACCGCTGAAGAGACTGTAGCACAGCCCAGGTCTCGATCGAATCAAAGGCTTTCTCATAGTCCACAAACGCTAAACAAAGCGGCAAGTTATACTCCTCGGTTTTTTGTATAACCTGCCGTAGCGTATGAATATGGTCTATGGTACTAAAGCCTTTTCGGAAACCGGCTTGTTCGGGAGGCTGGAAGTCATCAAACCTGCGTTCGAGACGATTTGTGATGACCCTTGAAAACAACTTATAGACATGGCTCAGGAGCGAGATGGGCCTGTAGTTCTTCAGCAAAGTATTATCACCTTTTTTGAAGAACAGTACCACCAAGCTCCTGCTCCATGCCTCCGGCGTTGAGCCCTCGAGGAGAACGGAATTGAAGAGCCTCTGAAGGACTTTCAGTACCGGCGTTCCGCCCGCTTTCAGAAGCTCTGAAGTGATTCCGTCCTCACCCGGCGCCTTGTTGTTTTTAAGTTGTTTGTCCGGGATATCATCGCTAAAGTGTCGGATTAACTCGGCTCTCGGGTCTTCGGCCGAGCTAACAGTAGGTTTGGCAACCGAGGTGTAAAGCTGTCCGTAGAACCTCTCGATCTCCCTTAATACCTCTGCCCTCGTCGATACCACGCGGCCGTCTTCCGTCTTCAGCCTAGACAACTGGCTTTGCCCAATAGACAAGTCTCTTGCAAACACTTTGGAGCCTCCGTTCCGCTCAATTGTCTCCTTAATGCTCACAGTATTGTGAGCACGGACATCGTGTCGCAAGGACTTCCAGATCCGTCTATTGAGCCGCCGATATGCTTCGGCGTCAACGGAAGACTGCAGCGTCAAAGATCGACGTTCGGCCATGAGGTCAAGAGTGTGGATCGAGAGTTTTTGTGGTCTATCTCTACGGCGAGGTCTAAAATACTTAGATCCCACCGTATGGACAGCTTCTACCAAACCGCTGTTTAACTCGTCCACTGCAAGGTTTTCTTTTAGACAATCAAAGCGATTTGTCAACTCGAGTTGAAAGCTCTCGGGGTTTTGGATATGGGCGCGAGTAGGTCGGAGCGTAGACTTCATCAAGCGGCGCCTTTCTAATTGGACGTTGATATTCAATGTGCCCCTAACCATTCGGTGATCACTACCGGTTTTCACCCTGTTGATCACAGAGACATCACTGAACATCCGTCTATTCGTCGTCAAGATGAAATCTATCTCATTTCTCGTAGAACCGTCAAGACTCAACCAGGTCCATTTCCTGTGAGGCGGCTTCTGGAAAAAAGAGTTCATCGCGAAGAGTCCCTCTTTTTCCAGAAAGTCGGCCAGCCTCTGACCCCTGAGGTTCCGTTGCCCATGTCCAAATTGCCCCACTTTCAACTCTGCATCGCTTCTCTTGCCCAACTTTGCGTTGAAGTCCCCCATAACAACATTGAAGTAGGTTTTGGAAGTATGTATGGCGCGACTAATGTCCTCATACATCTCCTCTACTTCTTCATCTGGGTGTGTCGAGGTCGGCGCGTATACCTGTATGACCTTCAACGAGTATCTTTTGGATATTCTGAGTATAAGGTATACTACCCTGCTCGACACACTTTCGATGGATACGATGTTGTTGATGAGAGACCTGTGGACGAGAAATCCGACACCTCCTCGGGACTGTTGGTCGTCCCCCCGGTAGAAGAGCAGGTTACCAGACTTCAGGGTTATCGTATCCTCCCCGATTCTTCGGACTTCCGATAACCCCAGAATATCCCAGTGTAACCCGCTCAATTCTTCTTCCAGTTCGACAATCTTCTCGTCTGTCCTCAAAGTGCGTATGTTGTGTGTTACCAGGGCCAGTCGTCGTCGGGGGTGGTAGCCGGGGCCAACCCGGGGATTCTTAGCACCCCCTGCCCCACCGTAACCATGGCTGCTACCATCGCCAGGAATAGTGGGGCTGCCGGGGACTGGGGGCCTGGTCAATTTTTGTGTCGCCATTGAGGGGTATTTGCCAATACTCGCCACGCTTGGCAGGCGGGTTGGCGAGCGCAGGAGGGGACTCGCACTGACGACGCTGCTGCCCATCATCAGCGGGGGAAAGGAAATAGGGTTTGTGAGTAGAGGATATAATGGGAAAGGAGAGTATGGCCTGTAGGAGTGGATACTGCAGTCATGGAAGGGAATGTTTGTAGTGACTGCAGTAGCTCGGGGGGCCGAGGTCGCGTACTCGTAGCACCTATTCTAGGACAAGCCATGACCACTAGATAGGAGCACCCCTGACTAAACATATGATAATGCTGACATTCAAATAAGGATTATACAGTTTCATTTTTAATATAGTTTATTAACACTGTGTGGTGTTGGTTCTGATACTGATATCACTTCCAAACATACATTGGCAAAATTGCGAAATATCCGCTATGTTAATAAACAATTGCTAATTTTTCATTATCCAAAAGACAGTTTGACATATGTAGGGATTAGAGAATATTTAAAGAATTTGAAAAGTATCTAGGACAAGCCACTCTAACATTCTATATTTTGGAAGTTAATATTAGCTGTTTACACCAAAAGACAGTGAAACACTACTGAATATAACACTAAGTTATGTTTCTAAAGGACACACCATGTGTTGTTGCTTGGACCGTTTCCAAGACTTTATAGACGGCTGTTAAAAACTTGTACAATAATTAACAACAGGTAATAGCTATTAAGAACATAACTAGAAGTTCTACAACGACTTACAACATCCGCGGCGGTCTGAAGAACATCGGACAGTCGGCTTAGCATTATGGCAAATATCTTTCACCCTTCACACGTTGAAATTCATGGTACATATTTCCTGTAAAACAATTCACATATCCAAAGCTATTCTCAGCGAAAGGAAAAACAATAAAAGATTATTGATAATTTAACACGGCACAAATAAATCAAGAATAAAAATTTACAGAAGTCAGAAATGTCAATTGTCAGTTGTGATATTACATTGCCATCTGTTAAAATTTATTTCACAGTAAATTAATAATGGCAATATTGTCATTTTAGTGTTGTGTGTTGAAAATCGCCTTATGTACTGACAATTTTAAAAAGTTGTCATATAGCTGGATAATTTGCATTTAAGTTTCATAATAAAGATTTGAAACTTTCCAGCTATTACAGGATGCAGTGATTTCAATCCTGTTAACTAAATTAACCCCTTACCGCATACGAAGCCATTAATGGCTCCTACAGTTTGTAATTTTTTTACAGTTTAACTAATCATTAAATTAATGTTAAATAATTGTTATAATATGAAGTAGTCTTTCGTAAGACGACGTGTATTTTTTTTCGTTCATTGTGCAATTATTGTCAAAACTATTTGAATTTATTTCAAAACGCGGCCGGTGAGTGTGGTGCACGATTTTAGTGAAACTTTTATTAGTCAAAAAAACTGGTAAATCATTGACTGAGATCCTCAATAAAAATTGTACTTACTCTTAAAACCATCGAATAGAATAAGAGTATGTTGTTTTTGACTTTCTTTTTATTTTTGTTTGGTTTTTGATATGTTTTTTGCAAACTCCATATATTGCTTCGTATGCAATCCCGTCAACATTAAGTCTGCCAAATATGGCTTCCTATGCATTATGATACTTTTCAGAAATTTATCCTGCAGGCTTTTATTATTCTTTCAAACAAGTAAATCTAGTATTGGGTGATGATTCTTTGAGTAAAGATGAGCTTGCTTTGGATTCTGGACTTGCAATACGAATGTTTCTCTTCCCGTTCACCAAAAAAAGCATGTTATCATACCCGAGTTTGTCTCGAAGAGTTCGGAATTCGGACCATGATAAACCCTTTACATTACTTGCATGCTGCAAAACTCAGGGTTAAAAATGTAAAAATTACTCGATTGTATGGAAGAAAGGAATAATGGAGCCTTATGTCGAAGAGAAATTCAAGTTTACAGGCAACGAAGATTTGCCGTAAAAAATAAAACAGTAAAGCGCACTACACATAAAAGCCACCATCCGACTTACGCCAGTAACTTTTTGTCGGCGGGGTAGTTGCACGTCGGAAAATTTTGTCGGCAGCATGTCGGGAGCTCGAAATGAGGATCGTTTTAGTGAACTTATTGCATGTTGCTGATCAAAATAGCTAAGCAATTGTGTAGGCGACATACCGCCAATGTGTCAGCGGGCAACACATGCGGGTACTTTTTGCCGACATTATTCTTTTTTTATAAGCCGCTGTGTTGTGTCGGCAGGTCGGCAGCTTTGGTATGTAGTACAGTGATGTGTAGTTATAGATTCACCAGTCCAATTTTCAAAGTTTTGTTCCATAGTTTGAAGATTTTGATTGCTAATTTGTCAAAATAATCGTCAAATGTACCAAAATTCCTCTAAGTTAGGTAGTTACACAAGATATAAAAAATGCGAGGTGTTTATAAGCTATAATGATATAATATACAAACGGAATCTAATATATAATAATTCACAAAATGTAATTGCAATGCATACAAAGCCAGATATGGCTATACTTGTTTTTCACTAGAATGCATACGAATCCATATATGGCTCTTATGGGTAACTTCATAAATAATTATAATTTTTTTTGAGTTGATTTATGTTTAATACACACAAATAAACCTGTTTTTGCCAAAAAATATTTTTTTTATCCGCATCCTTCATAATTCATGCAGTAAGGGGTTCATAAGGCCCTATTCAGTGCAACGCGGACGGTCCGCGCGCGGATTAGTGCTTGCGTTCGTCGCGGATCAAATCATCGTTCAGTTCGACGCGGAACGCGGTTGAGAGTGGTACAGTTACAACAGTAAGCCTAATGATAAAAAATTGAAGTTGGTGGTTGCTGCCTATTTATTAAATAGCAGTTTGTTTTTTTAAACCAATTTGTTTTTTTTTTCTTCGCCTGAACTATCTTCAAATTTTGGATACACAGCTTTGCAAACATCCAGCCACGCCTTTAGTTTAGCATTCTTATTTTTATACAAGGAGTCGCGGAGATTCCAAAGACATGGTTGTAATCGTACTTCTTGTATAACCCTCTCAGTTTGCACGGTTGCAGTCATGACGACGACAGTACTTTTCATCCGCGTCGCACGACCGTCCGTCGCGCACTGAACAAGTCTGTACAAGTCACAGATCACTTCCAATAGATACCGCATTACGATAGTTTTGTTTCGAACCGAAAACGCCAACGAAGGGAACTGCGCGGGGGGTGGGCGGGTTGCAGCGCGGTCACGTGGACTTCACTGGAAAGATGCA
Organism: Hyles vespertilio; assembly: GCA_009982885.2. NCBI lineage: Eukaryota > Metazoa > Arthropoda > Insecta > Lepidoptera > Sphingidae > Hyles > Hyles vespertilio. The sequence goes on from CM042810.1 coordinate 3,467,961, forward strand.
GCATAAGTCGATAAATAAAAAAATGTATCGATAGTTCGATTTGCCAGTAAGTTCATGTGTTATGATCACTTCTATAACTTAATTACCAACTTGTTAAATGTTTGATAATATTTTTTCACCGGCCTGTAGGGCGATTCACGTATTATAATAAGTTCAGTTGCAGTGCAGTTGCGGTTAAGTTTCGATCAAAACAGCCCTTATCGTATTCTCGTAATTTTGACAACCGCTGTCAAATACGCTCGCGTCAAGTTCGCGTCACGCAAATGTTTTAGCGTATTCTACTGCTGCGCGTATAAGTCTATATACATCTCGTATACTTAATTGTAACCGCACCGCAACTTGATCGGCGCGTCAAAAAGTTACGTGAATCGCACTACATATCTGATAAATTATACCAACCGGCAACAGCTAACTACGAATAAAATAGGATTAAGATTTATACTTTAGTATGTAACGGTTTTATTTCTATTATTCACTGTGTATTTTTGTATGCCATAATGGCGAAATACCCAAATTAAGTGTTGATATAAAAGATCAGATAAAAATATGAAATAGTAAATAACTAAACCTTACGCCCTAAAGGGCTACAATAACTTCCGTTTCTCGAATTCTGACGACGGCTGTAGTAAATGTAATATCGACAAGTGACGATGAAACCCACTTGACGAACTATGAATGTTTTTGAGACGATATATACAACGTATGTTAAAATTAGTGCAATAGCTTGTGCTACTGATTCTCAATAAACTTAGTATACTAAAACTTATGGTAAATACCCTCCCATTATATTTGAAAACGTATACAACCAGAGGGAAAAAAGGAAATTTAATTACGCCAAAGATAATTAAAAAAATATTGTAAAAGTACCTTGTTAACAAATTTAACTATTTCAAATTACATAAAATAACGTAATTATGGTAATTTGCAATTTTTATTTAAATCAATATATATATTTTGTGACATTTTCATTTAATAAAATTAATTTACATTACTGTTTTACAATATCGATATTTCTGGGAATTATATTATAAACATGAGTCAAACACTAGAAGAACGTGTGATTTCGCCAAAAAAAGATGGCTTATTACGGTTATTGCTATGCGAAAAAGAGAGGGCTGATTCTCCATCCGAACTCGACTGTTTGACATTGATACATTAACCAGTATAAATTGAGCTAACTCGGGACCAAATTAATTTAAAGAATATTAGTTATCGATGATCGAACAAATCATTATTAACTGTAATATTATGTTTCCAAAATGTAATTTTCGCTAACGTGCGACGATATGTGCGGGTCCACTACTTGGACGACACTGATGACGCGACATTTGGCATCGGTTTATATCTATCTGATAGCTTATATGTGTTGGGCGCAACCGCTGCCTTGCATTTGGTATCTATTGGGAGTGATCTGTGGTACAAGTGCATTACCGCCCGCGCCGCGCCGCGGACGAGCGACGCGGAGTGATTTCGATCCGCGCGCGGACAGCTCTCCGCGGCGCGGCGCGGGCGCTCCGCGTCGCTCTGAACGGGTTGTATGGGATTGATACATTTTACCGTCCGTCGCGGACATCCGCGTAGGTCGTCCGCGTCGCACTGAAGAGGCCCGGACAGCTCTCCGCGGCGCGGGCGATCCGCGTCGCTCTGAACACGTAGTATAGGATTGATACATTTTACCGTCCGTCGCGGACATCCGCGTAGGTCGTCCGCGTCGCACTGAAGAGGCCTTAATTCATTATTGATATCTCTTGAATAGCGAACAATCGTGATCTAAGTAATCTGTGGAACAATCGAAGCTGATGGTATGTAGCGGGTTGACCTTTTCTTATCTTAGATAAAAATCACAGACCAGTAAACAAGAATATAAATGTTTTATATATTTTTTTATTTAATTTAAAATCTTTTCACTTATTTTCACCAAAAGTATGCACGTTCCATAATTTCCTTTCGACTATCGAAAAGGCGGTATTATGGCTTTACGGCTTTCAAGCAATAAAATAGCCTAATAACAATAGGAATAGGGTATATTTTTTTTAAAAGCCGCAATATGGCAGCCGTGACAGTCGAAGTCTTGTCAATTTTGAGTGAAGTCATATCTGTCAAATGTCAAACATTTGGCATTTCGCGAAACGAATCGTGTCGCGGGATGTAGTGGGGAATATTTGTAATATTAGCAAAATTAAATAAACAAGTGCCTGATATCAGTGCGTCGTAACACGGATATTATTTATAACAATGTCGTCGTTCGTAAAACACAGGGACGACAGCGTAGTGAGCGTGGACGAAGCAACTACAAGGGACAATGTAACGTATTACAAAATAACAGTTAGAGTGGGGCCGATACATTGGTACGTGTTTCATCGGTACAGTGACTTCGTGGAGCTCCACGACAAGCTGGTGAGCGACCATGGCGTGGCGAAGGAGCTTTTGCCGCCGAAGAAAGTGATACGTAACAAAACGCCTAAGTTTGTTGAGACGAGGCGAGAAGCGCTTTGTGAATATTTAAAGAATGTATTCAACTACTTGAGGCTGACGATGCCATCTGAGTTCGCGCACTTCCTCGACTTCCATGTCTACGATATTTATTTTTTACTACGGGATTTGGCCAAGACATTGTTTTTGGAAGGTGATAAGTTGCTGGAGACTGAAAAGTCCCACAAATTCACTCCACTAGAGGTTTGCATGATGTATTTTTTTTTAATTTCACATAATACATTTTTGTTTTAAAGGGTAACACGCAATCAAATTTAATTTAAAAATATTTTTTATTTCATATTTATGTTTACTTGTTTTTTTTTTTATTGCAGTGAATGGCGAGAAGAGCAAGCCGTTCGCCTGATGGTAAGCGATACGACCGCTCATAAACAGTAGCAACATTCCACTGCGCTCGCCATCCTGAGACATAAGATGTTAAGTCTCAATATGTCCAGTAGTTGCTCTGGCTACAATGTCCTTCAATCCGAAACACAACAGTGCATTTAAGCAGTGTTGTTTCACTGGAGAAATAGACATTGTGGTGGTACCTACCCAGATGGCCTCTCACATATGAGAGACCTACCACCAGTATATTTATGTTGCTTCAAATGTCAAAAAATGTAACATGAAAAACATTAAACAACAATTTAACACATTACAAAACATAATGACATTACCATATTTGTTTTAGCTGCATGCAATAAGTGAAAGGCTAAAAGTAGCGTGTCCTCCGATTGAAAAACAGGATCAGATGTATGACTTCAGCCACATACTGGACTACTGCTCGCAACTCCGCTCCCTCAATTTGGAGGGGAGCTATGAGAAACTTGGGACCAGTAATTTGATACCCAATGATCTATGTTTTGACTTTGTGCCTTTTAAATCATTAGTTGATTTGAAGATTCTTGGAGTTCCAATGAAGTGTATACAGAGTGTTGGTGAGTGCTTCTTAATGTTTTTCATAAAGCCAATCCAATATCATTATCATCATCACCGATTTATTTCAAAATATGATATCATCAGATCACAATTTACAGGCATTCCACTAGTGACTAGACAATAAAATCTCCCAATATTATAGAACAATGCCTAATAAATTAATTAAACTTTGTTAAAATCAAAGTAAGTAATAGAAATAATCAGCAGAAACATAATTTTGCATAGAACAGGAAAAAAATGTGATTTCAAACAAAATACATAATATAAAGTAAATACTACCTTATATGATGGCATTAATCTCAAGCAACCAATCTGACCTTAATTATATTCGTGATAGAAAATTTTACGAAAGATCACAGATTATTTACACTGAGAATCTCTAAATATAAGAGTAATTCTAACTTGTATTTGACTGTCAAAGGATTTGTGTATACTAATGTTATGTTGAGATGGATATGTGAAGCACTATATTTATGTTGGAAACACTATATCACAAAATATTTATATTGTATGTTATGTACTATACTCCATCGGTTTAGGTACTTAACTAAATTGAAACAAACCATTAAAAGGTTATTTAACATTGCCATTTCTCATTTCTAAATTAATTGAAGTCCAAAAAATGTTTACGTAAATGTAAAACTACATTACATGTTCAAATTTATTATAACAATTATAATTATGAATGTGTGAGCTTGGAAACAAAAAATTATGTAAGATCATATTAAATTATCTAAATTAAAGTATCTAATTTTACATAACGCAATCTGTCTATAAAAAAGACCCAAACAGTCAGGCATCCAAAACATTTTCATAAAAGTTACAAGAAATATTATGCTACAAAGTCTAGAAGTACGACTTGACCGTAATGCAACCATTTAAATGAAAGATAATACGTTAGGTCGGATAACTAAGTATCATCATATTATGTAATCTATGGCAGCCAATTATTATTCATTGCGTTAATGTACTTACTGTTTTCGTGAAGTGGTGAAGTGTTTGGAAGTGTTCATCGTTGTTCTTTACTCTGTTTTAGTTATTATTTTTTATAAGCTGCTGTTAATTGTTGTAAATACTTGTTACTTGGTTGACTAAGAAAATATTCGTAAATGGACATTGCAATAAAATGTTGAACAACTATGCGTCACATGTTCTGGTTTGTTTACATTTAGTTAAGTACCTAAACTGATGGACTATAGTAACTAGAGTGAAGACATCCTCGGAGGTGTAGTAACGCTATTGGAGTGATTTAAATACTGTGATCTCAGAATCCGAGGTTTGGCAAAGAGATTATCCTACATTATCAGCCTCAGTCTGGAATTCGTGCCTGACATGGCAATAGGCTCCTCCTATCACATTGTTTGACAGAACACAACAAAGCAAAACATGGGTGTCATGGAGCCGCCTCTGCCTACCCCTTCTGAAAAAGGCGGGAGTTTATGTATGTATGTATAATGTAGCTAATACTAATTCATATACATCACATTATGTCACACCGTTATTCTTACATTTCTAGTTGTGTGATGTCACCAGATACTTGACAATAGCCTTCTAATACTTATGGTTGTGCAATCCCTGTGGAATTTGTTTGAATTTCCTTGTTTTTGTTTTTGGAAAAACAAAGGAACTTATTTTTTTATAATCCTGCCAAAAAGAGTGGCTTTGGCCATACATTATAAACTCTTGACAATAAATACAATTTAAATAATGCATCACTTAACTTCTTAAGGCTACAAAGCATGAACCCTGTATTATAGGCAGAAGGGTAATAGAGATTATGTACGCACATCATTGTCCCTACGAAGAATTAACTTTCTAGTGATTAACACATGTGTTCTGGGAACGGTTGCGTAAATCACAATAGCGGGTTTTACGCACTGAGTATTGTAGTTACCTTGTTACTATACTGGCGCCGTATATTGGTTGTAAACCAATCCAGTATTGGGTTCGATTACCGAGTCCGTCAATCCAATTTTTGAGTTTTAGGGTTTGGAAATTCTCACAAATTGCAGGGGACTGAAAAATGTACATGGCGTTAAGCTTGCTTTTTTAGCCACGTATTAATACAGAAAAATATATGATGTAGTGACAAAACTCATCTCAGGAACTCTACTGCTGAACATAGGCCTCCCCCAAAACTAATATTTATGTTAAACCTAATATAAATAATGTATTTAATTTATATATGTAATTTTAGGTAGCCTACGCGAAACTTTAGTCAGTCTATCGGTGCTTACAGCGAGTGTGGTGTCCCTAAATGAATTCCTTTTAGTTGACATCCTGCATAAGGACCCCTCCAGTATAGCGGACACTGTGGTAAGCTAATATATACCATATTTTTTTCTAACAAGGTTGACTATTGATTAAAATTACTCGAAGAGGAAAATTACAATGGTGATGTATGATAATCAGATAAGGTAAATGTGAGAATAATTCTTTTTTACGTTCGCGGAAAAATGTATTAACAAATTCTATGTGAGTTTAGTTTGAATGGGAATACCCGGGGGAAAACTCGTGTGATAGTAGCAACAAATGATGTGCAAAAAAAAGTTTTTATGTGATGTAATTTTAGGATATGTTCCATAATATACCATCCGCTTTATAATCATAATTAACATAAGGCTTTAGCAGTAGCGGCGTAAGGCAGGTTGACCCTGGCTGGTTTTGTATTGAGAACCCCCACATACTTAAAACCGTTCCTACTAATATTATAATTTGTTTAGATTTATGAATGTATCCCACTGTATCAGCCCATATAGGTCCCACTGCAGGACACGGGCCTACTCTACAATCGACAGTACGATTGAGAGTGGTTAGGCCATATAGTCCACCACGCTAGCCTAGTGCGGGTTGGCGGACTTACATACTGTAGATTTTTTTATAAATCGCTTTGGTATGCAGGTTTCCTCACGATGTTTTCCTTCACCGTTTTAGTGCGTGGTGATTGACTATCATGACTCCGAAAAGTCAGAGGTGTGCCCTGGGATTCGAACCCGCGACCACCGTGAACATGTTGGCAGTCGCATCTAGGCAGTTTACCAATAGGCCACCACGCACTGTAGATGAATGTATAATCTTATCATATTAGGAAAAGGTAGGAAGTTATTTATTGATACCTTTATAGAGGTAGATTTTTTGTGCTATCTTTGGCTGTACGAGTGTGTTGTCTTTGCCACCTCTTTACGCCGCCATTGACATAGCATTTCACCGTTAAATACAAATATCATGATATTGAAATTGCTCGCTTTATAAACGAGTCTAAAACAGGACTGCCTCGGTGGCGTAGTTGTACTAGGGTACGTTTACAAAACTGAGATCTCGGGTTCGAATCCCGGGTCGGGCAATGATATTGGATTTTTCTATTCATTATCAGCCCATGGTCAGGAATTTATGTCCGATGTGGCGATAGGCTCGCCACCTATCACATCTTGGGACGGAACATACAAGGCGAAATGTTAGTGTCCTGGCACCTCTGCCTACACCTTCTGGGAAAAAGGCGTGAGTATGTATGTATGTATGTCTAAAACAGGATATCAACAGTTGAAGCCCGGCAATTGATGCAGCTAATTGCTATCTGAGTGCCGGAGCGACCTCAAACAGCACGTGTCAGTCGGTCAATGAGTCAGTCTAATCTATTGCCATATTATCATATTTACATTACATGTGCCATCGTAATTATTAGTTTTGTTAGGTTTAGTTCTGGTATTTTCTTTTAATAAATATTGCCTCGCATTATTACCAAATATAGCTACAAATCCAAGCTGGGATATTTTTTCAATGGTAGTGCCTTGGTAAATCCGGTACAGTCTTTAATTATTAATGGGTTGACTCGACTGAGCAGGTGAGGAACTTATAAAAATCCGAGTAAAGCTATTATTTTTAACCGACTTCAAAAAAGAAGAAGGTTCTCAATTTCTTGGCATCTTTTTTTGTTATTTTTTTATGTATGTACATCGGTTTCTAATAATAGCATTATGTACTATAAATATTACTATTGCGTTTCCTTTAACGAATTTAATTCCGAACGTTTAAAAATTCAAATTTATGTTGTGTTTTCCGCAAGGCCCATCCATTATCCAACCGGTAATGCTCATCCGATCAAAGTATCGTTTTTATCTTTATAATCCGGGCACCGCTTATACATTAGGCGATATAAATATCCATTTGAAATCGTACCAAAAAATATTAATTGAATATTTACAATGCATTAAGTCAATATGTTATTGCTACAAACACGTTAATGATGAGTTTTATAATTCAACGAAATATGTCGTTGACCTTCAAAGTATACTATAAATATCGATTTGTGGAATCTAGGTTCACTGACTTGGCGTTCGTGTGATCTGTAAAATGAATTGGGAACAATTTTATACAAAGAATCTTTTGATATTTTTAGTCATGCTTGAGACAAATGTTTGTTTGATACACAAATATTTGATTCGCATCTGGATTTTTATCAGGTTCTAAAGTCTCCTAGTTTTATAGCTAAAAAAAAGACTTGTATCTTATTGTGGGGTCAAGCAAACGGACAGAACTGTTAGGCGTATTATTTAAATGAAAGTAACTAACTAAACGAAAGAAACTAGAGCCAAATACTACTTAAATACATCTCCATCGCTCCCGCTAATTTAAACATCCCCTATGGAAGTATAGAGGGAACAAGTCCTATCGGGGCGCAGCTGCTTCAGTAGACACTTGTGTCAGGTAGCGAGAAAAGAAGCGACCGCCGTGTGACATTGTGCCAATTGCCCTAAGGAAACATCCCAGCATAGAGAGAGTGCTCAACTTGGGTTGACGAGCGCATAGTACTCCTTACAGCCGTCGGATTTCCTCCATGGTCGAGAGTCGGAGGTTGTGGCAGGCAATGCTCTTCTTCTGCAAGATTATGATCTCGCGGAATGAGAGCGCGGACCGAGATCGTAAGCGGCGATTAACAGCTGAAGCGGCGCCTTTGCCTTGTGGCTTGGGGGTAAAAAAAATCTGCCATGGTATTCCTTGCTTGTCGCTTTGTGCGTCACATCACACACACGCCACATTGGTTCTCACCAATAACAACTCCAAGATGGGCGATAGAGCACATTGCCTAGTCTCTGTCGAGGTCGTCATCTCAAGCAGGCGTTCAAAAATACTGGGAAGTTGGGGACATCCTGGAGAAGCAAAGGAGCAGCAAAAGTTTTGCGTCAGGTGGTAACGCGAGCGTAAATCGGGACGCTTCTCGCCCTAGGATGTCAGGTGCCGCCCATAAAGCGTATAACTCCACCAAGGGGTTTCAAGACAGTATGCGGTGTAGGTTTTGTTAGGGTTCTGGCTCGTACAAAATCCACAGCTTGCGGGGCTAGAAGGCCTGTCAGTTGTGACACTAACATGCCACTTTCGGCCTCCCCCGTTGGGGTACCGAAAGGGCAGCTCAATAACTTTTCCGCTTGGACAAAAAAATATGTCTGGTATAGTTGTCAGGTATATTATTTGGCCCTTTATCAATATTCAATACCGTAATTACCGACATTGAATGTTGAGTCTCAATATAAAAGCTAATGACTTGGTTGAATCACCTGTAATGCGTGACTACACATCGTAGTTCGTACTTCGTACAACCGGTTTGCACATGTGATCACAATCACATGTGCAAATATCTTATTAATGCGCTTTATACATATTATAAATTATTTATTTATTCATATAACACGAACGTATTTATGTACCTCAATAATAATTTCGTGTGAACAAAATATAATATGCCATTTTGCTTTATTTATGTTATTTATTTATTTATCTCACACGGACGTATATACCTAGGTATTTGAATAATAATTTAGTGTGAAAAAAACATATAATGCCATTTAGTGTATTATTTATTTCTAAGTGGTTTGACGGTCGAGCAGATTTAATTTTACCCAAGAATTTGTAGCGTGGGTGGCATATTTAGTTGAATATATCTGAAATAATCATAGAAACTTTATCTTCAACAGAAATGGAACAAGCTTTCACTCATAAACTACGCGAGTAACAACATAGAAAACGTCGACTGGGCGATCAAATTAGTTCCCAACTTGCAACATCTCAGCCTACCCTCTAACAGGCTCACCGAGTTATGCGACATCTCCTGTCTCCACCAACTCCGAGTCCTCAATCTCTCCATGAACAGATTCGAAGCTTGCGAGAACTGGCACGCCAAAATCGGGAACATCGTCAAAATCGATCTGTCACAAAATAAAGTGACGTCATTGAGAGGTTTCTCCCGATTGTACTCTTTAGAAAGCCTAGATCTGAGCTGCAATATTATTTCGGATGTTGAAGAAGTACAACATATATGTAAGTTACCCTGTTTAGAATATTTATGGTTAACCGCCAACCCTGTTGCGTCTACCATAGACTATAGAGTGAAGGTCATAGAGCAGTTTAACGCACGGATGGGCGAGATATGTCTGGATAATGAGAAGGCGTCGGAAAAAGAGTTGGATACAGCTAGAGTGTTACAAGCTTTAAGAATCGTGAAAGAAGGCAAAACTCCGACCTTTTTAGAGAATAATCATACAAGCCACAGCTTTAATAGGAGTTGACGATAATATTTATGCTCTATGACCTCCTTAGGACGTTTATTTACGCGGCAAACTAATGTAATTAAATCTTAAATGTACAGTCGCTGGCGAAAGACTATAAATGTATTTATGCTGTACAAGTGTGTCGAAAAGGGCAAATCATACCATAATAAGTAGGTACAAATGGTGTAGGTTCTATTTTAACTTTCATACAATGGTTGTTTTTGTAAGAATTCATTTCTTCCATCTTATGGAAAATGCTACCTTAAAGGAGCAAAGTCTAGCAATTACAATTTAACAATATAAAAAGCCGTTTGATAAAATTAAGTTGATCTGTATTACTACTTTACGCCTCGCTAATTAGGTAGATTTTTTAGGTAAAACATTTAAAAGATAAAATTTTTTTTTTTATTATATTGCAATTTCTTTTTCATTTTAGGTTGTCTAAATAATCTGTCATTAATCTTCGGTATGATACCTTTTTGAAACACCATGTATACCTATTGTACTTTTGTTTATTAATTTATAACATATTTGTATATAACGGTGTTAATTTTTACATGACTAAAAAAGACCAAACGCCAAATCAATTTTAAACTAAATTATATTATTCGATAATTCAATGAAATTATATTTATCTTACTCTTCCTCGCATATAAATCTAATTAAAATGTGACTATATTAAGTTCTGGCAAGTGATAAGTGAATTTGTAATTTTATGATAATATTTACATGATATTGGCGACTGCGCTTGCCTTGGGCAGAACATTAAAACTAATTGCACGTATTTAGAATCAAATATTATGTCATCAGAAATACTGAGACATAATTATTTATTATTTATTTATTTACACTTTATTGCACAAAAAGACAATACAAAGAGAAATTACATATATAAAAAGTACAATTGGCGGTCTTATCGCCGAAAGGCAATGTCTTACAGACAACCATGGGATGGATTTAAGAATAGGATAAACAGAGGGCAGTCAAAAGTGTAAAGGATAGAACATACCTAGAAAGGGAAAAAAATACTAATTAAAATAATTTTAAAAATTACAAGTAATAAAAGTCATGAATACTCATATTATGTAATATAATCATATACATAAATATATACATACATATATAAGATCATAAGAATACATACATATACATAATATTTTATATAAATATAAATATATATATATATATATATATAATTGGTTATTTTAATTTGTTCTTTAATAAGACATCATTCGAATATTGTTTTAATGTGGTAAATTAAAAGTGCATCAAAGCTCTTAACCATTTACAGCCTCCATGGCGCAGTCGCTAACGCCGCCTGGGAAACGAGAGGCCGCAGGTTCGATCCCCGCACCGAGTCTAATATTTCTGTGATCCACAGATATTTATTTCGGGTGTGGGTGTTTGTGAGACCGAAAAAACACTCGTAGTTCCTGATACCCACGTAACAAGACTCGATCTTAGTGTGGTTTCTGGATATATGTGACTGTTGGATGTATTTATTATTATTACTAGCGGTCCGGCCTGGCTCCGCCCGTGTGCAGATACACGTTTCAAAATGGCGGTCAAAATGTTCTATTCCGACTATCAATATAGAATATCGACCAATCGGACCACGAATAAAATTTCCTCGTATTTGCTAGAAATGTCACTACTGCTTCCCTCCTATAAGTCATAGCGTAATGATATATAGCCTATAGCATTCCTCGATAAATGTACTATCCAACACTGAAAGAATTTTCCAAATCGGACCAGCGGTTCCTGAGATTAGCGCGTTCAAACAAACAAACTCTTCAGCTTTATAATATTAGTATAGATTTAATGATATGGCGATAGACTCGCATCACATTACATCATAAGACGAAGGAACACACAAGGCGAAACGCAACTGGCCTGGCACCTCTGCCTACTTTCTTCTATACTTCTACTTCTGGGATAAAGGCGTGAGTTTATTTATGTTTTTACTGGGTAAGCGCAGCGCGTCGATTCTAAAATGTGATATCGCAATTCGCAAAATAATAGAGCTTTAGATATATTGAGTATTTGTAATTTGTTATGACGATAAGCAGTCGACCAATAAATAGGTTATGTTTGTATGTCGTTACATTATGTATTGCTTGCTTTGTGATATGTTTAACATATATTTTCTATGCGGTGTTTGTATAGATTTATTTAGTTTTATTTGATGAATTTAAATACAGACAGTTTGAGAAAAACATGTATCCTAAAAGATAATAAATATTGCACTTAGTTTTTTTTTTATAATACATTAAGATGATTTTGGTTTGTACATTTTTTTTAACAGTACTTCTATTCAATCGCTGTTTCATTAGAAAAATGTTTAAATGTTTATTATTTTGAATGCAAAAAAAGACCGAAGTCATATATTTTTAAAACATGCTTAAATTGTCTGCATTAAAAATTCGCTTCCACAATCTAGTATTAAACTTGTGAAGTATTATGATTGTGATTTGAGAATATATGTATTGTTATTTTGATTGTTAATTTGATTAATTATATTAAACAATTGAATTTTTTGTTTTTATTTCATTAACGGTCACACAAAAACTATGTTACACGCCGGAAAAAATATTAATCGATCTTTAGAACACTTATGTAGTGTATAAAGACAGAAAATCATAAAGAAAATAAACTAACAAAATTTCTCAACAATCCGTTTAATCACAATTAAACTTATAACTAACAGCATAGTACATCTATGCCAAGAATCTTACAGCAAAACGTATGGCTTTAAGCCTCGACACCAGCAAAAACATTTATTTCATAAAATTATGCACATCTTAAATACAAATACAAAAATAGTCATCAAATCAACATGCAGTCTTATATCTTACAATTAATATTGCTTAAATTACGTAAACAAGCAGATCATCTGCCTGAAGGTATGCGGTTATCGTTCATGGACAAAATACACATTATTTTCTAATATATACTCGTCCTTATTCATAGACAGGTTTATACGTGTTTTAGTTACCATATGTATTGTTTTTTTCGATCAAACAAAATTCAAAACACTGACAAAACAATCGATAACTAAATTAGATTTATAAACTGTATGAATAAGGATTTTGGTGTCTTAATAAACTTATATTACAAAGACATTTTCCTCTGATTTTAATAATAGGTTTCTTCAGTTATATATAGCTGAGTGATGTAAGGGTGAATGACCTTCACTGTGACACCGTCTTATGTATGCAATATATTTTCCATGTTGGTCGATTTGTTTCAATAGATGCTATAATGGATATAAATTTTAATAATGTATTTACAGTTACAATTCTTGTAAATACTGTTTTTATTAATATAACAGGTAGAAAGAAAATTAATGAAGTTCCAATGGATATTTTAGTGTTAATATTACGCATAGAAAACATGGATTGAATATTCCCATAACCTTATTACCTTGTTGTAATAACATATGTTATGGTTTTCCAGTTGTTATAAATTAATTTATGTTTATTTATGTTAGTCCATATTCTATCAATGAATATTAATCTAACAGAATATTTATGAAGTTATTAATTTAACTGGCAATGGCATACATATGAAAATATATTCCAGATTATTATAAAGTAATATGAATATTCATATTTCATCTACTGGTTAGTTAAGTAAATGAAATATGTTATTGCACTAATATAAAATATACAAAGTGGGATTGAAGGTTTATTAATGTCCAACTTAACATTCAGTAAAGTACATATATATTTTGAATGATTTCCAATGATACATTATAAAGGACATAAATTACAACTTATTATAAATAATACATTTAACCTTAAAAGTTATAAAATCAGTCAATCATTTTCGAAAAGCTATCTTGTAAGAAAAACTTTTTGGAAATGATTAAAATAAGATCTAAAATATTCTAAGCATATTTACAAGTGAAAATCAATTAAACATAAATGCCTTAAAAATACAGGAAACTTATTTAAAATATCTGACTGTTAGTAAATTAAGTTATGTTTAACATTTTCTCTCTCAAAACTGCTTAAAAAATAATCAATTCTGTAGGTATAACAAAGAGTTTGTCTATTTGTTTTCCAATAAATTTATGAATTTCTAATCCTTTAGTACGTTAAATACGCCTAGATTATTAAATCGTTAATATCGAAAAACATTTCACTGGTAACATTATTTAAAAATCTTTGATAATTTTATTGATAATAAGCAAAAGTAGAATTGCAGAAATTGAGCAACTATTAAGAGCGTATACACCTTGCGCGCAAAGTCAACTATAGGTATTTCTTCGTTAATTTCACGCACACATAAGCGACCAAAGCTGTGTGCGTAGAGCTGCCGCGTCGGCTCGCTATACAATCGGCTCAAACAACTTTGATCCGTGCGCTTCAAATATTCAATTGAAATGTAACTGTAATATAATATCATAAAAATATTTTATTTGCATTATAAGTAGACAAATATTACTGTGCAAGCAAAGAATAATACAAATTTAGATAGTAATCATACTTTAGTTATTATTACATTGTTAAGTTGCATTCAAATCAGTGTTCAATCAGTAGACACTACGGACGTTTTATTAATCATTTCGTGTTCGAACACATAAATAGTGTTAGGGGCCTTACAACCCCTTACAATTACGAAATATATTTAATTTTATATTACAATACATAACATAATTTAGCCTCGGAATTACATCCCATTATATTACCTGAAACATAATTTATACTCACTACAAAATCATTGTAGGTAATAAAAATAATTAAATATTTTACTACCAAAGTACTAAGATGTGGTAATCGCAGTCCGCGCGTGGCTATTTTTACTACGTACGGCAAAAATCGACTGCAGCTAGGCCGGAGCGACGAGCGATACGTCCTCCCTCTAGAAGGCCTTGCGGCGGTCTGATTTGATCCACGTCGGACAGCGTGTTTTATAGTGGTTTTTAAAATATTTGTAGAAAACATGAAAACTTATTTTGTTGAAATATAAAAATGGTAATTTGCATGGCAATTGCTATAAAAAATTATGTACGATAAGTTGGTGAAAAAAAATATGTTGTTGACGAAAGTTTCTGAATAATTTCGCATTGTTTAAATTTTTATTTTTCAGGAACTAAACACAAAAATATTATTTTTCTCAGCAAAATCCCTCCATAAGGGTCTTATTAGTCTGATAATATTTTTATTTTCATCTTATATTTAGTGGTTTCGGATATCTTAAGCTTCTAAATTGCCATTTAAAGCCTAAATAACGAAACTTGTGTTCAGTAATCCTTATAGTACTCACAAATTATCCATCAATCTATAATGTTTTCCACCAAAATCCCTAGATGACAACCTTTTCTAAAATTAGTAATAATTATTTTTCCTTTAAATTGTTTATTGGTGGCTATTAACTCATTTGAAAAGTCCTGTTTTAAAGCCAAAAAGCGCGTGCAGGGTATAAACGCTCTTAAACCTTACTCTGTTATGAAACGTATAGAATTACATTGGAGAGTGTGTGATTTTTTATTATAATAATTATTTTTTATTTATATTATCCAGATTTTAGATATGATACAGCTTCACAAAACGTTTGTATATGTATGTATACAAATAATGCATGACAACATAATTTAAACGATACAACTTCTCACTTATGATTGGTTTATATAATTTTAATATAATATGATTTAATAATTAATACTTTTCGATAGTACAAAAATGACATAAAGGCTTTATTTGCCTTCACTACATTTTTTAGTTAGTTAAAATTTTTCAATTTAGAAAAATGATTATTAAATCTACAAAATGAACTAATTGAGCGAAATATCTAGTGGATGAACTGGGAAAGTCGATTAATAATGGACTAAGGTTTTTTTTTTTATTGCATTGAATGGTGAGACGAGCAAGCCGTTCGCCTGATGGTAAGCGATACGACCGATCATTAACAGTAGCAACATTCCACTGCGCTCACCATCCTGAGACATAAGATGTTAAGTCTCAATATGTTCAGTAGTTGCTCTGGCTACAATGTCCTTCAATCCGAAACACAACAGTGCATTTAAGCAGTGTTGTTTCACGGGAGAAATAGACATTGCGGTGGTACCTACCCAGATGGCCTCTCACATATGAGAGACCTACCACCAGTGAATGGATATAAAAACATATGTGAATTTATATAATATTTTCTAGTTCACCATCCTTTTCTTATCACTGGTGACAAACTACCCTCATTTTAGTAATAAATCTAAACGCAATAGCTATTTTATATACCCTTAATTATCGATACTGTTATTTGTGAAGATATATCATAGTTTAAAGTCTATTTAAACATTACTTAATCTAATAGATTTTGGTGATATCTTAGTAAATGTTATCCTGTCACTGGGATACATTACCTCGTTTTACTCGATATCGATATTTACAATTTTCATATTCATAACTTCACATTCCTAAATCTTTTTAGTTAATCCTAAATTTATTTTTACAAAATGGATTATAACAAATAAATTATCTACATGCCCAAGGCAAACTACTTATCAAAAATAATACAAAAGTATTTATCGATATGAGAGTTTTGAAAACTCGCAAAATTTTTATATGGGAATGTTGAATAAGTACACGTATTATTTTAATTAATCTTGCCTTATTCCCTTCCTTTCCGCCTTTATATCGTATCGCTTTCGCAATGAGATCGATTTTATATCGATATCGATACTTGAAAGAGGACGATGCTCAATGACAAATATTGCAATCCTTTATATCACGGAATGGTTTTACGTTAGAGTGACCTATCTCATATAAACCGTCGCATGGTTAACCCGTAAAAGTTATCTATCGTTGGGGTTGGAAAATCCCTCAAAACTTTCCACAAAGCTGCATTTGAATATGTAGTAGTTTACACACGTATAACATACAAATATCGATACCACTATCACTACACTATCGATATATCTGTAGTGTATGTGTTGTCTATGATGTATAGTTTGTATATTTTTGTGTCAAATGGGCAAGTTGACAGTCCTGATTAAATAGTCGAACTTAACACACGCGTTTATTTGAGGTCCTTTCCTATGAACATTACAATATCCTCTTGCTATACTTGCCTTGGGTAATTGCTGGTGGTACTGGTACTGGGGTAGGTGGTATATCCAGGGGGGTGGTCATGGGAGTCATGACCACCCCCTCCCCTGGGCTGGCCCCAGATTGACAATTTTTTTTTAATTTTCTTGTTGATAAAATTTATAAGCACATTTAATTCTTTATATGTCTGTAAAAAAGGAAATACTATGTGTGTGTTCACAAATCACGCCTGTAACTAACTTTGAAAAGTCATTATAACGAATTGAAGTATTGCAATCGGACCCAGTGTTCTGACATGAACGATGGCGTAAAATGTGACATGAACTATAAAGTCCCCCCCCCTCCCCCTCCGCCGGTCGTAAAAGCTGGATCCGCCCTTGGGTATATCCCAGCAGTGGGCTTATGCTTCAACAGTGGGTGCGGGTAGTGAGAAGTGATAGCGTTCGTCAGTATGTTCGTAGAGCGGCGCACGCGCACGTACGCCACTCGCAGTGGGACGTTGTGAAGGGTCGGTACTTAACATCAACTTTAGTACCTCGGTCTGGAACAAACATGATTACTTAATGCTTTACAAAAAAATTACATTAACAAGACAAGACAAGTATACTAAGGTCTTATTTATAGAAAGTTTTAAAACCTATTTTAGTTTTTTTTTATTGCGATGAATGGCGAGACGAGCACGCCCTTCGCCTGATGGTAAGCGATACGACCACTCATGAACAGTAGCAAAACCAAACACCTTGAATTACAAAGCATTGCTTGGCATAACACTGCGCTCGTCATCCTGAGACATAAGATGTAAAGTCTCAATATTGCCAGTACTTACTTTAGCTACAATGTCGTTCAATCCGAAACTTTCTTCTCTTCAAACTTCGACTGTGTGCCGCGACAGGCAATCTGGTGGGCGATGAGGGTGAAAGGGATACCGGAAGCCTATGTGGACATTATCAGAGACATGTACCTCCGATCCGAGTCCTTCGTTCGGACCGCCGTTGGCGATACGAATCCTTTCCCGATTGATGTCGGTGTGCACCAAGGCTCGGCGCTGAGTCCATTCCTCTTCAGTGTTGTGCTCGACGCCATTACGTCTCACATCCAGGACCCTGCGCCCTGGTTGTTGATGTATGCCGATGACATTGCACTGGTGGAGGAGGACCGGCGACTTTTGGAGCGCAAGGTCAACCGGTGGAGGGAGACGCTCGAGAGCGGTGGTCTGAAGTTAAATGTGGCGAAGACCGAGTATGTACTCGGTCTTCGCCACCGTGCTCCCGTGCTCCCGCAAGCCATGTGGCTTGCGGGAGTACGGACCCCCAAAGCATCGTGATAGGGAACGAACTTGCCGTGAAGACGGACAAGTTCAAGTACCTTGGGTCCGTACTGCATGAGTCCGGTGACATCGACCTTGACGTCAAAGCCCGTATAAGCGCTGCTTGGGCTAAGTGGAGGGAGGGCTCGGGCATACTCTGCGACCGCAGGATGCCGATGAGGCTCAAGGGTCTCATCTATAAAAGCATCGTGCGGCCGGTGCTCCTGTATGGTTCTGAGACGTGGCCTGCCCTCAAGCGGCACGTCCAGGAGGTCCACGTCGCGGAGATGAAGATGCTGCGGTGGATGTGCAACGTTACGCGTTTGGACAAAATCCGTAACGAGCACATCCGTGGCAGTCTTGGTGTCCGCGATGTGGCTGATAAACTCCAGGAATCCCGCTTGAGATGGTATGGTCACGTCCTAAGGAAACCGCAGGAGTACGTCGGTAATGTGTGCCTGAGCCTCAATATTCCCGGACCTCGACCGCGGGGTAGATCCAAGAAGCGCTGGCTCGATGTCGTCAAGGAAGATATGAGGGTCAATGGCCTTACTATTGAGGATGCCGAAGATCGGGCGAAATGGAGGAGAATTTGCCGGAAGGCGGACCCTGGCACGGGCCGGGATAACGCCAGGTAGAAGAAGAAGAAGAGTCGTTCAATCCGAAACACAACAGTGCATTTACACTGCTGTTTCACGGGAGTGGTACTTACCCAGATGGCCTCTCACATATGAGATACCTACCACCAGTATATGTTCACTATTTTTTTTTTAATCTCTGTTCAAAAAGATTCAAATCTATTAAAATATACATTACCTCATTAGGATATTTCTCCTGGAACTGCTGCGACAGATACATGTTGTCTCTCAGCCGCAGTAGACACGAGATTCGTTCGGACTCAGTACCGAACGGTTGCAGAAGCTCATACAGTATGAGGCCCAGGGAATATATGTCCACTTTGTAGCTGTACGGACGACCTTGAAGTTGTTCTGGGGACATGTATAGGTGAGTACCTGAAAAAATATTTTTAAAGTAAGTAATAATAATAATGATGTTTCACTCAATCGGTTTTTTATTTGTAGCGAAGACTTGTGCTCTGGTGTGTTGGATGTGCAGAGTTATTGTATATACTTATACAAAAATGGATATTATAAGTATAAAGTTTTATTAGCTGAATGCTTGGATTAGTTATGTTGCTGGCAACACCTTACTTTATGTTATCTGTTTCAAATCTGAGTCACTTCCAAAAAATAGCTTATCGACTGTATCTGTATCAGCCCATATACGTCCCACTGCAGGGCACGGGCCTCCTCTACAGTCGAGAGTACGATTGAATTTGGTTAGGCCATATAGTCAACCACGCTGGCCTAGTGGAGGTTGGTGGACTTTACACACCATAGAAAATCTTGCAAATCGCTATTCTATGCAGGTTTCCTTACGATGTTTTCTTTCACCGTTATAGTGCGTGGTGATTGACTAACAATACACACATCACTCCTGGCCTGGGATTTGAACCGGCGACCTTCGCGTCTGTTCCATTACCAAAAGGCCACCAAACAAACAAAATTTATTTATTCCACTGTAAATAAATTACTATTCCAACAACATTTCCAACTCTACAGGCAACTAAACTACAGATAAATGTGGTTAGTCAACTCACCGACTTTATAAGTGTGCCGTTGTTCAGGCCGGTACTGTTCCGTACTATCCCCCCCTTCACTGGACGCGTCCGCCATCCTGGTGACCAGCCCGAAGTCACCCACCTTCACCCTGCCGTCCGGAGCGAACAGGATGTTACTGGGCTTCAGATCCCGATGGATCAGACCTTCGAGGTGTACGTATTCTACTGCCGATACAATTTGACGGAACAGGACTTTGACCTGGTGAATAGAAGTATTTTTTTTTATTTAAATGGCGAGACGAGCACGCCGTTCGCCTGATGGTAAGCGATACGACTGCTCATGAACAGTAGCTAAACCAAACACCTTGAATTACAAAGCAATGCTTGGCATTCCACTGAGCTCGCCATGCTGAGACATAAGATGTTCAGTTTCAATATGTCCAGTAGTTACTCTGGCTAAAATGTCCATCAACCCGAAACACAACAGTGCATTTAAACTGCTGTTAGGCGGGAGAAATAGACATTGCGGTGGTACCCACCCAGATGGACTCTCACATGTGAGAGACCTACCACCGCTTAAAAATATTTTTCTTATGGAATGCTGTGGAATATATAATACAAGAAGTTACATTTTATGACTTATTTTAGAAATTACTGTAGACCTTGTTGCAAGGATAAAGTTTATTCAATTAAATCTATACTCTTATATAAAGCTGAAGAATTTGTTTGTTTGTTGCCTCTAATCTCAGTTACTACTGGGTCGAATTGATTATTTTTTTTTGTGTGGGATAGGCCATTGTCGCGGAATACTAAAGGCTATACAGGGTATCTCAAGACTGCTACCGAAAACGAAGCCGGGTGGTAGTTTGAGTGGCTACAAACACAATGCAATTAAAAATTTCGCATAGAAACGCGACAATTATTTTTTATGATTTTTTAAATATCGTCATTTTTGGGTCTCATCATAATTTAAACTCTTTTATACATTAGAGTTTTTATAAATAAAAGGGCATACACTATTATTTTAGGAAAAAAATGTGTTTAGCACCCAAATATGACCATAGGAAAAAAATAACAAAAAAAAAATTGTCGCTTTTTTTTTGCAACATTTTGTGTTGCATTGAAATGAAATGAAATGAAAATATTTATTGAATCCATAAAATGTCATACACTATTTAGATTCAGTCATTTTTTTTTTCCACTACCACCCAGTTCACAAGGCTGTTTTCGCCAGAGAAGAACGGGCAAGAAACTCTAGCGTTGCTCTTTTCAAAAATAAGTTTACAATACAGTGATCATACAGGAGTTGAAATTCAGAGCAGTTCATAAATTATTCATAATAATGATTATATTGTACGGCTGAGTTAAGTGTGGTCGCCCTGACCGCGGAACCGGTATACACTGTTCAGCAAAAGCAATGAAAGGCAATAAAAAAATTAAAAAATGAAAAAAACAAAACAAAGTAATTAATATTATCATTATAAGCAAATTGAGCAGACCAGTCTACACAAGCAGCACCCGTTCACGAGTATGACGCATGTGCCAGCCATCGGTCTCCTCAACCGTGTTATAGGGAAGTGACCGACCCGGCACACGACGCCGCCGCAAGCACAGACATTTAAGCGAGCATGACGTACTCAAATTGCCTACAACTATGGTGACACAAGTGGGATAATTATTTTAATTATATTTAACAGAGTACACACACATCCGGTTCGGGGACTTATATTATGTTTTATTCCCACGCCTTACTATCTTCTAAGTATTCTGAAATTTTATAATATGCTTTATTACACAACTGTCGTTTAATATTAGATTTAAATTTATTTATAGATAAGGCTTTTATGTGAGTGGGAACTTTATTATAGAAATGTATACAGTAACCCTTAAAAGATTTGCTAATTTTCTGGAGCCTGGTCTTATGAATGACTAGATTATTTCTATTTCTAGTATTTCTGTCATGAATATCGCTAACCTTTTGAAATTGTTCTATATTCTTGTGGACATACATTAAATTAGCGAATATAAATTCTGATGCTACTGTCATTATATTTATTTCTTTAAATTTTTCTCTCAGCGATTGTCTGGAGCCCAACGAATAAATAGATCTTATGGCTCGTTTTTGAAGAAGAAAGATGGTATTAATGTCAGTAGCACCACCCCACAACAAAATTCCGTAACTCATTATGCTATGAAAGTAAGCAAAATAGACCAATCGAGCTGTATCAATGTCAGTCAATTGGCGAATCTTGCCCACTGCAAAAACTGCAGCACTCAGCTTTTTAGCTAACGCTGTTATGTGGGGACCCCATTGAAGTTTAGGATCCAATGTGATTCCCAAAAACTTAGTAGTCTCCACAAGGCTCAACACATCCCCGTTCATAAAAATGTTGGCATTCACTTTTTTTACGTTAGGTGTTATAAACCGAATGCATTTAGTTTTTTGGCTGTTTAACAGTAAATTGTTAACGCCAAACCAATGTACTATTCTTGAGAGAGTGTGGTTTACTTCGTCAAAATTTGATTGATGTCGTTTAATTTTAAATATCAGTGAAGTATCATCAGCAAACAACACTACCTCACATTTATCCCTTATAAAATAAGGCAAATCATTTATATAAATCAAAAAGAGAAAGGGTCCAAGAATTGAGCCCTGCGGAACCCCCATAGTAACAACAGATCCATGCGATTTTTGTCCGTTGACATCAACCCTTTGAACCCTATTGTTTAAATATGATTTACATAGTTCAAGAGCAAGTGCATTTATTCCATAGTGGCTCAATTTCCTGATAAGAATATCATGATAAACACAATCAAACGCTTTGGATAGATCACAGTATACACCTAAAGCATCCTGAGAATCCTCCCAAGCATCAAATATGTTATCTATGAGCTTCACACCAGCATCAGTGGTGGAGCGACCCCGAGTAAAACCAAATTGTTTACCATGAAGTAAATTATTATTTTTAAAATAACTTTGCAACTGTATAAGCATCAGTTTTTCAAAAATTTTGCTAAATGAAGGCAGTACTGATATAGGTCTAAAATTAGAGGGGTCATCTGTACTACCAGATTTAAAAAGAGGTATTATGTTACTGAGTTTCATTTTATCAGGAAATATGCCACTATTAATACATGTGTTAAAAACTAAAGCTAGCTGAGGAGCTAATATAGGTAGTACATAGTGGAGGATCTTTGTAGAGATTCCCCAGAGGTCACAAGTATTTTTAATGTTTATAAGTTTAAATGTTTTTACAATGTCATCACTGTCAACGGATTGGAATTTAAATGAATCGCCACACCCTGGCACACTTTCCTGTAATAACGTATGGGCTAAAGAAGGAGACGAATTTAAGCTTTTTGTTATGGAAACTGGTATATCTGTGAAGAACTTTTCAAAAGCCCTAGCTACTTCTATATCAGAGTTTATTAATTTATTATTAATACTTAAGCTAAACTCGGTGTCACGAGGTTTAGCTTTCCCAGTTTCCTTATTAATTACGCTCCATGTCATTTTAATTTTATTTTTGGAGTTTTTTATTTTTTCTTTTATGTATAATGACTTTGCTTTATAGCAGACTTGTTTAAACAATTTAGAATAATTTTTAACATAATTTTTAAAATGCTCACTATGATTATATGTTTTTTCAGAATAAAGATCATATAGTTTCTTTCTACTTATGTGTATGCCATGGCCCAATTATTGAAGCAAGTTTTTTGCTTGTGGGAACAGATCTGGATGTAAAGATTGATTCAAATTCCTTACAAAATATGTCAAATACAGAATTATACAGAGTATTGGGGTTGTTACCCTGTACTAGTACATTGAATTTATTAGAATTTATAGGTTAAGAGCGCAGTCAAACACATTATTAGGCATGAAAGGATATTTATTGATTAAGGACACCTATAACAATATTAGGACAACCTACGCCATATTTACTTGAATGTACAGTGTCATGACAGGAAGGAAGTAACAATATCTGACCATAGACTATATATTCTAACACCCCCTCGCAATTTGCAGATAGATAAATATTACAATATTTATATAACTAAAAATTGAAAACAAAACTTATACTTTATGCTTAACTAGTAGTACAAAACTTCAAATACAAAATTAAATTCACAATCAATCAAATCACAATTCTCAACAAAACTTAATACACATCTTTTAGCAATCCAATAACTTATTACATAAATAGTTAAACTTGACATTATTTAAAGGTTTAGTCATAATATCTGCTATATTTTCCTCAGATTTTATATAATGCAATGAAATCATCTTTTTACCAACAATGTCTTTTACAAAGTTATATTTTATGTCAATATGTTTACTTCTTTTTGTGTTTTCACTATTATTTATCATTTTAATTGCACTTTGATTGTCTATAAATACTTTAACATTATCAACACACTTAAATTCACTTGCCAAACCACTTACAAATAGTACTTCACTGATGCATAATGCTGCAGAGATGTATTCAGATTCAGCTGAAGATAAGGCAACTGATTGCTGTTTCTTGGAGGCCCAGCAAATAGGGTTCCCATTGTGATATATAATCATTCCGCTTACACTCTTTCTATCGCATTGATCTCCTCCCCAGTCTGCATCACAATATGCTGTTATCTCATGTAGCTGAGAGTATTTATAAGTTAACACCTTATCAATAGTCCCTTTTAGGTATCTTAGTATCCTTTTGGCTGCTTCCCATGTGCTCTAGGTTGGTTTATCCATATACCGACTTAAATATGAAGTTGCATATGTGATATCTGGTCTACTGATTGTCAGGTAAGTTAAACATCCAATTAATTCTTTATATGGAACCTTTGTAATTATTTCTTCAGTTTCAGATGGAGTAAAATTGGCATCCATTGGTGTTTTCATTGATTTGCATTCATCCATATTAAATTTTGATAAGATTTTTAAAATAAATTGTTTCTGTGATATTGTCATTGTATTTTTATCTTGTTTTATTTCCAAATAATAATATGTCATCAACATATAATAATAACCACATATTATTAGTTTTGTATAGACAATTATCATGTTCTGATCGCTTAAAACCCATTTCTTGACAAAACTCATCAAATCTTTTATACCAACATTTAGGTGATTCTTTTAAACCATATATTGCTCTTTGCAATTTTAATACTGTTCTCTTATTTTGCTCTTTCAATATTACACCTTTAGGTACTTTAATAAAAACATCTGTCTCTAAATAGCCATTCAAAAAGGCAGTTGGCACGTCTAGTTGCATGATATCTAAATCATTACATATAGCTTGTGATAGACACAATTTTAATGTAGTCATTTTAGCTACAGGTGAGTATACATACTTGTCTTCTGGAATGTTATCCTGTTGGAAACCTCGGACCACAAGTCTGGCTTTCTTTATTCCACTGTCCTTTGTCCTGAAAACCCATTTGGTATCTATCGCTTTAGCACCTTTTGGTAAAGTAGTAACCTTCCAAGTATTCATCTTCTCCAGAGATTCTAATTCGTTTCTTATAGCATCTCTCCATTCATCATTCTGGATAGCGTCTTCATATGATTGTGGATCATCATCAACTGAAAGCATACAATAAACTGAATAAGATTCATAATCATTATCATAGTGTTGTGGCTTCTTCACTATTCTTCCACTTCTTGTTTTATATTTATTATCTTCTTCATCTTGACTGTCTACTTCTTCTATCTGTTTTATATATCTTCCTCATTTTCTTCATAGTATATTTTCCTGTTTACATCATTATTTATTCCTTTTTCATCTTCTTTATTCTCTTTTGGTACATATTTAATATCTTCTTCATTAAATCTTACATCTCTAGAGGTAACAATCATATCGTTTTCTACATCCCATAATTTATATCCATTTTGTGTGTAACCTAACATACGCACTTCTTTAGCTCTATTTTCCATCTTGCTTCCTCTTGGTATCTTTACCATCCATGCTTTGCAACCAAACACTCTTAACTTTTGTAGATTCATAGGTTTTCCAAATAATTTTGCTGGTATTTGAAAATTAATGGCTGCTGAGGGTGATCTATTTAAAAGATATGCTGCACACAATATAGCTTCTCCCCATAAATAATTTGGTAGTCCTGATTCATTCATCATTGTTCTTGCTTTGTCATTTAATGTCCTATTCATTCTTTCAGCTTTACCATTTTGCTGAGGACTATATGGCTGTGTGTATTGTAAATTAATTCCTCTGTTATTACAATAGTTTTGAAACCATTTTACTGTGTATTCTCCTCCATTATCACATCTGATAGCCTTCACTTTGACTTCTTTTTCCTTTTCTAAGCATTTTATGTAATCAACAATTGTCTGGGCAGCTTCACTTTTATTTCGCAATAAGTACACACATGTGAAATGTGAATAATCATCAATTATGGTTTGCATATACCTGTATCCTTCTTTTGTTTCTGTTCTTGTTGGTCCAGCTATATCAGTATGTATCAATTCTCCTACCTTTTTTGTTTTTGGTCTTACTGTTTTAAATGGCAACCTTGTAGATTTTCCTTTAATGCAACTCTCACAAACTTTCTTACTAACTGGTAGTGACATAATCTTTAAACCTCTTCTATTTAGATGTCCCAATCTTTTATGCCATATATCACTGTCTTGACTTGTATAATTGGACTTTTCTACTAAATTAGTGCTCAAACTTAATATATATAGCTTTCCTATTGCTTCTCCATTTAATATCTTTCCAAATCCATATATTTTTAAATTTCCATGTTTAAATACTACTGTATATCCTTTGCTTATAATTTTCTGCACAGATAGTAAATTATAACACAAGTTTGGTACAATTAAAGCTGTTACATCTATAGGACACTTATTGTAATATAGAGATAAAACTCCTCTTTTTGTGCATGTTAAATATTGTCCATTTGCTACTTTAATTTTTATTTCTGGTATTACTTGTATATTTGTCATCAAATTTTCATATTTTTCTTGAACTAAATTTTCTGTTGCTCCAGAATCTATGATAAATTGTATTTTATTTTCTTCTGTTAATAGACTAGACTCTTCTTCTGTATATGCTGAGAAATTCATTTTCTGTTTTGATTCTGTAACATTTGCCGACTTATAATTATTGTTATATTTATTGTAATGGCCCCGTCCTCTTCTGAAATTTGGCTTATATTGTTTTCCAGGTTTAGTATTCTCCGGACATTGATATGCTTTGTGACCTTTTTTATTACATTTATAGCACACATAGAATACATTCTCATTATTGTTCCCATATTCTTCTTGTTTTTGTTTGATTTTTAATTCTGCATCTAACAACTTGCTTTTCACATATTCTGTAGTTAATTCAGTATTAGTAGTTTCAAGAGCCGCTATAGTAGTTTCATAAGTATCGGGCATTGTTAACAGCAGGTGACATACTTTATCGGGTTCAGTTACTTTACTTCCTGTTTCTTCTAATTGTCGTATTAAAGCATCAAATTTATTAAAGTGCTCATTCAAATCGCCAGTACTGTATTTCAATGTCAATAATTTCTTTCTAATGTATAATGTAGAAAGTGTACTTTTTCTTTCAAATACCTTCCTGAGGTTCTGTATCATGTCCTTTGCAGTTTTAGCTTCTCTCAAATATTCCAAGTGGTTGTCAGAAATACTACATACGATAATGCTTTTAACTTTTGCGTCTTTTCTAGCAAAATCTACTATTTCTTCAATGTTCATGCCTTCATCTATTGCATCTTTACAGTCTCTTTCTTCTAGTATGCACGAAAGTCGGAAGAACCACGAGCTGAAGTTTTCTCCCGTGAATTGTGGTAAAGTGCTTTTCTCTGACCACATGTTTTTTTTTTTTTTTTCTTTTCTCTTAGACTGCGCTCATGTAATTTTCTATACACACTTCCTACTCTAGTTCCTATGCCAATCTGGCTGACTACAGGCTCCTGGGCCCATAACCTATTAGAATTTATAGGTTAAGAGCGCAGTCAAACACATTATTAGGCATGAAAGGATATTTATTGATTAAGGACACCTATAACAATATTAGGACAACCTACGCCATATTTACTTGAATGTACAGTGTCATGACAGGAAGGAAGTAACAATATCTGACCATAGACTATATATTCTAACAGAATTTTTTCAACAAATTATTCTTTAATTTATCTAACCGGATCTTTGTTACCGGAACAACATTAAGAGCGTTTATACCCTGCACGCGCTTTTTGGCTTAAAAACAGGACTTTTCAAATGAGTTAATAGCCACCAATAAACAATTTAAAGGAAAAATAATTATTACTAATTTTAGAAAAGGTTGTCATCTAGGGATTTTGGTGGAAAACATTATAGATTGATGGATAATTTGTGAGTACTATACGGATTACTGAACACAAGTTTCGTTATTTAGACTTTAAATGGCAATTTAGAAGCTTAAGATATCCTTAACCACTAAATATAAGATGAAAATAAAAATATTATCAGACTAATAAGACCCTTATGGAGGGATTTTGCTGAGAAAAATAATCTTTTTGTGTTTAGTTCCTGAAAAATAAAAATTTAAACAATGCGAAATTATTCAGAAACTCTCGTCAAGAACATATTTTTTTTCACCAACTTATCGTACATAATTTTTTATAACAATTGCATATTATAATAGAAGAAAATATTATCAATAAATTACCATTTTTATATTTCAACAAAATTAGTTTTCATGTTTTCTACAAATATTTTAAAAACCACTATAAAACACGCTGTCCGACGTGGATCAAATCAGACCGCCGCAAGGCCTTCTAGAGGGAGGACGTATCGCTCGTCGCTCCGGCCTGGCTGCAGTCGATTATGCCGCGCGTAGTAAAAATAGCCACGCGCGGAATGCGATTACCACATCTTAGTACTTTGGTAGTAAAATATTTAATTATTTTTATTACCTACAATGATTTTGTAGTGAGTATAAATTATGTTTCAGGTAATATAATGGGACGTAATTCCGAGGCTAAATTTTGTTATGTATTGTAATATAAAATTAAATATATTTCGTAATTGTAAGGGGTTGTAAGGCCCCTAACACTATTTATGTGTTCGAACACGAAATGATTAATAAAACGTCCGTAGTGTCTACTGATTGAACACTGATTTGAATGCAACTTAACAATGTAATAATAACGAAAATATGATTAGTATCCAAAATTTGTATTATTCTTTGCTTGCACAGTAATATTTGTCTACTTATAATGCAAATAAAATATTTTTATGATATTATATTACAGTTACATTTCAATTGAATATTTGAAGCGCACGGATCAAAGTTGTTTGAGCCGATTGTATAGCGAGCCGACGCGGCAGCTCTACACACACAGCTTTGGTCGCTTATGTGTGCGTGAAATTAACGAAGAAATACCTATAGTTGACTTTGCGCGCAAGGTGTATACGCTCTTAAGTTTTCCAATGGAAGTTTGCTGGAATTCGCTTCTAAAAGTGACTAGTTGTCCACAGTGGTCAGAGTCTAACTGATTAATAATAGATTTATTTTCTGGGACTATATCAGTGAACACATTATCTATACAGGTAGCGCTATTGTTGGTTATCCTAGTTGGCTCCAAAAATAGATTGACTAAGTCAAATGATAAAAAGAGATTTCTTAATTTTCCAGTCATAACAGACATATCTAACAGATTAACATTGAAATCTCCACACACCAACAATCTTTTATTCGTTTTACTTAATTTCCTCAATGCATCTTCAAGTATTATTTCAAAAGTATCATACAAAGAGGAGGGTGGTCTGTATACACTTACAACTATGAACTGCTCTGACTCTATACATGAGATTTCTACTGTTTGCTCCACAGAGAGACTCACTATATTTTTACGTTCTTTGAATTTAATATTCTTATTCATTAATATTAGTGAGCCACCATGTATAGCGTTTTTCCTGCAAAAGTTGCTACCAACTACATGATTCTTGAAATTGAAAATGAGCTGTTCAGTTCTCAGCCAATGTTCTGTGACACAAAGTATATCAATATTCTGACAACTCATGAACAATTCCATTTGTAGTTCCTTACCTAGCATGCCCTGACTATTTTGATGTACTAGGTTTAATATATTATTATCATCCATATTGCAAACACTATTCTGTCTAATGGGTGGAGAAGTACTCATTGGAATGTCATTTGAAATATTCGTATTATTTTTCAGGCTACATTGTGTCTGAAGTCGCTTAAACTACCACCCGGCTTCGTTTTCGGTAGCAGTCTTGTTATACCCTGTATGTTATCACGCTATGACTTATAGGAGAGAAGCAGTAGTGAAAAATCTAGCAAATACGAGAAAATTGTATTTACGTTTTTCGTGGTTCGAATGGTTGATATTCTATGTTGACTAACATTGAACATGTTCGCCGCCATTTTGCAAAGTGTAGCATCCGAGCGCAACCGGGCCGGACTGCTAGTTAATTATAATATTACAAATGTTGTAGACCATTGATGATTCGGTGTTTTTGTTTCCATTGATCATGTAAAGTAAAATTAATTTCTACACAGTAATAGTCAAACTCAACAAAACTAATATACAAATCCATTTTTGGTCATGGTACCACCATGACCATTGATGATTTTTTGTTTTTTTTTTCCCTCAATAATGTTAAGTAAAATCTATTGCTACACAATAGTAGCCCCATTGAGCAAACCTACTTCATAAGTACATTTTATTTCATAAGACTGAAGTACCTTAAATTTATTGACAGCCACCGTGGCGCAGGCGGTTAGACGCTGCCTGTGAAACGAGAGGCCGCGGGTTCGATCCCCGCACCGAGAGAAATGTTTGTGTGGCCCACAAATATTTCTTCCGGGTCTGGGTGTTTGTGAGACCGAAAAGTCTGCCGTAGTTCTTGATACCCACGACACAAGACTCGATCTTAATGTGGGGTCAGGACTATGTATGTGACTGTTGGGTGTTATTTATTATTTATTTATTAATATTATTAAGGTATATTGTCAACTTTTTCAACCAACTTACTTTACTTGTCATTCAAATACAAAATACACAATCTAAATATATATAACTCAAAGGTGACTGACTGACTTAGTGATCTATCAACGCAAAGCCCGAACCACTGGACGGATCGGGCTGAAATTTGGCATGCAGGTAGATGCTATTACGTAGGCATCCGCTAAGAAAGGATTTTGATGAATTCTACCCCCAAGGGGATAAAATAGGGGATGAAAGTTTGTATGAAACTTTGTCAATTTTAAACCGATTGGGCTGAGACTTTTCATGCATAAAGCTACTATGACGTAGGCATCCCCTAAGAAAGGATTTTGATAAATTCCACCCCTAAGGAGATAAAATAGGAGATGAGAATTTGTATAAATCTTCTTAGATTTTTGACTGATTGAACTGAAATTAAAGGTTGGAGCTACTATGATGAAGACGTTCGCTTAAATAGGATTTTGATAAATTCAATTTAACATTTCAGTTTTATATTGCTTGCTCACTAGTAAGTTCACCCAATAGCTTGATAGTTTTAGCGTCTAATGACAGATTAGTTAAGAATATTGTGTACAAAGAAGTTTTGTAGGCTCTAATTTTTTACACACGCTAAACAATAGCCGCAAAAACTATACTTAATTAATAATAATACTTCTTAACGCGAGCAAAAGCTAGTAAAACCATATAATAGTATAATTACGTGATGTATCCTGGCATCCACAGTCCTGTTATTCCTGAGCCAGTCGTGCAGACTGTCGCGGCGACACAGCTGCATCTGTATGTACAGGTACATGCGCGCCTCATTAGATGGAGAGGATGAACTGTCGCGTACCACCATGTCGAGTGACCAGTGGCGGGTGTGACCCTGGGAATATAACAAATGAATATATTTACAGCAGGGTTTCTTAAACTTTTTGCAGTCACGGACCACTAACTAAATTTAAAAGAGTTTACGGAAACTATCAAAAAAAGTTTAGGACGAAAAATAAACCTTGTATTGAATACTCATTCTTATCGAACATTTACTTTTACTGGGAGTTAACAATACGATATGGTCTATGCCTTACATTAATATTTTTTCTACTTCTTTGGTACTTTTCGGAATTCGGACCATGTTCAATATGTTACGCATATATTTTGATTTGTTGCCTAGTCAAGTTAATATATTTTGCTTTTATTTGGAATTTTATAATTATAATCTTATAGTGGTGTTTAGTTTGTATTGTTTTTGTTTTTTTATAAAAGAT
Organism: Hyles vespertilio; assembly: GCA_009982885.2. Classification (NCBI taxonomy): domain Eukaryota; kingdom Metazoa; phylum Arthropoda; class Insecta; order Lepidoptera; family Sphingidae; genus Hyles; species Hyles vespertilio. The sequence goes on from CM042810.1 coordinate 3,500,108, forward strand.
TATTTGTTTCTTTTTAAACTTTATAATTTTCTGATAAATATATTATAAGTTGTCTGAGCCGCTGGGGACCCTTGACATACATGTTACAGACCCCTAAGGAGTCCGTGGACCCCACTTTAAGAAACCCTGCCTTAGAGGAAGCCTATGACCAACACTGGACTTCCTGTGACTGAAAGGAAGAAGAATAGCAGTGAAATGGAATGATTGGCTTATTAATCATATAGACAATAAAATGGCTCATATGACAAGTCAATATACAGGGTATATCAAGACTGCTACCGAAAACGAAGCCGGGTGGTAGTTTAAGCGACTTCAGACACAATGCAATAGAAAAAGTTGCAAAAAAAAGCGACAATTTTTTTTTGTTATTTTTTTCCTATGGCCATATTTGGGTGGTAAATACATTTTTTCCTAAAATAATAGTATATACCATTTTATTTATAAATACTCTAAAGTATAAAAGAGTTTAAATTATTATTTTAGCAAAAACTATGGATTTACCACCCAAAAATGACGATATTTAAAAAATCATAAAAAAACATTGTCGCGTTTCTAAGCGAAATTTTTAATTGCATTTTGTTTGTAGTCACTAAAACTACCACCCGGCTTCGCTTTCGGTAGCAGTCTTGAGATACCCGGTATACAAAATAATTGATTATAGTATTATATAAATTAAATTTATGTCGTTTTTGGTTGTCTTCTTATTTATTTAATTAAATAACGCAAACACGCATAAACGTACGGACGCACGGATGTACGCATGCACGCACGAACTTACGCACGCATACACGCACTTATCCATGTACGCACTCAAACATGTATATCAGCTCTAATATAAACCTCAGTAGCTTCAGGCAAATAAAGGCTATTTTTCTTTTATTTATTTAGTTTCTTTGATTTATGTGTTAATTTTTATAAAATAAATATAACAAGCTACAAGAAGTTAATGAAAAGTGTATAAAATAACACACATTCAAATTAAACTAAAAATGTTTTCCCAAGCATAGTATTTGTCACTGGTGAAATACGAACTGAATGAACAAAAAAAAACTAACAAATTACTGCTGTTAAGACAAATTAGCAAACGCGAAGATTGATGACATTGGGTACATAGTAACACGCAATCACTCATGCACGTACGTAAATTACTACTAATGTTAGAAGAACGGAAAACATGCAATTTAAATTATGTCAATAAGACCAAAATATTATAAATGTATCCTCACCTTTTTCTTCTTACTTTTCGAACTGTCAGTCTTATAACTATCACACTCTTTGACCCTTTCAAGTCTTTTATCAAACGAGGAGCTTTTCTTTGCCTCAGACATTCCCGGGGAAGAATATTGAACCGCGCCAGCCATCCCGGAGTGAACCTTGGATAGATCTTCTGTGTTGGCGAATTGTATGAAGGAATCATCGTCACTGGTAGGTCTTTTGCTAATGTTTGGAAATTCGATATCTATATCAGTACTGGATCGCTTTGTGGATGTTTTTGAAGATATTTGTGGGTTAGATGCGTTCTCGTCGAACACTATGCTGAATGATTCGTTGCAACTGTGCGATCTGTAAGGAATAGGGTTCCAATTTACGATTGAAGTGGCATAACATTATGGGGTATTATAAGCCGTGTTTATAATGAAAAGTTTAAACGATTTTTAAGAATGGACGGTGTTTCAAATTTTTAGTTAATTGATAGTATATTTTCCAAAGTTTAAATAACTTTCAAAAAGACTTACCATAACCAATATGGATCGAGCTATATTTCCTATCTGATCTAGTCTAGTTTCTACTCTATGAAATAGCAACGAAGATGCACTGTTGTGTTTCGGATTGAAGGACATTGTAGCCAGAGTAACTACTGGACATATTGAGACTTAATATCTTATGTCTCAGGATGGCGAGCGCACTGGAATTCCAAGAATTGCTTTGTATTTCAAGGTGTTATATTCTGCTACTGTTAATGATCGGTCGTATCGCTTACCATCAGGCTAACGGCATGCTCATCTCACAATATAGTGAAATAAAAAAAAGGAAATAGCACCAAAATAAGCCTCACCTATGTCGCTTGGGTTCTGATTTCTTGCTCTCGTATTCGAGTGCGTCGATACAGTCGTCGGTACATTTGCGCAAGTCCAGCATCACCGAGTCTCTGTGCTGACCCTTCATTGGCACAGGCGATGTGGCTGTCGGCTCGTTTGTCATTGTCACTGACACGCCTTCTAACGTACTGGAATGATATAAACAATAATCATATTACTAAATATCATTGAGATATAAATACATACATAAACTCACGCCTTTTTCCCAGAAGGGGTAGGCAGAGGTGCCAGGACAACCACATTTGACCTTGTAAGTTTCGTTCCATGATGTGATAGGTGGCCTATTGTCATATGGGGCATAAATTCCATGGACATAGATACACGTAGATACTATCAACTACATTCTTAGAGAGTTTTAAAACCTATTTTAGCAATCGTTTTTTTTTCGCTCATATTGTATTCAAAATTATGGAATCACTACATAGTATAAAACAAAGTCGCTTTCTCTGTCCCTATGTCCCTTTGTATGCTTAAATCTTTAAAACTACGCAACGGATTTTGATGCGTTTTTTTTAAATAGATAGAGTGATTCAAGAGGAAGGTTTATATGTTTAATACGTACATATTATTGTACAGAAATCTATTTGTACCCGGGCGAAGTTGGACCGGGCCGCTAGTATGAAATAAAGATTCATTTAGTAGCACATTCATTTAGTAAAAACAGCCCTAATAAATAATAAATAAATAAATAACACCCAACAGTCACATACATAGTCCTGACCCCACACTAAGATCGAGTCTTGTGTCGTGGGTATCAGGAACTACGAGAGACTTTTCGTTCTCACAAACACCCAGACCCGGAAGAAATATTTGTGTGTCGCACAAACATTTATCTCGGTGCGGGGCCTCCTCTTACGACATCTCTCACTAGAACCCGCGGCCTCTCGTTTCATAGCGGCGTCTAACAACCTGCGCCACGGAGGCTGTCAAAAATGTAGAATTACATCGATATCAATGTTACACTAGATAAGACGTTCTTTGTAACAAACGTGTCCCACCCAAGTGCGGTGCAATGCACCGCACACGAATCAGTCTGCCGCGTGACGGCTGCGCAATAGTACGCCTCTTTGTTTATATTTATAAGTAATTTATTTTGACTTTTCCCCGTCAAACCGACAGCGAAATTTTCTGAAGTTACAATATAATTAAAGAATACAACATAAGTGATATAATATTGCAAAATAATGCCGATAATACAGATCTTTTATTTATTAATGGATTAAATATATTTTAGAGCTCGTTAAAATACAAGGTGAGCTCCTTAATCGTATATCTCATTTCCGCGCATAAAAATTGCCCGTCGAGTGAGAGAGACGAACTATATAAGATATAGATTATTCAAGGGACATTCATATCAGAGGACCAAATAGGCATAAACTATTCGAATACATTACAAATACAAATATGTTGGAAGAATGTGAAATGTTGTTAATTAATAACTCAAAATATGTGTGTTGTATGTATGTTTTGAAACAGTGGATAGTATTTAGACCCCATTTCTTAATATGAATTACTTAATGGACTATTCGAACCCATTGTTATTGAAGACTTATATGATTTAAAATTGTTTTATATTCTTACGCGTCGGTTACGAAAAAAGGAGATCTCTATAATATTTGTCCAGAATTATTGGAATGGATATAAGTGGCTACCATGAGAACATACCTATAACTCGGTCAAAATATCTGTGCACCCGGCGTTGATGACGTCATGTCGGCGCGTACGGAGTGTAAAATAAGCATCCAAATACCAATCCGTTACTTTTTTGTGTAATGATTGAATCATAGATGTAGTTATACTAAATCTATGGATTGAATTAATGTTTGTGTTAAATGTTACGTAATTCAATGATAAAAAAATTTTTTTTTTTTTTAAATCTTGTTTTGTTATAAACTGTACATCATGATTCCAGAAAATATTAATTTATAACATCAATATGTTTAAAAATTAAAACTTTATTGGGACGCGTATCGGCAACGAAAGTGCTAACCGTACTGTCGTGTTCGGACGAGCGCGGGAAGGAGAAAGGACAGCGGGAGGGGCATCGCATTCCTGCGAGGTGCAGAGATATTGTGACCGAGTAATATATTTGTTCAATTCATTTTCGATACGAAGATTTCAGATATTCGAAATGCGGTAGTCATTTTTGTAAACTTCTGGTGTACCATTCCTTTTGTCTATTAGTCTCGAAAAAAGCTTATCAGCTTGTTAAAAATTCATAAATGTTATTATGATAAATGTCAGACTGATTGTACACTGATTGACTGCTTGACAGACTGGTACATTTGTAAGAGTATTTAATTTTATTTACATCATTTCCATGAATTATTCAGGTAAATAAAAAAAAAAACACATTACAAATATAGTATTGCTATGACGGTATTTATACTAAGGCAGTATCTTAGGCAAAGCTATTATTGACATGAACTGTCTTGTCTGTCTAATAATCTTTGATCATAATTTGTAGTATTCAAGTAAACGTAGTTGATGTCGCTACTGAGCTTTTGACAAATACGGGACAAATAGTTTCTATGACGCGCCTCGTCTATCGGTAGAATATAAGTCAATGTAGAATTATAAGATATAGTGTGTGAGTATACAGACCGCATCCAGTGCTGGTCGTGTTCCCTCTGCCAGGCGGGCGGCGGGTGCTCGAGCCACGCGTTGAAGTAGCGCACGATGTGCTCGTGCTCCAGCTGCGCCAGCGCGCGGACCTCGCGGAGAACGCGCTCGCGCTTGCGTTCCCTACAATATACATTAACACATTGAGCTATTATACTTATTATACTTTTATAAATAAAATAAACACTTCCTACAATCCTGGGTCCTTCCGCCGCGGTGTGAAGAGGCACCTTAGCAGGCCGGCATAATTGTTTCCATTGGCATGGGACTGCCGTCCGATACTCGGCCTGGGCGGCATTGGCACTTTCCATCAGGTGCAATGCCGCCACTATGCCAGGCCATAGTATAAAAAAAAAATTGTTGCCGTGCCAACAGGGTCCAACTTGTATATTTTTATAAAATTATAACATCTTTATAACATGTAGTGTGCAATAAACATATTGAGTATTAAGTAAAATACCAACCCATATACGTTAAAGTGCAGGACACGGGCCCCATTAACAATAAGAAGGGGGAAAAGGTCAATTAAGAGTAGTTAAACCATATCGTACCATGCCAACCTAGTGCGGGTTGACCGACTTCATACCACAGAAATTCTGGAAAAACTGATTTGCAGGTTTCGTTCGACGAACATGCCGTTCGCCTAATGGTAAGCGATACGACCGCTCATGTACAGTAGCAACACCACACAACAGCTTGAATTACAAAGCAATGCTTGGCATGCTATTGCGCTCACCATTCAAATACATAAGATGTTAAGTCTAAACATGTCCAGTAGTTACTCTGGCTACTATGTCCTTTAAACCGAAACACACCAATGCATTTACACTGCTTTGGCGGGCGAAATAGACATTGCGGTGGTACTCACCGGAATCTCGCACATATGAGAGACCTACCACCAGTATAATACATTTACGGTAAAATATCCTTTTTTCTATTGTTTAGTGTTTATGCATACTTTAAAATGGACGTTCGTTACAGAGCAAAAGATTACGCATTTTACGTCTTTTAGAAATCTTCAAATACTTTTAAAATATCCCGTCATCCTAAAATGATTAATCTTTCAGGCCTATGTTCAGCAGTGGACTTCTTATGGTCAAAAAGAACTAGAAAATTATTAATAGTACTAAAATAAACACTCACTGTTTAGGCAGCGTGATCCTCTTAACAGCATACGAACAATGATCAATATTATTCCTCGCCTCAAACACCACACCAAAACCACCTTTACCCAAATAAGTCAGCGGGGTGAAATCATTGACAAATCTTCCAGAATATTCTGGGACAGAGGGGGGTCTTTCGTAATGCCTTTCCACTACAATGTACTCCTGGTTGATTGGCAGAGGGGTGGGTGGTCTGGGCTTTGGGGCGAAGAACCTGGGCCATATCATCAAATTCATGAGAAGTGCCGAGCTGATGGCGATGAGGATGACTTCTTTCCACCAGAACCAAAGAGAGTAGACGTGGACGTGAATGTGGTGGTGATCTGACAAGTCTTCGCTGTTGTTTGGAGCTGTCTCCGCGTTTATCGCGTCTTCTGTGACTTGGACTCCTTGGTCGCAAGTCTCTTGGAGGTATAGGAAGAAGCCGTGGTCACCTGGAGACGTAAGATACATTTTTGGTCTTTTTTTGTACTTTTAGGGGCAGTCAAAGTAATCGTTACACCAAAACTAATTCTAAGTCTATAAGTTCAGACGAATTAAGAATAAGTGTAATTATTTTGAAAAGTTATAGTAAATGAACTACTTAGACCCTATTTTCCAATTGATAACTTCTAAATTAATTATAAAAAATCTCATCTATTTAGTTTTTCTCTCCTACTATTAACTGCAAGTCCATTTTGCCTTTTAAATTGTAACCCTAAACAAACATTTGAAGCTCTGACAAACCTCTATTCAAACACATGTAGAATACATGTGTTTAATACATGTGTATAATACATGTGTTTACCATCGTAACTATCTACTCCACAAAGCATAATTCCTTAGAATCCCTAATCCACTTACCCCCAGCTCCATCGGCGTACAGATTGATGAGTGACAGGCTATTCTGTTCCGGCTTCTGTACCGTGAGTGCAGTTTCTCCATTCGTAGCTCCGTTGATGAGCGGCCGAGCTGTCACCAACTTCCAAGGCAGTGGCTTGGCAACTACTGATTCTATCTTCTGAGAGTAGAACTGACTCTCTTGGATGTACAGCTTCGAATAACAAATTAATGGTTTCTTAGATTTACGCTGAAATAAAACTGTTATTTACGGATTTTATTGCAGATTTGGTTTCATTTTTCGTGGTCCCGCCCCGTGACCACGAAAGCTATAAGTAGTCGAAACGTCGGGAAGTTAAAATATGTTAAAATGAAAATGTCCGTGAAAAAATCCGTGATAAAATCCGTAAATAAGAGTTTTATTTTACATTAACAAAATCTTTATCACCATATTAGTCTTGAATATAATATTTTACTATTAAATAATATTACAACCATGGCGCGTTTTGGACAAACAATGAGCTGATTGGTATCTTTACAGTATATTGATCGAATGATAGGATTAAAACATTGTGAATATTGATCAATATTTAAGGCGACTGACTGTAGTAGATACTTCCTCTTACCAATGCATTATCTAGGCTTAATTTTAACTCAATCTAAAGTCCCACAGAACCAATCTCTATATTCTTCCAATCTCACTATTTTCATTGTGATTTTTGTCATCACATCTCCACCGATCTTTCAGAAGTTCTTACCTGTTTATCATGCACTCCTATATACAGGGAAGGATGTTGTGTGATCCCTCCGTCAATGATCGCCTGTGTAGCTTCCCATAGTACGTCGATACTCTGCAATGTGCCTTCATGAAGTCGCCACATACCCGCTACTGGCGCTTCTAACTGTCAAGCAGAGCATTTTGTCTTCAGCAACGACCAAAAGTTATACATAAGCGGTATTTAAAAATCGATCGGAAATGTACCAATCAATTATATTTGGGTGTGTCGATAAATTCTTGGTTAAATTGGCTTATTTTGGGATTTCGTATTAAGATAGCAGTCAAAATCGCGTTTTTATTTCACCCGTATATTTATCTGCTGAGACAGATATTACTGAACACAACATTTGAATGTGACTTAATATAACTCCTGTTCTTTGTAGGCAATCCTGCAGAGGTAATTATATGTATGGCCCGAAAATATTTCTGGTTTAGATCAACACGGTACTTGGTATATTACTCAGAAATCAGACTTTTGGGCAGATTTATTTATTAAGACTACAATCAAATTGAAATTTTTACAGGAAGTCGCTGGATGCAGGCCGCTTCCAACAGGTCGATGTGGAGATCCTTGGAGGAGGACTATATTTAGCAGTGGACTTCCTGTACCGAGATGATGATGATGACATTCAAATTCTCAGTTGTAGAGAAGTGTACAACAGTGATATAGTACAGCACAGTACCTTCCTCTGCCACATGAGTTGTCTCTCCTCTGGCGACCTGATGGCCACTACTCCGTCATGTAGCGCCACTGTGACGTGAACTGGCGACGCCGTTCGAGGACCAGTCCCTTCAGCACATTCTCGACGATTCATCGCCATCTGATGCTCAGCTACACTGAAGTTCCATCTGTGAAGGAACACTCTTGATCAAACACTGGTGATAGGTCTCTCATATGTGAGAGGCCGCATGGGTAGGTACCACCGCAATGACCATTTCTCCAGTCAAACAGCGGTGTTCATGCACTGTTGTGTTTTGATTTGAAGGACATTGTAGCAGAGTAACTACTGGACACATTGAGACTTAACCTCTTGTTAGCATTCTTCTAAGCATTACTATGAAATAAAAAATAAAGACTGGTAATGTAGGATTTTTGGTACTGTATTTGGAAAATGACTACTGCATCTAATGGAAAACAATTGCCGTCTAAGCAGCCTGACAATCTGAAATGAAAATAATTTATTGAATTCATTAAAATGTTCATCATTTCGATCGTAATCAGCACCCGTTCACGAGTATGACGCATGTGCCAGTCATAGGCCTCCTCAACTATTTTACATATGATATAAAATGTATATTTTTACTGAATAATGTTAATTCTTGTTTTCTTAATTGATTCCGATTCTTTCTTAATTGACTGGCTAGAAAAAACTTAAGTTATTTAGGAACACAACTGAAACAGGTAAGCTTCTTAAGTACTCATGTCGGCATTTAATAAACTAATTTTTTCTTCAATAGTTAACGTTTACCTAAACATTATAACACCATATAAGACAAAGTATATCTGTCTAATTTTCGATAGTTTGTGAGACTATTTCGGTAGCGTTGTACTACGTTATTATTACAAAGATGAGGTCTCAGTTTCAAATTCCGAGTAGGGCAAAGTGATTTTTCAATTCATGCCTGCCTCTCTGACCTCTGCCTGCCCCTTTTAGGAAAAGGCGGGAGTTTATGTATGTATATGAAAATTACCAGCGTGATTAACCAAGGCACTTCAAAAAGTATTCGTAACGATTCGCAGAACCTTCTAGAAACGACATATCAACTAATATTCCATTTATATTAATATATATTTATATTTACAGCCTCCGTGGCGCAGTTGGTTAGACGCCGGCTAACTAGATGCCGCAGGTTCGATCCCCGCACTGAAGCAAATGTTTGTGTGAACCACAGGTATTTCTCTCTTATCTGGCTATATTTGAGATCGAAAAGTCTCTCATAGTTCCTGATACCCCACGACCCAAGCCTCGATGTTAGTGGTGTTAGGGCTATGTGATGTATTTATTATTATCCACTTCACAAGCACTCACTTCTCATTCCCGTTCCTCGGGTCGAGAGCTCTGACAGTGCTGGACTGTCGCCGCAGCACCAGCACGTCTCTGGCCGCACCCGCTGTCTGCTGCTCGTTGTTGCACCCACTGGAACCGCACTCGTACACCACCCCTCCTGTGTTGGCGTCTACACCGAGCCATAGGGTCTCCCGGGAACCTTGGACGAATATTTAAACGTTTATTTATTTACACTTTATTGCACAAAAAGAAAACCCTTTTTTTTATTGCCTTGCGATTGGCGAGACGAGCATGCCGTTCGCCTGATGGTAAGCGATTCGACCACTAATGAACAGTAGCAAAACCAAACAACACCTTGAATTACAAAGCAATGCTTGGCATTCCACTGCGCTTGCCGTCCTGAGACATAAGATGTTAAGTCTCAATATGTCCAGTAGTTACTCTGGCTACAATGTCCTTCAACCCGAAACACAACAGTGCATTTAAACTGCTGCTTGGCGGGAGAAATAGATATTCCGGTGGTACCCACCCAAACGGCCTCTCACATATGAGAGACCTACCACAAGTAAAATATAGAGAGAAATCACATACATAAAAAGTACAATTGGCGGTCTTGTCGCCGAAAGGCAATGTCTTACAGACAACCATGGGATGGATTTAAGAATAGGATAAACAGATACATAATGATTTCTTAGATTATGAAAATTAGTTTTATTTCAGAAAACAAAGATTTACAAGATTTTCTATGGTACGTGGAGCTCGCCAACCCACTTGGCCAGAGTGGTTATGAGTTACATCTCATGTGGAGCAGTGATACAGTTTAGAATATTTTAATTTTTTATTTATTTATTGGTCAGGGATGCTCCTATCTAGTGGTCATGGCCTGCCCTAGTATAGGTGCTACGAGTACGCGACCTCGGCCCCCGAGCTACTGCAGTCACCTTAACTTCCCGTCCGTGACTGCAGTATCCACTCCCTCAGGCCATACTCTCCTTTCCTATAACATCCTTTACCCACAAATCCTATTTCCTTTCCCCGGTTAATGGCGGGCAGCAGCGTCATTAACGCCAGTCCCCTACTGCGCTCGCCAACCCGCCTGCCAAGCGTGGCGAGTATTGGCAAATACCCCCTTAATGGCGACACTTATAGAGACCAGGCCCCCAGTCCCCGGCAGCCCCACTATTCCTGGCTATGGTAGCAGTCATGGTTACGGTGGGGCAGGGGGTGCTAAGAATCCCCGGGTTGGCCCCGGCTACCACCCCCGACGACGACTGGCCCTGGTAACACACAACATTCGCACATTGAGGACAGACGAGAAGATTGTCGAACTGGAAGAAGAATTGAGCAGGTTACACTGGGATATTCTGGGGTTATCGGAAGTCCGAAGAATCGGGGAGGATACGATAACCCTGAAGTCTGGTAACCTGCTCTTCTACCGGGGGGACGACCAACAGTCCCGAGGAGGTGTCGGATTTCTCGTCCACAGGTCTCTCATCAACAACATCGTATCCATCGAAAGTGTGTCGAATAGGGTAGTATACCTTATACTCAGAATATCCAAAAGATATTCGTTGAAGGTCATACAGGTATACGCGCCGACCTCGACACACCCAGATGAAGAAGTAGAGGAGATGTATGAGGACATAAGTCGGGCCATACATACTTCCAAAACCTACTTCAATGTTGTTATGGGGGACTTCAACGCAAAGTTGGGCAAGAGAAGCGATGCAGAGTTGAAAGTGGGGCAATTTGGACATGGGCAACGGAACCCCAGGGGTCAGAGGTTGGCCGACTTCCTGGAGAAAGAGGGACTCTTTGCGATGAACTCTTTCTTCCAGAAGCCGCCTCACAGGAAATGGACCTGGCTGAGTCCTGACGGTTCTACGAGAAACGAGATAGATTTCATCTTGACGACGAATAGACGGATATTCAGAGATGTCTCTGTGATCAACAGGGTGAAAACCGGCAGTGATCACCGAATGGTTAGGGGCACCCTGAATATCAATGTCCAATCGGAAAGGCGTCGCTTGATGAAATCTACGCTCCGACCAACTCGCGCCCATATCCAAAACCCCGAGAGCTTTCAACTCGAGCTGACAAATCGCTTTGATTGTCTAGGAGAAAACCTTGCAGTGGACGAGCTAAACAGCAGTTTGGTAGAAGCTGTCCATACGGTGGGATCTAAGTATTTTAGACCTCGCCGTAGAGATAGACCACAAAAACTCTCGATCCACACTCTTGACCTCATGGCCGAACGTCGATCTTTAGCGCTGCAGTCTTCCGTTGACGCCGAAGCATATCGGCGGCTCAATAGACAGATCTGGAAGTCCTTGCGACACGATGTCCGTGCTCACAATACTGTGAGCATTAGGGAGACAATTGAGCGGAACGGAGGCTCCAAAGTGTTTGCAAGAGACTTGTCTATTGGGCAAAGCCAGTTGTCTAGGCTGAAGACGGAAGACGGCCGCGTAGTATCGACGAGGGCAGAGGTATTAAGGGAGATCGAGAGGTTCTACGGACAGCTTTATACCTCGGTTGCCAAACCTGCTGTTAGCTCGGCCGAAGACCCGAGAGCCGAGTTGATCCGACACTTAAGCGATGATATCCCGGACATCAGCCTGTGTGAGATTGAGATGGCCCTGAAGCAACTTAAAAACAACAAGGCGCCGGGCGAGGACGGAATAACTTCAGAGCTTCTGAAAGCGGGCGGAACGCCGATACTGAAAGTCCTTCAGAGGCTCTTCAATTCCGTTCTCCTCGAGGGCTCAACGCCAGAGGCATGGAGCAGGAGCGTGGTGGTACTGTTCTTCAAAAAAGGTGATAACACTTTGCTGAAGAATTACAGGCCCATCTCGCTCCTGAGCCATGTCTATAAGTTGTTTTCGAGGGTCATCACAAATCGTCTCGAACGCAGGTTTGATGACTTCCAGCCTCCCGAACAAGCCGGTTTCCGAAAAGGCTTTAGTACCATAGACCACATCCATACGCTTCGGCAAGTTATACAAAAAACCGAGGAATATAACTTGCCGCTTTGTTTAGCGTTTGTGGACTATGAGAAAGCCTTTGATTCGATCGAGACTTGGGCTGTGCTACAGTCTCTCCAGCGGTGCCATATCGACTATCGGTACATTGAAGTGTTGAAGTGTATATACAACAACGCCACCATGTCGGTCCGAGTACAAGATCAGAGTACGAAGGCTATTCCACTACAGAGAGGCGTGAGACAGGGAGATGTCATATCTCCGAAACTGTTCACTGCCGCGCTGGAAAATGCCTTCAAGCTCTTGCAGTGGAAAGGATTCGGCATCAACATCAACGGCGAGTATATCACTCACCTTCGGTTTGCCGACGATATTGTAGTCTTGGCTGAATCGCTGGAAGACCTTAGCACTATGCTCGAAGACCTCAATCGAGTCTCCCAACAGGTGGGTCTTAAAATGAACATGGACAAAACGAAGATCATGTCGAATGTCCATGTTGTGCCCACCCCCATCGGTGTTGGGGGCTCGACTCTTGAAGTTGTTGACGAATATGTCTATTTAGGACAAGTGGTCCGGTTAGGCAGGTCCAACTTCGAGAGAGAGGTCAATCGTCGAATCCAACTCGGTTGGGCAGCGTTCGGGAAACTACGCGACGTCTTCTCGTCCAAAATACCTCAGTGCCTTAAATCGAAAGTCTTCGATAGTTGTGTGTTGCCAGTGATGACTTACGGCACCGAGACGTGGCCTCTCACTATGGGCCTTATTAGGAAGCTCAAAGTCACTCAACGAGCTATGGAGAGGGCTATGCTCGGGGTTTCCCTACGAGATCGAATCAGAAATGAGGAGATCCGTAGGAGAACTAAAATAACCGACATAGCCCACCGGATTAGCAAGTTGAAGTGGCAATGGGCCGGGCACATAGCGCGGAGATCTGATGACCGATGGGATCGGAAAGTACTCGAATGGAGGCCGCGTAGCGGAAAGCGCAGCGTAGGACGTCCACCAACAAGATGGTCCGACGACCTGGTAAAGGTCGCGGGACGTCGCTGGACACAGGCTGCCTCCAACAGGTCTCTGTGGAAATCATTGGGGGAGGCCTATGTTCAGCAGTGGACTTCCTTTGGCTGATGGATGGATGATGATGGATGATTTATTTATTTAATAAGGAACAAAAAACGGTTGTATACTAAAACATCAAAGGAGTGAGAAATTATACGAAACAACAAAACAAAAATGAGAAAAAAGCAGCAATGGCTTGTCCCGCCATACACACGCCATATACAAAAGTGTAATTTAATGAATACATAAAGCTTTTTCTATTCTATTCCATTTGTCTTATAGTTTTACTGCTGTTAGATATGTCATTGAGATATCATACTAGGGAATATTATAAATTTAGAAATAAATGTTGCTGTTCGATATATTATGTATTGTTTATTTATAATGGTCAAGAGAATAGGCTTTGAACCGTGATCTATTAGTATTAGCTTCGATTCGACGAGTGAGGGTGCAAGAGTCACATACAAATTACCTATCTATCAATTACCAAAGAGTTATAGACTTCTCCCTATCACATCTTGTCGAAATGAAAATTTCAAGCAATTTAACTAAATAATGCTTTGGTATAATATCCGCAGAATTTTTGAAACGTTAAACCGTAAACCACTTAACTCTGTAGGTATGCCACATTGTGTAAAAAATGCAAGATCATGGGACATTTTTTTTTGACACAAGGGACAGACCTTACTTCATACTCCATAGCCACTTAACCATACTATCGCTATTGAGCACACGTGAATTTTGCCCTGATTGTTATTATTTTATTAATATTGTGAATTTGGTAAAATGTCCCGTTATATGTGCATTTTCTACTTAATTTATGAAGAGCAGAGACTGCAACGAAAACTAAGAAAATCTCAGAGAGAAAAAAGGAAATTAAAGTAAGTGTTATATTATAATTTATTTATACTCTTTGTAATAAACAAGTGTGCTGTACTGTAAGAACACAAAATAGTTCAATACTGAGGAAGCGACTCGCCCGATACTGATAATTCGATGGTGAGGGGTTAGGCCGTAATAATTAAAAGTAACAAATTAAAATAAGGTACAATTAATTACTAGTGGCATCTCCACATACCCCTTCAGAGGTATAAGCGTGAGGTTCTATTGTGTTGTTTTATTATTTAGCTTTGCACTTCCTATTATTTTAACTGAAAAATATGAATGCACGGTAAATTAAACATTACTTTCATTATAATATTAAAATTATTGAGTCATAACAGGAACTTGCCACAAATTCAAAGTTTCTCAAGTCTTAGATTATATACTCGTCTAGATTGAGCAATGTCAACAAACGATGCGCTAAAAGTGTCCTCACTTTCGTTGATATGTGTGAGTACCGGTCGTGTAATTATTGTAATCCAACTGTCAAGGTGTGTGTGTTTAGGGATGCCTACTCCAAATTATTAACTTAACTTTTCCCCATAATTTGATATACAAAATAGGTTAAATAAAATATTTTTTCTTTATTTAAAGTAATCATACTATTAATTATATTTATAACGCATTTTAGTAAATACAATAAAGATCTAAACCCATCTCCTAGTGTTTGTTTCCGAATAGAATTAACTCTTTGGATTTATTGCCTGGGCTGTTATCTGATTTCTGTATTTATGTAAAATATAAATCATCATAAGTAAAATGTTTGGAACACACAACTGAAGTCATGTGAGGCTACGAATGGTCTTCTTTTCGTTTCCGCTGTGTAATGTCTCTCCAGCAATTTGCTAGTGCGGAATCCGTAGGAAGTCTAAAAATATTATTAGGACTTTGAATAAGTTCTCGCTGTTTCTTCAAAGATGACAATAGCAGTACCCCGTTTGTGAAATTTTGAATGTGATTTTGAATGAATGGTAATACACATGCAAGGCAAAGAATTAATAAAATTACTATGAAGTGCATGTCGTCGTGGGTTTCATTAATATCGTGTAGGTAAGTATTATTTACTCATTAAATAAATAATGCCATTCTTCTTGTTGTTATTCTGATCGAAATATTATGTAATGATATTTGTGTTTTATAGATTCTCCCATAGTTTCAACAAATCTTCCCAGTAATAAATTGACAACACTGGCTAATGAAACTCATCTTCAAAATAATGAATTAAAAGTTCATGTTTTCTTCAAATAATAGTGGTTTAACAATAATGTTACCGATAGAAAGTGATATTGGTATTATTATACAGTTTTCCCACACAATTGCGATACAATTCGACAGCACAAACCGGCATAATTAATTATTTTTCGGGAGCACGTTATCCATATGTAGTTCAAATGACACTGACGTACGTGAGAAGCGAGTCTACCAAATTTGGTAGACTTTTTTTGAGCCGTGCGGTGAGGTGTGATGTGTCATCTAGACAAGTATATAATCTAAGTCTCAAGTATTCATATGGGATCGGCTTACTATTTATAGGTACGTAAAAAAATACAATTTTCCGCCAGTAAGAAGTTTCTCAACCAAGGTAGGCCATAAACATTTTTTTCAATGTTCGACGGCGCGGCGGCCCATGGGCCAAATACAATATAGAGCTGTCCTTGTATTCCCCCACTTCAAATTTTAAGCCGAACTCATTCAGATAATAATACGCAGTAATATTAGCTAAATGGCTGAGTTTGAGATTTGAGCAGTGACGTCTCAAAACAAAAGTTATACCCTTCGACATCCGATACCAATAAACTGCTTACTTTTACTAAGCGTGCAATTTGTTTATGTAAAAATTTTTGTACGTGTTTGTAAGGGAAGCAAAATAATAAGAGTTGTCAAAGCTTTGTACTATAAACAAGATAGGATAATTAAAAGAATTATAGTCAGTATTTTAAATAACTAGATTTTCCAAGCCAAACCCAAAAATATCTTGGAATTCCTGATACCCACAACACAATAATTAATTTATCTTATTAATTGTTGGGTGTATTTATTTATTATTCAGTAATTCCATTCTATAAACGCATCTCTGCATATTCTTGCTTCACAAAAAATATGCAACAAGGCGAGCGTAAAAAACAAAAATGGCGCCTAATTAACTTGCTAGCCGTTCGCGACTACAACACGGTTGCATAACATCAGCGAATGGCGCGAGCCGCGAACGGTGTGTGACTCATGCGTCATTCCCGCGTGGCTGCTCGCTTCTCGACTCTCGACGGAAGGATAGCGTTCACCTCTCACAACCTGTATGAACGTGTTTCAACAGTCAGATTCCGTACAATATGTTAATCTTTTCTAGTTTAAATTAGACAATGGAATCCATTGTCAACAGCCAACTCCTTGGGTACCTTGAGGATCATCAGCTATTAAGTGACCGTCAATACGGTTTCCGTAGGGGCCGCTCGGCTGGTGATCTTCTCGTGTACCTAACACATAGATGGCCGTTAGTTTGGATGTAGCGAAGGCCTTTGATAGGGTCTGGCACAGAGCGCTTCTGTCGAAGCTTCCTTCCTACGGGCTTCCCGAGAAGTTGTGCAAATGGCTAGCTAGCTTTCTAGCGGACCGGAGCATCAAGGTTGCTGTCGACGGTGCATGCTCGGATCTCAAGTCCGTGAACGCTGGTGTCCCACAAGGCTGTGTGCTATCTCCCACGCTATTTCTTCTGCATATTAATGATATGCTGCAAATTAGCGGCATACATTGCTATGCGGATGACAGCACGGGTGATGCCTTATATACCGGCCGAGCCAATATTTCTCGGGAAAACGTCAATGAGTGCCGAAACAAACTTGTGTCTGAAGTCGAGTCCTTACTATCCAGTCTCGGATTGGGGCCGACACAACTTGGTTGAATTTAACGCCTCATAAACACAAGTTTGCGCGTTTACCGCAAAAAAATCGCCTTTCGTCGTATCACCTCAATTTCAAGACACAGCCAGCCACACAGTCACAGCCAGTATTGGAATTCTTGGTGTCGAGATATCGAGTGACGTTCAATTCCGCGGTCACCTTGAAAGTAAGGCCAAATTGGCCTCAAAGAAGCTTGGTGTGCTCAACAGATCGAGGCGATATTTCACGTCGGGTCAACGTATGCAACTTTATAAGGCGCAAGTCCGGCCCCACGTGGAATACTGCTCCCATCTTTTGACAGGGGCACCCCAGTACCAGCTTCTTCCTTTCGATCGCATTCAACGTCGGGCTGCTCGAATCATTGACGATCAGGTTCTCTCCGACCGGCTTGATCCTTTGACTTTGCGTAGAGATGTAGCTTCGCTCTGCATTCTCTATCGCATTTACCACGGGGAATGTTCTTAAGAATTGTTCGGACTTATCCCTGCTGCAGAGTTCCGCCACCTTACAACACGACAAACCTCCAAATACCACCCACATCACCTTGGAGGTTGGAAATCTACTACAGTACGTTTTTCCCGGCACTTTCTCCCACGTACTACAAATCTGTGGAACCAGTTGCCAGCGGCATCATTCCCGGACAGATACGACCTGGCGACCTTCAAAAAACGAGCGTATTCCCACCTCAAAGGCCGGCAACGCATCTCCATGCCCTATGGTGTTGCAAATGTCCATGGGCGGCGGTGTTCACTTACCATCAGGTGAAAGGCATGCTCGTTTGCCCCCTATAATATAAAAAAAAAAATCCTCAATAATACGACAATAGTTGGCTTGTAATAACAGGCAGCTGTAAGATGGCTATGTATTGGGTAACTGGAATAGTTTATCAGGCCGGCAATATTCGTCAATCTTAAGCAGGATTGTCTAAAAGTCTAATCTAAAAGTCTAATGTTAGAAACAGTAGGTATCAAAAGATCATCATAACTGAAGTGCTATAAAGTCTGCAAGAAAATTCTGAAAGCCACTTTCGACAGGTCATGTGACAGGTCACTACGAATGTCATTGCGTTGAGACTATGATCAACAGTGTCTAGAATTTCTTTGGCTAGAAAAGATTACTAAATGTCCAATAAAGTTTATTCGTGTATTTCTGCACTATTTTCAATATCCAATTTATGTCATTACGGAGAAATTCACATTCCAATAAAAAAAAAAGTATTTCTTTATCGTTCTTTTAAACAAAACTAAATCAAAATCGAGATCGATGTTCTTGCGGATCCCTAATACACTCAATACAAGACAACCGGTTCATAAATGTATGCAAACATTTCGTAAGCACTCCTTGAAATTTCTAATATACATGTCTATAACCTAAAGAGTTCTGTAAATATTAATAAATGCAAATAAATAATTTAAATAAAAGTTTTTATTGTTTTGATCGTAAAAGTAATACGATACCACAATAACATTTCAAATGTGGCGTGATGGCTGGTGGCGCGACAATTAGCTATAAATAAACAGTACGCTCGGCAACTGCAACCTAGTTCAACCGGCAACCCGTTTAAGTGTTCAGACTTTGAAAACACAACTAATATACATACAACACGCACTAGGCCAGCGTGGTGGACTTAAGGCATCGAAACTTGGGTCAATTTTGAAAACCCGGGTTTTCGGGTCTAAGAGTAATCAAAACCCGGGTAGACCGGTTTTTTCGAGCATTTCGATCTTTTTATTGTAATTTTTTAAAATACACTAATCTGCGTTTATATATCGATTTCCTATAATGAGTATAAAATATAAAGGAAGAATTTAAATAAATAAAACAGTACTTTACAAATTACAAAACAGTTAAATTTATATATATTATATATATTTAATAATATAACTAAGTAGCACCGAAGCTACTTTTTACGTAATAAATAATAACACTAGTCTACAAAATTTGACTTTTTGTTTGCCTTTAAAATAAATGCTCTGTTATTTATATACTAATTTGGGGTCACTGAATACGAAAATATAAACCAAATTTAAAAGTTAGCTCTTATTTTAAAAATATTGCTGGTATCGAAAAAACTGACTTAAGAGTAAAGATATGTTAATTACTTTTTAATACACTTTTCACATGAAACTGAGTATTTTAAAATATTAACCAAGTATTTAACCTTTTCTAATCAAGGATTTCTCTTTTTATCTTTTGTCTTTTGTAATTATTTTTACGAAAATCTTTAATCAAGTTCCAGCAGTAGTCCGCTAACATTGACGGATTCTATCGACCGTTGTATTTCTTTTCCATTGTCAGATATATTGACAGTGAAATCGTTCACCATGTTCGTCAATCATATCACCGCAGTTAGGATGAAAAAAATCAAGATGAGAATGAAGAAAGTGAATTTTTGGGGACATATTGCAGCCCAAGGTCGTGGTAATTTTCGAAAATTCCCTCTTTTATTTTGGCGTCGCTTAGATGTGGAAATTCACTTCACAAGTATTAGAAGGCTGGTCCACCTTTGTTGAGAGCCGTCAATAAAGTTCTTCATTAATCCTAATTTTATATGCGATGGAGGGAGAAGGATTATATGAGGATTGACTCGAGGAGGGTATTTAACGTTCATTTCTCCAGGACACATACTTTGTCTTGAAGTCCAATCTTTTTTTAAGTAATGTAACGATCTATCCCGACTATCCCACTCACACAAAAAGCACCAGTATTTGGTGTAGCCCATTTGCAGACCCAAAAAAACTGTAGTTTTTGCAGTTTTTTCAAATTGTAGTTTTTACACCAAAAATTTGTTGAAAATGATAAATAACTTATAAAATTTCGCGTTTTAACAAGCAAATGAAATGCTAATACTATAAGACACATTAAACGAAAGCGTAATAATAAAATTTACGCGGATACTCTCACAACATATTTGAAACCTCGTCATATAAAGTGAATTCTAGCAAGTTACCCGGTATTATCTTAAATATGGCATAAATTAATAATAAGAGCTAACTATCATTGAGATGATATATTAGAGGTGACACTACAAACAAAAAGTTTGAAACAAAAAAAAGTAAAATAAATTTTAAGTTAAACGGTTTTATATTGCAGATAAATGTACTAAAAGCTAAAAAATAATTTTAAACATATGCATTGATTAAACTAAAATAAAATCGTGGGGCACGTCCAATTTTAAAGTGGTTAAAATTCATTTAAAGTGGACGTGCCCCACGATTTTATTTTAGTTTAATCAATGCATATGTTTAAAATTATTTTTTAGCTTTTAGTACATTTATCTGCAATATAAAACAGTTTAAATTAAAAAAAAAATATTAACTTTTTTATTTTTAATTTTTTAGTTTTTATTTCTCATTCTATTCAATTCGTTGAGTTCTTGACTTGGGTGGGAGATTCATATTGTAATTTTGTATAGTATACTGTATTATACTTACCAAGCCCTTTATTTTGATACCTATATTGATGGGATTGAAAAATACATTTTCCGCCATTTTGTAGCAGTGGCCATCTTTGATTTTGATTTTGTATAGTGCACTGAATTCTACTTGACAAGCCCTTTCATTTGATACCCATATTGATGGGATTGAAAAAAACTAAGTTGTCCGCCATCTTGTAGCGGCTGCCATCTTGGATTCACAATAATATTGAATATGGATAATTGTATTGTCACCAGAATCAAAGGCGTATACCAAACTTCAGATCAATCGGTTAACGGGAAGAGGGTTAAATTTCAATTACTAAATTTGACCCAAACAAACGGGGTGAGCTAAATAAAACCGTTTAATGAAGGGTACATTCTATTTCTGTCTTTGTCACGCCTACGAAGTAACATATCTTCCCTCTCGCTTCAATGTGTACCCTTGCGCACGCACCTTACGCAGAGATTTTGTTCCCGATGTCCGCTCTAGTATAATACCTCAATGGCTAAATATTAATTTTAAGTTCTATATTTAGATTAAGGGGGTCGAATACTAAAGATTTAATGCAGTTTCAAGTAAAAGGCAATTTTCATGTTGACCAGTGTAATTTATCAAAGCGTGTTTTTATTCCATTTACTTATTATTGCATTCGAAGTGGCTTAAACTTAATAAATAACAAAAACAAAAGTATTAAAAAAACCCGAGTTTTAAAAACCAAACCCGGGTTTTTTTATAATCCTCAGAACCGGGAAAACCCGGGTTTTTTTCGGTCCGGGTAAACCCGGGCTCGATGCCCTAGGTGGACTATATGGCCTAACCACTCTTAATCGTACTCTCGATTGTAGAATGTTGAGTACCCTGCAGTGGGACATATATGGGCTGATACAGTATACATACAGGGTATCTCAAGACTACTACCGAAAACGAAGCCGGGTGGTAGTCTAAGCGACTTCAGACACAATGCAACAGAAAAAGTTGCAAAAAAAAGCGACAATTTTTTTTTTGTTATTTTTTTCCTTTGGCCATATTTGGGTGGTAAATAATTTTTTTCCTAAAATAATAGTTTATACCCTTTTATTTATAAATACTCTAAGGTATAAAAGAGTTTAAATTATTATTTTAGCAAAAACTATGGATTTACCACCCAAAAATGACGATATTTAAAAAATCATAAAAATAATTGTCGCGTTTCTATGCGAAATTTTTAATTGCATTGTGTTTGTAGCCACTAAAACTACCACCCGGCTTCGTTTTCGGTAGCAGTCTTGAGATACCCGGTATGTATAAAGATCTGACCTTATCGAATCAGGCAAGCGGCATGAAATCATTTTGTAAAATAGTGAAAAATAATTGTCTATTCCACCCTGACTTTAGTTATCTATCAGTGCAACATAACTTATCTTAAGATCTTATGTCTCAGGATAGCGAGCGTAGTGAAATTCCAAGCATTGATTTGTAATTCAAGTTGTTTGGTTTTGCTACTGTTCATGAGCGGTCGCATCGCTTACCATCAGGCGAACGAAATGTTAGATCGCCATTCCAATAAAATAAAAAATATCAGATCACCAGTCACGGCTAGTCACGACTCCTATCTCTTAAGCCGAGCGGGTTTTGGGGATACTGTAATATATTCATAAATGTGCGGAGTAAAAGAAATATATTTATCACCTAGACAATATATTAACGACAGATTTGAATTAAAGTACACAGTTCGATATTTGGTTTAGGCAAGTGGCCAGAAACACTACAGATACCAACTTGTCTTACCATCTTGGCAACAAAATAATTAGGAAATTTGATGATACCGTAAAGTGCTCAAATATGCTCAAAACACTTTCCTTCCATACTTTTTCCTTTCCCTTTATTAATGGAAAGCTCGTTTCAGGAAATCACAAATTCATAAAATATGATCTAAGCATATGAATTAGTGGCGCTAATTATTCATCAAAAGCAATTCACTCGTTTGCCAGACCGATGCAATAAAAAATCAAGGAAAAAAGTGACAATATGGATTATCAACTTATGACGTCACAATTCATTATAATGATACCAATTACCCCATAGATAAATGATTGACATAAATAAATATAAAACATTTTCCTTAAACATCAATTATATCAACTTTTACCGGTCGAGTTTTGTTACCGGTCGGGCAACAAAACCAGTGTGTGAGTCACTCATAATGAAACGAAGCGAATTCTTTATTTACACTTTAACGACTATCGGAGTTCAGTAAATAAAAGGTACCTAATATTGTCGCATGGAACGAGACTATGCATACAACATAGGCAATCATTTATGAAAAACTGAACCTACCTGAGTTTTAAATCCAATTTGAGTAAACGGATGTTTTGTCTACGCTCAAACTGAATTCAAAAGTCATTGGAAACGGATAAAACATACGATAACTAAAATAGGTTTTAAATAGAGATGAAACGGATATCCGGTAACTATCCGGTATCCGGCCTATCCGGCCTATTTTCACTATCCGGCCGGATACCGGATAGTAGCGCACTATCCGACCGAATACTGAATAATAAAATAAATAAATATGTACTAGATATCTTCACTGTGTGTATTGATAATCAATCACCACGCACTAAAACGGTGAAGGAAAACATCGTGAGGAAACCTGCATACCATAGCGATTTATAAGAATTTCTATGGTATTTAAGTCCGCCAACCCGCACTAGGCCAGCATGGTGGACTATATGGCCTAACCACTCTCAATCGTATTCTCGATTGTAGAGTAGGCCCGTACCCTGCAGTGGGACGCATGATACAGATACAGATATCACTAGATGTTGAATTCTTTACGTTCTAAACTCGTCTATATCGCGACTTTCCATGGGAATACAAATTTTTATTTATGCCTATATCCTTTCCCGTTGTCTAATCTATCTCTGTATCAAATTTCATCAAAATCGGTTCAGTAGTTTAGGCGTGAAAGCGTAGCAGACTGACAGACAGACAGAGTTACTTTCGAATTTATAATATTAGTAATGGATTATTTTACACAAAGCAAAAGTGAAAAAAAAACAACAATAGGTTATGGACGGACATCGTTTATTAAATTAAAATAATGACAAATTGTTTGTTAAAAAGATAATTAATGAAAATTAACTTAGTGTTAGTACTCAGTACTCAATATTAACTAGCGGCAATGAATCAAATTGTAACGCTATAAGCGGCCGGATATCCGGTAGCCGGATATCCGGCGCTCCGGCCTCGTAGCTGCCGAATATCCGGTATCCGGTATCCGACCAAATCACTATCCGTTTCATCCCTAGTTTTAAAATTGTCTACGAATATGAAAATAATAATCTTATATTGATTCGAGATCCCTAGGCTTATTATCGAAAATTATGGAATAAAAGAAGATCACAAAAAAAACATTCATTATCATTTCATTGCAACAACAATTTTGCAATCAAATTTCTTCTAAAACTATTTTGATACGGTCTAATTTCAAATAAGTACTTTAAATTCGATGGTGAAATATTGATGAAGAAGTCCTAAGTCACATTCTTTGGGCATGGAACTCTTCGGGTGGAAAGACATGATTTTCAAAGGATCAATTAATTTTCTCATGCCTAATGAATTTTTATATAAATTCCAGGATGAATATTGTTGTTAAATAATAAAAATCAATGCCTTTATTCTTGTGCGTACTGTACTTATATTTTAATTATACCGCACGTCTAATTGTCAACGCTGATGTAATACTCGTATAACATCTCATTACTTCAATTTACCATAACTTATGACTAATTTATATGTTTTACGTAAATTATTATTACTATACGAAGTTATTACTTTTTTATTATAAGCTTTTCAATTTACAGTTTTCTACGGGGAACTTATTAAAAGTCGCAAAATAACATTTATTTGAGATCACATGTATTTTTACTTCCATAAAATCTATTAGTATGTTTACTTCCTTAAAAACATAATTGAAAACAAATTTTGCTACTATTGTAGCCTTGTAGGTACTCTGGTACTTCAAAAATAGAATACTAATTTGTACCAAAAGTACGTGTTTCATAACAGTATTAAATAAATTTTATTCTGGATCATTGCCAAAACAAAAACATTTACTTTCAAGAATGTACAAACGATAACAAGTATTGCGAATTCGCCCACATTCATTGACTAAGTGCACCACAATTTCTGTTTATCATGGATTTTTCTCAAAATAAATGGTGTTTTATACGCATAACGGTCTCTGCTCATTACGACAGAGCTTACTATGACCGTTCTATAAACAGAACTGAAAAAAGAAAATATGTAGCCACACATAATAGGGGACTACGGTAACTATCTAAAATTTTCACCTTACATGAATCTGTGTTTAAGCATAGAGTTATATATATTTTTATATTTTAACTTCATTTCTTCTTTTAATGTTTCGAAATATCTAAAATAATATAAAAAAATGATATCCCTGGTGAACATAGAAGATAGAATTTTTTCATAAAAATGTATCTGCATCCGAACAGAGCCGGGTCGGGCCGCTAGTTATATTCAATATTGATGACTGAAAGTAATCAATATTAATCAAACACATTTTAATTTTCGTTTGCAAGCGTTATAAGTTCCGCAGCGGAATTAGTTCCACAAATAATTGTTTCTTGTCTGGGAGTAATTGAGACCTAAAAGTCTGTCGTAGTTTTTCACATTGATGAAAAAGCCAAGTATCTAATTTTGAGTTCATGACTATGTGGGTATTTATTATATCCTGTTTTCATACTGAAAGCATTGTCACAACACAATCTCGTCGGAAACACAGTCTGTCGCGTCTACAAACGCATTTAGCTCGCCTACGGATAAACAGTCCACGTGGCGATGCTACATTGGGCTTACGTTATTAGTCACATCGCCTTACGTCACGCATTGTTAATGTTATTTATTCACGGCTATCACATTATCAGCGCAGTGATAACGGCTTTATGACATAACCCATTTCTTTTCTGAGTTTGAGATTTATTCAAGTTTATGCGTTGTGAGAAATTAATTAATATAAATGTTGTTTGACTATTTAGCTAAGGTTGCATGAAGTCGTTGGATGTAGGCCGCTTCCAACAGGTTGATATGGAGATCGTTGGGAGAGGCCTATGTTCAGCAGTGGACTTCCTGTGGCTGAGATGATGATGATGATGATGATGATGATGATGATGTATTTCATTGAATGGGGTTGTACACCTAATATCAAGTTTCTAAGTAAATAAATTCTCTAACCCATTAAGGCTTTATGTTGAACTAATACAGAATCAGTATTCACAAACCGTGTATAGAAATTCAAAAGTGAATGACCTTCGATGGCTAAAAGACCACGAAGTATGTTGGTATGTTGCATCATACTGTCCTCTTAGGCTAGCGCTATCTGTATTTATTTATTTATTTGACCGTTTGTATTTTTACCGTCTACGGAAGGAAGGTTATGTGTTTTGCTTGGTGAGCAATAAGTGTGGTCGTGAAAAACTTGTCTCTTTCTGTCTAAGATTGGAACATAGAACAACCTAGCAAGGGACATCGTTTTACCTAATGGGGCGTCCATTAATTATGTGAGGTGTTCTAGGGAGAAAGGGTCAAGGGGGTCTAAGCTAAATCTTTCCAATTCGCACTTAGGGGCAGAGGGGGTCTAAACAAATATCACGTAATTTTTTCCAGCATAAAACGATTTAAAAATTTCATAAATATTTCAAGAATATTAAATAAAATATGAATATATAATAAAATATGGCCAAATCTGACCACAATAGTGTAAGCCGTATTCGCCTAAACCTCGCAGAGCACGTATGTACGTACGCTCACGTCATTAATGGACGCCCCCTAACTGACAGATTAATCGCAAAAGACGTCATTCATAAATAATAATTTGCAATTACTTTTTTCACTGAGATATTAAATGAATTTAGATAATTCCCATTAGCATGCCTTAATCTATTCACAACAGTATTCAGACTTTTATGCTGATATTTTGTCTGCTGACAGGTGACCCAAGGCCATTCCAAACTTCCCTTAAATTAATGAACATTTTCAGCAAATCAATTAAGTCATCCAGGATCTAATATTATCCCGATATACAGACAAGCCGCTCAATTTATGTTCTAAATACTAAAACTTAAATGTATTTATAGTTGATTGTGTGGCCGGGAGTTTGTCTGTCAGTTGGTAAACGGTCATTATTTATAGAACACAAGTTTGTTCGGGATAGTAAATCAACAGTTCGCTGAATCGTTCGTGAATTACATTAGGAACATGTCCTTCTCTATTTAACTGTATCTGTATCAGCCCATATACGTCCCACTGCAGGGCACGGGCCTACTCTACAATCGAGACTACGATTGAAAGTGGTTAGGCCATACAGTCCACCACACTGACTTAATGCGGGTTGGTGTATTTAACTACATGAGATAAATTTTGAATAGTGATACTATATTAATACATACACACATGACTTCGAAAAGTGAGAAGTGTGCCCTGGGATTCGAGCCCGCGGTCACTATATACATGTTGGTAGCCGCTTCTGGATCGTTTACTATCAGGCCACCACGCACTTATGGCACAATATGTCATGTGTGTATTGATAGTCAAACTCCACGCACTATAAAAGAAAAGAAAAACATCGTGAGGAAATCTGCATACCATAGCTATTTGTAAGAATTTTTATGATATGTAATGTCCACAAACTCGCATAGACCAGCGTGGTGGACTATATGGCCTAACCACTCACAATCGTACTTTGAGTTGTAGAGGAGGCTCGTGCTCCGCAGAGAGACGTATTATGGACTGATACAGACACAATAATTGGTATTTTTTGGTATGATCAAGATTATTAGTAACTGTTAGTTTGTTACGTTTATTTATTTATTAGTCTTACGTCTTAAACCACAATTTGTGAGTTTTTCGACATCAGAACGTTTTTTTTTATTTTGCCATAATAACAAATAAAAATATTGTTATCAAGGATGTGTCTAATCCGATGTTAGATTATATAATAACAATATACAAAGTGAGACGTACGATACGACCGAAAAACATTGTCAAAACCTGCAGTAATCGTTGATAATCGCGCTTACACATGTTATTATCTTTAATGAGTTTGCTGTATATGTATGTTATATGTCATTTTACCTAGATTGCATAGCAGCATACCTATCTTTAAAATTTACATCGATATTAAATTGTGTCTATTATATATTACTACTAGTATAGTAGTAATATATAAATGCAGTAGCATTACAGGCATAATCATCATCATCATACAGGCCAGGGGATTAAAATTTCGTTCAGTCCGCAGCGCACATACATACATAATATGTATATGGTTAATATTTTGTCTCCACTTTGGCTCTAGCTAATTGATTCATAGATAAGTAGATTGACAAATTGTAAAACTGAGAAAGTAAATTGCTTCACGGGTGGGCTACCCGTGAAGCAATTTCTTTGTTTCTACGACGCATATTTTAGGAACTCATGATAGAGGTAATCTAAACGCACTTGTTAGAAATTATTACAATAGAGAGAGTATAAATCAACTATAAGAATTAGGAATATCATATTTTATATATTTTTTATTTTATTTTATAACTTTATATACCAAACAGTATACAGGCAGACTTAATGCCAGGGGCATTCTCTAACAGTCTACCTTTGGGTGAAGCAGAAGTGGAGTAAAGCAGGTTTTTTACGTTTAGATAGGGAAAACAAAATAATGGTACAATATTTAAATAAGTATACAGTGTGTGTCAACATTTTAATTATCGTTATATTATAAATTAAAGTACAGCATTGCAGCTGTCAGTAAGATATTAATTATATTTGCTATTGTGGCGTGGTTAAATTGGTTTTACGTTTAACTGGAAAATTTTGCACTGAAGTGACATGGCTCAGTCTTTAAAACATGGTAAGAAGCGATCATGTTTAGTAACCGGCTTAAGTCACCAGTTGTGGTTATAGTTACTTCGCAGTTAAAGGATATAAAGAAATAAACTTAAACGGCATTATTGGTGCATGGTGGACTATATGGCCCAACTTTTATATAACTGCTTTTAAATATAATAATTACAGTGTCTATCAAATATGAATGTCTTGTAATATAGAAAGTGTTACACGTGGTTTAAACTACAATACGATCCCAAAGCATTGATGTTTACAAGAATCCATCTGTCACGATTGTCACTAGAAAACTTTTCAAAAACGAATGCTTTTGTCTAATGTGTTTACAACTTTAATTAGACACGCTAACAACTGTGTTAAAACATGCATAATGCCAACAATGATTACTGATCATTGTTGGAATTATGCATGTTTTAACAAGAATTGTTCGTCGCTGCCGAGATGTTATCACGGTACCTAATAGATTGATTATATCTAGGTATATAGTTTTTGTTGAGTCAGCAAGATTGGGGGAAATGTTACCAAACAATACACGTAGATTTTCAATTTAGTATCCCTGAAGCCCAAAAATGCAATGCAATTTATAAGTAGCTGCGAACACTACAATCTTAACTAATATTATAGCACTCTTATTTATTTATTTATATTTGGGAAACTTACAGAATTATTACAATTAAACATCACTACATAGTATAAAACAAAGTCGCTTTCTCTGTCCCTATGTCCTTTTGTATGCTTAAATCATTAAAACTACGCAACGGATTTTGATGCGGTTTTTTTAATAGGTTTATATGTATAATACGTACATATTATTGTACAGAAATCTATTTGTACCCAGGCGAAGCTGGGCCGGGCCGCTAGTAGACTTATATATATGAAACATAATGCAACAATGTCTCAACCAAAAGTAATACATATTAGAACAAAGTGAATGAGAATAATACATCTATGCCTAGTAATACACTCTTAATGAATTGCCCAAACACAAAGTTTTTAGCCCAAAACATGTTTCCACTAAGGCCGAAAATCGAATATCAAAATCAACTCACCAGCTATAACAAAGTCGTCAGAATACTTGAAGGATGAAGACAGCAGTTGGTCCACGTCGAAAGGCAACGGTTCTATTGTGTCTCCACTGACGCTGTAGAGAGTCCCTCGTAGGGACGGCACTAGGTGTACCCATTTACCCCCTGATATTATCTGAAACAAGATCAACTTTTCATCCTTCCATCCATCAGCCAAAGGAAGTCCACTGCTGAACATAGGCCTCCCCCAATGATTTCCACAGTGAACTGTTGGAGGCAGCCTGCTTCCAGCGACGTCCCGCGACCTTTACCAGGTCGTCTGACCACCTTGTGTGTGGATGTCCTACGCTGCGATTCAAGATCAACTTTTAGTCAAGGAATAACTTTGCTGATGGCATTCGCCCTTAATCATCATATGAACCTTTAGTTTGCTGGTGGCATTCGAAAAACGGTCGCCGTATTGAAAAAATATTTCTAGTGCATCGATAATAAACTATTTTAGTTATCGAATGAATTGTCTTCTTCGCTCAAACTAAATTCAAAAGTCATTCGTAAGGCTACTTCCCCACGGCATCCAGTTCTGCGGGAACGGTTTTTCACGGAATCCTGCAAAAACCACTGCTGTGTTCACACACAGTAGTTTGCATCCTGTTTTTTGCGGTACGGCAACGAGTGGTATAGGTGCACTCTCCACTCAGCCCGTCCAGTAAAAAACAGTACCTATGCAGGAAGCCGGTGGGAACACTCCCATTAAACTATACGTGTAATTAAACTTGATCCTGCATTTTACTGGACATTGTCATCCAGTTTGTAGTGGCAAAACCGAATGTAAAATTCGGACGGATCGGTTTTTTTGCTGAATACTGTAAACAGGATAATCGTGTGAATGCTAGTATTGCAGCACGTACACTACTAAACGGGATCCTGCAAAAAACGGAATGTTGCCGTGTGAACGTAGCGTAATAAATCATTTGATAACTGAAATAGGTTTCAAAACTGATTATGAATAAGACCGTAAGGATAGACCCTTCAGTACATTTGGAATATCAATGAGATTGCCGTGAAAATCGCGCCATCAACCACGACGAAATAAAAAAAAAATGTTTTGTAATAACTATGATAAGAATTACTATCTCATTTTGCGACGAATGACTAATTTCAGTAACGCTCTACTAGAGAAGCCTTGGTTCGTCGCACCACTTACGTCGGAACTCTTTACGAGCTCTTGCCCTGTCCACATATATTTATGTCAATGCTCTAGTGACTCATGCAATATGACCCGTTTCGGGTACTGCCTTATAAGTCTTATTCTGGTTCCCAGCTGGCTCAGATGAGGTTTTAATATATCTTGCTGTTCGTCAGTATATTCCTTAACCGACAGATGCAGGTCATTCCATTTATACAAAAAATCCTCCTCATATTGCTTACAAATACCCTTGTGCTTAACTGAATTCCGTAAGATTTTAAATAATAATAAATCAATAAATGCACCCAACAGTTACATACATAGTCCTGACCCCACATTAGATAAATTAAGTTCTGTGGCGTGGATCATAAACTATGAGAGACTATTCGGTCTCACAAACACCCAAACCCGAGACAAATACTTCTGGGCTTCACAAACATTTGTCTCGGCGCGGGAATCGAACCCGCAGAATCTCGTTTCACAGTCGGCGTCTAACCAACTGCGCTACGGAGGCTGTCTGTTTGTTCTTGAATGTTACACTATAATGCTTACCAGAAATAAAAAAAAAGATAAAATTTACCTCAATATGACGAATGTTAGATGAAAGCAGAGGCCGGGTTTCCAGGACCCACGCCTTTTGTCCATTCTGGGTGGAGAACGCCGTGATACGACCATCCAGTGTGCTCACGATCATTAAACTGTAACAATAATTTCGTAAAAAGCTCAAGTGGCTATCAATACGCCTTCGCCGAAATACTCGTATCCTATCCCTCTTATATACTATTATTTTCCATTCTACTACTCCCCGTTACCTAAAGAACGTTTTACTTTCCTCAGCAGCACACATGCAAGATCTCTTAGATCCTCAGAGAATTTGGTATTAGCAATTCCCGAGCATAGCAGTATTTATTTATTTAGACACTTTATTGCACAAAAAAAAATACAAATAAAATGAAAATCACAATCATAAAAGTACAATCGGTCTTATCGCTCAAAGGCAATGTCTTACAGACAACCATGGGATGGATTTGATAAAAGGATAATTAGAGGGCAGTCTAAAGTGTAAAGAATAGAACTTAAGACGGAAAAAAATATAAGAAATACAAGTATTTACTAAATAATAATATATATATATACATATATATATATATATATCATATACATACATCAATACATACATATATATATAACTAATATGCATACATAAATAAATATTATACTAGTACTTTCCTTAGTAAATCGTTTAATATCCATGCTGCTTGCTTGTGGAATGAACTGCCATTGTCGATTAGATTAGCCAAATCCCTCCCTATCTTCAAAAGGCTCCTTAGGTCACATTATGTATCACTTTAAATTTATTATTATTTTCATGTTTCCCCTAAATCAGTATTTTATATTGTATTGTAGTTTATGTAGTGTACCTATTATATGATATTTTTATTTTATGTAATCTATGTATGTTAATTGAAAATGTTTATTTTAATTCTTCATATTTTGTAAATATTACTTTCATTTAAGTATGATTACTATTATCTTTCTTCTTGTATTATTTTTTCCATTTTATTGACCACCCTATTCTTTGTAGCTTTTTTTTTCTCAACCTAGTCCATCTAATGGTTGTCTGGAAGAAATCGCGATAAGACTGCCAATTGTCACCTTTATTTAAACATGTTGTAATATTTATTTTATCTTATTACTGTATGTGGTGTTCAATAAAGAATTTATAAATATATAGCTGACATTAGCAAAAAAAGAGATTTTCATGTTTTGTATTTCAATATTGTGATATTTTTGAGACTAAAATCTATGTTACTTATAGTTATACCCATTAGGTTTAGACCATAGCTTATTTAATTGAAGACGAAAAATGTTAATATAAAGTGTTTATAAAAGACAATAGATTTATTAAAATAAAATACTGGCACAAAGTAGATTGCCTGATCCAGCAACCAATCTCAGAACCTTATAATTCAGTCAGCATAGAATGCCATTACATAAATAGGGTGACTTAAATATCTACAAATATTTCAAAACAATATCTTTAACAACAATATTTCATTCATATGTACACTACATAACTTTAACGATGAAGGAAAACATTATGATGAAACCTTATATACTATAGAATTTGTAAGAATTGCTATGGTATGTGAAGTCCGCCAACCTGCACTAGGCCAGCGTGGTGGACAATATGGCCTAACCACTCTCAATCATACTCTCAATTGCAGAGGAAGCCCATGCCCTGCAGTTGGACATGTTTCGGCTGATACAGTACACTACATATATCTTAAGTAGCTATCTTTACAATAACATTCAGCTAGATTGCCTATATATTACATCTAGATTATTCTGTGAAATTATTTAAGTGTCACTGCAGTGCACAGATAAGACAAATACTTTATCAAGGTCACAATTAATTGGATTTACAAACAGGCAGTGGGCAGCGATGTGTGACACATTTTTATGATGGCTGTCGGACACAAATCTATACTTACAAATAGAAGATTAAGCCAATTTTATCAAAATATATTCTGTACGATATATCCATATCATACCAACTTAACAAGAATACTTATAGTAAGTGAAAGCCACAAACCCGCACTAGGCCAATTGTCACTGTGAGTGTGCCAGACAGTGAATAGACCTGTGCTATACAGTGAGGTTTAAATTAACTGGCCTATTATTATTATAGATTTTAAATCTGAATGTACTAAATATCTACCAAAATTTGTAGGTGTAAATTCAATGATATATACTACTAAGGCTCATATTTAAACTGGGTCCTAAACTTACTACACCTGATTTTATCCTTAAAACTCTCTTGTACCAAAGGCTAACATTTTAAATATTTTTAAGGCAGTTCCTAATTGATGAGATTTCTTAATAGTTGTAAACAGTATTTGTTTGTAAATGTAAGCCATGTATGCTTAAATAAAAGCAATAGGGTCGAGACTCGAGATGAGTTGGATGACCTCTGAGAGTGGAAGAAATAATAGGAACTTTTACCCATTAACTTCATTGGTATTGTTTCCTTTATAATATGATATCATAGATAATGGGTGTTATTAGAATATCACGTTAGTCCTGTAATAATATATGATGCGGTAGAAATCTTGCTTAGAGCGCCAGATATCTTATTCATAATCCAGAGTAAAATTTACAAAACAATACATTAGTTCATATGCAATAAATATGTGTAATATTTTAAAAGATTTAATTATAGTATTGCAATTATGTGGGAAAGATAAGACTTTTTTATACATATATCAACTGATTATAGTCAAATATTTTTACTAAACTTTTTCAGGAAATGAAGTATTTCGCCTTAGATGGATTGATAAAACAACAAGATTGTACACAAAATTATAAATACCGCGACTTATCGTAACACGAAATATACATCCTTGACTTAAATAATGCAAATGTGACAGGGTTCACGAACCGAAAACAAAAACTATTTATAAAGGGCATAACAAAATGTAGGCTTACTCGTTATACACCGGCGCATCCTTCGCATTGGTAGGATTACAAAAAGGTAACTTTTGCACTACATCGTCCGCACGTAGATAACGCACAACACACGAAAATGTAAACACAACTATCGCCACGTTCAACCGCCAAAACCAATCCGACATTTTATTATTGCTAAACTAAATTCGGACATCTCAACCGTGCGCCGGTTGTTTATTTTTATTATGAAACTGCACAAGTTATTACGAGAGTCAACACAGCTGAGCACAGTCCGAAAAGCGCAGAGTCCACGTAAGTACTGTCAGCTGTCACTGCAATCGTCACAATTTACAATTCTATACGATTCGTTCCTTAGAGTAAAGCTGAAAACACATTGTAGGTTTTTGTCTTACGCATAGAGTAAAGAGTACAAAACTATGGTAAAGAGCACATCTTACATGGTTCGTACGGGTCGTCAGAGGGCCCACGTACGTTTTTATTTTTTTAATTTCATTGACAAAGGACGGTTTTCTCGTCTGCCAATGACTAAGCTTTTAGGGATGGAAGAGTCGATTTTTATGTACTCTTTATCTCATCTCTATATAAACAAATAAATAATATATTTTATTAAATGAAATCAATCCTAGTTGGCGCTTATTATAAACAGTTCTTATCTGTGATAACCTGTGGTACTATCACATTCGAGTTTGCAACTCTTTTATTGTCAAAAACAATGACTCAATTAACATTAAATCACACATCAATCAATTATGTAATACTGTGATTGATTAAATTCTGTACACAAACATAGATTACATATTGAGAATAAATTTACTGTGGAAAAATGTTAAGCAACAATGCCGTGTACACATATTAGAAATACTTATGTATAAAATGTGTGAATTCCAAAGTAGGCAAGATCGTGTTTCGAGCACACGTCTTGTTCTTGTTGTCTTTTTTTTATATATTTCTACTACCAGTGTCATTTTAAAAGAAAACAAAAAAGAGACTACCTGAAGACAAATAACAAGGTTAACTTTTTCCTATTATAATTCCTAAAACAGCGCGTGTATTTTGAAATTTTAACATCAATAACTTAATATTTGATTGTATAAAAAATTACTCCGTTATCTTTAGTATGATACTTTATTATCTTTAGTACAAATAGGTACTGACTATTTGTTCCCATACTTCTTACTTTAAGTGAGCATATTTGTATTCTTTACATTAAACATTATAAATAATTTCTCTATCACGCACATACTCTGATCGTTTTTCTTCCATTTTTTAAATGAACGCACAGACGAACTTTTGGCTAATTACTGATAATTAAATAAATAAATACACTTAACAGTCACATACATAGTCCTGACCCCACATTAAGATCAATTAAGTGTTGTGTCGTGGGTATCGGGAACTACGAGAGACTTTTCGGTCTCTCAAACATCCAGACCCGAGACCAATACTTACTGGGTCTCACAAACATTTGTCTCGGTGCGGGGCTCGAACCCGTGGCCTCTCGTTTCACAGGCGGCGTCTAGTATTTACAAACAACTGGTCAAAGAACTGCGGTGTTTATTTCTGTTAAGTCAAGTTAGATTACCAGCAACACCTCATGTAAATAATTAGAAATGTCCAAATTGTATTCAAAATTTTTAAATTGTATGCAGATTGAATAAAGAAAATTATACCTTGTACGTATTATAAATTCTAATTTAATTGTAAGTTTTAAGAAATGTTATATTAGTTTGGCTTAAAAAGCTGGTAGCCATATTTACAAAACCGATTGTTGTGTAAACTCAAGTTTGTCCACAATCGCAAATCGCTCAAAAGCGCTGTGGTGCACGGAGAAATTGTTATTTTTTTCTCTCTTCAAATTTCATTACATTGGACATTATTATCATTACTACTATTGGACTACTAGTATAAATGTACATTGTATAAATTATGAAAGAATATTTTAATGAAAGCGTTGTAGATATTTTTTACTTTCATTTCTAGTTCCTAATTTCACCACTTGTTAATTTATGTTAGTTGCGCTGTATGTCTCAGACGTTTTTTGTTTTTGAAGGTCATGCCCTCGAATTTCGACCGACAGTGTGCACACAACAAAAGAATCTATTGTTCAGATCGCTGTAAGACGCGTTGCTCTAGTATTTATGGCCGCTTCTTTACTCTATGCGTAAGACAAAAACCTACAGTTTGTTTTCAGCATAATTACCTCTAGAGAGATTCACGCTGTAACCGCACATGAGACATCAATAGCTATATCTAGCAACACAAGAAAATAAGCGCCATATTGTGGCCTTGATTTAAAATAGACCCTATTTCAATGACATTAGGTTGCTTTATTGCTTGAACGACGTCGCTTTGTCTGGCGAAATTCTTTTTTCGCCCAACAACTAAACGCGGCACGTCACATGAAATAGAACATTATTTTGCATCTCATTCTGACATAAAGAAATTCGTATCGGTGTGTCTCATTTTTGCGATGTACAGTACATTTCGGCTCTCTCTAGAGGTAATTACTCTAAGATTCGTTCCCTTCATAGCCGCCGATTTTCTCGGCCGGCAATTACACGATCCGACAAGTTTCCGACAAATATCTTCACATAAAAAAGCTTGATCAATATAAGTATTATCATTTTTAAATTCTATATTCCTTTCAATTAAATTGAAAACTAATTATTTATGTGTATGAAATAGTATAATATTCAGACAATCCTTCAAAATATTAAAAGGGGCAAGGCGTAAAATCGTGAATTCGTGGAAAGAAAGATGGGAAAACATTACCCAGTGTATTACTATACTCTATGGAAAACATCGTGTGCAAAGGCTTGTTTCCGGAATGGGACACAACCAATGCTGGGGATTGGGGAATCGACGCAAGGAGTAGAGAAGTAAGGAGGAAAGCAAGGTGACCTACTATCTCCATGACTTTGAACTAGCACCTGGAAGAGATCTTTCAGACTTTGGCGACAAAGTACGCTGAGAAGAGTATTGTCGTCGGTGGCCGGTGATTGGCTAATCTTCCATTCGCCAGCGAAATATGTACTTTTTATCGCCAGCGATCCGAACAAAATACGCAAAATATTCGATGATTTGAGCCGGACAAACTTTGATGTTGGGCTTCAGATGAATGGGACAAAGATAAAGTTAATGACCAAGCAAGCGTGATACTTGTAGTGATGGTAGACGAGCAAATAATAAACTACGTCGACGATTTCGTTTACTTGAGCCAAATAGTTTATTATGTAATGTAACGTTAATAACGTCGTACACATGTTGCGATTTGAGGCGTACAATCGGAAAGAAAGTTTATTCTGACGAGTAAACACTACAGTTGATATTGTTCCTTCGGCTGCCTTCGACGAAAATTACGTACAAAAAATGGTTGCCTGTAAAGTCGGTTTTACGGGCGAAGATTTTACGTGACAACGTCTTTTTCTCGGTAGAATATTTATTGATATGAATATAATTAAATTGCACAATAGGAACAAGGAATTGAATGAAAATAAGAATTGCACAAATTTTAACTATAGAAATATATTTTGTTTACTAAAACATTGTACATGTAATGACGAATCTAAGCACTCCATATTTTCACTACAGACACAGCTGACGATACTTTAACCACACGTGTGAACTTGTATTGTGACGCTTTCTTGTTTTTCCAACGCCAAGAACGTTCGAGAAAGACAAAGACAGAGACACAAGCATGCGCCGATTCAATGCGCCTAATTCTCTAGTGCTGCGCGCGCGGCAGACCGATCATAGTTGAGTGGGAGAGAGACGCAAGGCATTCGGCGGGCCTCTCTCTCATTCGGTGACTCATCGTAACGTTACCGGGCGTTACACTTTTTCATAAGTGACTCCCAGCCGCAACCTAATTTAAGACGTTGTCACGTCAATAAATTTTTTGGAGGTAAAATATTTTTTTTGGGGGGGGTAATTTTTTGCGTAATTTGGGATTTCTGGCGGGGTCAATTTGTAGCCCTCACCAAGACGGTTCCGAGGATACCAAACTCGGTGGGTCTACGATCTATATTGGCCGAGATAGGATTGGGGGGGTGAGGTAAATTTTCGGGGTGGGGGTAAGGGAGGGGGGGGGGGAGGAAGGTTTCGTGGGGAGGCTAACTTAAATTAATTGTTTTGGAGGTAAAATATTTTTTTTTGGGGGGGTAATTTTTTGCGTAATTTGGGATTTCTGGCGGGGTCAATTTGTAGCCCTCACCAAGACGGTTCCGAGGATACCAAACTCGGTGGGTCTACGACCTATGTTGGCCGAGATAGGATTGGGGGGGTGAGGTAAATTTTCGGGGTGGGGGTAGGGGAGGGAGGGGGGTAGGTTTCGTGGGGAGGCTAATAGGCACTATTTCGGAATAAGGGTGGGGGAAGGCAGGCGGGGGGCTATGGGACAATTTTGGAAAAAGTGGGTGAAACTGAAAAAAAATATAATTAAATTGAGTGGGAGAGAGACGCAAGGCATTCGGCGGGCCTCTCTCTCGTTCGGTGACTCATCGTAACGTTACCGGGCGTTACACTTTTTCATAAGTGACTCCCAGCCGCAACCTAATTTAAGACGTTGTCACGTCAAAAATAAAGTATCATCGTATATTTTGAGAAAATCCTTTATGGTCTGATCGATAGCAAGAAAGTGAATATTTCGTGGATCTTGGTTCCCTGAGCCACATCTACGTGTGCCTCTACAGGCAATACAGTGGAGACGAAGACGGGACTCGGCTGTTCAGGTGTCACAGCCATGCGGATGACGATACGCAGGTTCAGTTCTCAGCAGAAATGGTGATCTCAAGGGAATTTCAATGCACATCATGAGTTGTGGTTGGGCTCCTCCAAGACCGATTACGCTGGCAAAGCTGCCCATGCCTTCGCTCTGGCAGAATTGGTGAACCAGCCCATCAGTATGTCTATTATGGCGAGTCATGCATCTTTCCTGCTAAAGCGTAAAACCGAATTGTGAAGAAGGAACCGACTGTTTTCAAATCTATTAGCAGAGGCAATTGACTATAGAGTCTTATTTATGGAAAAAATGATAATAAATCAATCGAGAAGTAGAAAACAATCAGGTACTACTTAAATCTAAAATTTTACACCGATTGTTGACATTGGCTGTAAAACAGCAACTAAGCAAATAGTCACCTCTACCCGTGCACTCACGGACAGAGTAGGATGAGTCGATTGTACAGTCAGCAACATAAGTCGCTACACATTCACGAGATTTGGAATTGTCTTATCATCCAAAATAATAATTATTTTCAATATCGTATGGCACTGCTCGGCATAGATGACTTTACTTGGTTATATTTCACGACTACAGAGTAGTACGTACAAATTTTAATTCATAAAAAGGTTATCAAAAAATGTGAAGTGTGCAGCGACTTATGTTGCTGACTGTACCTGTTGCCCAAAAACACAACGTCAATTCGCAAATACTTGCCGCTAGGCAACTGCGACGTCGTGTCAGCGTCATGTCATCGCAACGTCGATGCTGGGCAGATATTGGTAAAAGCATCAACGTTCGTAACACGGCAGTGAGATAATGGTGTAAGAGGTGATCTTCAAAACACTGAACTGAGTTCAAATATTCGAATTGTGAGTGTAGGGAGCAACTATCAAGACGACTACATTAAATTGGGTCGAATACATACAAGCCGCCAACGCCACGGCTTGTATGAATCTAGTTACAAGCTGCATTCCCGCGAATGGCTGGAGAAAACGCAAAAGATTAAAGATGTGGTGGAAAGACGAGTTGGATGCATTCGAGGCAAAGTGGCAAGAGCTCGTAAAGGATAGGTTCAAGTAGAGAAAAAAAGAAAGACCTCTGCCCAGTAGTGATTATAGTATAGGCTAGGTACACATATTTATCGGCGGCTAGATATCGGTGAGTATAAAATAGTTGTACATGTCGCGACGACGATTTAGGTTTTTATAGTGCGTTTCATACATTAAAAATCAAAAATATTTTTTTTAGACGAAATTATAGGGTTTAGCAATAAAATACAGAGAATGAATATTGTAAAGAATGATAATATCAAACCGTTGGCGCCAAAAAAAGTAGGAAAATCCGAAAAAAAAATCCTATATCACAAAAATAGTCGTTTCGACCCACTGTGCGTCGCGTCGCGTCGGTTTAATATTGTGGGTACACATAGACGTAGTATCAATAGACTTGACATGCATTTGACATATATAGTCCATCTCACTTAGACTTACGCATAAACCTTAAAAAATGAAAGTGACAAAACACCATTTGCGGTCCTTGTCATAGTTTCACATAATTTTGTAGGGCAACACTGCGTGTACCCAAACAAATAAGACGTGCGGTTTGTTATAAACTTGAATTACTGAGTATTTTACGAATATTTGCGGTCAAAATGTATGTAAAAGAGTGTTGAAACTGATTATAAGACAAAAGGTATGGTGTGCTGCTTTATTATTGGCTGTGATAGCCGATCTAAACGATAATATGAAAATATAACCTCTCACTGGTGAGTGCATTTTATTTAGTATATTGGTAAAAATAAATGTAGACGTTCATTATTACTAACATCTGCAATTAGTATTTCATAGAATACATTGAAAAATAGGATTATATTTGCATAAAAAATAAAAATGCTTTTTTTTTTACTTTATGTCTGTCCCTTACGGTGTAACTCGAATGTCGAGTCCATTTGATACTACGTCCATGTGGGTACATGTAAACAAAATTGATGTTGGCGGATTATCATTCCTTGGTTTTATTAAGGAATAAAATGCTCATAAAATATCTTATTTATTTCTTTCAGTAATAAAATAAAAGGTTGTTAATAAATAAAAGTTAATTAGGATTGTATCAATCTTACATTAAAGCTCAAAACATATTGTAAGTTTTCGTCTTACGCATAGAGTAAAGAAGCGGCCATAAATACTAGAGCTACGCGTCTTACAGCGATCTGAACAATGGATTCTTTTGTTGTGTGCACATTATAGGTCATAAGCTTAAGACGTGACCACAGACTACATAGAAAGAACCCTGTACGTTCCATTGTCCTGATTGGTCAGTTGGCCCCGTACTTACCGCTCTTTACTCTATGCGTAAGACAAAAACCTACAGTGTGTTTTGAGCTTTATTGATATGATCGGGTTGGATCTCAGTAGTGCGATTCACGTAATTTAATAAGTTCAGCTGCAGTGCAGTTGCGGTTAAGTTTCGATCAAAACAGCCCTTTTCGTATTCTCGTAATTTTGACAACCGCTGTCAAATACGCTCGCGTGAAGTTCGCGTCACGCAAACGTTTTAGCGTATTCTACTGCTGCGCCACTGCTGCGCGTATATGTCAATCTCAAACAAATTTCATACATCTGACGTACAGTTGACGCGCAGCTCACGCGCAGTTCACGCGCAGCTAAACACTTACAAGAATACCATTTTGTACCAAAGCGTAAACTTAATTGTAACCGCACCGCAACTTGATCGGCGCGTCAAAAAGTTACGTGAATCGCACTGCAGACTAAATACTCTCTAGACGTAGCCATGCCGTGGCCGCACAAGAGACAGATATATAATTCTTCAGTGTGGCCATGTTGGGAAAAATTCCTACTTTTGGTGGGTACTAACACAGGCCAACATAAGCGTTGCCAACCGTACGATTTAAATCGTATTTATTCGTATATCATATTTATTATTAAATGATAATGAGTTAATGATTATTTTTTACTTTTTAGTTCGATCTTATATGAAAACTTGTTTTTTTTGGTTTTTAAACTATAATTTAATTGCTTGCACTAAAACATCTATCTTCGGCTGTCTTATCAAAGAAAGACAACTGCGCGCAAATTACCAATTATATAGGTAATATTTTTTCAACAATAATATTTTGTTTATTATTCTGGATAAAATATAAAATAATATCATATACTTTTTAAATTATTGCGTCGTCATCAGTCCTGGATACGTATGCAAAATTTCAAGTCAATCCGACGTTTTGAAGTGCTCGAAAATCGACTTCACAGATTCTGTTACATACATATAGGCGAAGTTAATAAAACGGTGTTAAAAATAATTAATGATCAACTACTTACATGAACATATGTTATTGGGACTGCTTTTGGTTTTACTATAACATTCTTCTTTTTATAATGAAAGGAATCTATCTCGAAATGTATTGAGCAAATTTTAAAATTATTTGTTGGTTGCCAATTTTGGTGTCCATTAGCTTCCACCCATTTAATTCTAATTACTGTTAGTAGGAAACCTAAAATAAGAAGCATTTTTTTTTTTACGTATGAATAACGCTATGTATGCAAGGAATAATATGCAAGTATTATCTAGGGTAAACCAATTTTCATAACAAGGTAACACTAAACTTTTAAGAAATTAAGGTTATTTAATATTATTTGTAGAATTTCTAAATGTAATCGATATTTCTCTAAGTAAAACAATTTGTATTGATATTAAAATACAACATTATTTACCAATAAACGACAAAATAATTATAATGTAACATAAATGAGTAACTTACGAGTGAAATGTTATTCCACAAATTTTTCGTTCACTGCGGCTTTTGCAGCCTAAAATACTACAACCCACCGTTGCATATACACTATAGTCACTAATATTTGTATAAATTGCTGCTTTACACTATCCAAAACTATTAAAATATCGGAAAAAACTGATTGACGTATATTTGTTTGACAAACTGCGCTTATTGACAAATAAAAAACCAGCCACGGTGACAAGGACAAAGAAAAAAAACTCTCTGTCTCTTTTACGCACACTAATTTTTAACTTGCGGTCTCACTCTTATTTCTCACGTTCCAGTTATGGCTACGTCTAGAGAGTATTTAGTCTGAGGGTTGGATTTTATGGAAGTTGCCCATTTGATTCAATCAAAACCGTAGACAAGTCTATCAATTCTAGTTTTTTGTTTATACTTTTGACAGATGACCTGCTTCCACGCTTGATGTTTTGGTGATTTTTTTGTGCAATCATTTGCATTTGAGGAGCGATTGGTAACAGTAGGATCTTAGTGAACTGTGTAAAAGTGATACTTGGACTACCGTCACATTTCTTGATTGATATTAACTTCTGCGTTTTACCATCGCCATGACTCTCGGTACATACAACAGACACCAAGCCGAGAGAAAAAAGTATGTGCAAACATATTTTTTGCAAATGTGTTGTTTATTTGTTGCTGTTTAGCGGTTTTTAAGCATTTTATGTGTTTTAATACAGGCAGGCGGCGCTGGCAGCCGCTTTTCCCCAAGGCATACGGTGCCAGAAATGTCTGGAGTATGGCCATTGGAGCTACGAATGCAAGGGGAAACGCAAGATCCTAGTGCGTCCATCGCGCACGCAGGTTCTGAAGAAGAACCTTAAGGCGAAGGATGAAGGCCAATGCAGGTTCGTAATGATATTCGTTAATATTCTAGAATGTACTATTTCGATCTACCCTCGTTTTCAATTCTGAAATCCTATATTGATTTCAATTATTTTTTTTTGCAATTAACTGCTAAACTTTGCAACTTAGGATTTATTTTAAATTATTTTTCTATTATTTGCCATCATTTCGTGAGTTTTAGTTGTTGTAGAACTCCCCAACTTTATTCGATTTTTTCTACATATTACTACCAATAGCTCATGAAATATTTTTTTATAGCAATGGAAGCTGCAAAGTGCCTAACAAGAAGAAACGCGTGAATGACTGCAAGGATTGCTCAGACAAGAGTTCATCGGATAGCTCCTCAGAATCTTCCTCTGGTGGATCCAGTTCCTCGGAGACCGAGAGCAGCAGCGACTCGGAGAGCGACTCTGACAGCAGCAGCGGATCTGAATCATGCAGTGACTGTTAAATATTTAAGATGGTATGTGACTGCTGGAAGCTAATACTTGGAAAGGGATATTTTTACAATGTGATGCACATTTTAATATAATTACAATATTCTCTAGCATTTTTATTAACATCCAAATCACAATGATCTATTTTAATGTGTATAATTTATTTATTTTGTCTTGGATTAAGTAATTATAGATTTTATTTTTGAATATGCTATATTGACTAACTACCTACATTTTATTTTTCTGTATCATTCTTTTAGTCTTTCCTGTGTTTTTAACTTTTCCAATTTCTAATAATGGATTTTTCAAGTATTATTTTATATATCTCAATGTGTTTAGATATTTATTTGATTTTGTATTCAAATGGTCATCAAATGATGAATGCACTTTCTTTTTCGAGTATTAGCAGATGTGTGTTTCAATTACTTGACGAGTGGATGTAAGACAAGATCCAGGTAGGTACTGTTGTCAGCAGGTTTGATATAAATTGGATTATTAGTGCTGGTCATTTTAAATTTATAGGTGTTTAGTAGGAACTTCATTATAAATGATGTCACATAGATGTTTCTTCTTTCACTTGAACCTGCGGGCAAAGTGACTGTAAATGCCAACTGGATGATTATAATTTCTCGAATACAGGCACAATTAGGCTGAGGAAAAGTACATTGGGTTTATTTCATCCAAAAATTGAGTTATAGGTTGGCAAGTATGGTCTCAGCTTTAGAATAAGATTTTAAATGTAATTTTTAATGTTGTGATTGTATGTGTATTTCAAGATTCAGATAA
Organism: Hyles vespertilio; assembly: GCA_009982885.2. Taxonomy (NCBI): domain Eukaryota; kingdom Metazoa; phylum Arthropoda; class Insecta; order Lepidoptera; family Sphingidae; genus Hyles; species Hyles vespertilio. The sequence continues at coordinate 3,545,020 of CM042810.1, forward strand.
GATGTGTAATAATTGTATGTTTAATTGTACTTAGAGTTTAGTTATAGACCACGTCTAGTATTAAGTGCCAATTGTGTTTCCTGCGCTCACTGTTTACATCTCAGTATTTCTAACAATGTCAGAGCAGGACTTGAGGCTAATTGTGTATTTCAAATCATCTGGTACTAACTTGGCACTATAATTTCACATGACTAGAAATTTTCAACATGGTTTTATAGTTAAGACATTATTTTCCATGTTATTTAAGTGATTGAATATTTATTTTCATATTTGAGAATTTTAATAGTTTATTATCAATTTGCTTTGTAAAAATTAGCTCTCAATAAATCTATAGTATTGAATTTTAGAAAGTAGATTATATCATTTAGATTTTGTCATTGATGTCATAGACATTAGAAATAGACGTTTGTAAGACTGTATGTATGGAAAAACAGTATCTTATTCAGTGTTTCATAGTTACTTCACCTAGAGATGTCATGGATTTTTTATATAAATATTAATTTTTAACTGGTATATGAGCTGTTTATTTTATTAAATAATAAACATTTAGTGGAAATATCCTTATTTATTCCTGATTAATGAGATTACATTTATGAATATGAAATGTGTTATACAATACTAACTTAATTTTACATTTTGTACTTATAACAAGGCACTTTTAAGGGTGATTAAATGTTATATTTTACATGAAACAGTTGACCTATCCAGAATATATTTCTACACAGGTTTAGTGCATTAGTGAATTTAACATCATCAAGATAATACTTCACAAGGGTCAGACAAAATGCAAGTGTAGTCAATGCTAATGGCATTTTGAAGGCAGAAGGCATATGATATTAGGCAACAGGTGGTTATTTAAACAATTAAGGTCATGTGATGTTTAATTATTGATTGCAATCAATTGGAATTATTTATTAGGCAAGTACTCTGATGGAATTGTTATAAAATATGCTTATTTACTAAATTGTCATCACTTTCAGCCACAGAAGGTTCAATTATAAACTTAAGTAGCCAAGATTTTTAGACGGGTTCTATTAAAAAGCGTAAAATATAGGTGGGTATTATAACTATATTACTTCAAACAGTAAAAACTATTCAAGTGATTCTTCATACATTTCCATTGTCTTACAAAATAATGCCAACTTCATTCCAGTTATTTTTCTTGCATACATAGACATTATTCTCAAATTTATAGAAAATAGGTACTATTACATTTATTTATTGTGATATCTGAATACAGATTAATATCTAATTACAATTATCAGACTTAATCCAACACTATTTTAATGATCACAAGCGTTCAACACATTGAGATGTTTTACATACAGAAACTAAGTTGACATACAACAAATTCAAACTGGTCAACTTATTACATACCAAAATCTACTTGTAATATTGCGAGGTTTTGGACATTACAACACAATACTTTATTAAGATTCTCCAGGAGTTTCCGGCATGGTGTGAACAATGATTTTCCTCTTCTGATCATAGCTAAAGTTGTTCATTTTGAATATCCGGCTATCATAGAAGGGTTTCAAGTCTGTGATGTTGATCTGCCGAGCTCGTTCAATGAGATCTCTCTCTGATATTTCTATGGTGGATTGTGAGTGGTTGTGTAGACCCCGCATGTATGCCAATTGGTCCATGGTGAGCTGCCGTAAGATGTAGTAGAGCAATTCGCTGTGATCCTTCTTGTACGATAGGTATTTTTGGAATGTCTGTAAATAAATTAATTTGTTAGTTATTAATGTATACATAAACTCACGCCTCTTTCCCAGAAGGGGTAGGCAGAGGTGCCAGGACACACACATTTCAACTAGTATGTTCCGTCCCACGACGTGATAGGTAGCGAGCCTGTCGCCATACCAGGTACAAATTCCTGACTCTGGGCTGATAATGAATACAAAAATCCAAAATCACTGCCCAACAGGGGATTCGAACCCGAGATCTCAGCTTTGTACAACTATGCGACCAAAGCAATTATATGTTAAATACATTATTATTAATGTATTTAACACAAAATTAGCGTTTAGCATAATAGATATACATAGAAGATATAATAATATTTATATTTAGTAATATATATATATATATATATATATATATATATATACATATATATATATATATACATATATATATATATATACATATATATATGTATATAATTCTAGAAATATATACTATATATGTAAGTATTCTTTATGCAAGTTTATAACATAAAGCACCGCCAATGTCTCCTGGCATTTTTACCTGATTTAATGGTTGTCTGGAAGAGATCGCTTTTAGTGATAAGGCCGCCGATTGTTTCACCAAATGTTCTTCTGTCTCATATTTTTATTTTATGTTTTGTGGTGCAATAATAAAGAGTTTATTATTATTATTATTATTATTATATTTTTATCAAAATTGAATGGAGGCTATAATCAACATACAGGTAGTGAAAATGTTAGTTTACTACAAACATGTTATAAAATAAAATATATATTTGATGGGGTGTGGGGTGACTGGTGGTATAGTGTAGAATGTTAGTTTACAACAAACATGTTATAAAATAAAATGATGATTCTATGGAGTGTGGGGTGACCAGTGGTGTACAGTACCTGTCTCATGGCTCGCATGACGCTGTACTTCTGCGTGTCTACGAAGCTCTCGAGCATGGTGCGGATGGCCACGTTCACGTCCTCCTCCGCCACCTGAGCGCGCAGGTGCATGCGAGCGTGAGCCTCCGACATGCGGATCACTAAGAAAAATATGCATTATTAAATATAATACTGAGTGAACACATTATTATTTTCAATCAAAGTCAATCTCGATAGAAGCAGCCCTGACAGCCTCCGTGACGTAGTCAGTTAGAAGCCGCCTGTGAAACGAGAGACTGTGGATACGATTCCCGCACCGGAACAAATATTTGTTTGAACCACAGGTATTTGTTTCGGGTCTGGGTGTTGTAAGACCGAATAATCTGGTTACGAGTCTGTTCATAAAGAATAGTAAGTACTTATAGATTTTTATACGTCGAACGTCCGAACATTCGAATTTCGTGTCGGAGTATAGAGAGTACCCCCCTACTACACAATTAAAACAGAAATTTCGCGTGTGTGAGTGCTTGTGACAAATAAGTGAGTCAATGTTTTTATTTTTGAAATATCATCGTGTTTGGGTGGTAAATCGATGGTTTTTGATAAAATAATAAAACCTCGCATACTATAGCGTCTTTAAAAATAAGAGGACGTGCATTATCATTTTGGAAAAAAGTATATATTTACCACCCAAATAAGAAGTTAGGAAAAAATAGTTGCATTGTGTCTGAAGTCATTGAAGCTATCAGTTATCTGGGCTTTATTACGGTTGCATTATGGACATACCCTGCATATAAGTTACCTATACTTAAATAAGTCGCTTCTTGGGGTGGCTTATATTCAGCATTACACTCGAACATTAGCATTACAACGACTGAATATGATGAATATTACTCACCAGATTCAATATGTCTGACCGTGATTGGTAAGCTGCCGGTGGCTAATGACTCCTGTCGCAGTTGACTGTACATTTTAGCTACTTTGTCTTGATCCATGTTCTGCGAACAATTAGAAAACTATACTTAATATACCATATATTTTTTGTTACTACGAATGGCGAGACGAGCATGTCGTTCATCTGATGGTAAGCGATACGACCGCTCATAACCAGTGGCAAAACTAAACAACACCTTGAATTATAAAGCAATGCTTGGCATTCCAGTTAAGTCTCAATATGTGCAGTAGTTACTCTGGCTACAATGTCCTTCAAACCAAAGTTCACTGCTGTGCATTTACATTACTGTTTGGCGGGAGAAATAGACATTGCAGTGGTACCTACCCAGGCGGCCTTTTACACATGAGTCTGCCACTAGTAGGTATCCAAGTTTATTAGCCTATATATTACGCCTCCACTCTACGGCACAGGTGTCTAGCCTTTCATATACAGAATAACAGCCAAGGACGGATCCAGCTTTAGCGCCAGGGGGGGGGGGGGGGGGGGGGGGCAATATGCAATAATACGCAATTCATAATAATGACTTTATCAACAAGATAATTAATAAATTTTGACAATCTGGGGCCACCCCAGGGGGGAGGGGGGTCATGACCCCCATGACTTCCCCCCTGGATCCGCCCTTGATAATAGCCGAAATTGATAAACTGTCTTGTATGTGAAAGCGCACTTACGCTATAGCGGTTAACTGCGGGAACTGCTAGACACTTTTCAAAAATAGACCATTTGGCTCAAGGTATTATCGACACGGCCACATTTGACATGTTTGAATGGTCTATTTTTGGGATTAATTCTCAGGAATTGCTTAATAATTTCAGCTTTTAGTATTTTTTAATGTTTGTTGTATCGTCCGAAAGGGCCCAGACGTTAATCATGATTATTGCATTTATAATGAAAAATAAATAGTTTATCCCATAATTGAAAATATACGATTTACGATTGCATCAGAACTTTTTAAAGTGGTAAACTGTAAAGTGATTCGTGTGAGGGCCCGAGACTCTCGAGTCCTTTTGGGTTTTTATTCAAGAATATAATTATCAATTAATTTCTAGCTAGTAATAAAACGTAACAGTAACGGCTAAAACTATTACATTGCATATTAAACCACTTTTGGGCGACCAAATAATTATTTTAACTATTTAAATAGATTTTTATTTAAATCGATTTCGATTATTCTCAAAATTATTTTGTATCCTGGCCACATCGCGTCATATAATGTCAAAAATATAAACAAAACAATGTCATTTCTCGATAATCTATTTCGCGCCCGTGTTTTTGTGTTTATTTTGTAAAGATTTTTCTCCTTCGTCTGTTTTATTAAAATGGATTCCGAAACTGACAATTGCAATGAATTGACTTTTGCCGAGGACATTGAAGCCGATTCCAAAAGTGACCTTGGCGTTCCAATAGATGTTAAACCTGATATAACTGATATCTTTAGCTCTAACTTGGACACCCCTGAACCGCCTAATTCCTCAAACGGTATTGACTGGAATCATTGCGTCAATTGCGGTACAAACTTTTCGAAATGTAGAAAGCGAAGCTTAAAGAGACCCGATATACTTGTAGTGTTTCAAAAATGGATTGTCCCACCACAAGTCGTAAGTATATTTTTACTTAATATAAATAACTCGCATTGAATAGAACAAACTGATCTTTTAATATTTGATTTTCGCTCAAAGTTATATCTCACCAACAAACATTGGATGGATATGAAATGGAGTTAATCTGAATTGGCCATGAAAAGTGAGTAGGCATTTAGTACACTAAATTAAATTCAATGTGCTAAAATTTGAAAAACAGCTATGAAACGTGAGGCGGCGTGATCAATCCCTGCACCAAGATACAATATTTGTGTGAACCACAGGTATTGTTTTTAGGTCTGGGTGTGTGTGACCAAAAAGTCTCTAGTAATTCCGATACCCATGACACAAGACTCGATCTTAGTTGGGGGGATCAGTACTATGGTGTTTTAAATTAAATAAAAAAGGAGATTATGAATTTGATGTGTATCTATGTATGCAACTTATGGAAGTACAGCTGGTACCAACCTCAAAGAATAGTTGCATATTTTAGAATTATAAGAGACATTGTAATTCCGTTATTTTAATCACAATTTTTTTTTATTATTTATTTAGTTGCTTATTTCTAGGTTACAGAAAATAGCTTAGTGTGCCTGTCATGTTGGACGTTAGCTTTGAATAGCTCATCTAAACACGAAGATCACCAGCCTAAACCAAATGGTTCTCGAAAGTACTGTGTAAATTGTAGATGTTCACTATATCGTGCGCGATCTCATGTATTGCATAAAAATACTGAACGAGAAGCAAATATATCAAATGTAATAAGCAAATGGATAGAAAGGGAGGTAAATATCAATTGCATATTGCTTGTATGTGTTACAATTATAGCTCAGCTATGGTAAGGAAAAACCATTTTTATTTGAAATTATAAAAATTATTCCTTAAATTTTTTGTCAATAATGTGCTTAAAGAGTTTAAATAATAGAAGTAGAACAAATCACACAATTCTTGAAATGTAAAATTAGCTAACATTGTTTATTGATGTAATCTAGTACAAAAAATATATTGAATTCTGAAGCATGATAATAACAATATGTTTTTTATAGGTACATGGTTCAGAGTATATATGCCATGCATGTTGGATGCGTGCAGATAGAGCTAATCTTAAGTTAGCCAAGCTTGCCTCCAAAGTTGAGGAACTGCCAGTGACATCAGAACCAATATACTTACCAGATTACATACGAGCACCAGACACACATTCTAAATGTTTTTGGCCAGATTGTGAGAATCCAGAGAGACTAAGAGTGCCATCATGGCTTAGACTTAAACTCTTTGCAAATTTAAAGTTTTATGTGTCAAAAAACTGCAGAATTTGTAGTTTTCATTTAGAAAATGATATCTGGGATGAACTTCTAGTAAACATTACAAATCCTAACCACAAATTCAGCATAGAACATATACAAGATTTTGCATCATTTGCTAGAGAAAAACTACATACCATTGACTTTGAAAATATTGATGAAATGCCAGAAGATTTTCTTAATTATTGGATTGGGTTGTCGAAAGAACAATTTAAGCAACTATCAGAAGCACATCCCCAATTATTAGACATGAAAAAAGGCAAATTAGCACTCATAATATATCTAATAAGAAGAACAACTGGAGATAGTTATAATCGGCTTTCAACCTTATTAAATATCTCTAAGGCATCAGTACACAGGTTACTAACCAAAGCTAGAGAAGCATTAGGTGAAAATTTTAATATAAATAATTTAGGAAATCATCAAAAATGAATAGGAGGTATTGTCTCGAAATATATTTATAAGCCTAAAAGTCAAAACTTTTTCTTTGTTTTACCTAGTATAAAAAAAGAAAACATTTTTTAGAGACAATAAAAAAACAACAAAGTAAAAATGGTGGTCTTACTATCTTCGTAAACTTAGTTACTATCTTTGTAAAAATACTCATAGTATAAATTAGGAAAATACTAATTTGTGAATCAGAATTTAAGATGAATGAAATAAAAAGGCTATTTAATTTAATTTTACTTTTTTTTCAACTTTATGACTGAATTATTATGGTTTTTTTGTCTCCTATCAATCCATGACATTTGTTCAATAATAATGATTAATACAAATTATTTACAAAATGCATCAAATACATTGAGGCAATGTTTTGAGGGAGATTCTTTATTCTGATTTCTGGATATGAGTTTTAAAAGATACTATAATATTAAGTTTAAAAAATATTATTTTAAATGATAAAATAACTTTGTAGTTGGAATATTCAGATGAAATTTAGGACAGACTGGAGTTCGGATTTGAGATAAAACACAAAAACTATTAGCTAATGTGCGGGGAGAAAGAAATGCTGTATTGTAATCAACACAGGTTATAATATAAACAGATAAAGATATTTTACTTGACTTGGCTGGCAGTGGACCATTTGTTTTTATATTGCAATGAATACTGAGACAATCATGTCATTCGCCTGATGGTAAGTGATACAACTGGTGATGGACTGTAGCAAAACCAAACATCATGAATTACAAAGCAATGCTTGGTATCCACTGCGCTCGCCATACTAAGACATACGATGTTAAGTCTCAATATGTCCAGTAGTTAATCTGGCTACAATGTCCTTCAATCCGGAACACAACATTGCATTTACACTGCAGTTTGGTGGGGGAACCCACCCACGCGGCCTCTCACATATGAGAAACCTATCACGAGTAAAGTTTCATGGAGTATAAACTAGACTAGAATTGATGTAGTGAGTATAGTGCCATCCATACCGATTATCGACTCGCGATAGGTTAATTAATTTAGTAATATGATTGGTCGCTTAAAGGACCCAAAGTAGGACGTTACAGACATTGCGGTGGTACCTACCCAGGCGACCTCAGACCTAAAGTATTATGAAATATAAAGTTTACCTGTAGTTTAGGATGGCAATTCTCCCGAGCGTAGACTATGTACTTCTTGAGTAAATCTTGCGGCAGTATGAATTCAGGATCTGGTGCGTTGCAGTCTTCCAGCACGGTGCCTCGCTGCGTGGGGTGATGTCTGATGTGAGAGCTTACTACGAACCTGTTGATAAATATACAGAGTGTGTCGAAACGGCTACAACGGAGCCGGGTTGTAGTTTTAGTCACTTCAGGAGTTCAGACACAATACAAAAAAAAAACAAAATAAGTGACAACTGTACATTTTTTTTTCTTAGTCTTATTAGGGTGGTAAAAACATAGTTTTTTTTTATGTGAAGTATGGCCGAGAGAATTTTGATGTGATTGTTCAAGAGTAGACATTGTAGGCGTTTAAATACGCCGACTTGTATCTTGTAGAGGGCCTTGTGATATTGGAAAGAATAGAGGTAATATGATTGCACAACCGGTGTATTTATTTGGAGTTCGTTATAATTTTCTGAATTGATATTCGAAACTGAGCATTTTGGCTGGCATTTTGAAACGTGTATCTGTATACGGGTGCCGGGCCCGACAGCTATATATTATGGCTGATTTTACAGTCACGCTGACCGCACGCCGACTGTAGGCGCTGACAACTACGCGTTGTTCTAAAACGCTTCTTACAAGCTCATACATTTCAAGTGGCAGAGCTGACGGTCAGCGTGACTCTAAAAATCAGCCTATACACAAGGGGTGTATCAAGAGTGCTACCGAAAACGAAGCTGGGTGGTTTTAGTGATTTCAGACAACGCAACTAAATTTTGTGCAAAAATAATGAAGATTTTTTTTGTTATTTTTTTCTAGTCTTGTGGCGGTTGCAATACGCCAACTTAGATATAGCTTTTAAAGCGGTTGCAATACGTCAACTTAGATTTAGCTTATAAAATAACACGCTTATTATTTGTAATTTGAACATTATTTAAACACGCATTTCATTTTAAGATATGACTGCAGATGTTTAACCATAAAACATCTGCGAGTCGTTTTACTAAAATAAGAATTTTTGTGTACCCTATTGTATAATATTAGTTAAAAAGATGCTGTTCTAAATTATTGTTTCCTAATTGTAATGGCCCGTTCATGCCGGGGCAATAAAACTGTATTATTATAGTTAAGTTCTTTACTGGCGGTAATCCTTTGCAACAAATTTATGTTTTTTAGACAATAGTACACATGTTTGGGTAAACCTTTCTGTTTGGACAATAGCCCAGATGTTTGGGCCGACCTTAATTTTTAGTTGAAAGGATAGACCCTATTTTATGGCTTAAATATATTTTCTGGAAGATTTATCCCCACCGATCCTCATTCGGGTAGTCCTATAAAAGGGTCGGTTTATTTGGATGAAGGAAGACAGTCTGCCATCTCTCGTCACGAGTACATCTCGCTCCGAGTCGCATAATTATAATTTTACTCTGTCTGTGAATGTATTAAGTGTTAATTTATAAAATATACAATAGTTAGTTCCTGGAAGTGAGTGCTTATTCTAATACCTAAACTTATAACCACCAAAGTCTTATTAGGGTGGTAAATACATAGTTATTTTCTTAAATTAATAAATAATAATAAAAAACTGTCACGTTTCTTTGCGAAATTTTTTGTTGCATTGTGTTTGTAGCCACTGAAACTACCACCCAGCTTCATTTCCGGTAGCAGCCTTGATATACCCGGTATTTGATGAAAGTTTCCACGTATTACCTGGCGAGGTGTGCGTCCCTCATGGGATCAGGTTCGTCTCGCACCACGCACAATACATCGAACCGCGACAGTATCGGCTCCGACAGGTTCACGTTCTCACTGAACGTGAGCGACGCGTCGTACCGCCCGCCGATAGGGTTGGCCGCTGCTATCACCGAACATCTACACAAATAGGTAACATACACATAATACTCACATACATACAGGGGCGTCGCTTTGGGGGCAAATATTATGGAGAATGAGAAAAATGTGATTGCAACTTACACAATTTTGACGGCGGCCCCCAGACGGTCAATATTATTGTACAATAATATGGTATATACAAAATAAATACCGTATAGTAGGCAAGCCAAGTCAAATATTTTGGTTGCTTTACATTTGGCTTTTTTTAATCTTTAGGGGAGGAGTTTAATAATATGATTGTTTAGTGCCTAGCTGAATACCATGCCTGTAAGATTCCATCATATACAACGTTGATGCGACCGATGGGCATTAAATTACACTATGTATGCTATACGTCGCTGGTATTAATTCGGCACGGCACAAAAAATAATAATACCAAAAATGAGATTTTGTTTATTTCAAACAAACTAAATAGCTTCCAAATAAGAGTAAAACGCAACCATCCTGTGTAAATAAATTTCATTGACCTGTAGATACGAATAGATAACAAATTGGCAACATCGCGCGCGGCGCGTGTTATTGTCGCGCCGCGCCGCAGCTTGTGTGACTTGTGTATGAGCGGCAACAACGCGCAGATTTTAGTACGAGCTATCGTTTTAAGGTGAATGACCATGTGTTAGGCGTAATCAGCTGTTGAAAAGCTACAGAGTGTTCAAATGGGGCAAAAACTTAAAAAATCATTTATGACTAAACTTCTGCTCCTATTTAATTGATTTTTAGTACAGAGCTTCAAAATGATACCTAGTATATGCAGTTTAAAAAAAACGCCCATTGGTCGCATCAACGTTGTATATCTACCACATATCCATGCCTACAGTATTATTGATTACTCACCTAGCATGCAGTGAAGTGACAATCCCTGCTTTGGATATGGAGATGGACTGCTGCTCCATGGCTTCGTGTATGGAGGTTCGGTCCTGGTCGTTCATCTTGTCGAACTCGTCGATGAGGCACACTCCTCTATCGGCCAGGACTAGAGCACCCGCCTCTAGGGTCCAGTCACTGGTAATTATAAGTGGTCATTATTTATTGCAAGAAACAACAATTTTTTATTGAAATAAAACTATTATTTACGGATTTTTATCGCAAATTTGGTTGAAATTGGTTTGCCCGCCCCGTGACCACGAAAGCTGTAAGGTAATCGAAACGTCGGGAAGTCAAAAATGTAAAAATTAAACCAAATTCGCGATAAAATCCGTCAACAATAGTTTTATTTCAATGTGTAACATTCGCGTAAATTTAAGAAACAATTGAAAAATTTTTATTCGTTGGAGATGGGATATTTGTATACAGGGTTAAGAGCGTTTACACCTTGCGCGCAAAGTCAACTATAGGTATTTCTTCGTTAATTTCACGCACACATAAGCGACCAAAGCTGTGTGCGTAGAGCTGCCGCGTCGGCTCGCTATACAGTCAGCTCAACCAACTTTGATCCGTGCGCTTCAAAATTCTAATATTGAATTGAAATGTAACTTATGATTTATATATTGGTAATATTATATCATAAAAATATTTTATTTGCATTATAAGTAGACAAATATTACTGTGCAAGCAATGAACAATACAAAGGAGATGTGCTATCTTGGGCCGTTTTGTGTACGTCTAATACAAATTCTAGAAAAAAATGTGGAATTCAAATAAAATACATTTAGATTTCTTGGACAACAGGGGGCTTTATACAAAAATGTGATTGTTTTAGTACAGAAGCAATATTTTCTTCTATAATCTGTTCTCCATGATGCCTAATTGTCATTTCGTTCAAAAATGCGCGAACCCATTATCTTTAACTTGAATATGTCTTATTTTTAAAACCCCCCTACAAATTATAATTATTGTCTATATTTCTTTTTCCATATTCTTCGCTTTTTAAAAGACGATATATGTTGTTAAAGAAGTGACTTTTATTATTTTATTTATGTTACATGATTTTAGTTTAAGAACGAAAATGTTTAACTTGACAGCAATTGCAAAACTCTGTGTTATCTGTCTACGTCTGTGGCCGTAATTCGTATTATTTTTTATTATTCGCATACATTTCGCAAATGTGTATTTGCTTCTCTGTATACCTGGCTTTGTTTTATGGATTCTGATTCTCGCAGATGATATATCTTGACGTTTAAACGCAATTACTAGTTCGTATTTTGGTGAGTAAACATATTATTTATTATTTTGAATGCCACATGTAAGTAATACTGTTATGTTTTTCTATGTTCATATTTCTCTTCTAACCCACAATTCTGCTTTTCAGCACATCAAAAGTGGCGCTTTGCTTGAATTGCACTTCTGCAATTGTTGTGAAATGGTTGAATTGCACTTCTGCAATCAAAAATTGAAATGGATTCTATCATTCAACAGAATCTTAGTAACTACATGGGCTGCCAATTCACTCTCGTGTAGAGTATTTCAAAACGTTTTATTGCTGAAATGGCAGAACAAGAAGTATTCTATTTTCTTCATTAATTTGGGAAATGTATGTTTTATGCCAATTAATCAAGGTCAATACAAAGTATGGAGTATTACAAAAGTACTCATGTTAGAGCTGAATTGCATTGTGTCCACAGGACAAGTCTACTAGTACATAAATATGTAAGAAGTGATATTTTATATATTGTTGTTTAAATTGTTAAATTAATTACATTTTCTTTTATTTCCCTCTGGACACTCAGATGATCTTGTGTTATGTATAATATATTATATTATAATTATATCCATAATAACAACACTATGTCTGATGGTAAGCACAAATGCCGTCCAGGAGGAATATCTAATGGCATCAGATGACTGTCCCAAGACATTTCATACAATTATCCGGCCGGCCTGCTAAGATGCTTCTTTAAACAATAGTCCGCTATTGTTTAAAGAAGAAGACCTGGGATCATACACATGTGACTGCAAAGAGTTATTTATTCATCATAATTCTTCGATATCTTCAATATTAAATCTTTTTTATTTTGTTTTAGTTATCAGGACAAGCAATTATCTGTACAAACTGCTGGCTGCAAATAAATCAAGCTGTAGACAATGAGCAAGATTTTATTCCAACTCCGCCATAAAAAGATTGTATCAATCTCGATTCTTTTGGACATACTTAACACCCACAAGTGCTTCATGTTGAAAAGAACATGGCTGGATACTGGACAGTGGGTTGCTGTACTCATACCATGATTATACTGTGGTATTTAGCCTTTAGGTTGGGCTACCAATAGTACAATATAGGAGCACCGGCATTGTTCCTAGATGTTTTGACTGGAGATTATTTTTAGGCGAATATAAATAAAAAATATAAAGCAAGATCTGGTTGTATAGATATATTGTCCTTAAGTTTTGTTTGATTTTAGTTTTCTTTCATAAATTAATCCTACTTTTTCATTTTTTTTTTATTTTTATGTGTGCTCAGAAATAACCAGTTAGAATTAATGTCAAATACATTATTTGAAAAATAATATCTTAAACCTTAGGATAATATTATTTTTAAGTATGCAGAAGTCTAATATACTAAAGTATATTAGACTTCTAGGGGTAGACTAAATATAATGTTTGAAATGTTAGCTTGTACAGAAATGATTGCTAGTATGTTCTTTTACTAGACATTAAGGTATAGAAATAAACATGGCTGCTATCAGATTCGATTCCATTTTTATAGCGTATTCATTTGTATGGACTATAATAACTAAGAGCTTATTAAGTGCATATGCCTAATAATAAAATGATTATTTATTCATATGCACATAGGGAACACCTCTGACTTTTCGGAGTCATGTGTGTATTGATAGTCAATCACCACGCACTAAAACGGTGAAGGAAAACATCGTGAGGAAACCTGCTTACCATAGCGATTCATAAGAATTTCTATGGTATGTAAGTCCGTCAACCCGCACTAGGCCAGCGTGGTGGACTATATGGCCTAATCACTCTCAATCGTATTCTTGATTGTAGAGTAGGCCCGTGCCCTGCAGTGGGACGTATATGGGCTGATACAGATGCTAGCAGTCGCGACAAGTGATCAGTCTGTGCCGTGCTGTATCTCATGCCTAGCAGATTTTTATTGTGGATTATTTAAATAGGTTGTTTAGCAAGTATTATGCACCGCACTTACGGCCAGATATAGGTACACTTTCTTAATATTAAATAACTATAAACATGACGAGATTCTGACAGACTTGTTGCAATTTATTGTATAGACATTATGTTATATTATATAAGATGATCAATAAAGTATGATACTAATTCCGTTGACGTAAAAACATTTACGAGTTATATAGAGTACAGTAATTTATAGCACAGACGACTAAAAATAATATTTGATTTATAGGAAAAAAAAAGGAATTACGACTTCATATTTCATAAATGTCAAGTTTTGACATCGGTTGTCAAACATGCCGTTTCAGACGCCATATTGTCCCCTTGTAGTGTTGCTGTTCTCGGCTTGGCATTTATTTTTGTATAAAGCTAATATGTAACGTATAATAGTATTTCATACAGAAATCAAATGCCTATTTCACTAAGTAAATTTGGTGTAATGTACTACAAACGGCCCAAGGCCCATACATTTCTGGCCCATCTCCTTTAGATACTAATCATATTTTCGTTATTATTACATTGTTAAGTTGCATTCAAATCAGTGTTCAATCAGTAAACACTACGGACGTTTATTAATCATTTCGTGTTGGAACACATGAAAAGAGTTAGGGGCCTTACAACCCCCTTACAATTACGAAATATATTTAATTTTATATAACAATACATAACATAATTTAGCCTCGGAATTACATCCCATTATATAATCTGAAACATAATTTATACTCACTACAAAATCATTGTAGGTAATAAAAAGAAAAAATATGTTTTACTACCAAAGTACAAAGATGTGGCCATCGCAGTCCGCGCGTGGCTATTTTTACTACGCACGGCAAAAATCGACTGCAGCCAGGCCGGAGCGACGAGCGATACGTCCTCCCTCTAGAAGACCTTGCGGCGGTCTGATTTGACACCGGTCGGACAGCGTGTTTTATAGTGGTTTTTAAAATATTTGTAGAAAACATGAAAACTAATTTTGTTGAAATATAAAAATGGCAATTTATTGATAAGATATTCTTCTATTATAATATGCAATTGCTATAAAAAATTATGTACGATAAGTTGGTGAAAAAAAATATGTTCTTGACGAGAGTTTATGAATAATTTCGCATTGTTTAAATTTTTATTTGTCAGGAACTAAACATAAAAAGATTATTTTTCTCAGCAAAATCCCTCCATAAGGGTCTTATTAGTCGGATAATATTTTTATTTTCATCTTATATTTAGTGATTTCAGATATCTTAAGCTTCAAATTGCCACTTAAAGCCTAAATAACGAAACTAGTGTTTTTTTTATCGCTATGACTGACGAGACGAGCAAGCCGTTCGCCTGATGGTAAGCGATACGACCGCTCATAAACAGTAGCAAAATTCCACTGCGCTCGCCATCCTGAGACATAAGATGTTAAGTCTCAATATGTCCAGTAGTTACTCTGGCTACAATGTCCTTCAATCCGAAACACAACAGTGCACTTACGCAGTGTTGTTTCACGGGAGAAATAGACATTGCGGTGGTACCTACCCAGATGGCCTCTCACATATGAGAGACCTACCACCAGTAAAGTTAGTTAGTTAGTGTTCAGTAATCCTTATAGTACTCACTAATTATCCATCAATCTATAATGTTTTCCACCAAAATCCCTAGATGACAACCTTTTCTAAAATTAGTACTAATTATTTTTCCTTGAAATTGTTTATATGGTGGCTATTAACTCATTTGAAAAGTCCTGTGTTTTAGCCAAAAAGCGCGCAAAGGGTATAGGGTAACGCTCTAAAGACTGCTATCGAAAATGAAGCCGGTTGGTAGTTTAGTGAATACAAACACAATTCAACAAAACACACATTCAGACAATTCTGAAACATAGAGCCGCTTGTTACGAACACGGTTGTTAAGCAGGGTATTGTGAGTCTCCCTATTTTAAAATTTTTCAAGCATATTTTTTTACTATATTATATGAAACAAATGTTTAGATCGAACATTCATTCTGCCTGATAATACCTTTATCGATAAGCAAGTATTTGTCATCGTGCAAAAATTCAAAAAAAAATTTGCAGGAGAGGCTACTCAGAAGTGTCAATAATAATATGACCTAAAAGGGAGTATTACCGTGTGGTGGGATTCTTCCGTACATATGCAGTCAAACCCACAGCACTCGCGCCCTGACCTGTCGTGAATATTGCTCGGGGCGCTATCTGTTGAAAAAACAAACATAGAAATTAAGAAATTTGTGTAAAATATAAAATATAACGTGTGGGCGATTCGATTATTATTATTCAATTAGTTACTATAGTTTGGCAAAAAAGAGTGTCTTGAATGAGGGCCGTAAGATCGAAAATAATATTAATATGGAAACCCGATACACTATAAAGGAAAATTTTTAGATGCTTTTTATTTTTATTTATTGTTATTAATAGTCTCTTTGTTTATGTCAAATCACAAAACAAACAAATCGTAATAAAATATGTAGGAAAGCCTATATAAAAATGTTCAACCAACACAATGAATTTTTTTTAATAGTGTTCCCATAATTGTTTTTCATTATTGTCAATTGTCACCGCATCGTACTCTTTTTGTCAATTTCCACACCCTTTTAACAGTCATAAAGGGTGATTCGATATGGAGGGGGTGGGGGGAAGGGGGCATTTACTCTATGATCCCTAATGAAGTTCGAACATTCAAATTACAAAGTGAGTTAAATGTTTTCCACCTCTAAAAATTAATACTATTCTTTATATTACTGCTCATTCACTCCGAACTTAGTCTATGATTACGACATGTGATAGAGGATTCGAACATTTTGTGCAATACCTGGGCACATTCGTACAGTTTTACATAAATTATAAATAACATAAAAAAAAATCCTTTTATTCATGCCGATTACAAAAATAAAAAATTACAGTTTTGTTTTATTGTTAGTACCTACTTCAAGTTTTTGTTAATATGTTTAGTTCTTTAGTTCTTGCAGAATAATTTATATAGTAATAACATAGAAAAAAAATACATCAGTTTTACAAACGATGCTCAAACTTTCGAACTTCGTTTTGGATCAAATAGTAAGCCCCCCAGAGTTCGAGAACTGTCTCACGGAAAACATATAAGCGTACTACATGGCCTTATCCCAATCACCTCTCCATTGTAGAGGAGGCTTGTGCCCTACAGTGGGACGTATATGGGCTGATACAGTACATTTCTATGTGGGTAATACTATTTGTTTAGTAAGATGCAGAGCATATACCTTCTCAGTATATTTGAGGAACTGTGACTTGGCCGTGCCGGGGTCTCCGCAAATTAATACATTAATGTCGCCTCGCACTTTGTGTTTATCACCTGAAATAGAATAAATAAATTTAATCTGAAACTTTGGAGAAATACACAAAATATATAAATACAGGGTATATCAAGACTACGACCGAAAATGAAGCTGGGTGGTAGTTTTAGTGACTTTAGACACAATGTAACTAAATTTTGTGCAAAAATTTGTGACGATTTTTTTTTTGTTTTTTTTTTTTTTTCTATCATCGTATTAGGATGGTAAATACATAGTTTTTTCTTAAATAATAGTGTACACCCTTTTATTTTTAAAGACGCTATGGTACGCTAGGCTTTAAATTATTAGCGAAAACTATGGATTTACCACCCGAACTCGATGATATATAAAAAAAATATAATAAAAAAAATTGTCGTGTTTCTTTGCGAAATTTTTAGTTGCATTGTATTTGTAGTCACTAAAACTACCACCCGGCTTCATTTTCGGTAGCAGTATATACCCGGTATATCATAATCATCGTCTTCAGCCCGTTGCAGTGAGCTACAGGACTATTTTTTAATTCAATATTTTATTCTAATAAGATTTTTTCGAAGGAAAGCCTAGATTCAAATACCGTAATGGTCAATTAATGCTAATTACAGATTCTGTTGGAAACTGATGTTCTTTGTTTATTAACTATAGCTTATCTCCTTTATTCATAAGTAATTTTCAAGAGGAAAAGGGGGCTAGTTTTCTCAAACTATTACGTTTAGTCGTCCCATGCTGTACAACATAGGAATTATTAAACTAAAAACTATTTAATTTACCTGGATTCTTAGGCTCCCCACCAAACAGTGCCAAAGCCAGTCCCCTCTTGATATAATCGTGTGCGTATATAGAAGGCGCTATGCTTTGCACTATTCGATCACTGATCCTCGGGTCTTTAGATAACTTCACGATATTGGCGACGTCCTCATCGGTCAACGAATCGACGATGTGCTTACAATCCTTCACTACTATGTAGTTGGCTATTATCACTGTTGCGAATACTGGGAAACCCTGGAATAGACAAAACACTTTTTTTTCTTTTTTTATATTATAGGGGGCAAACGAGCATGCGGTTCACCTGATGGTAAGTGAACACCGCTGCCCATTGACATCTGCAACACCATAGGGCATGGAGATGCGTTGCCGGCCTTTGAGGTGGGAATACGCTCTTTTTTACAACGAAAGAAAATAATAATAATATAATATTAATAATATAAGAACAGCCTGATTCATAGATAGTTTAAAAACCTATTTTGGGCATCCGTGGCGCGTAACGAGAGGCCGCGGGTTCGACACCCGAGAGAAATGTTTGTGCGGCCGAAGTCTCTCGTAGTTCCTAGTTCTCGTAGTCTTAGTTGGTCTTAGTGTCGGGTCAGGACAATGTATGTGATTGTTGGGTGTTATTTATCTATTTATTTTAGTTGCCCAATTGCTTTGTCTTTTTCGCTCAAACCGTATTAAAATAAATAAATACACCCAACAGTCACATACATAGTCCTGACCCCACATTAAGATCAATTAAATCTTGTGTCGTGGGTATCGGGAACTACGAGAGACTTTTCGGTCTCACAAACACCCAGACCCGAGACAAATACTTGTGGGCCTCACAAATATTTGTCTCAATGCGCCACGGAGGCTGTCAATAATCGTCATGTCATCATCACATCATCATCATCGTCAATAATGTCTATTCAAAAATCGTTTGAAAGAGATAAATCCTTCGATAGTTAAAATAGGTTTTAAAACTGTCTATGAATAAAGTCTTTAGTATTAAAATATCTTTGTGGGATTATTCATTGACTTTAGTCTCTACTCATTGGTCAAAGCTGACTGTATTATACAATGTATTAGTTTCCTGTATACATAATTTACTCACCAAATCAATCCAAGAAGTTAGCATAAAAATAGTACAATTAAATTAGAATATGCGGCATATGATAAAGAATTTATTAATTTGGAGAATTATTGGTCTATGATCTAGTTTGTTGAGTGGAAGTTGACGGGTAGGAACAGCTAGGAATTATTGTTCCGGCTGTTTGTGAGTATAAGCATTCTTTCTCGGCGTTTTACCGTATCTCCAAGGAGCAGCAATCTTGCTGAGGTTGCGCGCCCCAAGTGCGCTTCCAAGCGCGACATTTATCTTTCGTTTCACTTATTACTATTTTTCAATAGCCTACAATGTGTCCTGTTATAGAGCAACATCCTCCACCCTTTATAAACCACAAAATATAACTAGGTCCTAAGTATTTATGATGTCCTTAAACATTTTCCAGTTTTAACCCAGGCGACATAGTTTTATAAAACAAAAAACAAAATATCGTAACATTTTACATTTTGTTCACAGAGCCGAAGTAAAAAATATATTTTTAATTGGACTTCAAGTTAATTAATTCAAGAACTACGGGGCTGGGTGGCAATATATATTTTTCTGAACAAAAGATTAGGTTCCATTGAGGCACACAAAAACGTAGTACTAACGGTCTAAAGTTCCATGGTAAAATGGGCATTATTTTTTAAGACAAAAAATGTATTAGTCATACTTGCTCAGTGTTGATAAAGCATTTTTTTATGTTATTTAAAATTTAACTTACAAATATACTCATACCTGCTCCGTGTTCAATGAGCCATAATTTAACTTACAAAGATATAGTCATACCTGCTCAGTGTTCAGCGATCCATCATAGTTATTAGTGTATATCCCGGTGAGGTCGACCTCGTCCCCGGGCTTGCAGCGGTCGCACAGGTCGGCGAGCAGGATGGCGTCCTTGCTGCGCGGGATGCGGCCCGCGGGCACCCGCCCCGGGGACTCCTGCACCGTCACCTTCTGGTAGTTGCGGTACACTGTCTGTTCCATGTTCACCTGAGGGTTGGGAAATACGGTTTAATTAATTTTCTATGTGTGGGAGTTATTACTAGTATAATAATTGTTATTACCTGCGGGTAGGATGAAGGAGTTTTAATAAATTTTCTATGTACATACATATTATACATAAACTCTCACGCCTATATCCCAGAAGGGGTAGGCAGAGGTGCCAGGAAACCCACATTTCACCTTGTATGTTCCCGTCCCACGATGTGATAGGTGGCGAGCCTATCGCCATATCGAGCACAAATTCCTGACTTTGGGGTGATAATGAATAAAAAAATCCAACATCACCATATCCAATTTTCCAATATCCAATTTTCTATGTGTTGGACTTATTACTAGTAATAATTATTATTTATGGCTAACCCCCTTCAATTCATATAAAAATGAAAATAATTTATTGAATCCATTAAAATGTTCAACATCGTTTAGATTCAGTCTTTTTTTTATCTACCACCCAGTTCGGAAAGCGGTTTTCACTAGAGAACAATGGGCAAGAAACTGTAGTGTTGCTTTTTCAAAACCAGTTTACAATGTAGTGCTTATTACAAAATTTACAAGAAGGTTTAAATCAGAGCAGGTTGTAAATTAACAATAAATATTTTTGATATAAATATGTTTATGTTATAATTACTTATGAGTGAAGCGAAGTCACCCAGAACGAAGAATCAGTATACTCTTTTTCGCCAAAACATTGAATAATTGCTAAAGTCTTATGTAATCCATAAGGTTTTATACTAGAACAGACATCGAGAACAAAATCTCTGCGTATGTTGCGTGCACAGGGGTACACAGTGAAGCGAGAGGGAAGATAATGTTACTTCGTAGGCGTGACAGAGACAGAAATATAATGTAAACTTTGTTACAAATATTTTGTTTGCAGTGCCCCTCTAGTATATTAACTTTCTATGTGTGGGAGTTATTACTAGTATATTATGATTTAGACTGCCTCGGTGGTATTTATTCTACGACTATAAACGTGAGCTCTCGGTTTCGGATATTAGGTCGGGCAGTTAAATTGGATTTGACTGTTCATTATCAGCCGGATGTCAGGAATTTGCCCGTAATGGTGATAGGATCGCTCCCAATAACATCGTGGAATGGGAGATAAAAGTGGAAATTTGAGTGTCCTGGTAACACATCTACCTTCCCTTCCTGGGAAAAAACGCGTGAAATTATGGTTTTTATTATACCATTTATAAATCCATTTGATTGTGTACTTGTTTAGATTAATTAGTCTATCATGCTTAAAAGTGTAAAGATTAACAGTCCACGAATACAACAATGGAATATATTCACTCACCATAAACGGCCCAGCACTTTGACACTCAGGACATGACCCGGGCTTGACTTCAGCATTCTGAGACTGGACGAACGGTCCCAGGATATACCCACACCGATTACAGTCATATTTCACCACGGACAACTGAGGTAGGACTCCGGTAGTGGATGTTATCACTCCCACTGTTCTTACTAATTGGTTGAGGTGAAGCTTCCTGAATGTTCTGAGTTCTTCAATAAGAGGTAGGTCTGAGATTCGCACGTGGATCTCTGATGTAACGCGCTCGTAGCTCGGGAATATTTGCAGGACTATGTCTTTTGCTACCTGAAGGAAATTATTTAGATATTAGCATTTTTTGCACTTGGCATCATTTAATCAGTGTTTTATTTTGAGTTTGAGAGAAGTTCATGTTCAGAGAATTTCTTCTAGTAATGTAATATTACAGGTACAGGTGGTGTGCAATGATGTTTGAATATTTCAATCTTTGAAACTTTTTCTATTTAATCCTTAATTCGTTCTTAAATCATGGTGGCACATCAATAAAATAAATAAATCAAGAACCTGTATCGCACAAACATTTGTTTCTGGTCTGGGTATTTGTGAAATCGAAAATTCTCTAATTTTGTCATGACTGGTGGTAGGTCTCTCATATGTGAGAGGCCATCTGGGTAGGTACCACCGCAATGTCTATTTCTCCCGTGAAACAACACTGCTTAAATGCACTGTTGTGTTTCGGATTGAAGGACATTGTAGCCAGAGCAACTACTGGACATATTGAGACTTAACATCTTATGTCTCAGGATGGCGAGCGCAGTGGAATATTGCTACTGTTCATGAGCGGTCGTATCGCTTACCATCAGGCGAACGGCTTGCTCGTCTCGCCATTCAAAGCAATAAAAAAAAAAAAATAATAATCTCTCATAGGTCTTGATACCCAGGATCCAATTCCAAATGATCCTGCGACACAGGAGTTGCAGTGGCGGGTGTGAGGGCGGGACAGTCTCTTTGTTTATCATTGTATTTATTGCTTTTTTGGATGACAAAACTTGTGTTACCTCGTCAAATATCTGCAGCATCTGGAAGGGCGCCTCTGGCAGGAAGTACGCGAGCACCTGTTGCTGTCTGGCCAGCACGTCGAACTCCACGTGGAACGAGGCCTGGTTGTGCTCGCACATGCGACGTATGCGCTCCTTGTACACGAACTGACCCTTGTTGTTTGTGTATGTGCGCAGGAAGTTCTTGAATCTAAGGAGTGGAAATTGGATTAATGTTACAGTTTAATTTATTAGTGATAGACACCCATGATTAAGAGTTAATGATGACAAGATCCCATATCATCATCTCAGCCACAAGAAGTCCACTGCTGAATAAATATTTATATTAAAACAACAAATTATTAATAAACTGCTCTGTAAATTTTGTAATAATCACTATATTGTAAACTGGTTTTGAAAAGAGCATCACTAGAGTTTCTTGCCCGTTCTTCTCTAGTGAAAACCGCATCCGAACCGGGTGGTAGATAAAAAAATGACTGAATCTAAACTATGTTGAACATTTTAGTGGATTCAATAAATTATTTTCATAACATTTCATTTCAACATAGGCCTCTCCCAGGGATCTTATCGATCTGTTGTCGTGGGCCTGCATCCAACCACTTCCTGCAACTTTAGCCAGGTCTTCCGTCAACCTTGTACGCGGACGTCCGATATATACCCATGACTAAATAAAGGAATGGTTATAATTGCGTGCACGCATACGAACGCACACGTATGTTGGTACATGAATTAGACCGCATATACCGGGTATATCAAGACTGCTACCGAAAACGAAGCCGGGTGATAGTTTAAGCGACTTCAGACACAATGCAACAGAAAAAGTTGCAAAAAAAGCGACAAATTTTTTTGTTATTTTTTTTTCTATGGCCATATTTGGGTGGTAAATACATATTTTCCTAAAATAATAGTGTATATCCTTTTATTTATAAATACTCTAAGGTATAAAAGAGTTTAAATTATTATTTTAGCAAAAACTATGGATTTACCACCCAAAATTGACGATATTTAAAAAATCATAAAAAATAATTGTCGCGTTTCTATGCGAAATTTTTAATTGCATTGTGTTTGTAGCCACTAAAACTACCACCCGGCTTCGTTTTCGGTAGCAGTCTTGAGATACCCTGTATAGGGACGAAGTATTGTTCATGAACGCATAATATGGAGATTAAAACTAGATACAAATATACTGTTGCAAACAATAAAACCTAGCGATTTGTATGAAATTCTATGTGGTATGTGAGTCCGCCAATACGGACTACGCTAGTGAGGTGGACAACTGCCGCTGTTTATCTCCTGATAATGCATTGATACTGACCTGTTAGCGATCTCAGTCCTAGGCCCGAGCATAGACACCCATTCCTTAGTGGTGTATCCCTTGGTATCTTCAAGATTCTCTATGCTCTCAATGCCTTCTTCCACTTGTTCTTCGGTACCCATGGCGGCTTTCTCGGCGGCGCGACGACGCTTCGCTCTTGGCGCGTCTGCGTTCTCGTCATCTGATTCATCTGTAAAGGAATTATTTTTGAATTAATAAAATGCTTTTAAAAGTTAATATTTTCACTTTATTCATAAATACTTTATAGTATACCACGTAATAGTAGTATATCTGACTTTTCGGAGTCATGTGTGTATTGATAGTCAATCACCACGCACTAAAACGGTGAAGGAAAACATCGTGAGGAAACCTGCATACCATAGCGATTCATAAGAATTTATATGGTATGTAAGTCCGCCAACCCGCACTAGGCCAGCGTGGTGGACTATATGGCCTAACCACTCTCAATCGTACTCTCGATTGTAGAGTAGGCCCGTGCCCTGCAGTGGGACGTATATGGGCTGATCCAGATACCACGTAAATTAAGAGACGTATTAATACAAAGCGCGATCGCCGTTTTTGACACAACATCGGCGATTTCTTCCAGACAAACTTAAAATGGACTGGAATGAACGAAAGCACGGAAGAAATGGGTGAATTTCATGTATAAAGCAAAATGATTATCAATTCTTCCTGACACGTTATATCTTTCAAAAATTATGATTCCATTTGAAAACATATCATTTTGGTATTATTATACGCAACAGTTATGATTTTACTGTATCTTACTTGATTCCAATGTTTTTTGATGGAGATATATGAAATTGATTCGCAAGACAAGGTTAGCTGATATAGCGACATGAATCAACAATACTCAGCATGGTGTATACAATAACGTTCAAGAAATAATTACCATTAAAACTAGCAAATTTCTTACCATACAACAGATCCCGGTCGTCCCTCCGCATCCTGCCGTCATCCCTATCACGTCTGCGCAGTTCCTGCTCGGCCGCCATGCGGTCCTGTATGGACATGGGGTCGTATTCATCGTCGTCCAGGTCTTCATTGTCGTAGCGATCCAGCGCTGGCATTGGACGGTAGTCGCTGGAATGGTTATATAATAGTTGTTGTAGGTACTATGTTTGTAGGTACTGCTTTATACATTTCAAACAGGGATATTTCCAAAATTAGCATCAAATTCGCATAGAGGTTTAGCATTGTTTTGGGCATTTGGATGCCCATTTATGATTCACATTGATTATTAGGAATGGTTTTGGAAATGCTGAGGTTTTATTTTTCAAATAGATCTAGCAAAAGGAGCATGATAGTGACCTGTGTAAGTGATCACTGCCACTCATGAACATCCACAGCATTTGCCGCTAGTGCCATGGGTGTGTTGATGTGAAAAGAACGAAAAAATACGTGAAAAATCCTAAAATCTGAAGAAATAGTAAAATTCTAATACCCAGATTTGTTCCTTCAAAAATGCCTACCAGCTGTTGAAATGTATGCACTTACACCAAGCTTGTAATTACAATGCTAATTAGCATCATTACTCACGCCTCCATGTTGTCATTGAAGAGTTCCTCTCCATCATCCTCTTCTTCCTCGACAGCATTGTCTCCGAGAATGGCACTTTCATCTTCAAACATCTCATAGTCCCGAGCTGGAGAGGTCATCCGTGACCTAGCTCCATCTCTGTCTGATGGTGTGTCGGGGATTGGGGAACTCTGAAAATGGTAATAAATATTATTTACAGTTATTTCTGATTTGGTGCATTAATCATAGTGATCTTTCACACAGTAGTGCTTCCTCTGCTTTGTTTAAGGACATAAGTCTAATCTTACACAGCTGAGAAGTAAAGAATGTTCATTCATAGTATTGGTAAAAATATTGAAGTTCCAATACTGTTTATTTATGAAATTATTTTTATAGTTTATCCTTAAATTCATTCAAACCTTTTCCTGTTTTAACCCGGATGAAAGATTTTTATAATCTAAAATAAATCATAAAATTTTATGCTTTGTTCACAGAGCCGAACAAAAGAAAATATGTATTTTTTATTGGAATTCAAGTTACGTACCAAGAACTCCAGGGCTAGGTTGCAATTACGTTTATATGTATTCATTGATAATATATATGTTATCTACACAGAAAAGTAGTAGTTTCATGGAAGCACAACAATCTTCGCACCAATACTAACTTTCATAGTAAAATTGGCATTCTCCTTTGGGGCCAAAGTGAATGGGTAATTCAAAACCAAACAAGACAGAACAGCAAAGCTCTTACTTGTCTAAAAGTTTATGATCAACTTTGATTACACCTTAAATTAATACAACAATTTTGATATAAAGTTTTACAGCTTTGTCCCTTTCAAACTATTTTTGATTTAGTTTGAATGAAGACTAAATATTCAATGGATTAAAAGACCCTCTAGGCATAAGGCTGTTAGGTAGTTTCTATAGTATAGAGATTCAGAATCTTGGAAATAAATATATAAGTTTCTATTGTGTCTTCCAACAGGTTGATGTGGAGGATGGGCCTCCCCCAAGGATCTCCACATGTTCAGCAGTGGACCTCCTGTGGCTGAGATGATGATGATGAAAATGTAATGGGAAATAAATACTTATCAATACAATCGTTCGTCTCCTTATTCATAATACTTATAATTAAAAGACTACACCTGTAGATAAAGTATGTAAGATATCTGGTGATAGACAAGATACAAAATATACATATTTAAGTATGTTGTGCATTCTATGCTTCACTGTGAACTAGTATATTACTTGTTTGCTTTTAAGCCAATTTAAAATATATATTGGTGTTCAGTTCCATTCAATAACTTACATGTCTTGCTGTAGCTAATTATATGAATGGAGTGTTTAATAACCTGTTCATTACATTCAAGTATGTACATGCAAGTTTTATGTAAATAGAAACCATATTTGTAATTTGAATGTCAAATTATCTAATTTGGCTGAATTTCGAATTATTGCAACAAAATGCCATCATCAAAGTTGTGGACTTTTAAATAGTCAGTTGTTAACCCATAAAAGGCCTCCAAGAAAATTACAACATACAATTTTGATTTATCTATAACTAAAATTATAAAGGTACTCACCATGGTTTAATGTAAATGCACTATATCACTAACAATCAACAAAATACAGAAACGGGAAAGGAAAACAATAAGGCACGGCGGTTACAAAAATAACAAACTACAATTTAAGGTTAAGTTTGAATTGTCAAAAAAACGCGCGAAATCGGATTTTTTTTTTCTTTTTTGTGGCTACAAGCACTTTTCTGTGCTACGCCAATGACAAGTTACGGATAGGTAGGGAAACGTGGTTCAAGGAAAAAGGAATGTTCGGAAATCGGAATCAAGATAAGTCAGGCAAGTTGGTAAAATGGAGCAAATAAAAATAAATAAATGAAATAAAATTACAAGATAAGTTTCAATACAATAGATAAATAAAGACACATTATAATTTAATATTGTTATGTACAATAAATAAAGATATGGTTTTATATATTTTAACATTAAATATAAGTAAAGAAGAAATACATGTTGGGAAAGGAACCCGGAGGGATATAAGTTGACTAATAAAAGAGGAACGGTCATATCGAGGGCAGGAAAAGAATAAATGATTCAGATCACCCACTTCCTCACCACATTCGCAAGCACTACTGTCGATTATTCCGATTCTGGCAAGGTGAGCAGGCAAACAAACATGACCCAAGCGCATTCGTATTAAGCAACTGGTACTTCTCTTCCCAAGCGTTAATCCACAAAACCATGGTTTTCTAGGAATATCTGGCTGAATCTTTGAATATACTCGTCCTTTTGTTCGGTGACTGTCTTCCCAAGACTTAGCCCAAGACTCTCTGAGAAAAGTTAAGGGAAGAGCAGCTAGGTCATTCGAATAATTAATGTATGGATGTATATCGCCATCTGTAATAGCTTCGTTAGCTAAGCGGTCAGCTTTAACATTTCCCTTTACTCCAGAGCGACCAGGAATCCAAGACAGAACCACAAAAAAGCCTTTCGAATGGCATTCAAAAAGCTTTTCTCTTATTTGCATCACTACAGCATGGAAAGATTTGAACTTAAAAGGGAATTTTTTGATCGCTTGAAGAGCGCTGTATGAGTCAGATAAAATAACAGATTTATTAATTTTCATAAGAAGGATGTATTCCAAAGCTTTGTAAATTCCATAACATTCACCAGTGAAGACTGAAGTTTCCGGAGGTAGTTTTATTTTTTGGATAATTTTATAGCGCGGGTGATATACTCCTACACCGCAACAACCTACAGAGTGTTTCGAAGAATCCGAAAAAATGTGGTGAAAATCGGGCCATTTATTATTTGCTGCTTCTAGGAATTTAGAATTTGCATCAGGATGGTCTTTAACAATACCCAAAGAATAATTAATATTAGGAGAGAATAGAAGGGCTTTTACATTAGTCATGAACAGGGGAAGGGACTCAGAACGAAATGTAGGGGATGAAAGACACAGAGATTTATGAAAACTTAATACTAAGCAAGGGGGTACTTTTCTTTTCCAATATGAAGAAGATTGAATGAGGTCAGAAAGAATTCTAAGTTTTGGAAATAAAGGATGATGAGAGAATTGAAGAGCCCTAAACAGAAATTTGTCTGAAAGAAACTGTCGTCTTAATTTCAAAGGAGGTTCTCCACACTCGACTTGAAGGGCATTAATTGGGGAGGATCTCATTGCGCCTGATATTAATCTGAGTGCTTTGTTTTGAATAGTATCCAATTTTTTAAATGATGCTAAGTTGCATGGTTCCAAAACAAATGTGCCATAATCTAAAATACTTCTAATTAATGCGTTATACAGGAGTCGCAATGAAACAGGATGAGCTCCCCACCACACTCCCGAAAGGCATCTTAATATATTTAAGTTCCGTTCACACTTCGTAACAACATATTCGCAGTGTGCGCTACCCGTAAGTCGCGAGTCAAGGATAACACCAAGGAATTTGACCTCATTCTTAACGGGAATGGGACAATTCTTGTATTTCACATCAATTACAGGGCTTATATGTTTTCTAGTAAATAATACTATTGAGCTTTTAGTGGGGGAAAGGTCTAAACCGTTTGAAGTCATCCAAGATGATAATAAGTCCATAGCTGCTGACATTTTGGAATTCATATTAGCAATCAAATTTCCTGAGGTATACAGCAGAAGGTCATCGGCATACTGAAGAATTTTAACAGAATCGTTTAAGGTGGCTTCCAGATCAGATGTATAAATATTGTAAAGTATAGGGCTCAGTACAGATCCTTGTGGTAGCCCTCTTGACACACGTCTGGATAACTTGGAATCATCACTTGAGCATATAGTAATGTATCTCTCAGATAATAAATTAGTAATAAAGTTCATCAGTATGCTAGGAACATTAAGGTCACGAAGTTTTTTGTTCAGAATTGAAGGAATTACGTTATCATAAGCCGAATTGATATCTAAAAATGATGCAATTACTGATTCATTTTGAGAAAATGCTATCCGAATATCAGATACAAATATACTAATGCTATCTATGGTGCTTTTTCCTTTACGGAATCCATATTGACTATCTGTTAATAAACGATTGCTCTCCAGATACCACTCCAAACGATTTTTAACCAAATGTTCTGCAATTTTAACTAAAAGAAAGAAAGAAAGAAAGAAAGAAAAGTTTATTGTTGGTACAAATACAAAGAAATTAATATTAATAATAAAAATAATCCAACCCTAGAAACTAAAAGATATAAAGTATTTACAATAAAACAAAGAAGTGTTAGTTATATAAAGATAACAAAAGACAATAATATTCTCCATTACTACTTGTGCCAACAACAGGAACCCTCATTCAGCTTATTACTGCAGTACAGCATAAGCAGTACCACAGCGCTGATTTTCAATGAGGGACCTTAGTGACATCCGGGCACTACGTCGGTGTGCAGATATAGGTACTTGTACATGTATTTTAGAAAAACATTGATAATTTATACAATATAAACAGGAAACATAAAACATTTAGAAACAAAAAATAAAAATATAACGAAGATTACAAATTCAGAAAGGTATTAAGTAATCGGCAAAAATTCGCCGGCGCCGACAGAGGGCGACTAAGACCGAGTATCTGCAAATACACAATAATTTAAAACCGATAAAGTAATAATTATTAAATTATTACAACAACAAAAAATCTCGACAACACCGCAATGGCCTTGGGTAGGCGGAGGCGCATGCGCACTCGGACTGGTATCCGCCATCATTCTCCTCGACACGGGCAGACTAGAAACTAGAACCGATGACAAGGCTATGGGTCTGTAAGATGAAACTTGGGATGGACTCTTGCCAGGTTTTAAAATAGGAATCACAATTTGTGATCTCCAGGACTTCGGTATGTTACCAGATAACATAACAGAATTAATAATGTTTAAAAAGTAGAGGAGGGCATCATCACTGAGATTACAAAGAAAAGAGTACGGAATGCCATCTTCACCTGGAGAAGAGTCCTTAACGTCACTCAATGCACCCTTGAGCTCAGACAGTAAAAATATGGAATTCAAAAAATTATCGGATTTTGGGACTATTACTTTGGAAATAAATTCAGGGACAGAAGGGGGAGCCAAATGGTCTAAAAAGTTATTGGTCAAAGTAGGAGAAAGAGTAACAATAGAGTTTTCCTTATAAGCTGATCTAAACCGTCTAATATTGCTCCAAACAATCGAAGGGCGTGTTTGTGGAAAAATGGTGGAACAAAAAGATTTCCATCCTTCAGTCTTTTTCTTTTGAAATAAGACTTTCGTCTTCTTAGAAACTTGTTGGTAATGCTGAAAGTTCTCCGTTGTCATATTTTGACAATATATTCTCTCAGCTTGTTTTCTGTTTTTTGCCGCTTCAGTGCACTCTTGATCCCACCAAGGTGGGGAGGGAATCTTTGTACTCCTACACTTTTTAATAGGGAAAACCTCATCAGCAACGTCTGTTAAAAGTTTAACTAGAGCAGCTGCACATGTTGTTTCTTCTTCGTCTTGAATGTTTGGAAGATGACAAACTTTATCATCCAGACATTTTTTGTATTGATCCCAATTCGCATCCTTTAAATTATACTTCAAACGAGGCGATGGTTGAGTGGAAGGTTTATTATTACTTGGAAAGCCAATCACAGCAGGGAAGTGGTCACTTCCATAGGTAGAAGGTAGAATTTTCCAAGTAAGGGAAGAAGCTAGATTTGATGTGCTTAAAGTTAGGTCTATGGCGCTAAGACCTTCATTAGGGTTAGTACGGCGAGTAGGTAAACCAGAATTTAAAACACAGAGATTATGGATATCAA
Source organism: Hyles vespertilio (assembly GCA_009982885.2). NCBI lineage: Eukaryota > Metazoa > Arthropoda > Insecta > Lepidoptera > Sphingidae > Hyles > Hyles vespertilio. The sequence goes on from CM042810.1 coordinate 3,576,160, forward strand.
TTAAATTTAGCAGATCTCTTCCACTTGTATTTGTGGACGAGCATCCCCAAGATTGATGATGGGAATTAAAATCTCCCAAAATCAAAAAAGGCTTAGGTAAGATAGAAATTATATTATCTATTTCCCGAAAAATTGACGGAGAAGGTCGAGGAATATATATTGAAATGAAACAGATATTATTTACTATTGCAGAAACTATAGAAAAATCATTGTGGTGAGATGGAAGGTCAAAATTGGAAAAATGAAGGGAATTTTTGATGAGTATAGCAACACCGCTATACCCGTCAGCTCTATCTTCGCGGAGACATGAATAACCAGGAATTTTAAAGGAAAACTCCGGTCTTAGCCATGTCTCAGAAAGAGCTATAATGTTGGGTTCAAATTTGTTTATCAAGTATATTAAGTCGCATTTATTTTTATTATACTTCTGCAGTTCCACTGCAAGACTTTGGTTATCTGAGCCATTGTTGTTTAAAATATGTGAAATCTTTTCTAGTAAAGGGGCAACGTTGGACGGTGAAATCGAGTGGGACAATGATGCAATTAGTGCAACAATTATGTCAGATATTGGTTGTGAGTGTTGTGTTTCTGTCAAATTGCTATTTTCTGTAACTGTTTTTAATTTTAAAGCACATCCATCAGAGTAGGAAGGGTTATAATCTTGCACCAGAGCTTGGTGAGCATCACGATCGTAACCCTTTCCTAGTTTCGGCGGAGAACGGGGCTTATGGAAAATGGTTTTTGTATACGATTTATTTTGTTGTGGCTGAATGGGTGTATTTTGGGGATTTAAACTTGTCGTACGAGGCAATTTTACAGAATCAGCATAAGATTTAGTTATTGGCGGATGAATTTTAGACGATTCAGCATATGAGACACAGTTTTGTGCCATATATTTTTTAATATTAAATTGTCTACTTGCTTCAGGGCAAAACTTGCTTGTGGCAACATGACGACCACCACATAAACAACAATAACTTGCATCATTGTCCAAATCACAAGATGCACCCGTATGGTCTTGACCACATTTGTAGCACCTTGGTTTCGATCTACATGTTGTTTTGGTATGTCCATATCTACAGCAATTGTAACATTGGATGGATGGATAAATGTATAAGTCGACTGGTAAGGAATTAAAGCACATAAATACCCTAGTAGGAAGGACCTGCCCATCAAACGTTAAAACAACTGTCTGTGATGGCTTCCAAACAACAGAACCATCAACTGTAGTTTTATAATTTAGTCGTCTGACTTTAACAATTTGCCCACAGCCTAAGGGAACGCTTATATTATCTTTAACATCCTCTAAGGACATGTCTGCTGGAACACCCCGTACAAGCCCCATACGAGTTATGTGAAAAGTAGGGATAAAAGCTTCATAGCCCTGATATGTTAAAGCTGTATGTTGCAGAAAAGAATTTGCTGAATTAAAGTTGGAAAATGCCATGGATACTTTATTACGACCAACGCGTTTTACACTGCCTTGTATTACATCCTTTATATTAAATTTATGTAAGAATCGTCCAAAGCATATAGGATGGAGGTTCGTATCTTGGTTATCTCCAGTACTTTTTTTAATAATATGAACAACAAAAGGTGAAATATCTGTACTATTATACTCATTTCTTCCAGGTTTAATGGAAGCAATAGGAAGGGTTGCGCTAACTGGTGGTGGCAGTACATGCGATTGTGGCGATTCTGTGGGAGACGCGTTTTCATCACTATCCACACAAGTGCAACCAGTTTTGGATGGATCGGCAGCCATTTGATTTTTACGTTTTTTTTTTAAACAAGTTTTACAAACTCTGTGTAATCTGGTTCGTTTTCGTTTATTTAAATTGGACACAGAGCTATCTGTGTCCATGCTGGATGCCGTCTCCACGGTAACGAATTGCGATGGCAAAGGGACATTGTCCCCAGGGTCTGGAGGTTCCTTCATTGTCCTTCTATGTGTAATAAATTTTGAAAAACTTACCTAGACTAAATTTACATACACACTATTATTATTAAATAAAATAAAAGGATAAATATCTACAATTTACAACTTATCTGACTATTTTATATACAAAATTATTTTAAAAATTCAATGTGTGGAAAAAAAACACCCGCCACGCTCAAACGTTTCCCGCGCTTTTTCGCGAAATCGGATTGGAGGATGACATTTACGAAAGATGAACGGATTCAAAAATTAGGAGTTTTCTACTAAATGGGGAATAATTACAACTTATAATTTTCATGATCATATATTATACATTAAAGAAATAAGAATAAATATAGGTCTACCAGAATCTCATGGCATTTTGGGAAATTTGAATTTACGCATTGCAACACTGGGGTAATCGGATTAACATATTTTGATACTTTCAATAATTGTAATTAATTATCTATATATTAATACGTGATGCAAAAACTTTGGACCCCTTTTTACGAAAATTGCGCGGACGCAGGAGCATAAAATTTGGCACACTTATAGTTTATGTTTAGGAGAAGTGCAGAACGCTAATATTTTTCAATAATAATGCCTATAAAGTACATTAAATCAAAAATAAAACATTACACACACTACCATGCATTTCACACACACATACATACACAAGTATTTGTACACGCATTCATACTCTGGTGTCAAATTTTTTCTTTTCTTTTTCATTTTGTCCTTATGACATTTCAAAAACAAGTTTTATTTGCCTTATTTAATATAAAAAAAGATTTTAATAATAATGCATACAAAATACATTAAATCAATAAATAAAACATTGCACAAACCAGCATGCATTTGACACACGCATACACAAGTATTTGTACACGTATACATACTCTTCGGCCAAATTGTTTCTTTTATTTATATTATAGACATAGTTGAATGTCAAACAGAAAAGTTTTATTTGACGAGTACTACGTGAAATACTGAGCGCTTATACAAATTGTGTAGCAGTAAGATACATTTAAATGTACACGGACTATCATTATATGCATAAAGAAAGTTCTGTAGCATCAATCTGCAATAATCACATTCAGGTACAAAAAAATATATAATTTGCTATTGCTGGTTCAAAGTAATTATTGTAGTTTACGATTTCGAGAGATACGTACATTTAAATGTGCACGAATTATCAGAATAACAACATCATTATACAGGTAAAAACTTTTTCTCTTCTTGATTTGGTCGAATTTCGGCCGCTGGGCGACCACTAGTAATTTCAAATTGACATTATTTTTTTAGTACAACTATGTAAATAAAGTACATAATGTTTTAAGTAAAATATATAGGTAATTTAAACATTAAAATTACTTCAAAATTGTACTTTTAGATTAATAGCCAATTAAAATAGGCAAATAAGATTTTTTTCAGTTTTAAATTATAATATACATACGTGCCTTACGAGTATTTATAATATAGAGGGAGCGCTGGTACTTTCAAAACGTAGATGTACATAAAAATGGTGGTACGGAGCCACCAGTTTCGTTTTAATTTCTTGCAATTTCCAAATTGTAAGTAGTTTGATTATGAGTCGGTTTTATTTAAATAATTATTAGATTCGATAAACGTTATACGAAAGATGCAAGATGTAAAATAAAAACGTATAATTTATTTTCAGTCTTCTTTATTTCATTAACACTTTAGTCAAAGCTTACTTCTAAATACTCTTCCTGTACATCTTCTGATGAAGTCGATGAAGATAAAGGAATAATAATAAACCGTTCCTTATCTAAAATCTCCGGAAATTCCTGTAAATAAGTATTTAATGCATTACTGTTTAGTTTCAAAAAATGATATCAAAGTATATACGATAAAACACATGCACATATCTAACACTAACCAAAAAAAAATGAAGTATCAAAACTATTCACTCCGACTTACATGTTAAAACAACGTCGATTTTAAAATCAACGATTTTGTTTAAATTTGACCAAATTATTCACGGATCTGGCGATAAACTTTGTAAACAATGTGTCGCACTTGTGATTGTAGAATTAATTTGTACATTTTCGCTAAGAACGGATAGAAATCTTAAAATATTCACATCGAATGACATAACTCAAGTTTTGAATCAGCTGTTGACCGATGGTATTGCCACATAAAAATCATTGTTTTTTTTTTTAATTTTATGCCATGAGATTCTGGTAGACCTATATCTTATTATATTTAAAATCTTTAGTGCATCATAATCATGTCGATAATGATTTTAGCATATATAAAATGAACGCAACCTAACCTATCAGAATTTTGACTGTTATGGTTATGTCGTAATGTCAATAAGTGTTAGTTTTGTAATTTCCTTTAGCAATGAAAAATGGCTAAATATATTGCTCAAATTATAGTTTTGGGTGCTCAAGTGGTGGGACGGGCTTTTGCCAGAGCACTGAAACAAGAAATAGCGGCGTCGCAAGAAGCAGCTAAGAGAGCCGGTGGTGGACCCGAGGGGGCTCGAAGGGCAGCCGCCAATGCCTCCACAGGCTTAACTTTAGAAGAAGCGATGCAAATATTGAATTTAGACAAATTAGACAGTGAGAAAATTAAGAAAAATTATGAACACCTCTTTTCAGCAAATGACAAAGCAAAAGGTGGTTCATTCTACTTACAATCAAAAATTGTAAGAGCAAAAGAAAGAATAGATGCTGAATTTAAAGAAAAATCCTCACAACAGAATCAAAGTCCGCCGAAAGACCCATCGTGAGACAAGGCTGTTGACTGTTATTAGATATTTATTTCAATTGTAGATATTTTTTTTAGCTGAAACAACTTGTTTTTTTGTAAAATATGTTTATTACGTAGAAAATGTCCACAATAGTGACTAGAATACATCAGTCTTCGTAAACAACATTGATTATGCATAATGATTGCAAAATTACTACAAATTATTCCATTTGCTATGTGATGATGCCTGATCAACATGTTATTGTTGTTATCCTGATATATTTAGAAATCAATAAATTTAGCTAAGCAAATTATAGCCTTGTTTTTATATCATATACTATAGTGACTAGATAATTAGACATCGATAAAATCTTTACAAGCTTAATAAACAAACATTAATATAATGCATATTGGCAATACTGCAATATAATATAGCAATGACTTGCATTTAGCTCTTAAAACTATGAATAAATATTTCTTAATGGTATGTCAATTAACTTAACCGATATGTAAAAAATGTACACCCTAAATTCCATTAAATATTGTAATAATTGTTATATAATTTCCTATTAAATATTGCGAGTAACTGACTAGAAAAAAATTGCGCTTCATGGAATGTTATACTGGAAGAAATTGAGCATAGGACGAACTTAATTAAATCATTACACAGATATCTTAGTTAAAAATACCATCTCCAAAGTTTGTTCCCATCCCATTACATTCAAATACATTAAAATCACATCAATAAACTCTCTTCCATTAGGGAATTTCTTAGATACTAAACATATAAATATGGCAGTGTATATTGACAAAAAATTAAGCCTTCACATCCATTAGGACCACAACTTCGTAAGGACTGCATTCAGACATGCCCAATGTATTGCAGAGCCATCCATAAAATCCTTTTTCGAAATCACATACATCTTTCCACCAGTTAGCTGCACTGAATGTAAGCTGAACTATGCCAGCGTACAATCCAAGCCCAATAGTAAAAACCACAATCAAAAATGGGTAAGACAAAATTACCAAAGGTGCAAACAAGACCTTTTTGATACAATTGAAGTCTTCTGTCACATGAGTAAAGATGTTGTACCAAGTAATAGTACCCATATAGAATGAGTAAATTGCCGATATAAAAGCAACAAACGGTATACAAATCAAACTAAATAAAAATATATGTAGACCTTTGTATAAAGAGCATTTAGAGATATCCATCTTGTTGTATTCGTCAGCTACAATTGCTGCCTCAATGATCTCAAGTTCTTCTCTGGAAATGTTTAGTTTCACATCCACATTCTGGCCTTTCTTCTTTCCTCTCTTTATTGTACCAGTCATAGTTAAGTAACCATCTTTGGATTCTGATAGTGAGCAGTCAGGTGACATTGAACCTTCAGACTCTACTCTTAAAGCAGTAACTTCTGTATCAGTATTCTCAGACTCAAGAATACCAGGTACAATATTTACTCGTTTTTTCCTCTTGGCGCTATTCTTGAGGCTGTCAGTCATTGGGCCCATCTCAAAGCTGTTTTCTGACTGTGTTTGAGAGAGACTATTTGGAGTAGCTGAAGAACTCTCATTTTGATCGTTGTTTAGTAACTTGCAACTCTTTTGCAGATCATTATCAGGCAAATCTCCATGGCTCGAGCAGGCATCTGAAGAGTTTTCATATATTGGTGACAAATCAATTATTTCCCTACTGGTGTTAGTTGATAGGACATGATATCCATTTTTCTGTAAATTCTTGAAGGAATCGTCACTGTTGGTATCGTTTATGTCTTCATCATTAACATCATTGATGATCGGCAGGTTAATTTTCATGTTAGATTTGAGGCCTTCCATTGTGGAGTGTATAGTGCCATTAGCTGTATGTTCTGAGACTGGGGACAGGCCGTTCAAGTACTTTGTTGGAGCTTCATTTTCTCCAGCTCCCTGTAATAGAATTTTAATTACTTAGACAAAAAAAACAATTAACCCAAATGAGAGGAATAAATTAACTGTTGATTACTGAGGGCTAATGAGAATTAGTGTACAAAGAAGTTCAAATAACAAGTCATGCCTCTTTAATTACTTATAGAAAATAAAATATATTATGTTTTTGATATATTCCCAAAAAAAATATAAATACGAAAACCTTTATATATTTCAGATCGGAATCATTCACTATATACTATGGCTTCACTATTTCATTTTTATCAAATTTAGGCCTAAATAACATAGGTTTTATTCATCAATACGTCCAATAACACAATTTACAAAGCACTTGTGTATCGTAATCAATCCCGAACTTAAAATGTACGATTGTTCTATTCATAGCTTAGTGTGTACGAAAAAGCCGACCCAAATAAGCCGGCAATAACCCACTATAATAATATACTAATATATACCTGTTTATTCGACAATCTCATACAAACAATTCGTAAATAAACATAAAAACAAAAATTACCTGAACCGTAATTATGTGATCAACGTGAGCGGGTATATTATTTTGTTTCTTCCCGTTGCGCTTTTTTGGTAAGATAAATATCGGTGGTTCAACTTTAGCCATTACTGTTAGGTCTACACAAATCACAGTCAGTCACAAATTCGAGCCAAATACTATTTTTATGTGAGAATTAGCCGCTTATCAAACACAACAAACCGTCTGCCATTATTTGTTATACGATCACATCGATCACATATACGATTGAATGGATTGAATTAGGAAGTAGGTGAAGAGGTGAACGATCGAATTCGTATCTACGCTAATTCCGTAGGAAGTAGTTTTCAATGAGTTGGAAAGAGACGAACGTACTTTCGTAGTAGTTATTTATACTGTAGCTATTTTTTGATAAAAAATCATTTTATAACTTATTTTATCAAGAAGTAAAACAAAAACAAATTACGATAAATAGTTTCATAATTTTCGTTTCTTAATGATACAATTATTTTTTAAATCATATTTTATTAATTCCGAAAAAGCATTCATGCTGCATTTTATAATGATGTTAAACTGAAACACAAGTTTTGACAATTCCAGTAGCGTTTTTGGGGTTATATTTGAATTTTAGAGAAACATTTATCGAAAGAGGCTTTTAAAATTGACTCAATAACACTCCAAATATGTTAAAGGTGTTAATATTATTAAATGAAGTTGCTTTCTTAGTTAGTGTTGAATAATGTATATAACCTTTCTTGATGTTTGTCTTAGGGTATGGTGAGTTTGGTTACTGGTGGAGCCTCTGGATTAGGCAGGGCGACAGTGGAACGATTTGTGAAGAATGGTGGTAGTGTCGTCATCCTGGATATTCAAGGCACAAGAGCAGAGGAACTGGCTAAACAGTTAGGGAAAAATGTTATAGCACATACTGGTTGTGTAAGTTTTTCTGAAATTTATAACTGAAATCAAGGGTTTCGGCTTGATTATATGAGCCAAATTTCATACATTTTTAATAAAACATCTCTTGAATCATTGATACAATTATTTTCAATATTTATTCTCCTTTATTGCTACTGACCATTACTTCTCAACCAAATTTTTATATAAATTAACTTAAGGTTTTGCTGAGCATTTTTGTGTTTGAAAAAAAAAGTCCTTTATATTTGTGAATGATTTGACATCATTACCTTTTTCTCCAATATAAAATAAAATACAATTAATAAATATGATTACTATATGTTAGGTGTCATCAGAAGATGATGTGAAAAAAGCTTTAGACATAGCCAAAGAAAAGTTTGGTAGATTAGACACACTAGTCAACTGTGCAGGACACACAGCAGTGCATCAAGTCTACAACTTCTATAAAGACAAACCATCAGTACTGGAGGACTTTGCTAAAGTTATAAATGTGAGTCCCGTTTCTTCTATAATATGACTAAGTAAGTAGCTAGCAAACTGTTGAGTTTGAAGAGGCAAAATTATGATTTCCATAATTTTTGAGTTTTTAAAAGCTTCATTTTTTCTGATGACTGTAGAAACATGTGTCCCAAGAGAGGGGTGCAAATGTAAGAGTGCAAAAGAGACAGAAATGGTAGTTAATCTTCATTAAATCTGACTTGGTGTCAACTATTTCAAAATATATTGTTAAAACATTATTTTTGGGCTGTACAAATATCTGACGGGCGGATGTAAATAATAGTTTTATTCCCATGTTTAAAATTCGTGTAAATCTAAGAAACAATATTATAGTATCATTTATTGATCTATACAAATACCAATTTAAATTTCAGATAAACACAGTAGGAACATTCAACACAATACGGCTGTGTGCTGGTGTGATGGGACAGAACAAACCGGACAGTAACGGACAAAGAGGTGTGATAGTCAACACTGCAGCAACAATAGCATACGAAGGAGATATCGGTCAAGCGGCATATGCGGCCTCCATGGCTGGTGTTATAGGCATGACCCTGCCTATTGCGAGAGATTTAGCTTCTCAGGGTATCAGAGTTGTTACTATTGCGCCAGGTTTGTTTATCTTTATATTTACGTACATAAGACACATATACATATTTTAGTGCAAAATGGTATTCTTGTAATTGTTTAGCTGCACGTAAGCTATGCGTAAACTGCGCGTGTGCTACGCGTCAATTGAGTCGGTCGTATGTAATCCTTTTAACAATATTATGCTAATACGATTTGTAAGATGTTTCCTAACTATTGTAGATCGAAACTGCACATGTGCTGCACGTTGATCGGACTAAATTGTTATTTGAAATGAAATAGGTTTAATAATCATGTAAGCAATTAAACAGCTCTTATGACAAGTCAATACATAGTACATATTCTATTTGAGAGGTTAAATGAGTAGGCATCATAGAATAAGCTAAGACCCGAAACATACTACTGAAATGCCACGTGACATGACCCTACGCGACACATGTTGAATCAAATCAAATCATAGTATTTTCCACCAGAACCACACTACCAACACGCCACGTAACGTAGCATCGCAGGTAAGCTACCAATGCAAAAAAAAAACAGCTTTGATAAAAAGGATTTAACAAGACACTATTTACTTTTAGCCAATTTGTACTCTATTTCTTGGGGTTGTTAAGCCTTGGTTTGGCTTGATTGTGCCGACGCATAGTAAACCGACTTATGAATGTTCTAAAAATTAATTGTTTCAGGAATATTCGACACTCCACTCACAGCATATTTACCAGATAAAATGAAAGAATTTATAAAGCGAATGACGCCCTTCCCACAAAGGTTAGGCAAGCCTGAAGAATACGCACATTTGGTCACGAGTATAATAGAGAATCCCATGTTGAACGGAGAGGTGATACGATTAGACGGCGCGCAAAGATGGTTCCCGCTGTAATGTAGTTTAGTTAAGTTATTTTAAGACTGTTAAATAAATTATAGATTTAGTTATTGAAGTTTTTATTTGTTACGTAAAGACTCGTGCGATAGTTTCTTTCCATATAATTCTTAAGAGCGTTTACACCTTACGCGCAAAGTCAACTATAGGTATTTCTTCGTTAATTTCACGCACACATAAGCGACCAAAGCTGTGTGCGTAGAGCTGCCGCGTCGGCTCCCTGTAAAGTCAGATCAACCAATTTTAATCCGTGCTCTTCAAATGTTCAATTGAAATGTAACTGTAATATAATATAATAAAAATATTTTATTTGCATTATAAGTAGACAAATATTACTGTACAAGTAATTAACAATACAAATTTAGGTACTAATCATATTTTCAGTTGTTAAGTTGCATTCCAATCAGTGTTCAATCAGTAGACGTTTTATTAATCATTTAGTGTTCGAACAAACACGCACTTGTTCGAACACATGAATAGAGTTAGGGACCATACAACTCCTTACAATTACGAAACATTTAATTTTATATTACAGTACATAACATAATATAAAAATGGTAATTTATTGATAAGGTATTCTTCTATTATAGTATGCAATTACTATATAAAATAATGTACGATAAGTTGGTGAAAAAAAAATGTTCTTGACGAGAGTTTTTGAATAATTTCGCATTGTTTAAATTTTTATTTTTCAGGAACTAAACACAAAAAGATTATTTGTCTCAGCAAAATCCCTCCATAAGGGTCTTATTAGCCTGATAATATATTTATTTTCATTTAATATTTAGTGATTTCGGATATATTAAGCTTCTAAATTGCCATTCGAAGCCTAAATAACGAAACTTGTGTTCAGTAATCCTTATAGTACTCACAAATTATCCATCAATCTATAATATTCTCCACCAAAATCCCTAGATGACAACCTTTTCTAAAATGAGTACTAATTATTTTACCTTTAAATTGTTTATTGGTGGCTATTAACTCGTTTGAAAAGTTCTGTTTTTAAGCCAAAAAGCACGCGGAAGGTGTAAACGCTCTTAACTTTATTCATTAAAAACATGCAGTATTGTCGGGTGGGTACCACCGCAATGTCTATTTCTCCCGTCAAACAGTAGTTTAAATGCACTGTTGTGTTTCGGATTGAAGGACATTGTAGCCAGAGTAACTACTGGACATATTGAGACTTAACATCTTATGTCTCAGGATGGCGAGCGCAGTGGAATGCCAAGCATTGCTTTGTAAATCAAGGTGTTGTTTGGTTATGCTTCTGTTCATGAGCGGTCGCAACGCTTACCATCAGGCGAACGGCATGCTCGTCTCGCCATTCACTGCAATAAAAAAAAAAAATATCATTAACGCTGTCGGCGTTTGTTGCATTTAATAATTCATTACATTGAAATTAATATTACAATCTAAGATTTACATGTTTATGCGATTATAAGCTTTGTATAAAACTATTACAAAATAAATACAAGAACCTATACCTACAACCTAAATAACTACTCACCATCTAATACAAATAATCTGTATCAGCCCATATACGTCCCTCTGCAGTGTACGGGCCTCCTTTACAACCATAAGTACTAATAAGAGGGGTTACGTCATATAGTCCACCTGCATCACGCTGGCCTTACGTGGGTAACCGGACTTTACATACCATATATTTTATTACAAATCCCTATGGTATGCCTATGGTATCCTCACGATATTTTCCTACAAATTTGGAGTCCGCCCCGTGACCAGGAAAGCTGTAAAGTAATCGAAACGTCGGGAAGTCAAAAATGTAAATAATTAAACTAAATTCGCGATATAATCCGTAAATAATAGTTTTATTCCAACAATCCAAGTTTTAAAGCATGGTCCTTCGAGCCGGATGTTGAAAATATTCAAGACAATACAGAAAGCAATAAGTTAATAAATGATTACACATTGAATACGTTTGTTTTGTAAGTGGTGGGTTGTTTATCATTGTATTTATTGCTTTATCCGTCGGGATGACTGTAGGGTCGGCGCGCGCTCCGCGGGGCGCCCGATTCGGCCGTTGCGTGTCTTCGGACACATAACAGATAATCTGTAAAACAGAGGCACTTGGGCTTCGGGCTGATAAAATTCTTTCATTCGATTTATATGTTCGACGCATGGAAGGGAAACGATTACATAAACTAGATGTGTTGACGTAGAGGCGAATTTTGTGTTTCTATTTTTACTTGTAAAATATTTGCTAGTGCTTACGTTGAAATTTTAAATGAAGGCTAGACTAATGAAGAGTACTATATTTATTTGAATAAAAATGAGCGAAAACTCATTAAGATTTTAGTTGTAATTGCAGTTATTACTGTGTTCTTAGAATTCAACTCCGCCATCTCCTCTATGTCAGTCCATTTCTCAATACACTGAGCTCAATAGCTCGCATGAAAAAAAAAGTTTCCAATGGTCAAAGTTACTCTGGAAATAAACATTTTTAAGATTGTGACACCACATCTAGAATAGTGGAGTCTCAATATTATTCATTCGCGTAGAATTCGCGTAGTATGGAGTAAGTCTCACGGGCTATTAGTCAACCCTGCTAAGTCCCAAGTCATTGTTGTTGGCAGCTCCAGGTTGATATCTAAATTAGATACGGATCAATTACCCCAAATTCTGTTTGATGGTTGTGCTATTCCATTCAGTGATACTGTTAAGAATTTGGGTGTAATCATCGACAAAAACCTATCCTGGGGTCCCCAATTGCAACAAGTAAGTCGCAAATTGTTTGCTGCAGCGGGGTCCTTGCGGAGATTGCGGAATTTTCTACCGATTTCCACGAAAATTGCGCTGGTTCAATCTCTTCTTTTCCCCCTCCTTGATTATGCTGATGCTAGCTACCTCGACCTCACCGAAGCCCAAATGGAAAAACTTGAGAGACTTCAGAATTTCTGCATTAGATTCATATTTGGTCTTCGCAAATATGACCATGTTTCCGAATATCGTATCAAACTCAAGTGGCTATCAATACGTTTTCGCCGTAATACTCGAATTCTTTCCCTTTTATACGGTATCTTGTACAATCCCTCCAGCCCCCACTATCTTAAAAACCGTTTTAAATTCCTCGGTCAAACTCATGCGCGAACTCTTAGATCAACAGAGAATTTGATCCTAGAGATTCCCAAACACAGCACATCATTTCTAAGCAAGTCCTTTACAGTTCATGCTGCTCGCTTATGGAACGAATTACCATTGTCTGTCAGACAAGCTAAGACATTACCAAGTTTTAAGAGACTTGTTAAGATACATTATCTCTCACTGCAGTAACGTATTATCCTGTTATATATATATATTTTGCTCCTGTACTTAAATCATCATTATAGTTAGCTCGATATATATTAGTATGTATGTTTGTATTTATTTATATTATGTAAATTAATATAATATAGCATGTACATCAATTATTATTGTTTATTATTATTATTCTCTCGCTATTTGCACTACCCTTTATTTCAATTTCACAATAATCCAGTCCATCCAAAGGTTGCCTGGAAGAGATCGCAGCTAGCGATAAGGCCGCCTATTGTAACCATGCCTTTAGTTTTTAAGTACTTGTATGTGTCTTACATTTTGGTGTACAATAAAGCATATATAAATAAATAAAATAAATTCAAATGTAATGTAGATCGGGAAATGACTCAATGGTTTTGGCAGAGGCGATGTGCGCAAGATTCCAGAGTATTCGGTCCTGATTCCAATTGCAGTTCGAACATTATATTTAAAAACACTATTTACCTTAAGATACTACACGAAAAATAGGACTTATATCAACTTTCTACATCATCATCATCATCAGCCTATTCGCGTCCACTGCTGGACATAGGCCTCTCCTATGGCACCCCACTGGGCTCGATCTTCAGCCCAACGTCTCCAACCGCTACCAGATGAAAGAAAGAAAGAAGAAAGATGGCTGGTAGTGGTTGGAGACTTTCTACATAGACAATTTTAAATCTTATTTTAGCTATCAAATATTTTGTCTTCTTCGCTCCAACAGAATTGAAAAGTTATTCGAAAGGGACAAAACATTAGATAAGTAAAATAGGTTTTAAAATTGTCTATGAAGAAGGCCGTATGTGTTTTCTTTGTATGGTGTTTATTTTTTAAGGTAAGAAAATAGATGAAGTGGCATACTTGATGGTGGCTAGATTTCACTATTTACTGTAAACACGGGTTTTGTAAATGGACAGGGAGAGAGAAGGAAAGAGACGGAGGAGAAACTGTTTGAACATGTATTCCGGCAATTCCCCTCGCCAAATGAACTGTGGCAGCAAAACTGTTCCTTTTTAAAGATGTTTGTTTGCTGTGAACTGTTTTTAAAACTGATTATAAAATAGCCTCATCTCATATAAAACAATATACATATGTGTATTGATAAATCACAAATAATATAAAGTAATAAAATCGAGCAACTAGTAAAAAGCAACCACAATAAATCCATTTAAAAACATCGAGACAAATGTATTTTAATTTTCAACCGCAACATTTTGAGCATAACTCGCAAAAAGATCGATTGTACGTTCAGGTATTTGAAAATTGATTCCAATTGCAATCAGCAACAATGTTGGGCCAATCGTGAGTGCGCAACGAGTCTGGGGCCCTACTATATTCATCCGAAACGAAGTTCGAAACTTCGGATGATCAAAGTTCTTATACGATACGAATGTACCTACATATACTTATGGTTGTTATTGACTTATGGTCGTAACCATAGACTTATAGTTACGATGTACGTTATACAAATTCGAATTTTTACAGAGAAGATACATTCGTATCGTATAAAAAACTTCGATCGTCCGAAGTTTCGAACTTCGTTTCGGATGAATATAGTAGGGCCCCTGTACGCTGGCCAGTTGACAAACTCAATACGAGCCATAAACATTCGAAGGAGTTATTGTTTTCCATGTCTGGACTTTGTAGATGGGTTTCAGGTTAAAAAAATAGCTACTAGCTAGGTACTTGATTGTTTGTCGGTAAAATATGTATGAAAAAATATAAAGATTTTTTTAAAATTCGGTTTCAATATTATGGTGTATATCTACGTCATTTTAAATATCGGATTTATTTTACATAAAATTACTGTCAAAAAGTAATGTTTGAAAATATTTGTTTATTCTAAAAAATTTTAGGTACAATTCAATACGAAGTGCAAGTGGAATTAATGCCTAGGGCATTTTCTCCCAGTTAACCTTAAGGTAGTACATAAAGACGGAAGCAGGTGCTTATTAATTAGTTGGTAGGTGCATAAACGAAAAGAAAAGTCAATCCATAAATTTGTAGTTACCAAAGGTGCAACCGAATATCAATTTTATCAAATCCTGTTCATCTAGTCATTATTTTAAATCGTAGAAGATACTTATCTATTTAAAATAATACAAAGCTATTCATACATTCACGAATGATATCACCGTCTTTCTATATCAACTTGGGCACACAACCGAATGCGCGGCACTGACCGACAAAGAACATTGGAGGCAGTGTTTCGTATGATATAAAGTATAAGAGACATATGTAATAAAGCGGGATTGTTTACGGGTCCGTATGAACCCATCTTATCTCAATCTAAATCGGGGGACACGTCAAAATGTAAAGGGATTGCTCGCAACCACATACTGTGCCCAGGTGTGTAGCTAGGAGATTAAAATAGGAAATTAATTTAAATATAGAACTATAAAATTACGTAGATATAAAACTATTTTTTACGGATTTTATCGCGGATTTGGTTTAATTTTTACACATGGTAACTTACGATTACTTTACAGCTTTCATGATCGCAGGGCGGACTGAGGATTTAGTCATCCGATCAGTGACGAAATCCGCGATAAAATCCGTAAAAATCATTGACTTATATTCTACCGATAGACGAGGCGCGTAATAGAAACTATTTGTCCCGTATTTGTCAAAAGCTCAGTAGCGACATCTAGTACGTTTACTTGAATATTACAAATTATGATCAAAGATTATTAGACAGACAAGACAGTTCATGTCAATAATAGCTTTGCCTAAGATACTGCCTAAGTATAAATACCGTCATAGCAATAATATATTTGTAATGTTTATTTTTATTTACGTGAATAATTCATGGAAATGATGTAAATGAAATTAAATACTCTTACAAGTGTACAAGTCTGTCAAGCAGTCAATCAGTGTACAATCAGTCTGACATTTATTATAATAACATTTTTTAATTTTTAACAAGCTGATAAACTTTTTTCGAGACTAATAGACAAAAGGAATGGTACACCAGAAGTTTACAAAAATGACTACCGCATTTGGAATATCTGAAATCTTCGTATCGAAAATGAATTGAACAAATATAGGTATGTTCTCATGGTAGCCACTTATATCCATTCCAATAATTCTAGACAAATATTATAGAGATCTCCTTTTTTCGTAACCGACGCGGAAGAATATAAAACAATTTTAAATCATATAAGTAAGTCAATCATATAAGTGTAAGTATTCAATAACAATGGGTTCGAATAGTCCATTAAGTAATTCATATTAAGAAATGGGGTCTAAATACTATCCACTGTTTCAAAACATACATACAACACACATATTTTGAGTTATTAATTAACAACATATGATTAAAATAAAATACTGAAATCAGTTTGCAACTACATTCTTCCAATATATTTGTAATGTATTCGAATAGTTTATGCCTATTTGGTCCTCTGATATGAATGTCCCTTGAATAATCTATATCTTATATAGTTCGTCTCTCTCACTCGACGGGCAATTTTTATGCGCGGAAATGAGATATACGATTAAGGAGCTCACCTTGTATTTTAACGAGCTCTAAAATATATTTAATCCATTAATAAATAAAAGATCTGTATTATCGGCATTATTCTTCAATATTATATCACCTACGTTGTATTCTTTAATTATATTGAACTACAGAAAATTTCGCCGTCGGTTTGACGGGGAAAAGTCAAAATAAATTACTTATAAATATAAACAAAGAGGCGTACTATTGCGCGACCGTCACGCGGCAGACCAACGGCAGACTGATTCGTTTGCGGTGCATGCACCGCACTTGGGTGGGACACGTTTGTTACAAAGAACGTCTTATCTAGTGTAACATTGATATCGATGGTAAAAATAGTTTCTTTTCAATGTATAACATTCGTGTAAATCTAAGAAACCATTATCAAATTATGGTTTAAATCTGATCAATTATACAGAAATTGCGTTATATGCAGTGAGTAACGGGCTGCTAGATTACCTATCTAATTTATGAAAAGTATCCAGTAAATATTACTGACGATAGAAAGGGTTAGAAAAGTTGCTATGTGCAGGTTGTTGGGGAAACTCTTAGAGAAGGTCTATTATTACTGGATGTCCTATAGCTGAATATGAATAAGGTAATAATATATACTCAAGTTATTTTAATAATTACGAACTATATCTATCAAAACATAAGTTACCGATGAATAATTCTTCATATGACGAGATAGTAGTACTTCATTTATTAAACGAATGCAATTTTATATGTACTAGCAAACCCGCATTCAAGTTTTAAACGTAATTTGTAAACGAGTTTTATCGTAATATTTGGGTCCAATCTCGTATATTATAAATGCAAATAGACATTAAATGTTACTAATATGGCCTTACCTTTTCCGATATTTAATATCCAGAACATTAGTCAAACAAATTGCTCATTACCAACCGAACTATAATTTCCATAAAAATTCTATTAATAAGATATTACCACTTATTTTCCTTGGTTTAAAACATCGTACTTTATTCGCATCTTCTTTAATTGAATTGAAATAATTATTGCATTTAAAGTGAATACATAAACTCCTGAATACGTGCCGACCATAGACAAAGATACGTGGTCGTCTCTAAGTGTCGTTAACACAATGGCAGAGGGTTTTAATTTAGTTTTATAGTTGCTCTCTTACCCGTCGCTGTCGAGTGGCCATCAATCATCTGACTCAAGACTCAGTTATTTCACATCCTTTGGTGGGGATATCGAGGTGGACGATTTACATTGCTTCTTTTGTTACCGTTACACTGTTTTAAATACTAGTCTCAAATCTGCACACAAACTAGGAATTGACATGGATGGTGTGATTTATGGTTGAATTTTCTCGAGAATATTTCTTTACTGCTTTGACTTTAAACTACCTTTGAATACAGTAGAAAAAGATTCGCCAAACGATGGCAAAGTTTTAGTAAATTTAATTTCTATTAGCTGTAGTTACACAATTCGTATTCGATCTTTTTGCATCAAGTACGATATGAATTATTAATTACAAGTAATATTATTATAATTGTCAGAAATTTGTGAAAAATGGATCCAAAGGCAGTTTTTACACGCCATAGTTCATTCTCACAGAGAGACAGAGCCACGTTCATTCATAGAGTACGGTAATGCGCAGCAATCTACACGGCGCACATCGGAACAATCGAATAAGAACGCATAATATTACAATAGACTTAATGCTCGTCTACCACACACGGCGTCGGTTCTAAGAGGCTCATTTGCCCCTCTAATTGTGATCGTAGACACAATTATGAACTTTACGCGGATTCCTCCTCTGCCCGAAAAAACTTTTTCGAGTTTCGACAATTAGACAACGGTGGCATCTTGGAAATGTAATTGTCTCATTTGGTTGATATTCGAAATGTTGCGTTTTGCGGAAAATAATTAAAATAATGACGAAATGGAGTTGTTTCGCAATTTTGTTTATGATATTTTTTGGGTTAAACATGGTCATTTTATTAAGTAGTGTTCTTAATTTAAAAATATTATGTTAAGACCTCACGAGTGAAAACTTCTTGCAAGTTATTTTGAAGTAATATTTTGTTAATTGTTATTAAAATTCGCGCTTTATTCTTTTGTTTTATTATGTATTTTGAATAAGCAGCTTAGTTAAAACTGACAGGTATTTTTCATTTATAAAAATTTCGTTCATCAGCTTGAGTAATTTTTTTTCAGTATTTCTTTCCCTGAAGTTGTATAATTATATATCTATTATATTTAAGAAAGGACCAAAGTAACGCTGTTCGCTGTTTTTATGCAACTACGTATTTTTTTTTGTTATGGTAGCTACAATTTTGCTTATTATATTTCAATAAAATAATACTTCTATTCTTCTTGCCATACGTCTCCTAAATAATAATTATTTTATAAGGATCTGGTCATGTGTTTGTCAAAATCTGGAAAATTATAATTTAGGAACGAAAGTAACATCTTGTTACTTTTATCTCTTCATATACTTTTATCTACATATGTACATATAGATCGTGAAATCTCAAGGGATCTCCAAGAAGAGCAATAGAACGGTATATATATGGCAGAAAACCAGCCAAGATTGACATTCCGTATCAGCTTGAAATCCAAAAAGAAAAAAGATACAACATTTCCAGAAATATGCAATTTAGGCCTACAAGACAATGTATTATATTGTGAGATATTATAAGAAAATTTAAAATCGTGACATTCGTCCCTGGTCTCTGCTCATAATTCTTGTGGTTAATATAGAGCTATATTACTAAAGACCTAAATTGTATTATAACTTTTAGTGATTCTTTTGTTTGTAATAACGTATTTTGGCCGTGCTATACCGAACCTCTAAATCCCAAATAACATAAATTGGAAGCCGTACAAATAAAAATGTTATTGTTATTGGCGACGTCTTTGAGACAACCTCTGTTGTACTGTACTGTGTATTTTTTCTTCAACAAGGTTCTTTTATAAACAGTTTAAAAGGAATGTAGATGTTCGGGCATATTATTTGTTCACCATTAAAAATAGTACTCGTACAAATAATAAGTGGAATTTTAACTTGCTTCATATTCCATCAAATAAATCTTTCAGAACTAGAACATAAAGTTACAACACAGCCAAACATAAAGATCAAAAACACGTACAAATCATATAAAATAATATTTCGAGCCTAACTCCATTATGTAAAATGCAGAAACAGGGACAAAGCTATATATGCAATAAATAACTTGTGCACTTAGTCCGGCTAATTGCCACTAAATGTAAATTATAGTTGTGGCACGCAAAAATACTCAGTGTTTTCCAACAGTATAGTGTTTCTGAAATACACACCTTTAGCTATGCTTAAGGGCGCCGGTACGTAGTTCACTTTTAGTCGGATTATTATTCTTTCCATTGCAAAAGTTATAGGGAAATATAGAGCCAAAATAAATTTAAAATTAAAAGCAATCATACAACTGGTATTAGCGCGTCCTCATATTATGGTGGTTGCGGATTTTATCTGAAGTACGCATTTTTTTAAGTGCGTGGTGGCCTGTTGGTAAACGGACTTGACGCGGCTGCCATCATGTTCACGGTGGTCGCGGGTTCGAATGCCAGGGCACACCTCTGACTTTTTGGAGTCATGTGTGTATTAATAGTAAATCACCACGCACTAAATCGGTGAAGAAAAACATCGTGAGGAAACCTGCATACCATAGCGATTTATAAGAATTTCTATGGTATTTCTATGTAAGTCTGCCAACCCGCACTATGCCAGCGTGGTGGACTATATGGCCTAACCACTCTCAATCGTACTCTCAATTGTAGAGGAGGTCCGTGCCCCGCAGTGGGACGTATATGGGCTGATACAGGCAGACACATTTTTTTAATTGCTATGGATGGCGAGACGAGCATGATGTTCGCTTCATGGTAGGTGATACGCATGGTCAGTAGCAAAACCAAACAAAGCGCCTAGAATAACAAATAAATTTTTGACATTTTACTGCGCTCGCCAACCTAAGATATAAGAATTTAAGTCTCATTATGTCCAGTAGTTACTCTGGCTAATGTCCTTCAAATCGGAGCACAACTGTGCATTTATACTGCTATTTTGTGCTATAAAGTATTCCAAGTATCAAATTTTCTTTCCAATGAGAAATATGCATTGCGGTGGTACCTAACCAAGCGGCCTCTCACATATGAGAGACCTCCGGATTTTGGGAAGTTAGCTCTTAGTAATTAATCACACGTTTTAACTATGATAAAAAACAAACATCAATAAGAATCCTATATATTTGATAGGCCAAGTTCCAACTCTGTTAATTCCACTAGGTTGTCGACTGTTGTCATCATAAACATTATTAGATAAGATATCTTATGCTGAACAAACCATCTTAAAATGCCTCCAGACCGCCATACTTTCTAACCTTCATCCAGATTATATTTTCAATTTGGAGAAGGCCTATGTCAAGCAAAGACAATAAAAGGCTGATGATGATAACGATGATCCAGACTATAGTTAAATTTAATTAATAAATCGTTGGTGCGATAACACGACTTTAGTTGGAGTGCCCATCGTGTGGAGTCGCCTTTACCTGTACACATAACTCATTTTGTTCCGTAGAACTCGTTTCATATTTGAACTGTGTAAGCAGTGGTTTTGAGGTAGACAATCGGTGTTTAATTACTTTAGTTGATTTGCCTTTGTTCAGATTTATTTATTATGCCCTACCGTTGGTTTTTATTGTTAGTTTCGCTTCCTGGTGTGTGTTTGAATTAATTTTACAGTTGTATACTGTGATTAGTTAGAATTAAATGTAGACACACCTTACTGTGACTCAGGTGGCATGTTTCGTCGAGGATTTGTAACTCTATTGGCAACTTGGAGATTTGTCTCTAAGAACCTTATGCGGAATTGTATTGTGTACTTTTGTAAACCCTTTTTGATCAGATGAGGTTAATAATAATTTGGTGGGTTGAGATCAAAGTAGGGAATTGAATTATTAAAAGCCTTGTAAATGCATACAATACACTGACGTGTTCCGTTTTCAAGGACATTGTAGCCAGAATAACTACTGGACGTATTGAGACTTAAAATCGTACGTATCAGGATGGTGTGCGCAGTGGAATGCCAAGCATTGTTTTATAATTCATGGTATTGTTTGGTTTTGCTAATGTCTATGAGCGGTGATATATCTGAAAATCAGCCAAATGGCATGCTTGCCATTAAATGCAAAAAAGTTAATGGTCTTATGACAAAAGTCGTTGAAGATCAAACAGGTAAAATGGATGAGATTTAAAGGAAGGCAGAAGCCGGCTCCGACTGGAATAACGTCACATAATAACAAACGATTCTTTCTTGATTTTGTTACTGAAACGATCTGAAAACCTTTACGAATCTGTATCTGTATCAGCCCATATACGTCCCACTGCAGGGCACGGGCCTACTCTACAGTCGAGAATACGATTGAGAGTGGTTAGGCCATATAGTCCACCACGCTGGCCTAGTGCAAGTTGGCGGAATTACATACCATAGAAATTCTTATGAATCGCTATGGTATGCAGGTTTCTTCACGATATTTTCCTTCACCGTTTTAGTGCGTGGTGATTGACTATCAATACACACATGACTCCGAAAAGTCAGAGGTGTGCCCTGGGATTCGAACCTACGACTACCGTGAACATGTTGGCAGCCGCGTCTAGTCCGTTTACCAACAGGCCACTACGCACTGCTCATACACCTTGCACTTACGAATATAGGATGCTTATTCCTTCAAGATCTGTAACATACTAGACAATTCTTCTGAATTTAGATTTGATAATAAGCAGTGACCACTTGCCATCCTTAGAATCGGGTGCTCATTTGTCGAGTCGAGAATCACATCATGAATTAAAAAGTCTTAAATTATAATTAACTTCAGGTCACAATAAACATTATTAATTTAAATTAAGATTTATTACGCTTTTGGACCATACTAAAATCAAATCAGACCACATGCTTATTTGTGCTCTTATATTTCTTGCCGTTTTTTAGGCCTTTACTTATAATCTGGTGTATGTTGGAAGTTTAAACTGAAATATGCCGACTAACAGCCGCTGCCAATAAATAATCCCAATCCAAAATTTGCCGTTTAAGATTGACAGCTTAATCTTTTTTCTGATACTATATTGCTAATAATCAATTTCAGTAGTGAAAAAACTATGGCAACATGGTAAATGACAAATCGAAAAGTAGAAAACAATTCAGATTGACTTCAGTCTAATTTTTTCGATTGATTATTGGCATCGGCCATAAATGTTGTCTGGTTCTAATATTCGTAAATCTGTATATTTGTTCACATAATTTGATACGTTGAGGTCTAGTGACGTCATCAGCCGCGCCTCTATTGTTCAATTCATGTAATATAATGGAAAATAATGACTAATACTGTAATTTTAAGGTTGGTTATCGTTTCAATTTAAATTCAACAGATAATAAAAGACTGATCAATCAATCAATGTATTGGTAACAGTGTACAGAAATAGCTGTGCTGGTTTTGTTATAATACATATTTTAGTCTATTAGTGGCATTGATTTATGAATGACAAGTTGATGTATAAAGTATGGAAGAAGTGGAAAATTAGATTGTTCTTACTTAGCAGTACTTGATTACATAATGTCCATAAGATTGAATGTTAGTAAATATTATGTAATGAGATAGAAGTGCTAATAACAATATAATTTCATAATACATGAAAAATGTTTGATCAAGATGTATTTTATATTCTCATGATGATAACGACAGTATTAACCATGGGAAATTTGTAATTCAATTTCCTTTCCATATTTTGACATTTATTACCATTTCCCGCTTCGAAGAAATGTTTTGATGGTGCGATTATCAAACTACTAATTCGAAATTCATTTTTGTGTCATTTTTACGAAAATGAATTCAACACTTCAATACTGACTTTGTTTCCTTAATTTTTTCATCGAAATTGACAAGTCTGTTGACCGTTTCACTGATCTGTTGTTTAACACGTGACCCTCTATTCTTACCCAACTATCGCCAAACAATTCTCAAAATATCATCATATCAGCCACAGGAAGTCCACTGCTGAACATAGGCCTCCCCCAAGGATCTCCACAATTACCTGTTGGAAGCGGCCTGCATCCAGCGACTTCCTGCGACCTTAGTCAGATCGTCCGTCCACCTTGTAGGCGGGCGTCCGACATTTCGCTTGCCTGTACGTGGCCTCCACTCGAGAACCTTTCGGCCCCAACGGCCATCGGTTCTACGAGCTATGTGCCCGGCCCACTGCCACTTCAACTTGCCAATCCTATGGGCTATGTCGGTAACCTTGGTTCTCCTACGGATCTCCTCATTTCTGATTCGATCTCGTAGGGAAACTCCGAGCATAGCCCGCTCCATGGCTCGTTGAGTGACTTTGAGCCTTTTAATGAGGCCCACAGTGAGAGGCTACGTCTCGGTGCCGTATGTCATCACTGGTAACACACAACTATCGAAGACTTTCGATTTTAGGCACTGAGGTATTTTGGACGAGAAGACGTCGCGAAGTTTCCCGAACGCTGCCCAACCGAGTTGGATTCGACGATTGACCTCTCTCTCGAAGTTGGACCTGCCTAACCGGACCACTTGTCTTAAATAGACATATTCGTCTACAACTTCGAGAGTCGAGCCCCCAACTCCAATGGGGGTGGGCACAACATGGATATTCGACATGATCTTCGTTTTATCCATGTTCATTTTAAGACCCACCTGTTGGGAGACTCGATTAAGGTCTTCGAGCATAGTGCTAAGGTCTTCCAGCGATTCTGCCAAGACTACAATATCGTCGGCAAATCGAAGGTGAGTAATATATTCGCCGTTGATGTTGATGCCGAATCCTTTCCACTGCACGTGACCCTCTATTCTTACCCAACTATCGCCAAACAATTCTCAAAATATCAATCTAAATAAATCAGCGACAAATACCCAACAACCGTCCATCAATAAAGGTAACAACCCACTGAGAGTTTATTGTATTGGTAATTAGTAGTGGACGAGTACGAGATTAGTAAGAGAGACTGGACAAAACAATGCGTGCAATCGGGCCGGCGGTCTGTGCCGATGAATAACTGGGCTTCGTAACTTATTGCGTGGCGCCTTGTGCCAGCCAAGAATGAGACACACTGGCTGGTGTAGTGGACAGCGTTGCTGTAATGTCAATATCAATATCAAGTGGTTACCTTGAGACGAGTAAACAGAGGACTTTCTGTTAATGGAGATCTTTAAACCAAACACTGCAGTGCATTTAGACTGCTGCTTGGCGGGAGAAATAGGCATTGCGTACTTACCCAGGCGGTTTCTCACATATGAGGGACCTATTACCAGTAAAAGAACAGGAGCACTATAAGCGCCAAAAACTGTGCCCTGATCTTTCCAAGCCGCTTTTCAAGTGTGAGTTGATAGGTTTAGTTAGTTTACGTTTACGTTTTTAGTTACGTTTTGCAGTGGACTTCTTATGTCCGAAGTAGACTATAATGACATTGATGATATAAGGACTTGTATAACGTATAACGTTCTGGCCTCTTTAGAGGCTTTATAGTGTCACTATAATGACAGCCTTAATAGAAATAGGGAACTAGGGGGAGGTGGACCTTCATGTAGTTAAAAGACAACATCCCCTGCATACCATAGGTAGAAAATTCATTCGCGTCATTGCGTTTCATAATTAAATCAAAAAATATTAAGACGTAACTTCATAAAGTATCTAAGACTATTATGATCAAATTGTCCATCCTTCACAGCAGTGTGTCCCTAAAATAGCATTGTTAAAAGCTCACAGGCTGGCTGAGCGCTATGCAACACAACAATTGCATAAGAAAGCTGGCATTCTGTTACCGGACATTTTTCAACTAGTTTATTGTACGGAGCTGTATCAATCAGTGCTCGGGTGTATTTATGACTGCCATTTACCTAATTAGTGGCAACGCTTTGTATTTAAACTGTTTGTTTAGAAAGTTTGAGCAGTTTAAATTTAGGTTGAACTCGTTAGGGATTTGCATATAAATAAGGAAGGGTGTGGTATTGCAATTGTTTCATAAACGTTCTTATTGAATACTGGGTATAATAATTAAGTACATTGATTCTGGATGTAAGCATGCTACTAGTCTCAATATTTACAGAATGGTATATAAAGGCCAGTGTGGTGGACTATATCGCCTAACAATTCTCAATCGTACTCCTGATTGTAGAGGAAGCCCGTGCCCTGTAGTGGGGCGTATATACTTATACCCGCAACAATAAAAAAAAACTTATATTGTTTAAATTAACACAATATATATTTTTAATTCAAATGTCACTTTATCATAAAAATTACATTACTGTAATTGCTACAACTTGCCAGCGGCATGTTTTGTTTATCATTTAACTATTTTTTGCAGCATAAATCAAAGAAGCTGGTTATACTCGTATTATGGCTTTGATATTTCCCTATTTTGTTTTATGGCGTACGTTTTATGAACCACTTGATCGTACGGGATCAAAAACACTATGAAATACAAGAACTATTAGTTGGCAGACTTTGAAAATAAGCAGGAATGGAAGATAATAAGAGGGAGAGAAAAGAGCAAGAATATGTTGGTATCTAAGGATTTTCAATTTACTAATTCATTTGTCCTACACACAATACAGGAAGTTGCTGGATATAGGACTCTTCCAACAGGTCAATGTGGAGTTCCTTGGGGGAGGCTTATGTTCTGCAGTGGACTTCCTGTGGCTGAAATTATGATGATAATGGCATTTGTTCAATTTTTTTAATATCTCTACTCTATTTTATTACATTAGTATAGTCCATCACCCTGGCCCAGTGCGGGTTGGTAGACTTTAAATACCATAGACATTCGTTCAAAAGTCACTATAGTATGCAAGGTTTCCACACAATGTTTTCCTTCATCATTAAAGAGCATAGTTGACTAATCACAATAGACACATGACTCCGAAAAGTCAGAGGTGTTCCCAATCTTTATTCTATCGTCAAAATATTTTTCCCTGACACTTTAATTGGCTACTACAGTTAGGCGTTAAATAATCCCAGTTCCTAGTACATGCAGGTCACCTGTGTTCTAACGGTCGATGTTTCTGTCCAGCTCTGCCGCTAACTCATAGTGTATTTGAAATTAAGTCAGTAATAAGTTGGTGGTCAAGATAACGTTATGTGAGAGACGTTCAAAGCTCGCCATTCGACATTAATAGAAGCAATTACAAAGTCAACGTTCTCACTTTCCCTGGTACATAGGGCTGGTGTGTATCGATGATTTAACAAATATCGATAACTGGTTTTTAAATCAGGTGATTAGAAACGTAATAGGATATAACATTTTTGGTACAAAATATCTTTATCAAAAGTTGTTAAAATTATGAAAGAACTTTTGGTTACAAAATATGAATTTTGATTATGATTGTCAATATTTTTTTGATACGCATAACGTGACCCGCTTGCCATTGGCCTGATGGTAAGCGATATGATCGCTTATGGACAGTAAAAAAAAAAAAAAAGCAAAAAAAAAAAACAAAACCAGTACCTTATGAATTACAAAGCAATGCATGCCATTCCACAGCAGTCGTCATCCTAAGACATGAGATATTAAGTATCAATATGTCCAGTTGTTACTCTATCTTCAATGTCCTTCAAACTGGAAAATAACGGTGCATTTACACTGCTGTTTGATGGGAGACATAGATGTTGCGGTAGCACCTACCCGGGCGGCCCATATGAAGACCTTCAACAAGTCCCGTTGACATTCAATTATTTGATCAATATTTTTTGGATAGAACTAGTAAGTATTTGCTATTCAAGTAAAAATATTATAAACTATGAAAGTAACTTCCATAAATGTTGTTTACTTTTAATGATTTGTAAGAAACAGTTATTCTAATTTATCATTGCTTCATATTTATACTGTTCGCGAATGTACAAAGTACTGAGATGTTATCGATTATTCATTCACGTTAAAACTGACGCTGGAATCGATTGGCGGCCATTAGACAAAGTTGCTTTAAACATGGTAAGGTTGCTTTTGAAAGCGAGGGTGGTTCAAAACGTGATAAACATTTATTGGAAACATACTTGTCTGTAGTTTGCGCACAATTATAGTAACTGTATTGTTGGTACTTATTTTTAAAAGGCACATTTCTTGAAATTCATCATTAATACACCAACAAATAGATATATGTGTATGTATATTACTATTCACATTCACGTGATTTTTTCTTTCTTCTTTATATATTGTTTTTTATTATTACTCGATCGAAAGCATAACTACAGCGATGCACCGCCTTTGCCTTCAAAATTAAATAAGTATTTTACATTGACATAAATATATAGATAGGGCGGAGAGTGTTTCGACGTAAGTGGTGCGCGCGCTCCAGTGCCTGAGAGTATTACTGAAATTAGTCATGGCTCGCTACGATTTTGAAAATCCTTGCTAACATTATGATGGAAAGTTTAAATATAAATGAGATAATATTTTTATCACCGTTTAGACGAAATGTATTAACTTAAGTTAATATTTAATTTTGCTCTATTTTATAACGGAACGGCCTGTCCTTAATGTTTAAATCAATGGTATTTTAGATGTCATAACTATCCACATACATTTTAAAGATACAGACTGCTAAAATTACCGTTTCTTTTATCTTTTTCAGGTACATCAGGTAAAAAGGAAGCCCTTTATTTACTGACATAATCGAGTTACGCTATACATTATGTACGTTGTGTATACTTTGTCTCAACGGGCAATAACCAATTGCCAATCATTCAACGACATTGCTGGAGGCACAATAATAACAATTAGTCTCCTATATCCCTCACGATCAATGCAATTACAAATCAGTTTATCTTGTGGGTAATACCACAGAATACTAAACTAAGTAATACTTAAATATGAACAATTTGAAAATTGACGATTACGTTCTCAGCATCTATCGACTTTGAATAAAATCGAGATTTTTATGTTACTAACTTGATTTTTGGTATATAAAATGTAATTTAATGTTGCAATTCGTAGATATTTTTACATGTGATAAATTCGTATTTTTGGCATTTAAAAATGTGGATAATTCGACAAACAAGTTATTTTTTTCGTATATGTATTAAAAAGCATTTAAAAAAAATATGATGGTACTTATACAAACTTAGGTCTGGGTGTTTGTGAGACCGAAAAGTCTCTCGTAGTTCCTGATATCCACGACACAAGACTCGATAGTGTGGGGTCAGGACTATGTATGTGACTGTTGGGTGTTATTTATTTAATAATTAACTTTATGGTAATAAAATTATTCATTCTTGAGTCCCTGATAACCAAGCAATCTCTTTTGGATTTTTATCGATAATTCTTATTTTTTTACCGTCGTGACCCCACCTCTGGTTCTCTGAGTACCGAGACGGCCGCGTCCATTGTTTCCCGGCAGGCGTGTGTTTGTTTAGGACCGCGTTAATTATGACGCCACGTAACGAGCATCCCTTAGCAGCAAGAGTAAGGAATTTGACACCAACCAACACTCTACATTGTGCTGTGTAAATGTAGAGACTGTTCCTAGGTAGAGTCTTTGATATTTTTGTTGTTTAATATCTGTTGGGTATAGGATGTGTGGTTGTTAAATAATGTTCTTTGAATGGGTGTATGAATGTTTTGTCTCTTTCGAACCACTTTTGAATTCACT
Organism: Hyles vespertilio; assembly: GCA_009982885.2. Taxonomy (NCBI): domain Eukaryota; kingdom Metazoa; phylum Arthropoda; class Insecta; order Lepidoptera; family Sphingidae; genus Hyles; species Hyles vespertilio. The sequence continues at coordinate 3,605,554 of CM042810.1, forward strand.
TTTGAGCGAAGAAGACAAAAGATTCGAGAACTATATTAGGCTTTAAGACTGTCTGTGAATAAGGCTTTAGACCTTTGACATTAAATGTTTCTGAGTGTGACAGTAAGTTTTAATTCCCGACATGGCGATAGGCTGGCCTATCATATCATGGGACGAAACATACTTGACAAACATTATTGAATATTTTGACATGCAAATTTGACATAGATGTCACTGACAGTACTAACAACCTACAAAAAAACATAATTCTCCAAATCATTCGACGCGCACAGATAAAATTCAAATGTCACCTTATTTTTTGGACACAGTAGTACATTACGTGTGGATGTCCTAGCACCTCTGCTTACCCCTTCTGGGAAAAATTGAGTTATTGTATGTATGTACAGACAGTTAGTTTCTCAGAAATAATCTTATATATTACCCATTTACCTGGCAACAGTACCATTGAGTATTTAGGTGGAAGTGATTTTGTCCAAGTCCGTTTGTCGTACAGAGATATATTGCCGTGAGAAAGCTCGCGTAATGTGTCACAGGTTATTTTCGTACGGCGCTCGTTGCGCAATAAATCTGAAGCTGGACTGTTGAAAACACGAGCGAACAGACAATTGATATTTTTAATACAATTTAGAAACTAGCGTAAAATGTATTATATTGTATTGTACAGTCCATTCTGATGATATACAAAATATGGCTAATATCTAAGGGGATAGGATTCTTTCCTCTTGAAATTACATTGATTTATTTAATCTAGGTTCGCCAACAGTATATCAAAATTAATACTATTTTTTACAAGCTGTATTCTTATGTATATACCAGTTACGGGAGTACACAACACTTACAACAATGACACACGCAAATAAAAACATAGTTAAAGTTTAAAAAAGCCATGTAAAGTTACAAGTATACAAAATGACTTATTATTTTACGACATGAACTTCTGTCATTTTAGGAATTCATCAATTCGTGGGTGAATACTTTTTAAAATTTACGCTAATTAATGACAACAAAAACATCTTATTAAATGTTTTCCACACAAATTAAGCACTTTTTACTTAGTTCAGATACATTTAGATTTACAACAACTATAATACTGAATTACCCCATTTAGATAAACTAAATGATTATTTAACATAATTTGCATATAAACTCTACTTGTGTAAACACTGGTACAAAAATCCAAGCCATTGTCCAGTGAGAAAAACAATTTGCTACGCTCAATACAAAAGACATCAACGCGTTCATTGTCCGTTAAATTGTTCCACGATTTATTTGATTATATATTAAGAGGTTTTAATGTCATTATAAATTGTATGCAAAATGCGATTTAATTTTCAGATTATGGTATGGTCTTTTGATGGTACTTTTTGCAGTGCTAACAGTTTGATGAAAACAGTTTGAATGATGTAAATTTGATTTTTTTATATTTTATTAGTGTTTTTGCGTGGAGAGCGTACGTCTTAAAAGTACTATTTAAAAAAATATTGTCTGATAAATATTTTATAACTCTGTGGTTTCTATGACTGTGCGTGTCTAAACAGAAGAGATCTTTAATATTATTACAAACTGTGTTGAAATATAGGTAACATCTCTTTGACCAGAGTCTAAAAATAAAAACGTAAAATTAACTTATGTTAGGAAACTTTAAAAAGCCCTTATGATCACCTTATCTTTGGCATCTTTTATCTCGCCAACACTTAATTAAACGAAATGATATTTAATAAACGCTACGGTTTTTAACGAGTCAGTTAATTTAAGCGAGCGGCCGTTGGCTCGTGTTATTGAATTCATTACCGTAACGAGATTAAAGATTTAAGTAATGATAAGTTAAGATTATTTAACTTAACTCGCCATTGATTTATATCTTAACGGCTTAATAGTATGTTCGCTCTGGAAATGTCATCTTGATTTTCGGCGGAATGTTGGTTAATTGGTCGTAATCCTTTTGAACTTGTGTTGGTTTGTTGGTCTAGTGGTGTAGTGTATGGATTATGAGCAGGGAAATGGGTTCAATTCTCAGATTTGATAAATTATTTATTTTTAATGAATGTTATTTTCTTTTGATTAAACAGTTTGTCGAAAGGAATGATAAAAGGTAGGAGCATGAAATCAATCAACGGACACATAATGTAAATTTCTAAACATACGTCAAGGAAAATTCCACAACGAGTTGTTGGATGCGGCCTACATTAACTAACTTACTGAAATATTTTTACAAAATTAAATTTAATAACATCATAAAGACATACATTAACTCAGGCCTTCCTCGCAGAAGGGGTAAGCGGAGGTACAGCTACCAGGATAGTCGATATCCAATTATTGCCTTGTACAAACCTATCACAATATCGGGCCCAAATTTCTAGCTCCAGGCTGACAATATTTTAATTTAGTTTGTTAATTTGTTTAATTTTGATTTTAATTTCAATTTAGTTTGTTAATTTGTTTAATTTTGATTTTAATTTCAATTTAGTTTGTTAATTTGTTTAATTTTGATTTTAATTTCCATTTAGTTTGTTAATTTGTTTAATTTTGATTTTAATTTCAATTTAGTTTGTTAATTTGTTTTAATTTGTAATTTAATTTCACTTTGTGGTGAGCATACTTTGAGCTTGTTGTGATTTCCTATAATTGAGGAAACACGCTGATTGTATTATATGTGATATTATTATATTAATGCTATGTGTATTACTTGTGGGAAATCCTTTAATAAATAAAATGAAAATAAATAGAAAAATCGAATATCACATTGCCCGACACGGGATTCGAACCTGAGACTCAAGCGTTTAAGCTGTACCACAGTAAATCTGTCTCACCGCGCGAATTAAATAATTAGACATCATATAAACTTGCTCTTTCTTCTATTCATTTATCCGACACACGGCACATCCGACCATTTTATATTACAATTTATCAGCATTTAATCATCAAAGGAAACTGTAAATTATTATTAACCAAAGTAACCTTTGTGAACTAAACTACCTCACAAAGCTTTATCAACTAACACAAGCTACCGAAAATCAAGGCTGTACCGAGCGGTTTGCGACGTCCCAAAACGACGCTCACAAATAAATTTATCGATCAACATACTGGACAGATAATCGTCGTTGGGAATGTTTTAATTAGGCTAACGGCTGCAGCGGCGCGGATGCCTGTGCCTCCCGCCTCCCTCCCCCCCTGCCCCTCTCGCCCGCGTGACGTCACACTCCCCCCCTTAATGCATCGCTTTCGATATTGCGAGACGAATTTTGAGGATGTGAGTAAGCTGAATACAATGTATCGGATGTCGTTTGGGAATTAAACTTTAATTGTGGTAATTTGATGCGAAGAGGTGTTTTTTAGGTGATGGAAGGGTTTGGAAATTTATATAGTTGGATTTTGAAATGACCAACTTGATCTAAAGAAAGAAATTTGTCGTTGAATTGAATTTACCTCAAAGACGATATATTAGGATGATATTATAAAGAACTATTTAAAAATGGCATAAGTTTATCTGTACAATTATAATATAAATCTACTTCACATAGGAGATTTCTCTCTCTCTCTTTCTTTCACTCTGTCTTCAGCCACAGAAATTCCATTGCTGAACATAGGCTTCCCGTATGTTGGAAAAGGTCTGCATTTAGCAACTTCTTGCTATATTTCTCATAGGAGCTATGAAGACTTGACTAAGATAGGACTTGCTAATTGTCTTGTTGTTAGGTAGGTACTGCGTGAGATATAACCAGTTGTATTTATTATTTAATTATTATCACGCAAATACAACAGGAACAGCAGTTTTCCCAAGACTTTCTCAGCTTTAATGCCAAGTGAATTTCAAATGAGGTATTTGATTTACAAGATTTCTAATGTTCAGCATGTCTGTTGCATAGACCTAGTAATTAGCCACTCAAACAGCTATTAAGGTAAGACAATTTAGATCTAGAGCAAAGGAAATACCGAAATCGCTGAGACCATCATCAATTAATAATTAACATAATAATCCATTGAAATAAAACTATTATTTACGGATTTTATCGCGGAATAGGTTTAATTTTTACATTTTGTCTACTTGACGTTTTAATTATTTTACAACTTTCATGGTGCAAAAATGTAAAAAATTAAACCAAATCCGCGATAAAATCCGTAAATAATAGTTTTATTTCAATGAGTAACATTTGCGTAAACCTTAGAAACCAATAAAATATTTTTAGTGATCCATATATTTTTTCTCCCTTTTATCAGATATAGGAATTTCAGTTCTGAACACTGAAGCCCCTAAAGACTTTCAAAACGACCTGTGGAAAAAAATTAATTTAAAGTTTTTTTATTTGTTATTTTTTTGTTCAAACAATAAAATATTAAACGGCGGGATAAATATTATCCAATTCAATTTAAATTATTGACTGCTGATTGACATTTAACATGGCCATAAATTGATGGCAATAAAAATGGAAAAATGTAGGGTGAACCGATCTATCGTCGGCGGTGAATTTAAAATTTGCATTTTATTAATAAACATTCAAGATATGGCCATCATGTTGTCATTACTTTGATGTAAAACGTAGTGGAGACATGTTTATTGTCGATTTAATATGTAGGCAAATTTCATTATTTATGCCTTGCTGAATAGATACCATTTTTATCAATATACCAGGGGAATATTTTATAATGGATTTTAAAAATTCTTGTTATTTAGAGCTTATAATCAATGACGTATATTGCCGGAGGCTTAATCTCCTTGCTACCTATCGTCTCTTTTCCTTCCCCTTTTGCGAAGCCGAGAACGCATTGTCGAGTTAAGTTTAGATGCTTCATGGGTGGCAGCGATCAATTAGCATTAGTTAAGCCATTTTCTTGTTTGCAGCATCATTGCTATATTTTTTATTAGGTATAGAGTTGGCCACACACTATGTTTAGCACTTACACTCCTTTTAGCTAGAATAATAGCAATTACCTAAACTGGCAAGTACCGACTATTTTCTACTAGTTCTAGATGATTTCGTGCGATTGTGGTCACTTTACATCAAATATCCTCTTGCTAGTTCCCAATGTTTATGCAACTGAGTAGTGATATTATTTTACTTCTTATTGTGTTTTTGGCACTTGTGACTTCATTTAAGGGCGGTGCTGAGCATGAGCGTTTTGCGACAAGCACTGTTATGTTAATAACTGTATGTATCAGTTATTAACATAACAGTGCTTGTCGCAAAAAATATACCAAATAAAAAAACTTGAAATTAAATTTCTTTCAACAGGTCGTTTTGAAAGTCTTTAGGGGGGGGGGGGCTTCAGTGTTCAGAAGTAAAATTCCTATATCTGACAAAAGGGAGAAAAAAATATATGGATTACTAAAAATTTTTTTTTATTATTTATTTATTTATTTTACTTAATCAGTACATCTCACTGTATGACATGTCATAGTCCATGGACTATCCCTACATCTGACCACAGACTACAATTCTCCATGATGTCACATAGCGGATACATCACGTAATAATAATTTAATTTTAATATTTCCTTATAACACCATCAGAGTTATTCACAATCCCCATCACGGAGGTCATCAAATATCTATTATGCAATGATGCACGGCGATGCGGGTCGCTAGCACACAGGGGGTAACTCTATACTCCGACGCGAAGTTCGAATGTTCGAACGAACGTGAACATATAACAATAAGAATGTATTTATTAATGGCATAATACATCACAGTGTTGTATGGAACAATCTATACAATATACAACTTATTCCCAGAAGGGGTTGGCAGAGGTGCCAGGACACCCAGATTTGGCCTTGTATCTTTCTTTCCACGGTGTGATAGATAACGAGCCTGTCGCCATATCGGGCTCAAAATCTTGACTATGGGCTGATAATTAATAGAAAAATCCTATATCACTTTGCCCAGCCCGGGATTCGCACCCGAGACCTGAACTTTGTAACCGTACGCTTGTACAACTACGCCACCGAGGCAGACAACAATAAAAAAATAAATAAAGGATATACAATTTAAAAAGTTAAAAATATTGCGCCAGCAAAGGTATATCTCATTCCGCTAATAGTGCAGCACCAGTAGCAGCACTGTAACGCTGATTTTCGATGAGCTACCTTCATGACGTATAAGATAAAAGTTTTCCACTTCTAAAAATCAATACTACTCTCTATGTAACTTATTCACTTCGAATTTAGACTACGATTACGACGTACGATACAGGATTCGAACAATTTATAATGTATTTAGACATAGTACAGTTTGACGTGGTCTAACCACTCTCAATCGTAATCTCGATTGTAGAGTAGGTCCGTGCCCTGCAGTGGGATGTATATGGGCTGATATAGATACAGTTTTACGTCCGATGTTCGAACATTCGTATTCCTGTCAGAGTACAGAGTATCCCCCCAGTACGGGCCCTCTCGCATACTGAGTATAGTTGGCAACGAGAGTTATGTACTCATGTCGATTAATGCGTGATTTGAGTGCAAGCATGTCATGGTGTATTTATAGCCTCTGTTGATATGATACGTTAAAAATAATTATTTATTTTGCAATGCTTACTCGTACTATTTTTACTGGTGGTAGGTCACTCATATATGGGAGGCTGACTGGGTCAGTACGACTGCAATATGCCTCTCGCCAAACAGCAGTGTAAATGCATTGTCGGGTTCTGGTTTGAAGGAAATTGTAGTCAGAGTAATTACTGGACATACTGAGATTTAACATCTTATTTTCCAAGCATGGCCTTGTAATTCATGGCGTTGTTTGGTTTTGCTACTGTTCATGAGCGATCTTACCGCTTACCATCTGGCGAATGGCATACTTGTCTCGTGATTCGTTGCAATAAAAAAATGTTTTAGTATAATTATGTACATACTTACACATTGAAATAAAACTATTATTTACGGATTTTATCGCGAATTTAGTTTAATTTTTACATTTTTGACTTCCCGACGTTTCGATTACTTTACAGCTTTCGTGGTCACGTCGGGAAGTCAAAAATGTAAAAATTAAACTAAATTCGCGATAAAATCCGTAAATAATAGTTTTATTTCAATGTGTAACATTCGCGTAAATCTAAGAAACCATTATACATACCTTCAATCAAATGTTAAGTATGGATATTGATGTGTCAAAAAGAACCAGCTAAACTTAAAGTTTTAATCGATGAAATTGTATCAAGTTTTACAATGCCTGGAGCATTAACTGTAAATCGTAGGTATAAATATACTTATATCATTGTTTCAAGTAATAAATGCTATGGAATTAATAAGGTTTGATTACACACCAAAAACAAAAAAAAAGAACACACTATTCGGTATCACTGATAGGTGCATTTACCTGACAAAGTGAAGATCTAAATATCGGATCATAAAATTTTGACACTGATTAAAATTTCGTTCAGTAATACTTAAGTAAATATGAGCAAGACATTATTTTGAGCACTCTATTCAGACTCCTCACGATACAAATTGGCGTAGACATTTGAATTTTATAGCCCTCCACATTGTTTATATTTGAATAGAATGTAATAGAGTTGAAAGTCGTAGATGAATCTTTTTAGTTTGAATTAGTATTTGAACTTGTTGTGAGACGAAAGACCGTATGTTTTATCCCAGAGGTGGGACACATATTGTTTGTGAGCTCTCCTTTTTTTCGCTCTTGGCATTTAGGGACATCTTGAGTCATCTTTGTCTTCTTCGCTCAAACTAAGACACTGGATAATTAAAAGAGGAGTTAAAATAAACAAAAAAATGGACTGTATATGTATATGTAGACAAACCAAAGTTTTAACCCTTAATTTTAGTTCCATACCAAGAATCGTCCGACAAGTGTATAATATTTTATATTAATCACATCTTCAAGAGTAGTGGTCCGCAAGGTACTTTTACTGGCATAGCGCGCATTCTCAACATTAATGTATTTAGGTTACCGAGTATTATTTTTATGACACATGACAACACACAAAAATGTACCGGCGCATACTTTTTGCATTCCAAACGCATAACCCTTCTACCATCACAATCTATGGGAAAGTTATTCCTGGAATGAACGATAAGGGAACGTTTCCTCCGATATCGTTGTCCCACTCTATCATACTCTCAAACTCATGAGCGAAAGAGATAGTAATATTAAGGAATGTCTTTATAATACGACATTGCAAGATGGGCTCTCAAATTGTATTATTAAAAATTGTATAAATGTTTATGTATTCAGTATTATTTGTTATTCACGTAGATTTTGTTTTTAATTTGTTCGATCGGGGCAGCGGTTGCCATTCGTATTGGAATGTCTCGGTATGGCCTCATAATGTAATGTGGTGTTCATGTTCGGTTGTTTGTATTTCGAACTCAATAATTTAATATTGATGGTGTGATTTACAAGCGAGTTTAAATAACGATGTTATTGAGTAATTATATTTATTTGCTTTGTGAAATGCAATACAATATAACCTTCTGATTGACGTATTTAAAACGAGTTTTAAATTTTGACTGCCTCGGTGGGACAGTTGTACAACGGTATGATTGCATCGTGGGGCTGAATACCTAAGGCGAAACGTGGGTTTCCTAAAAAAAATATGTTGTTGATTCTGCTATTTTATAATTATCATGTAATCATCGATTAGATTTATCATCATTATGGCCAATACTGATAGTAACATCACCTGCGACCTAAATATGTAAGCAACCTGTTGAACCAATCGTGCATATAGTGGACTCTTTGAACTATGTCAGTCTTTTGTCCACCTTTTGGTTAGATTTCCAAATAGCTTATTTGGGAAATGGCAGAAATTAAATCGCTTAAAAATTAAACACAAATCTTTAAAAAGTCCTATTATTTAGCTAGTAGGCACAACTCTATAATTTTGATTCATTTCAGAATGGAAATAATTCCATTTTTTAGAGTAAGTTAAGTAATAGTACCCTTTACCCGTCATTACCATCAGCCTATACTGATGTCCACTGCTGGACAAAGGCCTCCTCCAAATTGCGTCATTTCATCCTGTCTTTGGCTTGTCCTAACGCCTGTCAATCGTGCCCTCGATTGCAGAGGAGGCCCGTGCCCTGCAGTGGGACGTCTATGGGCTGATACAGTACAGTACAGTCCCCTCATACTCATTTGTGCAGATACTAAAGCTGTGCTTATTTTTGTCGCAAAACAGGAGCATGAACTGTTCCGGTTTGAAGGAAATTGTAGCCACTGATTGCTGTGTATTAAGGGACATATCGATGATAATTTGTCACCTCGCAGTGTCCCTACACAGTGCTTAGAAATAATGATTTCTAAGTGGTAGCTCATTTTTATGGTCAGACGTTTATCATCAGGCAAAGGACGTGCTCTCCTCATTCTGGCTAATAAAATAATATACCTATATGTATTTACTAATATGCAAAGCTGAAGAGTTTGTTTGTTACCCCTAATCTCAGGAACTACTGGATCGAATTTGAAAAATATTTTTGTGTCGGATAGGTCATTTGTCGAGGAATGCTATAGGCTATATCATTACGCTATGACTTATAGGAATGAAGTAGTAAAAATCTAGCAAATACGAGGAAAGTTTTATTCGTTTTTCCTGGTCTGATTGGTCGATATTCTAAATTGATAGTCAAAATTAAACATTTTGGCCGTGATTTTAAAGTGTATTTGCACACGGGCGGAGCCAGGCCGGACTATTTAATAAAAAAATACCGTCTGTAAGTTGTTCACTTCTTCAAAAGTTGAAAACAGGAATTACCTTATTTAGTCGATGACATGAAATAAAAAAAATGTTAACAGTTATGCGTATTAGGTTACGCAAGTGTTTTTATTTAAATCATCGGTTTAACAAATTACAACGTTTCTGTAGGACAGCCTCATATTGCTTTGATGTCTGCAATTACATTGCTGCACCACTTCAGGGGTAGTGCGTTTGATGTTCTTCAGTTGTTGGAAGTTGTTTTAAATTGTTCTTATACAATTAGTGTGTGATGGTGGTAATTTAGATTTAAAGGAAACTTATTTAATATTTTGTCTTATGACTGGTTTTAATTAATTAAGAATATTAATAAAAAATCGAGGATAAACAATGTTCAAGTTTTTTGGATATTGAATAAAGACTTAAGTGAACGTTCTTCATTTATTGTCAAAATTTTGGCATAAACATTTTTTAAAATAAAACAGAAATAATAAAATCCGGAATATGCAATATTTACACATATAATCTTTTATCTATTTACATAATACTACATGACAAATAGCTCATATTTTAAGAAAAAAAAATCGATGTATAAATATATATCTTTTTTTCTAATTTAGGAAACAAGCAGCTAATCGAAGTTAACTAGTAAACCTATACTCTAACCAATCACAGCACTATCCATATAAACCTACGAATGACAATATCGTTAATGCGACTTTCAAAATGTACCCTACACGCCGAACAAAACCCATAGTATCGAACGCCTTCCCAAATAAGTCGGTTGTTATCAAAACGACAGTCATTTTCTCCGACGTAATACCGTGGTAAAGCCACTTCAAGTTCTGCAAATTTATAGTGGAGGCAAGGAAATATATCTGTCTCTTATTAATGTGAGGTTAAACGATGGTCAGAAAGAGAGAACATTACAGCTTGAGCCACGCTAGCGGGACATCGACCAGCAGCTTTCAGAAAAACTTGAACTGACTCCACTAGTGTTGTAACTTGGAAATTTTTGTTTTGTGAAAGTTGACTTTATGATTGTGTCAAAGCTGAATATATTATTTTATGTCGTTAAACATTGTCTCTTGTTAAGAATACTTACATTAGAATATTTATAAATGGTCTACAATTCACAAGTTTATTCTATGTAACGCAATTTAATCATGTAGATACTTTTTTAAAATCGTATAATGCCATTAGTAGGCTATTAATAATAGAGAACAAAGAAATGTTTATTAGAAAAAAAAGCTGTACAGAAACATTATTAAATTCACATTAATGACGTGCATTGCAAGAGACCCACGTTCCACATTACCTGAGTATAAAAAAGTACATTAATACTACAACTAAATGGCCATAAACATCAGAAAAACACATCAAAAATGAAACACAAAACAAGCTACAATACTATTCAGTCCACGTTACTTGCCCCGTGGACATCGACAAAAACCGTGTAGCCTGCGTTTGCCTGTGTACATGCCTTCACACACACACACACACACACACACACACACAACCCAGCCGCATACCTTACTGCGTGCGCGCACAGAAACCAACCGTTTTGCATCCACGCTCAGTTGTTAGGCCACTTTCGGGGTCATCAAACGCTTTATCGACAAACTCTAAAACATTTTTGGCATATTTACAAAAAAATTAAAGTGACAGTGATGTGTACTTAATACGTGCTATGTGATGTGTGAAGTGTAATGAGTTATTTACCCTCAATGTTGGATATGGTATTGGTGTGTTGAAAAATGTGGAAGATCATTTTCTACGTCAAATCTGTGAGGAAAAAGGGGACCTGCGTATAGGTGAGTCGCGTTTCGAAATAGCTCAACGTATGAAAGTTTTCTGTTGTAATGTATCTTATTCTTGATATTACCCTTTTGATTTATCAGTTGATTTAATTGCGTTCAAGCACAACGTAAAATATGATTGAGTTATCAAAACATTATGATTCTTTAGATTTTGGAACTACTGTTATGAAATATTACGCGAGAATGTTAAAATAAACCAGTTATAAATTACAACATAAGTAAAAATTACATAATACCGTCCCAAAATATATCTTTAAATGAACACCAAATAGTGGGTAGTTGTTATTAAATAAAATGCATTGCAATTTTATAGGAACTAATATTTCAAATTCAACCTTCTCTTATTCTTAGGCGTAAGTAATTTTGATGTACCCATCATCTGTTCTGAACCAACCATTTTACCTTGGTTGTATAAGGTCTTGTGTCGTTTTAGCTCATAAATTTATGGTGTACGCTTACCAATAATAATGATTTTGCCTCAAAAATCTTAGGAATTTATCCTCCACTAAATGCAAATGGCCTAAATACTTGGCTATTCTCTTTATCTTATAATTCGTATCCAGGTCTTTATAACTATCGACTAACCTGCTGCAGTCTGTCAGCTGTTCATTCAACCTTAGTTTATATCAAATATTTTGTCCGCCTATCATTACGACAGCTGACTGTAATATGACCAAAGCATATCTTGAATTTTGGTTCTTGATATCCTATGTCTTGTTTTAGAACAATAATATGTGTTAGGAGTGATAGGTAGGTACTGATTAGTTTGTCAGCATGATAGATCGAAAATAACAATAAAGACGATTTATGATCGGATAAAATTGTAAATGTGGTGTCCAAATACACGAAAACCTCTTTGATAAATCATTTCTCGTTTATTTTACTTTGTAACGTGTGGTAGTTGACAAACATGATGAGTGTGGTAGTGTGAAAATGCAGTGTTTTTTAAATAAAGTATAATACTCCAAATAATACGACAATTGAGTCAATATTTACCCTTGAACAATCACAACGTAATAATCTTCCGAACTCGGCCATCCTTTCCATTAGCCATTGACAACTCCGTTCTATATTCAAATCTCAAGCAATGACTAAAGATACTTGTAGATTCAAGATTCAAACCCTTACTGTAATCTTGTTAATATAACTTCCAGCACCTTCGTCATACTAGAATAGGCTGCCTTACTTCTCGCTCATAAAAATCACCCGTTACACAAGTATCGAATGGAAGGAGAAATAGCTTTTTAGTTAAAGTGGCACTCACTTGATCAGGGCTGTATCAATCTCTTAGAACACTAAAGTTAAGTCAAAGTTTTGCCGTTGCTTTCCATTGGTCATTGAGGATACCAATAATACCTTTTTCTTTACACCTTTAAAGATTGTCAAAGCTACCACCAATCCCCTGTATTTGAAGGGTGTTCATTTGAAACCGTAATTATTTGTATCCGCGCAGCGATCTAAGAAAAAGTACTACCATTAAATCAGGGCGAGTGATTCAAATAATTTCTAAACTTGTTTATACTGGTTAATTCGCAGACTGCGGTTACTCTTGTCTTAATTGAACCAATTCTGATTGGACTTTCACTGTACACTTCGATAACTATCAACTAGCCTTATAATGTGTATAGACAAGGCGACTGTGGATAGAATAGTATTATCTCTTTATCTCTCTCTTTAGCCAGGGAACATAGACCTCTCAGAGATGTCCACATCGACCTGTAGACTAGTATTCTGTCAGTAAAATTGGCCACTGTACAAGGGTAGGTTTAGAAATACTCAAAACCGACAAAATTATATCAGCTCTTAATAGCCTAATGCTAAGCAATGAACTCTAAAATCGAGAATTCGATTGATGACAAATTCACACGAGTCAGGCTCGATGACAAATTCACATTTTCTGAATATATGCAAAGGAGAAGAAGCGACAGCAATGTCAGGATGCTTACAATATCATTCTGTTGCTGAATATGTTCAATTGTAATTCATACAAATAATATATTTTGCCTTCTTTAGAGCACACTCATGTTAAGGGTTGTAGGTGGGAATACTGCAAAAGATGACTTACTTTAATTGCCATAAAGAAACCACAATTTTACATTTTTTAATTTTGCTCTAGAAAAAAGGTACTTCCAAAGCAGTATTATTATGGAAACCTAAAGGTAAAATACATGGATTCTCCCAGACACCTCGTACGTTGAAACCTGTCATAGAGAGTCATCCCGGAGCCGTTTCGGGACCCGTGCATATCCAGTTGCTTAGCCCGACCGAGCAGGAAATTATTCAAACGGGAATACTTGCTTCAAATACTTACTTGTAGTACTGACAGCTTTAGCTGTTTCTTGACTAATCTACTGGGTATTTAGTGATGTTAAATCCCAAATAGTATAAATTACACTGATAGGATTGGAAGAACCAATTGATACTCGTATATATGACAACTATCCGTCATGACACGCAAAATTTTACCAGGCGCTCATGGCCACCAGATTTACATCATTTTGTAAAAGTCGAAAGTTTGTCTGACACTTTAGACGGTTCTTTGATCTCACCAGATACATTGAAGCTGATAACTTCCACAGCGACCACGATTGGAACTTCATAATAACTGATCGTGTTTTGGTGATGTCGTACTCATGTGCAGACGAACTTTCAGCTATAATAAAATAACGAAATTTGGCAGCCACGGACTCTCGTTCTAAATTTTTGTTTTAATGCAGAGGTCCGGCAAATTTACGTCGGGGCCTTTGATGTTGATTATCGCTACCTATGATCATCAACACTTAAATTTTAGGTGACTTACCGAATAGGAAAGGAATAGTCTCAAAATAGGAAAGGAAAGGATAGAAAAATCCCACGAAAGAATGCGAAGATTACGATTCTTGAAATCATGAGTTCAATGCAATAAATACTCATACATGACTGTAAAACAATCACGTCACGTCAGATTTTGATGAAGCATTAGGGCCTCAGAAAACCCAGAGCTGTGAATTCAAGGCAAAACTTTTTACTGGTGGTAGGTCTCTCATATGTGAGAGGCCATCTGGGTAGGTACCACCGCAATGTCTATTTCTCCCGTCAAACAACACTGCTTAAATGCACTGTTGTGTTTCGGATTGAAGGACATTGTAGCCAGAGTAACTACTGGACATATTGAGACTTAACATCTTATGTCTCAGGATGGCGAGCGCAGTGGAATGTTGCTACTGTTTATGAGCGGTCGTATCGCTTACCATCAGGCGAACGGCTTGCTCGTCTCGCCATTCACTGCAATAAAAAAAAAAAAAAAAAAAAAAAAAAAAAACTGACCAGTCTTCAAGTCAATTGTGATCTTGGTAGTTCGTAACCATTTCTTTACCTAAGGATCACTCCTCAATTTTCTTCATAATATTAAATTCCGAAATCGCCTTATACATGACAGTAAAACATTCACATCACATCAGATTTCGATAAGGCAGTGGTGCATCCGTAAATCTAGAACTGTGAAAGGAAGTTGAAACTGTGACCAGTCTTCAAATCAACGGTGATCTTGGCAGTTTGTAACCAGTTATTTACCAAAAGGTCACCACTCAATTTTCTTACTAGTATTAAATTCCAAAATCATCTTTGTCACTCACCACGCATGCATGTTACCAATTTCTTAGTGTTCAAATTCAGATTAATTAAGTCTTAATTTAGGTGTTGTCCGCATCGATGCCGGTTCATTTATCTTCGGTCCGGCGTTCGACTCCGCGGCCCTGTCGCCCACTAATGAGTTTTTGGAAAACTTTCCTGTTTTATGCGCCATTTTTTTAATATAGGTAATTTATCTTGGTGCGTTAGACATCTATCTTGTCGTAAAAATACTTTCGCAAGGATGTTGCAAGTTGATTTTTATATTGATAAATTGTCTATGGTACGGTGTGTGTGTTATAATTTAATTAATTTTTGTGGGCTGTGTAAAATTTTGTTTTCTTATTACAAACTCGTTGTATTTTATAATTAATTCCTAATTGGAATAGGAGAGAAGACTCTTTGAATATTGGTTTTTAACAAGAGTCTGTAAAATTAACATTCTATTAAATGCATTATTTAGATTTTAGAACATTCAATTTCTGCTTTCACGACCGCTATTACATGGATTTTGTCACCATTTTCTTTATACATTCTTAGTTACATTTTATCTGAGAGCATATAAAGTCCGTACGATACAGTATTGACTGGTTCTATGAGATTCTCTGTCCCCATTCACAATAATTACAGCTTCTCGTTAAACTACCGCAATATTAGTCGAAAACATTATTCCTTATTCCATAATGATCTATTTAAAATACCCAACTATAACCATATAAATTAAAAATCAAAACAGAAACCCGATTATAATGTCCACTATATAATGTATTATTCAGCGCACACGCACTTTTTAACCCGGATAAAAACAAGGAATTAGTTCTAATTAGTCCCTACCATAAATGACAAAGCGGAAACCAAGTGAAAACTGCTGAAGAAACTCGTTATGACATAGAAAAACGCATACGTTCATTAGGCATCCTTTTCTGAGTAGAGTGACGTTTGTTGTACATATAAATCATATCTAAACGTGGAAATATATTTTTTTGTTCGCCTTATCATCGCCTTTTGTGATAAGTATGTTTTAGGCGGCTGAATTGAAGTTAATTAAAAAGGGATTCCGGGAAAGGATTTATTTGTTCATTCTCTTTGATTTTTTCTTCTTATTTTAATATATTTTGAGCTTGTTATATTTCGTTATATCTGGGGGCACGGCAGTGCCCCCTCCAAGTCGAGCTAAAAAGCGGCACAGTCATACCATCCTTTTCTCGAAGCAATTCAGACCATTTTCAACCCCCAATAACTTCGTTGTGGTTAAAGCAAGAAGCCTGAATTTTCAGTTACTAAGTAGGCATTGTGTAAACACGGTATATTTAAAATTTAAGAATTATAACTTGTCAAACTTTTGTAATTTTGTCACTCACTGACTGAATGACCGATCATCAAATGTCTAAGGCACTTCTAGCAGATATAGAACCTTCAAATTAAGAATATCATTAGTATTTAGTGTCTAAATTAAGGGAAAATTAAAACATTTCATAATTTTTGTCTAGTTTTCTAGATACACCAACTGCGTGAATAACTTTGTAATCCCATATAAATGTATAGGATTACAAAGTTACATTTGCATTAATGATTCGTTGTACCCGTATATTGGAATAATAGTTGTAGATAGGTATCTATATATATTATATATGAGACATAACAGGAGGGGGGTATAAAGATGGAAAGGGTGTATTCAGCCCATGAAACTGTACAACATTCCTCTAGAAAAACATGACGAAGATAAACTTGCAAATAAATAGACTAAATAGCTCGAAAATATCAATTACCATGAAAGAAAGAACACTAATAATCAAATCCGCTATATTTGTAATAAATTGATACCTACAAAAATAAGCAAAAAACATAACAAAGAGGCTTTAAGAAAAATCTTTATATATATTCTAGAAATAAAAAGCACCGAAAATAAATAAAGTAGGACTCTACAAAAAGACGTGAGATCCCATCAAAAACATCCTGTAAAAAAAATCCAAGTCTCGCAGCTCAGTTTTTTACCGCAAAAAGTTGTGAGATCCATGTAATACCAAGTCGATTAATTTATTTAGTCCTTGCTTAAGGGACGTTCTGTATAAAGTTATTACGTAAGTTATTATCATATCAATATAAAAAATTCTTTACGTTGTAAATAAATAGATCGACTTTGCCAGTAGCATTATGTATAAATTGTACGATACATTATGTTTTCATGCGATGGCCAAGACAGTATGTTTAAGTGTAAATGTGTGAGTTGTGTGTAGTGTGAATGTGTGTGAGTGTTTGTGTTTGTGAAGATGTGATGTAACGTATTTATTATGATGGTGCAAAATTTAGAATATTTTCCGTCTCAATGTAATTTTTGGTTAAAAGCCATTTTTATTTTTATTTTTTTTATCCATACAAAATTTTTATTTATTTTATTTTATTTATTTATTTATTTATTATTCCAAAATACAAAGCTTATAGTTAACTGTGATAGCCACACTAGGCTCAGCCTGAATTACTTCCATTTACTTTACTTGTCATTTCCTTACTTTCTGTTTACAATTATATCTGTTTAAAGGGTAAATATAGCAATCTTTGTTCATTTCATTATAGATGTGGTGTCCAGTAATCATAAAGCTGCGCTTAGCCAGAGAAGTTTAAAATGTTTTAGTAGCAAAAATATCATATGTACGTCGCTTTTTTGTCATATTGCGATCATACTGTAAGGTGGAGTGTTTCCGTAAAATGGTATGAAAAATGTACAGTTGCCTAAATGTGAGAACCTGGCTATCTCTATAAAGAAGGGATGTTGGATATCTGAACGGTCGAAAAATTCAAAACCTTTAGCACTGCCCTCTGGGCCCCTTCTAAAGGAAGCAAAACTGTTTTGTGAGCGTTACCCCAAAAAGAGATACAGTAGGACAGTATGGACTGGCCTAAAGCATAGTATACCGTGTAAAGTGTTTAAAGCTAATCTGCAGAGTGGCGAAGCTTTTTAAAAATAAATATTAATTTCCTTACACGGGAGGTTAGTGATGCCAAGTGCAACTTTCAGTTTAGAAGATTGTCAATCTGTACACCAAGATATTTGATAGAATTAGATGATCTATCTGATTATAAAAGATAAATAAGTCAATAATTGTGATCGTGTCACGCCTTCATTGCTGCATATATCCATCACCTACTACAGAAGACGGAAGATACAATATGACTACTCCAGAGAAAGATTCTCACGGGGCCGGTTTTAGAATACTTGTATATTAGCCATATCCTTTTAAGTTACCGTAGTTTATTTTACCATGTTAAGCAACTTGTATCACAATTCTCGATACACACATACGTCATTAATACATTAACACAGCCAACAGGCTCTCACTCAGCTATGATACATATACATAAAAACAAAAACAGAGCACACATACTCCATAACTCCAAAATGTTTTTATGCAAATATGTTTTAAGATCGGGATACAATGATTTTGAATTAAGTTACAAAACAAAAATTGGGTGTTTACTTCATACATGTAACTTACTTTTTGAAATGACCTTAGTGCTTAAAAGCGTTTTAAATTATGGGTGAGTTCTTACAGACTATAACAGAAATAGATGATCTAGAAATAGCTACAAGTATTGAATGTGATATCTCTGAACTAGGAAAGCAGATACAAGTAAATAAAAGTGATTTGACAATAATTTCCCAAAATATAAGGAGTATATATTGTAATTTTGATGACTTTATGATCTCGTTATGCTCTTTTCAGTTTGAGACTGACGTTATAATTTTAACAGAATGTAGACTCAATGTCAATAAACCTATCCCAAAACTAAGAGGTTATAATTTATATTGCTCAAAAAATCAAGTAAATCAAAATGGAGGGGTCTGTGTTTCTGTAAAAGACGTACTAAAGCCTAAAATTAAAGAAATAAATTTAACACAAGCTTCATGTATCCAAGTGGAGATAATAAATCACATGATAATATGTATATACAGATCACCATCTTATAGAAACATTGAAGGCTTAATAAGTTCTCTGAATACTCATCTTGAGACACTACCAAAAGATAAAAATGTAATAATAGCAGGAGACATAAATATCAATATTAAACCAAAAGAAACAGAGGTTTCTCAAGATTACACAAATAGAGCAATTTATCTGAATATGCTCTCAGTACATGGTATACTTCCTGGTCATGTATTACCCACCCGAGGAAAAAATTGTTTAGATCATTTTATGCTTAAGATAAACAAACAACAAACTGTGGCTTTCATTGCTGTCTTACAAACTACTATAACTGATCATTTCACAACATTACTAGTTCTGTCTAAGATTAAAAACAAAATTATAGCTAACAAAACAAAAACAAAAGTAGATTTTGAAAAAGCTCTAAATCACTTAAAAGCAGTAAATTTGTCTAACCTGCTTTTTTCTAAGGATCCAAATGTATTAACTAATATATTTATCAGTAAATTAGAAGAAGTTATCAAATTAAATACTGTCACTAAAAATATCCCTAAGAGCAAACGAACAATAAAACCATGGATCACTTGTGGCATTTTACGCTGTATAAGAAATAGGAATAAATTACAAAAGAAACTTCGCAAGGACCCACTTAATATAATATTAAAAATCACATATTCGCGATATAGAAATTTCTGCAATAAACTTATTAAAGGGCAAAAAAGAAAATATGAAAGAGAATTGCTTTCAAATACTGTTTACAATAATAAATTGCTTTGGCAAAATATAAAAAATATAACTTACACAAACGAAATAAAAAACACAAACTCCGAATTGACAAACATAAAATCTTCTTTAATGGCATCAGCGAATTTTATTAATTGTTATTTTGCAAATGTTGGTAAAGAGCTTGCTCAAAAAATTCTACCAATTTTAACTGAAAATATTGAAACATCTTCAAATAAAACACCTTCCCAGTTAAATTCATTTGTATTGCTTGACACAGACATCGAGGAAGTGGATAGGGTTTTAACAGGGCTTAAATCGAACACCTCTCCTGGATGGGACAATATACCAATGAATTTTCTTAAATTTGCAAGGCAAGAAGTTGTACCTATTTTAACTAATTTATTTAATTTATGCTTAAAAATGGGTGTATTTCCCGCTCTTTTTAAGAAATCTATTATAACCCCCCTTTATAAGGGTGGTGATAGATATGATATTGGGAACTACAGACCGATATCTATATTGCAGAGTTTGTCAAAAATTTTAGAAAAACTTATAAATACACGGTTAATACAGTACCTTAATAAATTTAATATACTATCGTCTTTACAATTTGGATTTAGAAAAGCCAAATCCACAGAAGATGCTGTGGAAGCCCTAAGCTCATTAATAACAAGTCAACTTGATATGGGTAATAAATGCATTACAGTGTTTTTAGACCTCAAAAAAGCATTTGATACTGTCTCAATCCCTATCCTTGTCAAGAAATTAGAAAAAATTGGCATAAGGGGAACACCATTAGCCCTCTTTAGAGATTATCTTTCCGGTAGAACACAGCAGGTCAAATTAGGGAAACACATTAGTGATGAGACAGAGGTATCGTATGGAGTCCCTCAGGGTAGCGTACTGGGACCTACACTATTCTTAATATATATAAATGATTTATGTAGATTAAAAATAAATAATGCAAAAATATTTTCTTATGCTGATGACACTGCAATTGTGTTTACAGGTAAATCTTGGCATGAGGCTAAGGCAAATGTTGAAAAAGGAATGACCCAAATAACGAATTGGCTAAAAGACAACTTATTAACGCTTAACACCTCGAAAACAAATTACATATGCTTTAGCATATACCAAAATACACAACCTCCTGATAATTTTCACATACAAATACATACTTGTAATGATAACACAACTTGCAATTGCCCAGTTATAGACAAAGTTACAAAAACAAAATATTTGGGTGTTACAGTGGATCAAAGGTTATCGTGGTATCCTCATCTTGAACAAGTTACCGGTAGACTTAGGAAATTAACCTGGATATTCAAAACCTTAAGGCATGTTGTTCCAAAAGAAATTAGTAAGAATAAGGACTCGCCAAAGTACCTCTTAAATGAGATATATATTGCCTTGGTACAATCAATATTGACATACTGTATTCCAATTTGGGGAGGGGCAGCAAAAACAAAATTTATGGAGCTAGAAAGAGCGCAAAGAGCTATAATAAAAGTAATGTACTTTAAAAAAATTAGGTTCTCTACAGAAAGGCTTTATAGTTCCTGTAACTTATTATCAGTTAGAAAATTGTACATAATATACACCATAAAGAAAATTCACAAAAGATTACCATTTGATTCTGCCGCTATAGACAAAAGAAGAAAAGATTTTGTAGTTAAAAATCCTGTATCAAATACAGTATTTGCTAGTATGCAATACAGTAAGCGTTCTATTTTACTATACAATAGGATTAATAAACATCTAAATATTTATGCAAAAAAATACTATGATTGCAAAAGAGATATCTTGGAGTGGATAACATCCTTGACGTATGAGGAAACTGAAAAGCTTACAAGTCTTGTGACTTGATAATTTCACCTTCACATACACACGCAAGCACACTTACACAATCACAAATACACTCACACAAACGTACTCAATGTTTATGATGATGATGATTGTTATTAATTTATTATTGTTTTTTTTTTCCGTCTTTTAATTGTATTAATTTGTTCTTTTTTTTATTACTTTTTAATTTTATTTTATAAGTGCTTATTTTATTTTTAAGTTACTTCATTTAGTTTTGTTTCTATTCTGTGCTTGTCGTTCATTTTTTGTTAGCATTTTTGGGCAAATTAATGTATGTCAAATTATTGATGAGCGGGGTCATCTGGCACAAGCATTGTATGCTTAAAAGTTGTCCCCTATCCCTCAAATATTTGTAAACCTTTGCTATTGAATAAAGAGTTATCCCATCAAAAACATCCTGTAAAAAAATTCCAAGTCTCGCAGCTCAGTTTATCTACTGCAAAAATTTGTGAGATCCATGTAATACCAAGTCGAATAATTTATTTAGTCCTTGATTAAGGGACGTTCTGTATAAAGTTATTACGTAAGTTATTATCATATCAATATTAAAAATTCTTTACGTTGTAAATAAATAGATCGACTTAGCCATCGCATGAAAACATAATGTATTGTACAATTTATGCATAATGCTACTGGCCAAGTCGATCTATTTATTTAAAACGTAAAGAATTTTTAATATTGATATGATAATAACTTACGTAATAACTTTATACAGAACGTCCCTTAATCAAGGACTAAATAAATTATTCGACTTGGTATTACATGGATCTCACAACTTTTTGCAGTAGATAAACTGAGCTGCGAGACTTGGAATTTTTTTACAGGATGTTTTTGATGGGATCTCACGTCTTTTTGTAGAGTCCTACTTTATTCCTTTTCGGCACTTTTTATTTCTAGAATATATATAATGATTTTTCTTAAAGCCTCTGTCTTATGTTTTTTTCTTATTTTTGTAGGTATCAATTTATACCAAATATAGCGGATTTGATTATTAGTGTTCTATCTTTCATGGTGATTGTTTTCGAGCTATTTAGTCTATTTATTTGCAAGTTTTTCTTCGTCATGTTTTTCTAGAGGAATGTTGTACAGTTTCATGGGCTGAATACACCCTTTCCCTTTCTATACCCCCCTCCTGTTATGCCTCATATAATATATATATAGATACCAATCTACAACTATTATTCCATTATATACGGGTACAACGAATCATTAACTGCAAATGCATCTTTGTAATCCTATACATTTATATGAGATTACAAAGTTATTCACGCAGTTGGTGTATCTAGAAAACTAGACAGAAATTATGAAATGTTTGATTTTTTCCTTACTATAGACACTAAACACTAATTATATTCTAAATTTGAAGGTTCTATGTCTGCTAGAAGTGCCTTAGACTTTTGATGATCGGTCAGTCAGTCAGTGAGTGACAAAATTGCGAAAGTTTGACAAGTTATAATTCTTAAACTACTGGTTCAAACTGAATGAAATTTTAAATATACCGTGTTTACACAATGCCTAATTAGTAACTGAAAATTCAGGCTTCTTGCTTTAACCACAACGAAGTTATGGGGGGTTGAAAATGGTCTGAATTGCTTCGAGAAAAGGATAGTACGGCTGTGCCGCTTTTTAGCTCGACTTGGAGGGGGCACTGCCGTGCCCCCAGATTATAAGAGTTAAGAGTTATATATATTTTTGTCAATTAAATTTATCAAGCTTTGAACATTAATTAAATATACTTAATGTAATGACGTATATCCAATTTGTAGATTTTATTTATATATTAAAAGTAAATCCTTTTCGTATTAATTTATATTAAACTGTACTAAGATTCTGAAGATGCAAAGTTGAAATTTTGCCTTCAGTTCATAAGGCCATAACTCCTTACCGTACTTTGACTTTATTCAATAGTACAAGCTTCTTGAATAACGTTTACTTTCTTTTTTGTTTTTTAAAAGCCTTCGACAGACAATTTTTGGAAGTCAGAGATCAAATACAGATTCCTCGAGCGATTAGAACGCAGTATCACTGAGAAAAAGGACAAACAAAATATTTCTTTGCATTCTTATTGGCATTATTTATTGACGTCCTTTGACAATGTTCGAAAACTCAGCAGTATTGTCTTGCAAAAGGCATACCAAGAGTTCTTATACGTACATACTTATAGTAGGTTTTTTTTTTATAGTGGCACGACAAATCATTTCGTATTCTTAGAGTGTTTATTACGTGGAGGGAGCGCTGGTACTTCAATAATGTAGTTAAAAATGGTGGTGTCGGGGCACCTTTTTCTGCCCTCTTATTGGCTGATATTTGACAGGGTGTCTAACAAGCACGAATTATCTGAAAGTAGAAAAAATATACGTTAGGGTTATTGAATTCCACTCAAACTTGTTTTAGACGCATAATAACTAAATATACTTTTGTTTCCAAAGGAATTTATAGCAATTAGTTGTTAAATATTTAGCTCAATCTTAACTTAGTTAGCAGTACTACTAACATTCAGAACAAAAAAATATCTACGTTTTTGAAGACGCAAATGTATGACAGCACTCCTCATAAATACTCATATATCAAAAATACACAAAGCTAATTATGTGCTGTGTTGTCTAGATTCAGCATCTACCGATATAAGATGGCTGGACTCTTGCGTGTCAGTTCATAAAGTATATAATTTCTTGTAGATCATACTGATAAGGTGTTTTCCTTTATTGTTAAAGTTATTTTTATTCAGCCTCAGCAAAGTACTGTACTTGATGGTAAATTAAACGCCGTTTAGAAAGAGGAATCATTGGCAGCAGATAGTTATCCATTCAATACAATTATGCCGGCCAACAAGAGTGCTTCTTCACGCTGCTAAGAAAGAACCCGGGATTATAGTGTGTCGTAAATGACTAACAATACTTGGCTATTACAACGAGAAATAACAAATTAACTATGATCAACTCCATTACACATAACGTCAATTCATTTAACACTATGAAATCCGATACAAGTTAGTGTTCCGTAATTGGAAATGAGATTAAAATGAAAGTAACTTTACATTCACCGACATTATAATCCTCAGTCTATTTGGATTAAGTGGTGCATTTTAAATATCGGTCATTGCAATGTAAAGTACAGATTATCGTTTAATATTACAGTGAGTAAGCCATCTCACGGACGGGTGGCCATAACACGGCGGCCATTTTGAAATTATGTCTTTATCTTTAAAAATATTAAGTTATTTTCTTGGAACACAAACTAATAGAAATATTAAAATTAAACAATAAAAGTTTTTTTTATAGCAATGCTTTTGTAAAAAACAAGCTCGTTAATTTATTTTCACATGTCCAACACTGGAGCTACCGAGTTACGTTCTAGCTTACCGAACAACCTTGGCGAGTTAATCGGTCATTGGCAATTCGTGAGTTTTTCTACGCATCAACTCTATTATAAATGTGAGTTATGAATGGCTACTAACATAAGTTTTTATTGGATTGCGAAAGTCATGTGCCAGTGTTCTGTGATCTCAAAATAACATCGATAATAGAGACATGGACAAGACGCGAACAAACAAGACACGTTTATTTTCGTGGTCTTTTTGGATTGTCATCAGCGCCATCTGTTGATCATGACAGTTTTGACAAGTATAGATTTATGTTCTTGTATCAATAATCGATCCCGATTGAGGCCGCTCAACAGATTATGGTCGTGAAATCGATATAAATTATTTTACGGCATTGTAATATTCATACAATAGTCTAGACTCTAGAGCCTAGATTATTGAAGTTGTTATATGTATAGGTTGGTAGGTCTATAAAGTTCGTTAAGCGATTCTTTGTTCTGTAACCATATTGAAAAATATATTGCTTTTGTAACATGTTCATTAAATAATATCAAATGATCTTATCGTTGCTGACAATAATGATTTTTATTTTTATTTATTAGTATCTCCAACAAAGAATACACTTTACAAGCTCTGCTATTGTACTCTTGCAGTTTAAACATTGTGTTTCTTCAATTAGAGGAGATCACAACATGCCATAGCAATAGTACTGTACAACAGGAAAGAACTATGACATAACTTATCCATAAACTATCAATATAAAATTAAACGACAAAATTTAACAACGAACGATAAGTCCAATAGTTATTTACTAAGCACCTGCTTGTCCTTTCTTGAAAATACTAATGGAAACTTGCTATCAAACGGACTTGCGAAAACTTGGAAAATTGAATAACGCCGTCTTTGTATTAATTAATTATTCAAAAGATCTTGCAGAGATAATTTGGTTAAAGAACATTTAGATTGTTTAAAGAAAATTGAAAATATTTTGTCAATTTTGAAAATCGAAAACCATTTTTTTCTATTTTGCTGATTGGTTATTAATGATATTAATAAAGCATGCATTTACCTATAGATCTACACCTTTGATAGTCTAAATCTGATATATAAAGTCAAATCTTCATTAATAGTAACATCTTTATGAATTTAGAAAGTTGCAATACCAAGGAAATATACATACAGCCTTAACCGTCTGTAATCAGCGTTACTAATTCAACCATTCAATTAACCGAGTGGGGTCTAAAAGGCCCAGTTTTGCAATATCACGCTTATTTTACTGGCTGCAAGTTAATAGGCTTGCACAACTTAGTTTTAATAAAGAATACTGTGCCTTTGGTTAGGAATGTTGTTCATTCGTTTTGTATACGCAAGTTTTTATGTAAGTTTTGAATTGAAGTGATAAGTGTTTAGGTTATAAAGTTGATAGATATAAAAGGATGAGGTTTTGGAATCTTTGTTTCTCATTATAAATAATGCCTGATACATGATTTTATGTTTGAGTTAAGCCTTTATATTTTTAGTTCAGATTTTCTTATGAAGATAGGTTGGTGCTTTATTTAAGCTGCTTTCATGTTGTGGTTTTTACTTTTTGTTTTTGATTGCATGCTTATTTAAAATATAATATTGGAAGGTATTTTAAAAGTAAATGAGTCTAGGCGGGAAAACAATTTAGTTTTATGGTACGTTTTAAGAATGTGGATATCTACCGCTCGTTGGTTACTATACCTATCATCTTAGAGTATTTATAATATAGAGGGAGTGCTGTCATACATTCGCGTCTTGAAAAACGTAGATATTTTCTTGTTCGTAATGTTTTTAGCGCTCCTATATTAGAGAAAATTGAATTAATTATTTACCAATCAATTGCTATACATTCCTTTAATAACCGAAATTATATTCAGCTATTTTTAAAAGAAAAAGATAAATAAATAATTCTAAACTATTTATTTTTATTTTCTATGTAATTCGCGCATGTTG
Source organism: Hyles vespertilio (assembly GCA_009982885.2). Taxonomy (NCBI): domain Eukaryota; kingdom Metazoa; phylum Arthropoda; class Insecta; order Lepidoptera; family Sphingidae; genus Hyles; species Hyles vespertilio. Next base: position 3,632,441 of record CM042810.1, read on the forward strand.
GACAACCTGTAAAATTTCAGCCAATAAGAGGGCAGAAAAAGGTGGCCCGGCACCACCATTTTTATCTACGTTTTTGAAGTACCAGCGCTCCCTCTATATTATAAATACTCTAAGCCTGTTACCTATAAGTGATCTGAAAATGGGATACATCTTTCTGCCTTTTACACGTCAATAGATCATGCTTTAATAACGGGGCGATTGCTCATTTTGAGCCAAAAGATGATTAAAAGCCAAAATCATTTTTTTCGATTAGGTCACTTTAATTCTAAAGGTGCGTAATATTACTTTATCAATTGAAAACAGTTCGTTTTGAGGATTGTTAAGTAAGCATTATCACATAAAATAACGATTTTAGCTAGATAAAATGCAAATCTAAGCTGATAGATGTGATTGGCTTTAGACTTCAGTCTAGTCTTTATCATTACTTTTTACTCTAAAAAAGAGAGAATATATACCTGGGAATGCAAGGACGAGAACAGAATATCTATAGGCTATTATTTAGCTATAAAATAGTTAAATTATGTTAGTTGAGAAATACATATACATCACCTATTGACAGACCAAATTGTTCGCACTAACCTGCATTGGATTTGAGCCAAATATCCATTGTTGGTTGAATATGAATCAACTTTATACAGTATATGGTAAATTATGGAGATATGATTTTAATCTAATAAGAAATTACTGTAGATGAAGTCAATTAAGTAAATAATGAAATATTACAATGATAGAAAAATAAATTAAAAAATGTACTGTAGTTGAGCTGATCATTTGGGTTTTACGTCTATGTGGCGGTTGCCATCCGGGCGAATACGTATTCTCTTCGACCAGTTACAGAGTTCTACTTTATGCCTATAGTAATTTGTTGTTACGCTTATAGAAGTTTAAATTACATACATACATAATCTCACGCTTTTTTTCAGAAGGGGTAGAGGTGCTACCAGGACAACCACGTTTCGCTTCATGTATTCCTTCTCACGATGTGATAGGGGGCGAGCCTATCGCCCACATATTGGGCATAAACTCCTGACTCCTAATAATGAATAAAAAAATTAAATGTCACTTTGCCCGATCCAGGATTTGAACCCGAGACCCCAGCGTTATAATCGTACTATAGTATAGGTAATTACGCCACCAAGGCAGTCAGAAATTTAAATAATGAACTTATAATATACGCATCCTGGAACCATATATAAACTTACTATAATATTTCTTCAAAATCGAACCGTAGACTAATCTCCAAAATTGCCGCATAATAAATATAAATCAGCCAATTCCCTAATAACATGTTGTCGTATTCAAATCCGATTTGAAATTCCGATCGCGTGCTGAAGATTTAAAAGTGTATCTGTTATTATTTCGCGAGGCAGCATCGCCGCTCGATTTTCGTGGGAACGGCGAGTGCTTTTTGATCTCTTATTGATTAGATCTTGATTTATCTGTGTATTGTTTTCATCAGATATGAGCGGCGTCACGAATCGGTGTCCTATGGCACGACAGCGGATGCCTATCGATGCTTTTGATTCCCTTTGGATTAGATTTACTGCATGTTCGCTTAAGTCACGGTAACGACAGCTTTTCATATTTCTATAGAGCACATAGTTGTAAATAATATTATAAAACAGCTCATATCAACTCCTCCTTTTGTTTTTCTTTCTGATTAATTTCGATGCGGGTTAAAGACAAACTAGTGTCCCTGAGAGACTCGCCGAGCTCCGGAGCTCGGTGTCAAATCTTTGTGTGCCACTGTTTTGATCCTGGCTGACAGGAGTTGCAGTGGCGGGTGTGAGGGCGGGAAAGTCTCTCAAACAGCTCATATAAGTCCGGTGCAGAGCACGGGTCTTCTTTACAATCGAGATTTCGTTTCGTATCGATTGAGAGAGGTTAGGCCTTAGACCAGCAGCCATAAAACGGATTGGAGGACTTTACATGACATATACCATTTTTGGAAATTTCTATGAGATAGGAAGCCTCTCTAGGTTTACTTAGGATATTTTACTTCACCGCTGAAGTGCACCTTGATTCTGTCAGTATTTGAATTGATTCCATAGTTTTTTTTATTGTAATGAATGGCGAGAGTACAGCGTGCCATTTGCCTGGTGGTAAGCGATAGGTACAACACTTAATAAATTGATTAAAGCAAGAAATTAAATGATGATGATGATGATGATGATGATGAATACTAAGTACAGAAAATATATTGTATATAGAGATTAAGTGATTAAGAGATTAAGTTATATGTGTATTGACTTTTTATAAGAGCTCTTAAATTGCCTACGTGACCAATAAATACATTTCATTTAAAGACCAATCCTGAGCAATACATATGAGATTTGTCAGAGGCAGTCTCCGTGGCGCAGTTGTTTTGACGCGGCCTCTGAAACTATAAATCATGGGTTTGATTCCCAATTCCAATATACATACATATATGCATCGGGTCTAGGTGTAGGTGAGAGTGAAAAATTATCGCGTGATTTCTGATGCCTACGACACAAGACATAATTGACCTTAGGGATTAGGAATATGCCTGTTGAGAGTTTATGAATTAATATTTTTCATTTATTTTTATTACCAATAATAAAATTGTGCATATTATGTGTAAATATTCTGGAACCAGGCCTGTACACTAAACATATTATACAAATTGTTACTATGCTAGACCAATGCAATGGGGCGAATCCCAAGATGATGACTTTAGATTAGGCAAAATCAGGAAATGCAATGGCTTAATTACTAGAAAAACTGCTTTTCATATCAAATGGCCCTAAATGGGACTCTATTACTTCCGCGAGAAAAAAAGCAGAAAGTTAGTTTTACTAAATAATTGGAACCGGGAACAATATACATATGTATGAACCGACCAGTTTATACATAAAATAATGTAAATGCGTCCGTTACGGCGTAACTTTATATTTACGACGGCTTATGTAAATATCACCAAATATATACTCTCAGTTATAGGGCACCGGCTCTCATCTTTTTATAGTATGCCTCCAAGAATTGCAAAGAGAATTTGCGATCGGAAAATCATAAATGTGAGCTTGTTATTAGCCTCCCATATTGAAAAGTTCGTTTAAAATATAATCGATTTACGTATTTCGCTGATGCTTCTTGTTAACTATGAAAAGTATGACAATTCGTATAGTGCTCTTATAACCCTCTACTTGTGAGACTTTTATTTTTCACCTTACTAATTTCAAAATAATGATCGTACCGTAAAGTCAAAATATCTAACATATTGTAATTAATCAATTATCATTTTCGATTTAGCTGCGATTCAACACATTTAATTTCTACCGATTGAAAATGGTTCAGACAAGGGAGCATGTCATACTTTGAGAACCGTTGTACAAGACCAAAGGTATTCCACATTAAACATAATCGTAACTCAACGGGTCACAGTAGGTCTGTATGGGTGTGAAGATTAAGTTTTATGAGACGCTTTTACAAGCTTATTAAAATTCGATTGCGAATTAGGCTTGTATAATAACACCTTAGACTATAGAGTATAAAATAGAGGGAGCGCTGTCATAATACGTCTTTAAATACGTAGATATTTTATTGTTCGTAATGTTGTTCGCTCCTACATGAGTGAAAATAATTGATTGATAAAAATTGCTATCAATTCCTTTGATAACAGAAAGTACATATATTTAGCTACGTTGTTGTTGTACGACGTTGGAGGAAATCAGGATGCGGGCATTTCCTATAGGTCTCTCTAAATACTTAGGCGAAACCAAATTTCAGCAGCGGTCTTCTTTTGGCTGAAAAGAGAGGAGAGATATAGTTAATCGTGTCAGTTTAAAAGGGCACTGGTTTTATCAAGTCGCTGACACACAAAAAAAGGAATGTTTAACAGTTCCTCTTTAAAAGCTCTCTCAAAGCTTGCAATACTTTTAAATCGACGCGTAATTAACCCTTTTTATCTATTTACATGTTTTTACGTTCATTATGTCGGATTTAAAGGTTAGCTTGTGAGTCATGAGTCATTTATCATTTTGTACATCACATCCCGCTTACAACACAGTTTCGTATATTGCGTTGAAGTAAGTTTCATGGCTTGATTCAAGTTTTTTTGTAGGTTGCTAAATGTAAATAGTTTTTTTTATATTATTCAATGAAATATTGATTTGTTATTAGACGCGTGAATATTGGGGTATACGGAATGTAGTGAGTTCGATATGCAAGATTTGCAATCACGAGTAGATTATTATTTTCAGAACTTGTATGTAGACTTGGAATAAATACATTCATACATTAATACACCCAACAGTCATATAGATATTCCTGATCCCACACTAAGATCGACTCTTGTGTCGAGGGTATAAGAAATTACGAGAGACTTTTCGGTCTCACAACCACCCAGACCCGAAACAAATAACTCCATATTAATATATGTATAAAGCTGAAGAGTTATTTTGTTTGTTACCTCTTATCTAAGGAACTACTGGTTCCAATTGAAAAACTATGTTAGTGTTGGATAGGTCATTTATCGGGGAATGCTATAGGCTATATATTATCACGCTATGGACTATAGGAGGGAAGCAGTAGTGAAAAATGTAGCAAATACGAGGAAATTTTATTCGTTCTTCGTGTTCCGATTGGCCGATATTCTAAATTGATAGTCGGAATTGAACATTTTGACCGCCATCTTGAAACGTGTATCTGCACCTGGGCGGAGCCGGGCCGGACCGCTAGAAAGAGATAAAATAGAAATACACATATCAGGAAATAGTCCATTCAAAATATTATCTAGACAAATATCCAAATCACGTATCCTTAGTTTTACTTTAACATTTTTATTGTATTGTATCAGTCCATATACGTCCCACTGCTGGGCACGGGCCTCCTCTCCAATGGACAATACGATTGAGAGTGGTTAGGCCAAATAGTCAACCACGCTGGCCTAGTGTGGGTTGGCGGACTTATAATACATACCATAGAAATTTTTATAAGTCGCTATCGGTCGGTTGGTTTCCTCACGATGTTTTCCTTCACCGTTTTAGTGCGTGGTGATTGACTATCAATACACACATGACTCCGAAAAGTCAGAGTTGTGCCCTGGGATTCGAACCCGCGACCACCGTGAACATGTTGGCAGTCGCGTCTAGTCCGTTTACCAACAGGCCACCACGCACTACAACTCCAACATAATTCATACTGTTTTCAAATAATCTAATAAAATTTTTAAAAAATGATTTTGTTATAAATCGAGTATATTACAGTCTTCAACGAAACATCCTTAAGAAATTAAAGAAGCGAGTATATTTTCACCGAAATTCTCCTTTAAGGGCTACATTTATTAAGTCGTTATAATAAATTTAATTTAGCCAAGAGTTTGGAGTTAAAATGAGGGTTTATTTTGTAGAATTAGTTTCAGTGTAATAAAGTTACTATTTTAAAAGTGACTTTCTCCGTTTCAATTTGAACAATTTCAGTAATTATTTGTTTATTTAAGTTTAAAATGTGATAGATACAACTGTTTTGGAATCTATATTTAGTATTTATGTTCTAGAATCTATACACATTCTAGTAGAGCCTTCTGCTTATATTTTTGTTTAAGAGACATGTTTCTGGAATACTGACATACATAAACTCACGCCTTTTTCCCAGAAGGGGTAGGTAGAGTTGTTACCCAGACACCTACCTTTCGCCTTGTGTATTCCATCCTACGATGTGATAGGCGGCGAGCTCATCCCGATAATGAACACAATTTTTTGTGATCGTATAGGAAAATTTAAACACATTTTATAATGTAAAATTAGAATTCTAGTTAAAAAATTAGTAGTTCAAGGGGGCGTATGTGCACTGAAGAGGAAGTGGCAATATAAAAAAATTGTAAAAAAATTACAGAATGATCTAAGCATAATCAACAACTTCAAATATTCGCATTTCGCCAGCAACAGATTAATTTGACATTGGATCCTGCCTAACGATATGTCTAGACTAAATCACAATAAATGTATAAAAAACAGTCCGTATATGGCAGTAACAATTGTATAATGTTATATGCATGAATGTTATAATAGTCGTAAAACCAGTTTTTACATGTGAGATTCATCCCATTAACTTTGTATTTTTAGAAATATATGGCCTTTTAATGCTGGTATGTCTCGCCTGTTAGAGCAGGCGAGAGATAACCTCAATACTGGTAGAGTATTTATATATAGAGGGAGCTCTGGTACTTCAAAAACGTAGATAAAAATGGTGGTGCCGGGCCACCTTTTTCTGCCCTTCTATTGGCTAATATTTGAACAGGTTGTGCAACATACATAAATTAAATTGAAAAAAAATAAATAAAAAAATTAGTTTAGGTCTATTTAATTTCACTCAAACTCGTTTAAAAAGGATAATAGCTAAATATAATTTCGGCTGTCAAAGGAATTTATAGCAATTTATTGCTAAATAATTAATTAAATTTTTACTAATATAGGAGCGCTACCAACATTACGAACAAGAAAATATCTACGTTTTTCAAAACGCGAATGTATGACAGCGCTCCCTCTGTATATAAATACTCTAAGCCTCAATATTATAGCGTTCGCTATATTAGAAATTTCCATTCATAGCATAGACACTTAGAGTATTTATAATATAGAGGGAGCGTTGTCATATATTTGCGTCTTCAAAAACGTAGATATTTTCGTGTTCGTAATGTTGGTAGCACTGCTATATTAGTGTCATCATCATCATATCATATCAGCCACAGGAAGTCCACTGCTGAACATAGGCCTCCCCCAATGATCTCCACAATGACCTGTTGGAAGCGGCCTGCATCCAGCGACTTCCTGCGACCTTAGTCAGATCGTCCGTCCACCTTGTAGGCGGGCGTCCAACACTTCGCTTGCCTGTACGTGGCCTCCACTCGAGAACTTTTCGGCCCCAACGGCCATCGGTTCTACGAGCTATGTGCCCGGCCCACTGCCACTTCAACTTGCCAATCCTATGGGCTATGTCGGTAACCTTGGTTCTCCTACGGATCTCCTCATTTCTGATTCGATCTCGTAGGGAAACTTCGAGCATAGCCCGCTCCATGGCTCGTTGAGTGACTTTGAGCCTTTTAATGAGGCCCACAGTGAGAGGCCACGTCTCGGTGCCGTATGTCATCACTGGTAACACACAACTATCGAAGACTTTCGATTTTAGGCACTGAGGTATTTTGGACTATTAGTGTAAATTGAAATAATTATTTAACATCAAATTACGATATATTACTTTGATAAATGAAAGTACATTTAGCTATTACCTTTTGAAACGAATTGGAGTGGATTTATTATTATATTGAAATATTTATTTTATTTTTCTTTGCCATGTAATTCGTGCATGTTGGACAACCTGTACAATTTCAACCAATAGGAGAGCAGAAAAAGGTGGTCCGGCACCATTATTTTTATCAACGTTTTTGAAGTACCAGTCCCCCCTAAATTATAAATATTCTAAGCATAGACAAAGAAGATGCACTACAGGTTTACAAAAATGAGCATATTTTAAACAGAAAAATAGCTTTTGCGTGTCGGTACCTGAAGTTTTTAAAAACGCCATTTGTATGCATTATCTCGTTCTCAATTTCGCTCCATTTTTTTACGACTGCCCAAAAATTGGTGTAATGTTCTTTTAACGTGGGTAGAAATTACAAATGTCTAGTCTATTTTAAACTCTACATTTGCATTGTTGTATTTCAATTATTATAAATTTAACTATATTATGAGATAAATCAAGATATTCAATTTACAGCTTTTTGTTATTATTATTGAATTAGGTATTTTTTGCAAAAAATGGTAGTCTGGATTTTCATTTTAGAATTATTTTGAATAGCAAAATAATGACTATAGTTTGGCCTCGTTTTACTATAAGATGGTTTATTTTTTAAAAAATATTTTGAGTAATGTAACCAAATTGTAAAGTTATTTTATTTGATTCTTCTCATCAATTTTTATTTCCTATGCTTTAAATTTTTAATTTCACGGTAGTTGTCTTAGCTTAAATAACTAAGCGACTATCCCCGATTGATTGAATCATTGGTTGAATTATCCTACCATACAACATTTACCGACAATACTGACAAAGAAGCGATCCTGCCAACATCACTAAGTACATACTGGAATGCGGGATCCGCACGGCCCTATCACACGTGTTCTGGATGCAAAATCCTGTGGGATCAGCGCAATATCGATGCAAAACCAGGAGTGACGGCACGTAAATACCAAACACGGGTTCTGCGAAACTAACTGTTGTTCGAAGTTATATGTATTAGGAACTTGTATTGGTTTTTGGGTATATGAATGTGGGTGTATGGAGACTGGCTGGGGACTTATAAAATGAGAGGTAAATGGTTCGATCTTGGAGATAATTTTTGTGCGTAATTGATTAATGTTGTTAATGTCGTATTTAGTAAGGGGTAGAGTCTTGTATTAAGTTGCTAAAATGACAGTACAATTATGTCGACATTGAATGTCTGGATAAATATTTTATGGGTATTTTTTTGAGTTCCACTGCAACGTCATTATTATTTATTTATTTATAATATTTATTTACTTGTGGTAACATAACATCTTAATAGTCGAGACCGATGGGACGCTATATTAATATAAATGAAAAGAAATCTAAAAATACACATATATAAAATATTCAATAAAAAATAAATCAATAAACATCCATAATAGAAATACAAATCCAATTAAAACTTTTTATTCTAAGATTCGTAGGATCTCTCTAAATATTTTTGAGCTATCTCCGTAAATTTAGGCAGGCTGCATTAATTAAGATCAATGTCCTCTGAAATAGTTGAGAAGGCTTATAATGAATACAGTCAATTTATTGTAACACCTGAAAGTTTAAAAATTCACTCTCCGGGTCTGGGTTTTGTAAGACAGAAAAATCTGTCGAGGAGGCTTACATTCTTAACTACGTTTATAGTCGTTTCTTTTAAAGCCTCTTGCTTCACGCAATGATTCGAGAATTCGAGAATTTAGAGTCTACAAAAAAACGTAGTAAATCATGCGGCCGACTTGTAAAACTGTCCACTCCTATAGCGTTTACGGAACTTGATAGGTTAAAGAACTTATGTCGCGGACACTTTCTGAATAAGACTTTTTGTAATATTTTTAGTAAATTTTTTAGTTATTTTATTTTATTTTGATTGACTTGATTACACACTGCAAATATTTCTATTTATTATTTATTAAGTTTTTTATACATTATGTTGCATATAGGCGGACTTAATGCCTAAGGCATATTTAAGTATTTTTACTGCTGATTTATATAGGCAAAGATTATGTTAGTTGAAAACCATTTAATGAATTGTGTACATTAACGGGAGTGATCATTGAATAGTATAAATTAAGGATTGCCATTTTGCACATTTTTTTATTGCAGTAAATGGCGAGACGAGCATGCCGTTCGCCTGATGGTAAGCGATGCGACCGCTCATGAACAGTAGCAAAACCAAACAACACCTTGAATTACAAAGCAATGATTAGAATTCCACTACGCTCGCCATCCTGAGACACAAGATGTTAAGTCTCAATATGTCCAGTAGTTACTCTGGCTACAATGTCCTTCAATCCGAAACACAACAGTGTATTTACGCTGCTGTTTGACGGGAGAAATAGACATTGCGGTGGTACCCACCCAGACAGCCTCTCAAAATGTAGATAGTAGCAAAACCAAACAACAACATGAATTACAAAGCAATGCTTGACATTTCAGGGCGTTCACCGTCCTGAAACATAAGATGTTAAGTCTCAAATATGTCCATGCCAGAGTAACAACTACCCTGACTACAAAGTTCTTCAAACCGGAATACAGCAGTTCATTTATACTGTCATTTGGTGCTATTAAGTATTCCAACTATCTACATTTGTTTCTCTAACATTAAAACATCAACACTAACATTTATTCACTAGTTTATCCGCGACACGATCCAATATGCGTTTTATATTTGAAAATTCTTATACGCAGTTGTCATTATAATTTAATGGTGAAGTTTTATAGGCAGATATATTTTGGGTCTCATTACGAGAACATGTTGATTTATTGACATTGCTGTGACTTTTAATAGCAAATAACTACTAACTGTTATTTTTCTATTTGTTAATAGCGCTGATGGTAAGAAATAATAGACAATGAGTATTTCATGTTTTAAATTTTATTTACTACTTGGATTAAGCATAAATATATGTACCTATGTACACCCCGTATCCCTGACGGTAGGAGTGGCTTTGCACATAAATATCGGCAAGCTTACTTCCTTTCCTTTCCGATTATTTATTTCTTATTTAATTTTCCTTTCTGATTAATTTCGATGCGGGTTGAAGACAAAAAGTCCTTAAGAGTGCCCCTAAGAGACTCGCCAAGCTCCGGAGCTCGGTGCCAATATTTTTGCAGGCCACTGTTGATCCTGGCTGAGAGGAGATGTAGTAGTGGTTATTTAGGTGGAACGCCTCTAAGTTTATTTCCTTTAAAATATGCGGCATGAGACGAGAAATTTCCTGAGCAATCCTAGGCAGCTTTTAAGAGATGTAACAAACCAACAACTTATTTGAAGTGGAATCTAATACAAAGGAATCAAAAACAGAACCTTACGGCCCACTGCCAGTTTATTTCCAAATATTGCAAATACCCTTTCGAAATATAAACACCTTTTTATTTATTCATAAATACTTAAATACGTTATACAAATAATCAGAAACAATAACATAAATCGAATAAACACGCATAATTGACTTTATTTAATTTTAACAGAATTCTGACGATCTGCATTGCAATTTGATTTAATTACTCGAATTCATGAATATAAAATTGTATATTTTTTATGCAAATGGATTGTTTTAATATTTTCAACGGTAATTGATTTATTTCATTAAAGCAGTTGTGAAGTTAGGCGTCATCATATTTTTTTAATCGGATTCATTTAAAGTAGAATACGGAGTGTAAGAAAAGAAGAAAAATAATCTTATGAAACACAACAGCAAAATCGTCTTTTCACGTCAGTTTTCTATCAGACAGTGCTACCACCCGACACCACCAAATTTGACTGGCCTACCTACGTTCAGAAACATAAAATATAAACAAAGAGATACATTCAAAACCTTTTATTTAGCATCGCATTGAAATACAGTCAGTTGAAAGCGCAAATATATTTAAAAGCAATAGCTTTGATGCGAGATCATTAATATATCGAACAGCGGAGATTCAGCACGGATTTAACATAAATCTCGGTTCAACACCATGTTTGTACGGGCGTCCATTGATGCATTGTGAGGCGACATTAGTTCCACGGGCCATTTTCCATGGAATGCGACCCCGGGTCATGACACGACGGTCCGGATTCAGGCGGTGGGGGGTCTTATTTTTTATACTGGTACAATTACCCGGCCAGTTTTGTTCGAACGCATATACTTTTTGACCGGGAAATTATTTTTGCAAAATATTTCATTAACGCTCTCCTCCGATTCGTCATAAAGTAATTTATATAGTCTGTAACCTTTCTCCATTAAGGGACTATGAAACATCAAAGCTATATTTAATAAGCACCAGTGATTCCCGAGACTAGCGCGTTCAAACAAACTTCAGCTCTATATTCTAGTATAGATAGACGAGAACGCTAGAGAAAGCTTTTTCTATCAGAAAAAAATAGTCCACCACGCTGGCTTAATGCGGGGTGGCGGACTTTACATACCATAATATAAATTGTTACAAATTATAGCGAATTTGTAACAATTTATATTATGATATGCAGATTTCCTCACGATGTTTTCCTGCACCGTTATAGTGTACGATGATTGACTATCAATAAACACATGATTCCGAAAAGTCAGAAGTGCACCCTGGGATTTGAACTCGCGTCCTCCGAGAGCATGTTTACAGCCTAGTCTGGTCATGAGTTATATGGGTTAAATAATTAGTTATTACTTTCTTAGTTCCGCGTCTATTTCTGTTATTTATGTAATGTAAACATGTTAATGTCAGAATTATACTGTTTCCATTCGTTTATTTTATTTTTGACAGTTCACGCCTATAAAGTACGACATTACAGTAGAACAATATTTTGAAATAAAAGTAGATACTTTCTTGACGGGTAACGCCCACTTAGAGTTGTGCCATTCGTAACGAATGACCACAGATAACAAAAACGATTTTGAATAGAATCAATCAATCGGAATCATTTGAAATAAAATTACATTAAAATGCTAATGAAAACAGTTAAACGTAATATAGTACCCAATATTAGGATCGAATGTATTTGCTGCAAATTAATTAATATGAATAAAGGTATACGTATTGAAGTGACTTTTAATAAAAGTTTAATTTAAAATAATTACAATGATTACAACGAAAATAAATGTTTAGTACCTACTTGTAATAAACAGTTAAACCATGTTGGAATTCATAGTACTTTAAGGATTAAATAATTAAAACAACTAAAAGGTAATTTGTTAATATTTTTATTTATAAACAATCGTCTGTTTCGTCGGAATCGGCGTCGTCGTCACTCGTATCCCCAGTAACACTAATTATTAATGAGTGCATGGGTAAGTTGTCAAATGCGACATCGCGATCCCAATCAGACATTATTTCTTTCTTCGTCTTATCTACGACACTCGCCCAGTTATGAGGCGTCACATTTTCACACGCATTTTTAAGCAACTCCAGCATTTTGTTTGCGGTGAAAGGAGGAGTTGTATTTATTCTCGCAGCATATCCTTTCACTTGCGCCCATATTAGCTCTATGGCATTATACTGGCAATGATATGGAGGAATTCTAAGGACGGTGTGCCCATGTTCTGCAGCCATTTCATCTATAACGTATCGTTTAGGCTGCTTCCTCATTTTTAATATTTTAAGTAACTCTACTTTTAATAGGGACTCGTCCACCTCCTCGCCATTGTTACGGAGCCAGTTTATTATTTCATTTTTTTTACTGGCTTGCGTTGGCATTTTGTTAATTTGCCGAGATAGGACGCATTATCTATAAATATTGTTGATGGCTGTTCGAGTGACAATAACATTTCCCGAAACCATTTTTCATATACTTCGGAATTCATTTCTTCGTGGTAATCCCCTGTTTTCTTTGATTTAAAAGCTAACATAGCATCTTGCACAAATCCTTTTGCGGTTCCTGCATGACAAATTATAATTCTTTCACCTTTTCCCATTGGCACTGCGGTCGAGGAGCTAGCAGTGTTGTCAGTCCAAGTTTTTGATACCGTGTGATTCGCATTGAGCCAAGTTTCATCGGTGAAAACAACATTCGACCAGTCTTCTATTTTTTTAGCTTGTCTTAAAAATTCGCATCGATACAAAGCAACATCATTGCGTTCCATCAATATTTTTCTTTTGTCACATTTTTTGTATTGGAATCCAATCCTATTCAATACCTTCGCCAAAGAAGACTTTTGACCACGGAACAAGCCACTAGTTTTCAGAGATTGTACTAGGTTATGTAAAGTAGGAATCTCTTTTCTTTGGTAATAATCGTATATATGACGACGAATAGCATCACCATCAAAACTGTCAATTGCTGTCACTTTAAAGGGCTGACGTTTTTTCTTAGGTGTAGATGGCTTGTTTTGTTCCATGCCACTACTGCCGTAACCTTCTTTAATTATTTTTGAAACTGTTGGAGCAGTAATACCTAATGCTGCTGAAACACGGTCTCTGATTTGAGTCACTGGTATAAGAGGTCCACCATAACGGCTTTCCCTTTCAAAGTACTCATGAAGTCGCAACACAAACTCCCTTGTTTGTCCTTTAAGCACCTTTCCTTTAGGCATTTTGAAAGTGATGAAGGCAGGTACGATGTTCTCAATTCAACCAAATGTAGGAATTCACGGGTAAAACAATACGGAGGAATATAAATACTCAACTCGACGTATGAAAAATGTGAATTAAAATTCAGCGAACGGAAAACACTAGCACGGGCGCGGGCGTCTCGTTGTGAGTGACCACAAAATGGCGGCGCGCGTCACCTGTCTGCCCAGTGTTGCCGTTTCACAATTTGTTTTTAACAACATTACTATTGCCGACGGAAGTGATAAGAATATTAACTTAACATGAGTAAATGGTTTATTTTAATATAATTATTAAATCAAGTAACTTAAATATCCCTGAAGTTTTATAAAACAATGCATGGAGCAAAAAATAAAATATGTATTAAATCGATTAAAACTTGTTCAAAAATAAAATCGTTTGTTATAAAAAATTGATTCGATAACGCATCAGGCCATCACTATTTGATTTAGTACTCGATGTGTCAAAAATAAAATAAACGAATGGAAACAGTATAGTTTAAATAACCGAGGTGTCGATTTTCACACGTTTTACGATGCCTTAGTATAAAATATATTTGTTGTGTCGAGAATTAATTATGTAAACCATGCCTTATAAGGATAAAGTTTTTTACCAACTACAAATAGAATTAGCTATAAAAAACTGGTTTTCTATGATTATTTATTAGTATAAAAGTGATCTTGAATATAGGTATAAAATTAAGCGAAGTAAAAAAAGAGAAACTAACAAAGGGCTCAAGCTTAAATGAAGTTTATAAGTGATAGTATTGCTGTACTGTTCAGGCACTGTATTAAAAATCTTTAAAGAATACTTATTTTTACCCCTATGGGACAGGTGCGAATCGTCAGATTGTGGATGTATTAAAAGAAGACAGTCAATTTGATAGTCTGTATTCCAAAATGACTATCTATCTGCTCTATTCTTGGATGCTACATTATGATATAATAACCACCAATGCATAACCTACATATTTCGATTCAAGATAGGCCACCTTGATTCTTTAGCTTTTCAATTCAACCTGTCCCCCATAAAACATCCTGAATCCGTCCCAGCAAGCTGTTTCTTGTAAAATTTACTATCCAATGTAGCGGCGCGCCGAGCGGCTACCATTTTTGGTAACGTACACAACGAGGGACGGATGACAATGTAATTGTTTAATTACTTCCTTGTACATAAAGGATTAATTAAAACATTCTTGAAGGTAGTTAGGTGGGCGTGCTTAATCTTCAATTGTTTTTAGATGTGACTAATTGTTTGTTGAGTTTGGAGATTTAGTGATATTTTGTCTAGTCAGAAAAATGAACTTGTTTTTTATTTTTCGCAATTTGATCAGTTTCATTACACTTATAAGTATGTATTAAGTAACTTTCTGATTACTGAACTATATTAACCCATATACGTCCCACTGCAGGGCACGGGCTTTCTTTACAATCAAGAGTACGATTGAGAGTGGTTAGGCCATATGTCCGCCACGGCCTAGTGCGAAATTTACTAACTTTTAGCTCGGACTCTAAGTATTTTACATTAACACGGTTCGTTTAAACTAATAAGAGCCTTATTAGTCTGTCTTAATAATATTTTATACATAAGTATTTATGTATTTTATAAATCAGATTAAATCACAAATTATTCTTAACTTTCATATTGATTTTGCATAACCGACAAGAGAATGGACTTAAATTCTGCTTATGGTTACGTATAACTAACAAAATAGGACAGCTTGAATCTATATTAGCTTTTTTAATTAAAGCTTTCATTGGCAAGTCTCAGCGTAACAGCTTCTAGTTTAATTCTATTAAAAACCACGCAAAACGATTAATAAAGTCTTATGTTTATGCCTTCGCAAAAAATAAAAGTATAAAATTGCACAAATTCCTTTAATACAAACCTACCAATAATAACAGACCGCCCTCAAACATTTCATTGTAGTAAAAATTATCGTTTGTAATATGGTTAAAAAATCGACGCTCAGAGCAAACTGATGAACGAGATGCAAGATATATTTACGCTCGAGACTGAGCGGGACAGGTGTAACATATGAGAGAAACTAAAGATAGTAATAAGGGCACATTAAGATGGCCCTTTGGTATACTGTCTACTTGCTTCTGGCAACTATGAAGCTAAGATATTTAAAAATATTCGCCGTACATATTGCAGCAGTTTAGCCGCGGGTTCTTCGTGAATTGGAACGTAATTTTGTTGCTTTAAAATGACGCTGCACGGCCTTCCTGTAATTGAATAAATTATGAATTTAAAATGTTAAGCTGTTTTTGGTGGGAATCTTTTAGACTTAATAACGTCTCTTTGGGATTAATATCTGTTATTTAATTTATTGTAGCGCAAGATTTTTAATTTAATTAAAATAAATTCACCCAACAGTCGCACATATATTTCCAATCATAACACATAACCTGAATCAAATATTTGTATCATACCTTGAATTGAACTCGAAGATCTCGTTTAATATCTCGCTTTTTACAGCAGTTACAGCACTCATGCTGTGACTATTAAGAACTAATATTTCCCTTATACGAGTATATAAATATTTAAAAAAATACAATATACATGTAAATGAAGCTCTTTGATCCCTTCATTAAATTTAAATTTCTTAGACTTTATATATTATCTGTGATACATGTTTTGTAGAATAAAACAAAATATTATTAAATTACCAGCAAGCTAGTTCTCAGTAGCGGGACATAGGTGTAAATACAGTCAATGGAAAATCTAATATCAGCATCAATTATAGCTGTTAAGGCACGCTCCTTATCTCAGCAGTTGTACAAACGCAATTAAGTCGTATTCTGGCCGCACAAGCGCCATTTTAGGCTTCGGTTCTGCTCCATTACCTACTATCACGATTATTCCTTTTTTGCTCGTATTTAATGTTTTCTCGACTATTATGTATTGTGCTTTATTTTGTAATTAATTTTTTTATTCGATTTATAAAAATGTTTTGTTGGTGCATGGGAGCGGAAGGGCTATTTTTTTATTGATGAAGTCTGGTAAAACAGCAGACAGGTCACCTGTAAGTGATCATCTTTATGGGCATCCGTAACGCTTGAGTCATGGATGTGAACACTTGGATCTGTGATATTTTGCGGGACATCAAATCGGGAGGGGAGCGGGAAGGAATAAGGATGAGAAAGGAAAAGGGGTATCCGACATCCGGCAATCTCACTCACCGATCGATTTCCTGTGAGACAGTGGTACTGCCCCGTGGTTTGGGTTATGTAGGTTACCCATAGGATATATGAGAGTGGAAAGATGTTGAGTGCTACAAATAAGAAGAAGAGGAACCCATAGATCAGGAACGTTCTTCTTTTTCATCCTACAGACCAAACGAATTTAGACACTAAAGCTGACACACATAAGCGATAGAGTTGCTGTAATGTTTCGTTCTGTGGGTAAGATTCTCTGAGGAATTTACGATAGGCTTCTTCCCTCATCTAGCGACTGAAACAAGCTCGACACATTATAGTTGTGACTAAGGGAGCCCCCATTTACCTCTTCCGGGTCCATAAACATAAGGTTATGTGTTGTGTAAGTATTTTGTTAAAAATTACAGCATTATGATATTATCTTTTTATTTCAAGCCTTTGTTTTGAATTTGTTACGCCTATTTGTTTATGTTTTAAGCACGACTTTCGTATAAGTTTATAACCGTTTATTTTTACAAATTCCAAATCACGTGAATGTTCTTCTGTATCAGCCCATATACGTCCCACTGCAGGGCACGGGCCTACTCTACAATCGACAGTACGATTGAGAGTGGTTAGGCCATATAGTCCACCACGCTGGCCTAGTGCGGGTTGGCGGACTTACATACCATAGAAATTCTTATAAATCGCTATGGTATGTAGGTTTCCTCACAATGTTTTCCTTCACCGTTTTAGTGCGTGGTGATTGACTATCAATACACACATGACTCCGAAAAGTCAGAGGTGTGCCCTGGGATTCGAACCCGCGACCACCGTGAACATGTTGGCAGTCGCGTCTAGTCCGTTTACCAACAGGCCACCACGCACGTGAATGTTACTAATACCTTAAGATCAAGGTTCGTGATAGAGGTGTTACAGTCTCCTTAGCGACATTTTCCCTGAGTCGAATTTTACGATATCCACGAGATCCAATTTATGTGGGTACTAAAAATCCGCAAGATACTTTGTGGAGATCAGGGTTTAACCGCAACATTGCGGATTTTGCCATATACTATATTACCGTGAAGTGTAAAAAACACACCTGCCAGAACATATTTTACTGTGCATTCATGTTCTATATTTGTTCTATATAGGAATTATCACAAAATGGATCGCCAAACGAGAGATTATGACGCAGATCATAAGTTTCAAACTTATAGTGGCTTCCTCTAGTCTAATGAAGTATTTATAGATTCTTTAGACGTTTAGACATTACATATACGTACAAAAAATATCCACATTTATTTTATTGCAATGAATGGCGAGAGTAACATGCCGTTCGCCTGATGCTAAGCGATATGACAGCTCATGAATAGTGTCACATCAAACAACACCTTGAATAACAAAGCAATGCTTGGCATTCTACTGCGCTCGCCATCCTGAGACATAAGTTATTAAATCTCAATATTTCCAGTAATTACTCTGATTACAATGTCTATCACACTGAAACATAAAAGTACATTTAAAATACTGTTTGGTGGGGGAAAAACACAGCAGCATAAATGCACGATTATGCATGAGTCATCAAATAGTCAGGAATTTGTTATTTTCATTGATATATTTAACAACTTGTTTTAATTTTATTTAAACTTCTGTGTAAGTGTAAACTATACATATAAATAAAATTGAAGTGTCTGTTTTAAAAGTGAAAATAAAAAAAATATGTCCAACTACATATCTGGGGGCACGGCAGTGCTAAAAAGCGGCACAGTCGTACCATCCTTTTCTCGAAGCAATTCAGACCATTTTCAACCCCCTATAACTTTGTTGTGGTAAAAGCAAGAAGCCTGAATTTTCAGTTACAAAGCAAGCATTGTGTAAACACGGTATATTTAAAATTTCATTCAATTTGAACCAGTATTTTAAGAATTGTAACTAGTCAAACTTTATTAATTTTGTCACTCACTGACTGACTGACCGATCATCAAAAGTCTAAGGCACTTCTAGCAGACATAAAACCTTCAAATTTAGAATATAATTAGTGTTTAGTGTCTAAAGTAAGGGAAAATTCAAACATTTCATAATTTGTGTCTAGTTTTCTAGATAGACCAACTGCGTAAATAACTTTGTAATCCCATATAAATGTATAGGATTACAAAGTTACATTTGCAGTTAATGAATCATTGTACCCGTATATAATGGAATAATAGTTGTAGATAGGTATCTATATATATGATGCATAACAGGAGGGGGTATTGAGAGGGAAAGGGTGTATTCAGCCCATGAAAATGTACAACATGGTTCTAGAAAAACATGATGAAGAAAAACTTGCAAATAAATAGACTAAATAGCTCGAAAATATCAATTACCATGAGAGAAAGAACATTAATAATCAAATCCGCTATATTTGTGATAAATTGATTGAGTTGACAGAGGCTTTAAGAAGAATCGTTAGTGATATTCTAAAAGTAAAAAGTACCGAAAAGGAAAAAAGTAGGACTCTTCAAAAAGACGTGAGATCCCATCAAAAACATCCTGTAAAAAAAATCAAAAACATCCTGTAAAAAAATTCCAATTCTCGCAGCTCAGGTTTTCTACCGCAAAAAGTTGTGAGATGCATGTAATACCAAGTCGATTAATTTATTTAGTCCTTAAGGGACCTTCTATATAAAGTTATTACGTTAGTTATTACCATATCAATATTAAAAATTCTTTACGTTTTAAATAAATGGATCGACTTGGCCATCGCATGAAAACATAATGTATCGTACAATTTATACATAATGCTGCTGGCCAAGTCGATCTATTTCTTTAAAACGTAAAGAATTTTTAATATTGATATGGTAATAACTAACGTAATAACTTTACATAGAAGGTCCCTTAAGGACTAAATAAATTAATCGACTTGGTATTACATGCATCTCACAACTTTTTGCGGTAGAAAACCTGAGCTGCGAGACTTGGAATTTTTTACAGGATGTTTTTGATGGGATCTCACGTCTTTTTGTAGACTCCTACTTTTTTCCTTTTCGGTACTTCTTGCTTCTACAATATCACTAACGATTTTTCTTAAAGCCTCTGTCATGTATTTTTCTTATTTTTGTAGCTTATTAATTTATCACAAATATAGCGGATTTGATTATTAATGTTCTTTCTTTCATTGTAATTGATATTTTCGAGTACTTTAATCTATTTATTTGCAAGTTTTTCTTCGTCATGTTTTTCTAGAGGAATGTTGTACAGTTTCATGGGCTGAATACACCATTTCCCTCTCTATATCCCCTCCTGTTATGCCTCATGTATATAGATATCTATCTACAACTATTATTCCATTATATACGGGTACAATGATTCATTAACTGCAAATGTAACTTTGTAATCCTATACATTTATATGGGATTACAAAGTTATTCACGCAGTTGGTCTATCTAGAAAACTAGACACAAATTATGAAATGTTTGAATTTTTCCTTACTTTAGACACAAAACACTAATTATATTCTAAATTCGAAGGTTCTATGTCTGCTAGAAGTGCCTTAGACTTTTGATGATCGGTCAGTCAGTCAGTGAGTGACAAAATTAAGAAAGTTTGACTAGTTATAATTCTTAAACTACTGGTTCAAATTGAATGAAATTTTAAATATACCGTGTTTACACAATGCCTGCTTAGTAACTGAAAATTCAGGCTTCATGCTTTAGCCACAACGAAGTT
This sequence comes from Hyles vespertilio, assembly GCA_009982885.2. NCBI lineage: Eukaryota > Metazoa > Arthropoda > Insecta > Lepidoptera > Sphingidae > Hyles > Hyles vespertilio. Next base: position 3,653,083 of record CM042810.1, read on the forward strand.
ATAGGGGGTTGAAAATGGTCTGAATTGCTTCGAGAAAAGGATGTTACGGCCTATAGCTCGACTTGGAGGGGGCTCGGCCGCGCCCCCAGATCCAAGTCTCGCAGCTCAGGTTTTCTACCGCAAAAAGTTGTGAGATCTACCGCAAAAAGTTGTGAGATGCATGTAATACCAAGTCGATTAATTTATTTAGTCCTTGCTTAAGGGACCTTCTGTATCGAGTTATTACCTAAGTTATTATCATATGAATATTAAAAATTATTTACGTGTTAAATAAATAGATCGACTTGGCCAGCGGCATTATGTATAAATTGTACGATACATTATGTTTTCATGCGATGGCGATAATATTTATATGATAATAGCTTACGTAATAACTTTATACAGAAGGTCTCTTAAGCAAGGACTAAATAAATTAATCGACTTGGTATTACATGCATCTCACAACTTTTTGCGGTAGAAAACCTGAGCTGCGAGACTTGGATTTTTTTTACAGGATGTTTTTGAAGGGATCGTTATATACACGATACCTGTGCCGAAAATGATTTTTTTTTGTCTGTCTGTCTGTTTGTTCCGGCTAATCTCTGAAGTAGCTGGACCGATTTTGTCGGGACTTTTTTTGTCAGTGAGCTGATTTAACAAGAAGTAACTTAGGCTACATTTATTTAGACTGTCCCACCCTCACACCCACCACTGTAACTCCTGTGAGCCAGGATCAACAGTGGCACGCAATGTAATGACACCGAGCATTGAAGCTCGGCGAGTCTCCGGGAATGTCTAACTTGTCTTTAACCCGCAACGAAATTAATCAGAAAGTTAAATTAATCTGGAATCAAGCATAACAGTTCATATAATAGGTCCCATTTAAATGTAATAATAATTTGATCCGTGGTGCTTTACATCTGGCTTCTCCGGCTGTGAAAGTCTTTTTGCGAGGTTATTTACCTCTTCAGTTCAATGTTTTGTCACCCGCTTTGCACGGAGGGAAGTGGACAATAATTTATTTCCAACTCCTCCTACATTTATTTAGAAAAAATCTTTTATTTTAGAAAAATAAAGTTATGTTACAATGCCCGCGCGCAGCTCACGCGCATGCCACCGCTGGGCCGTCACGTCGGGCGCCTCCCACCACTTCTCCCACCAACGAATCAATATCACATTTACAAAATATTGTATATAAAGAAATTTTTCAATAAAGCTAATACAAAAAACTGAAAATAAATGTGTAACGTGAGTTTACCGCCGCTCGCTAAGAGATGGCGCCACCGTAGAATTAGATCGCGGTATGGTTTCGTTACAAAGGTTGATAATTAAAATAAAAATGCAAAAACCAAAAATAAATAAATAAATAAACTAGTTATCTATGCATATAAATAAAATTGAAGTGTCTGTTTTAAAAGTGAAAATAAAAAAAAAATCCAACTACATATCGATATATACACGATACCTGTGCCGAAAATGATATTTAAAAAAAAATTGTCTGTCTGTCTGTTTGTTCCGGCTAATCTCTAAAATGACTGCACCGATTTTGACGGGACTTTTACTGTCAGGTAGCTGATATAATAAGGAGTAACTTAGGCTACATTTATTTTAAAAAAATCTTTAATTTTAGAAAAATTAAGTTTTTCTTAAATTCCACGCGGACGAAGTCGCGGTCACAGCTAGTCCTATATAAGTATGATTTCTTTTATTATACAATTTATTATTATTAATTCAAAATTAGAACGCTTTTTTACTGCAATTCCATGTGGAAAACATGCTTGTAGCATTACCCATTTCGCCATATACTACTCAACCATGAGCTATAAAATCCAGGCACGGAGATTACATCTTTATCTCCAATGATTTTGTTACATTTTATTAAACACGTTTGGTTTTAACACTTCGCTTTCGAGAATCTCGATTCTTGCACCATTACTACACAATGTTGTATGCTAATTATTGATAATAATATCATTACGATGTGTCTATTAATGAGAACTTCTATATTATTGCTCGAGTTAAATCCTTTCTGTAAATGAGTGTTTGTTTGTTCCGTCTTCATGATTTAACTACTGAATTGATTTTGATGGAATTACACATATTTCTTGGTTACTTGTTGGAATTGAGAATTAAAAAGCACGAAGTTGGTTATACATAGGACACCTTTTTCAAAAATATTGTCGTGGAAACAAAAATTACTTTTTTTTAAAATTTAATAAAGACGGAAGATATTGATGTATTCGGGATTTTATTTTTAATATTTTTTAACTAAAGTAAACAATTCACCTTAAAAAAAGTTGAATTGGCGGTATTATCACACAAGGCAATTAACAATTTAATTTGTACCGATGTACACCTGCAAGAGAAAGATCTAGTATGTGCCTTATTGTCCTATTAAAATGGCGATGGAAAGGGGAATTGATCTATTCATATCGTTTAAATTTCTACATACATACATACATACATTTTTCATAGAAAGGGTAGGTAGAGGTGGTTGGTAGCAACCAAGATACCCAAGTTTAGATTTGAATGTTTCGTCCCATGATGTAATAGGAAACGATTCCTAGCTTCAGGCTGTTAATGGATCGAAAAATTCAATATAGCTTTGCCTAGCCCTGGATTCGTATCTGGGACCCCAGCTTTGCAATCATACTATACAACTACGCTATAGAGGCACTTTTAATTTCTGCTGGATGTGTATCGTATTTTCTGATACCAACGATATGCTACGAGTATGTGACTGAGGTATTTATACACTGGACTTATTCACTTAGCTTCGATGCCTTCACTTATTTGCATGGAAATTGATTGTAATTGCCACCTATACGGTGCCGAGTTATGTGCGAGAATTCCTTCGATGACACTCTTTCATATTTTCAATAGATTGGAGTTTAAGATATAAATAACACCGAACACCGAACAGTCACATACATAGTCCCCCTCTAAGATCGAGTCTTGTGTCGTGGGTATAAGGAACAACGAGATACTTTTCGGTCTCATAAACACCCAGGCCTTAAAGAAATATTTTTGGGCTGCACGAAAATTTTTATCGGTGCGGGGTTCGAACCTTCGGCCTCTCGTTAAAACCGCCTGCGCCACGGAGGCTGTCAAGATATATTTTGATCACTAGAGTTATTATTAGTTCAAAATATACAAGTTCAAATCACGAGTGTGCTTAGAGAGGTAAGCCGACTGCGCCACATTATCTCGCAACGTTAGCAAGAACAAGATATTATGGGACTAGCTGCAAAGTATTCTCTTAAAAAAACACTTTTCCAAATTAGTCTACGTGTCTTAGAGTAATCGGTGAACATCTGTATTAGCCCATATAGGTGCTCTGTAAGCACGGGCCTCCTCTACAATTGAGAGTGGCCATATAGTCCACCACGATCGCCTAGTGTGGATTGGCGAACATTACATATTCTTACAAATCGTATGCGGGTTTCCTCACGATGTTTTCCTTCACCATTATAGTGGGGTGATTGACATCAATAAACACATGACTTCGAAAACTCAGAAGTGTGCTCTGGGATTCGAACCTGTGACCGCCGTGAACATCAGCATCAGCCGCATCTGGTCCATTTACCGACAGGCCACCGCGTACTTTTACCTATCTCGTTGCCAGGCATAAATTCCTATCTTTAATAACTTGTACAGGATTTTTCAAACTACATAAGATAAAAGTAAATTATTATTGGTATTATACATTTAATACAAGAGAATAATGAGAATAATATATGCATAAATACATAAAAATACAACAAAGACTGTTTCAGTGGCGCAGTTGTATGTACTACGATTGCAACCCTGTGGTTTCATGTTCAAATCCCCTGTCTGGCAAAGTGACATTGTATTTTTGTGTCCAATATCAGCCATCATCATCATCCAATGTCAGCGATATGGCGATAAGCTCCCCCCCATCACATCACATCGTGGGATGGAAGTCACAAGGCGAAACGTGGATGTACTGGTAGCATCTTAGACTACCCTTTGTTGGAAAAAGGCGTGAAGATTTCCGGAAAATTTGTATCTTCAAATAAAAAACACACACATTTAATGCAGGCATTAGAAACGGAACTACGTCATTAAATCTACAATAACAGTTTCAATATTCATACAGCTTCAGTCCAGTTTATAATTCATCCGGGTTCCGGGCGGGCAAACATTTCCGGGTATCCGGGTGAAGTTCCGCTCAACCGGCTGTAGGACCGGGTGGGCAAAAATGACAGAGAGGAGGGAAAACTTTTATACGTAGATTCATATATTATGTACATAACTGCATTTGGTGAAATAGTATTTGATTATTTCTATAGGAACTTAATAACTAAAGCAGCCTTAGTAGCGCATTGGGTTAAAAGCCTACTGTAAAATGAGAGATTGAAATGATTTCAGGTTCAATCGTCGTATTGATGCAAATGTTTAGGAGTCGTACAGTTATTTATCTGTTGAAAAATTGCTAAGTTTGGCAACTTCTGTAGTGCAGTTGGTGGACTTAGTATGGGGTCTATGTGACTGTTGGGTGTATTTATTTATTAAGATTATAGTAGTTTCTCGTACCCATGATAAAGAACTGGTCACTTATTGTAAAGTTAGAAAAAACGGCTTCTAATCAAAAATAGAACCCAAATTCATAGTTGTTACGCATTGCCACCAGTAATAACTAATACCTGTGAAACCAGCAGCACACATAGCATTTTAAATGCACTGTTGTGTTTCGGATTGAAGGATATTGTAGCCAGAGTAACTACTGGACATATTGAGACTTAACATCTTATGTCTCAGGATGGCGAGCGCAGTGGAATGCCAAGCATTGCTTTGTAATTCAAGGTGTTGTTTGGTTTTGCTACTGTTCATGAGCGGTCGCATCGCTTACCATCAGGCGAACGGCATGCTCGTCTCGCCATTCACAGCAATAAAAAAAAATACCGCTAATTCTAAACCGACATTCCCATGCAAAAAATTCCTTGCATTCATATGACGTGCATATGCATCGCGTATCGATATGCAGGCAGAATATTTTTATACTTCCAATAATTTGCAAGGGCTTGCGCAGTTCTGTTTACAAGTAGCAGGTTTGTTTTTTTTTTTCTACGGTATGTGGGTTCTTATTTCTTTTGTGCCAGTATCTTCAGACTTTTTGTGTTAATAAAGCTAATTGAAGCTATTTATAGATTGGTAATACGAGTATTCGATGCAGTATCGAATGCGGTTTTAAATTCTTTGGTATTGAATCATCTTAGTTTTTGTTGTATTTTTTGAATAGGAGAATTCTAGATATGCATCAATTCTAAATTTAAACGATTTTTCCTAAAATATGATTTAGGAAAAAAAGATAGACGGGGTTTAGGCCATATAATTGAATAAGATAAAAATTTTGTGATGGAAAAATGTAGTACCTACTTCATTGACAAGAAAGATGTAAGAAAGTTTTGTGTATTCGTCTGAATCACGTGATTAATGTTATGTTCTATGAGGAATATAAATCAATTGTTTTATGGAACGGAAGATAGAAAACTACGAAAAACAGTTCTAAAAAAATATTATACTTTTGTCGAACCGAAAACTTTACCTATTCGTATGGAAACAATATTTCACGCTCTACAGTTGGACGTAGTGACTAGTGGCATAATTGTATCAAATATTTAGAAATATTGTAGTCGATTCTCACCAAGCAATACTTTTATTAGCAGTGTTTAATGGGTAATCTCAGGCATTATTTACTATAATAAAATTTCTTGCACTTCAGTAACAAACTTTCTTTAATGGCGAAAATTACAATGTACAAGTGTAATGGCTGACACATGAGTGTTGCCAGATAAAATAAAAATAAAAAATGTTACAAATTAAACGTATTAAAAAAATATTATTTTCTTGCTTGAACAAGCAGTTTATAGTTTCTATCATCAAATTTGAGTGTGGTAATTTTGCTGTGCCAGCATAAACGATAGAGTAAATGATAACATTTAGTCAAAGATGTATTCGGTCCGTGATGTAATTTTTGGTCTATTTGTGAGACAATCACAAGTATTTGTCTCGGGTCTGGGTGTTTGTGAGGCCGAAAAATCTCTCGTAGTTCCCGATACCCACGACACAAGACTTAATTGATCTTAATGTGGGGTCAGGACTATGTATGTGACTGTTGGGTGTATTTATTTATTATTTATTTATTTATTTCGCCGAATCCTGGACGACTGGCTGGACTCATGACTTGAAATGGCGCTATCCTACCATTAATTATAATATTAATTCGGAAAATATAAGTCAAAATCCAGAGCTAGGAGATTACAGCAAGAGTTCGGCCACAATCCAAGTGCAGGCTAAGCGCGGTTTGGCAATATTCATAAATAATAGTGATTCTTGAAAACTCCGTTGAATTTATAACAATTAATAAAATTATGTCTCGATGTATGACTTTAGGAAGTTGTTGGGGTTCGTTATGAGGCCGATGTGTAGTAGTAGACTACCAATAGATGAAAAGAAAGAAAGAGAGAAAGATCTATGAATGTATGACTGATGAGAAAGAAAGAAAAATATCTAATAATGTCTCCAAACGGCACAAGGAAAATGTTAAAAACCTTGTATCACATCGAAATGCTTTGTTTGTATGCAGTTATTGGAACACAATATGCTAAGCGTGAAGCGATGGCAGTGATTTTTTATTGTAGCCACGTTGTATGCAGTTCTTGGAAGCAAGCTGTGTGGGAATGAGTGGACTCTGAATGATCTCACGATCTTGAACACCGACAAACTAGTGTATGGTTTTTCGATCAAAATGTTTTTTTTTATTTAATTTATTTTGTTACTGGTATGGATTTAAAATGATGGAAGTGAATTGATAGCCTCCGTGGCGTAGTTGGTGAGACGCCGGCTGTGAAACGAGGAGTCGCGGGTTCGATCCCCAGATCAAGACAAGTTTTGTTGAAAACCACAAGGATTTGTTTCCCGATACTCAAGACACAAGACCTCGATCTTTGAGTGGGGTCACGACTTTGTATGTACATAAATGTTGGGTGTTATTTATTTATTAAATCCTGTAAGAGTGTGAGAGACATTCATAACACAATAATCTATGGCGGTAATGTCATGTGATAATGGCATACGATTATCGCCGCGAAAAACTCTCTCCGTGTAACTGGGCTATTATTTACATACATATGCTCTGTATGTAAAATAAAAGTTTTATCTCGTATTAACAGGATCTAAAACAATATTTCCCATTTATCTTAAAAATCCTGTCAACTTATGCAATTTCTAGGCTTGTCAGAACCAGTTGTATAGCCATTAAATTTTACGGTGTAATATCACAGTAGCCAGTTAGTAGGTCACAAGCTCATAGTGCAAATTGTAGTAGAAATAAAATATGATATGCGGCGAGTAGGCGCCTTGTAGCGTGGGGACATGAAGTATACGATTTACTTTCGCTTATAAAAGGGATTTCTAGGGTTAGATTTTTGATTATTAATTGACTTTGTGAATAGCGAAAAAAGTAATAACAGTTTTGGATAGCAAGCCTTGTTGCCTATCAAAAATACTGAGGCACTTTTTGGTCTCAGAACTGAAATACCCGAATGACATACCCTTATGAAATTTACCATTCTGTATCAGCCCATATACGTCCCACTGCAGGGCACGGGCCTCCTATACAATCGAGAGTATGACTGAGAGTGGTTAAGTCATATATTCCACCACGCTGGCCTAGTGCGGGTTGGGGGACTTACATACCATAGAAATTTACCATTACTCTGATAATTTAAATTATTTTATTTGTTCAGATTCGTTGGTACATAAAAGAATAAAATAAATAAATATTTAACATCCAGACCCGAAACAAATGCGTGTGTTTCACACAGAAAGTGAAAGAATAACCAACCATAATAATAATTGGTGGATGCCCAACACCCCTCCTCATCCGTTTTCTTTATCGCTCCCCTCCTGATTTGATGTTGTGTAGTAATTTACAAGCTTTGGTGTGAATTATGAAAAACTGAAAATAAACTATTATGTTATGTAAATGATAATGAATGTGTATCAGCTCACATACGTCTCACTGAAGGGCACGGACCTCTTCTACAATCGAGAATTCGCTTAAAAGTGTTTAGGCAATATATAAATGATAATTTCAGAAAAAAAATGTAAAGAAAAAATATATGTGAGGGAATAATGGCCTTTAAAAAAACCTTTTATACTATGATGTAATATAGTTAAACTAAAAGAGTAATTCGTGATGAACATTCGCTTGTTGAAGATATTATCAAGTGTTCGTTAAATGTTTTTGCCTAACACTTAAGTCTAGACATGCTCCAGGCGTTTTAAGATTCTTGTTTTCTTGTAATGTGCTAATGCTTTGAGATTATCTTAAACCTGTATTTAATCTCGAATTGTTTATTAAACTTTATACACGTTTTGAATTGGTAATTTAACTGGTACCTCTCACATATGGTATGTCTCTTATATGTGACCGCCTGGGTACGTACCACCGCAATGTCTATTTCTCCCGACAAACTGCATTATAACTCATATAAGTGCACTGTTGTGTTTCGGATTGAAGGACATTGTAGCCAGACTAACTACTGGACATATTGAGACTTAACGTCTTATACCTAAGGAGAGCGAGCGCAGTGGAATGCCAGGCATTGCTTTATAATTAATGGAGTTGCTTAGTTTTGCTACTGTCCATGAGCGTTCGTATCGCTTACCATCAAGCGAATGGCAAGCTTGTCTCCCCTTAAATGCAATAAAAAAAATCAGAATTTTAAAATTACGTTTACATCAAAAAGGGTGTAGACACTTTATGATTTTAAATATATTCTTGGTTGTTATAATAAATTGCATTAAATATTGATTTCTTTAAGTTCCAATATATTAAGTAGTATGTTGCCAATACTTACAATTTCGTCTCTCTCTTTCTCTTCAGCTACATTAAATATTATTCATATTATCTAAAACGTTTATCTTATATTACAATCACTAAAATCTCGTGCCTTGCTAACTTAAATCGGGATGTAAGCACTATTATTACTAATATCAATATTAATAATTTGAAATATTCGCAAGCCAATACTAGTCAAAGGACAATCGCTAATGCTCTGGCCGCACCGAACCGCACGTCAGAAATCTAGAGTCCAGGCGCCAACGTGTCGGGGTTTAGTATTTCGATAATAGATCACCGTACCACAATAGAACCGATACAGATCCTATTATAGAACGCTTATACCACGTTTATTGAAGACGATTGCAAATCTATTGAAATATCGCCTCCTGGTAGCAAATTGTATTATTCAAATTTGTCGGCATGTAAAATATGTCTTGGATGTCTTTTGTTGGGAGTTACAAGCGAATTTAAATTGTATTGAATGGTGATAGAGTTGCGTTTCAAATAGCAGGTCTAGTGTAGAAAGTCCACGGTCGACAGAACTTCAGAATATTTCGCTTGAAGTTCTACTTGGATTGAATTTCTCATGAATTTATTTTCAAAATAATATTTCGATAATATGTGAAGCGAGCCGTAGCGTGGTTGCGGGAAAAACGGTTAGCCTTAAGAGCGTATACACCTTGCGCGCAAAGTCAACTATAGGTATTTCTTCGTTAATTTCACGCACACATAAGCGACCAAAACTGTGTGCGTAGAGCTGCCGCGTCGGCTCGCTATACAATCGGCTCAAACAACTTTGATCCGTGCGCTTCAAATATTCAATTGAAATGTAACTGTAATATAATATCATAAAAATATTTTATTTGCATTATAAGTAGACAAATATTACTGTGCAAGCAAAGAATAATACAAATTTTGGATACTAATCATATTTTCATTATTATTACATTGTTATGTTGCATTCAAATCAGTGTTCAATTAGTAGACACTACGGACGTTTTATTAATCATTTCGTGTTCGAACACATAAATAGTGTTAGGGGCCTTACAACCCCTTACAATTACGAAATATATTTAATTTTATATTACAATACATAACATAATTTAGCCTCGGAATTACGTCCCATTATATTACCTGAAACATAATTTATACTCACTACAAAATCATTGTAGGTAATAAAAATAATTAAATATTTTACTACCAAAGTACTAAGATGTGGTAATCGCATTCCGCGCGTGGCTATTTTTACTACGCGCGGCATAATCGACTGCAGCCAGGCCGGAGCGACGAGCGATACGTCCTCCCTCTAGAAGGCCTTGCGGCGGTCTGATTTGATCCACGTCGGACAGCGTGTTTTATAGTTGTTTTTAAAATATTTGTAGAAAAATGTAAACTAATTTTGTTGAAATATAAAAATGGTAATTTATTGATAAGATGTTCTTCTATTATAATATGCAATTATTATAAAAAATTATGTACGATAAGTGGGTGAAAAAAAATATGTTCTTGACGAGAGTTTCTGAATAATTTCGCATTGTTTAAATTTTTATTTTTCAGGAACTAAACACAAAAAGATTATTTTTCTCAGCAAAATCCCTCCATAAGGGTCTTATTAGTCTGACAATATTTTTATTTTCATCTTATATTTAGTGGTTAAGGATATCTTAAGCTTCTAAATTGCCATTTAAAGCCTAAATAACGAAACTTGTGTTCAGTAATCCGTATAGTACTCACAAATTATCCATCAATCTATAATGTTTTCCACCAAAATCCCTAGGTGACAACCTTTTCTAAAATTAGTAATAATTATTTTTCCTTTAAATTGTTTATTGGTGGCTATTAATTCATTTGAAAAGTCCTGTTTTTAAGCCAAAAAGCGCGTGCAGGGTATAAACGCTCTTAACTTAGGTCAATGGTTGGATTTCAGAGCACATGAGTGACATTTTGGTGTTACTTGTTTATTCACAATTATCATCTAATTTTATAGTCTAGGAAAATATGGTAGTATAAAGATTTTCTTTTCTATTGCAAGGAATTTCGAGATGAGTATGCCATTCGCCTGATGGTAAGCGATACGACTTCTCATGGACAGAAGCAAAACCAAGTAACACCATGGGTTACAAAGCAATGCTTGGAGTTTCATTGCACTCTCCACCCTGAGACATAAAATGCTAAGTCTCAATATGTCCAGGAGTTAGTCTGGTTGCAAAAGTTCTCCCTTCATAACTTGTTGTTTTTACGCTTTTCTTTACTAGTGGAAAGGAAAAGAAAGGCTGTTTTATTGTTTAACTTAAAATTACTTCCCGTTTAATTATAGGAAGAGAAAATCAAATGATTACATAACGTGGAATCACACTTTTGGACGTTTCCTCAAATGATCAAAATATTGTCGACGTTTATTTCAAATTTGACATGTCTAAAGTAATCTAGTGTAAAACTACAAGCCTCAATATTTTTTAGCTTTTGAAATTAGCAGCATTATAAAATTGAGTAAGAACTAAAAACAAGTATCAACTACAAATTTCATAAATTTGTCGCAACAGGCGTACGATATTAATATTTTATTGGGTATGGCATTTCCGTTTCATATGTATGGAGGGCAAAAAATATGGAATTTTGTTGGCAACTATTAGTTCTTGTTAATGTTGAGTGAATTCACTCGTTAATTTAGGTATTAATATATGGATCAGGCCGCTTCAAACAGGTCGATGTAGAGATCCATCCTATGTTCAGCAGTAGACTTCCTCTGATTGAAGAGAGAAAGAGATAGAGAAAGAAGAGAGAGGGAGAGGGGGGGTTGATAATAATATAATTTATTTCAGCAAACTATGATAATAATAATTATTAGTCACAACTAAAATTACATCTATTTAATATTTTATATATATATAGATTTAATATTTTACCTGTATTCTTTGGATACTGTTTCATAAAATAATAATTAATTGTTTATTTATTTATTTACACTTTATTGCACAAAAAGACAACAAATACAGAGAGAAATTACATATATAAAAAGTACAATTGGCGGTCTTATCGCCGAAAGGCAATGTCTTACAGACAACCATGGGATGGATTTAAGAATAGGATAAACAGAGGGCAGTTAAAAGTGTAAAGGATAGAACCTACCTAGAAAGGGAAAAGATTTGCAAAATACTAATTAAAATAATTTTAAAAAATTACAAGTAATAAAAGTCATGAATACTCATATTATGTTGTTTAATTCACAAGTGGCGTTAATTTGCCAATCGAGTATTGTTATTTCAATCGCAGTCAATGTTATATTCTAAAATAATCTTGTAAACATTTGTGAAGTGTGGTGGCCTGTTGGTGACCATATTTTTTACTTTTTGAAGTTGTCTATGATTGATTTATAGTTAGCCAATCTACAAGCCATATAATTACTACTTCTAATGTGACAATGTGTTAATGCTTTGTCGATTCATACACTAAATATACTACATTTGTGCGAAAATGTATATTACCACAATTTTATTTCTACCAAACTCATAATAACTATGAATCAGTACAACAAAACTGCAATTTGAATAGTTCGCGCATGGTATGCATTGTCATGACTGCCCTGATTTACCGCCTATTGATGTTTACTACCAACGTGTTATAGCCATTTGAATAAATTACTCTCGCATTATAACAACACCAATTACAGCCCGGATGATGTGTCGGCGTTTTGTAGTTTTCATTTGAATTATGTTCTGTTTTTTTTTTATATTAAGCTATATTATAGAAAAGTATACTAGGCAAACTTAATTCCAGTGATTATCTTTCAGTCGACTTTTTGGCAAGGGAGATGTATTTCGAAGCTTTTTTTTAATGGTGAGAATAACGTGACGAACTTGTCCCTCGTCTGATGGTAAGCGATACAACCACTCATAGATAGTAACAAAACTTATTAATTTCATGAATTACAAAGCTAAGCATTCCTCAGCGCTCGCCATCCTGAATCATACCTTATGATTAAGTCTCAATGTGTCCAGTACTTACTTTGGCTGCAGTCAAACTGGAACACAACCGTGTATTTACACTGCTGTTTGGCGAGAGAAATAAACATTGCGGCGACACCTACCCAGGCGGACTCTCACATTTGAGAGACCTATTACCAGTAAAATCTGATTAATTTTGTAAGTTTGATAATATGTCATATCTCAAATCTCTATCACACTAGTCATGACCTAGTTACCAAACGCACCCTACAAGCGTTTCCAAATTTACATAACAGATGGCGTTGATAACTACAACTCGGTACGCGTTGCGCAACCAGCGCCTCCCAATAAATATACGGCGGTAATTAGGTACTAAAATTTATAACTTATGTTTAAAATTCAGCCGTAAAAGTTGTGACACGACCAGTTATGAATGTGGGCAGGGAAATTAACTATAAGAGTATATTTTAGAAGCAATAGCGATTGCATTGATTTCAGTTTCATTAAGCACTGAATTAATTAAAAATAATTTGGGTTTAAGCTATTGCGTACTTTAAGCTAATAGCTTATAATTGTTAATCTTTGATAAGACGGTTTCTTGATGCTTCGTTTCATATTTCAGACAAGTAGGAGCTTCCTTAAATTGGTATATGTCGTGAAGTTACAAAATAATTATTCATATACAGAAAAGACAGTGGTACCGCTCCGGACGAGCCCGCCCATTTCTGCCGAGTCATGACTGATAACAGCTTGGCTCTATCATTCGAGAAAAATTGTTTCCACCTCTTTCAAAGTTTCTTAGATAATATAACAGCAAAAACAACCAATTATCTTACATATTCCTCGTACATAATGCGAACCGGTGCAATTGAAACAATCGATTCTCTGAATAGCACCTTAGCATCGATTCATAAAATCGTTTATCCAACTTCAAAGAATCGATTGCTCTCACGTCGCCAGGCCTAATAGGGGGAGTAATAAGGTGATTTTTTATTTCTATTAATGTGTAATTTATAATGACTATGTATAATATTATTCAGTTCTAGTCGTATATCTGTATGAGATTTGTTTTTGCTTTGATATGGAGACTGAACGACAATATTTCTTGGGAAAATTGCAAGTATTTTTTAGCAATGGTTTCTTCATACACTAACATACGTTTCGACTTGTATGTTCAAAGATAAGAAGTGACAATTAATTAACTCACAGATCGAGTAGTTTATTTCCCTACCTCGATATGGTAATTCAGAAATTATAGTCTTGAACTATTTGAATAATTTGTAACTTTTTTTATTGCATTGCACGGCGAGACTAACATTCCATACGCCTGATGATAAGTGATACAAGCGCTCATACACGGCTGTTCATTTGCTACTGCAAAACCATCAACACCATGTATTTCAAAGCAATTCTTGGCATTTCACTGCGCTCACCATCTTAGACATAATTAGTAAGGTTATCTTACGCATTTTCGAGTGTTTCTATGATGTCAATATGTCCTGTTGTTACTCTGACTACAATGTCCTTCAAACCGGAACTCAACAGTGCATTTATACCTCTGTTTGGTGGGAGAAATAGACAGTGTTGTAGTGGACCTAGACGGCCTCGAACATATAAAAGACCTACCATCCCATTCACCATTACCATCAGTGGCCAACCCAGGATTTGAATTTAGGACATCATTTTTAACAACCTATACATATTCCCCCATATGATGTAACTAGATTAAATCATTAATAAATAATTTATAATCCCAGCAAAGTCCACACGTACTCTATTATTAGGTATTTATAGATTATAAACTGTTGATTATGAATTTGTTTAGCGACAGGCCACGGCCGCCGCGTGGGTTTTGAATGTTGGCGCCAAGCGAGCCGATTTAAGGTCATTATTTATTAGCTCGATTTAGGTATATAGGATGTATTCTCTAGCGCCGTTTCTTCCAAACAACTACAACATGTTCCGAAGAGGTGGCAAAAGAAGAAAGACTATTTGAATAAATAATATTTAGATAAATTTTTTTGGGTGCTTTTTAGAATAAGTGCTTTTCCCTCTCTCATTGTCTTCAGTCACTGGAAATCGACTGCGTAATCCTGACCCCACACTAAGATCAAGTCTTGTGTCGCGGGTATCAGGAACTACGAGAGACTTTATGGTCTCACAAACACCCAACTAAGGCATTCCCGGGATCTCCATGTTGACTTTTTAGAAGCAACCTGCATCCCGTGACTTCCTGCAACATATCTAGGTCGTACGTCCACCTTGTAGGCGGTTGAAGTACACTGCGCTTGCCTGTATGTTTACTTTTAATAGTGAATAATTATGTAGGTATAAGGGTGTTTCTTCTTCACAACTACATGTTCTAAAAAGCTGGATGAAATTAAAAATGAATTGTGAGACTATTTAATTAGCATATTTTGATTTTTGTCTTGTAGTTCAGTCTTTGCATAATCATCCTATATATAATACCGACTGATATTGATATATGGTATTTAATTTAAACCACATATTCCTAGCCACTCTAGGTAACATTGTACCAAGTTTGAAACAAACTACCTGGAAGTTTTGTCAAAAAAGTTTTAGTTTTCAAGATTTCTGTTCAACCCGTATAGGTATGAGACTTTTTACCGCATCGTTTCGGTTACTTACCGAACCGAATTTAAGTTCAGTTAAGCGGTGAAAAATACCCTTTATAGCTTGATATTTTTGTAAATTTATATCGTTGTAAACAATTGTAGGTTAACCTAATAAATAAATAAGTGCCTATTTGGAGTGGCCAAAAATCGCGAAAACGAAAATCACGATATAGTATAGGAGCTAGCAACGTTTTCGAGAAAGAACTTTAGGTCAGTTGATTTTGTGATATGTCGTCCTTCTTGCACTTTCGGTTAGAGTCTGGGCTATCTGGCTGGCGGTAGTGGTTGCGTTCATTAGTGCGCATCCTATCTGTCCAGGTAATAATCCTGGATTTTAAAAGCATTTTAGAAGGCGTAATTTTTGATTTTTTGTTTTTAAATAAATCTCTCTGACATACTTTTTTTATTGCCAGACATCATTGACAATGCTAACTATGTGCCATACGCGATTTTATTTTTATTTTTTTATATAAAATTCAAAGTATTTTATAATGTCTGTAATTTTAATATTATGTTATTTAAAGATAATAAAAACTTAAAATAAATTTGCCAGACATTAATTCGATTGTTAAGCCTTAAATTAAAATTAAAAAGTCATGAAAAGTATTGCAGTATGATGCTAGTAGTCCGACAGAGACAGCTGAAGTCATCCAGTTTGCCACCCTGTAAAGTGGAATTGATACAGCATTTATTGAGGGTTCGTTACGTCACGAAAATTTGGAGGAATGCTCACTCAAAACATCCAACATCTTTACCTCCAATGGCTTTCGGTTGGACCATTAACGGTGACAAATATGATTTTGTCTGGTTTTTGGGAGATCAATTACCATCCTCAGTTGCAGATATTATTGTTCAAAGTAAGTGTAAAATTGAATATTTATCAATAATAACTAAAATGTTTTATAACGAACAAGAAGAATTACACTGTTTATTTTTTTTCTGTTGCAGATGATAGAGTTTTAGAAGATTACGAAAGTTCCCAAGAAGATGATATGAATGACACTGACAAAGACAGCGACGATGATGATGATGATTATAAAGATGCCTCTTTTTTTGTGACGTCACTATGGGCTGAAACAACTTGAAAAACTTAATATTAATTATTTATAATTTACATTTAGTAATCAGAACAATTTAAATAAAATGTGTTGTTTTTTAAATTTTAATCTAATTTTATATTCCTTTTTATGCTTAATTTTTTTTGGAAACTTGCTCTTACTAGAATGATTATTATTATTATTATTTATATGGTATTTAAAATAATTTCTACTATTTCTGGCGAAATAATCAGCTACGCAGGCTTGCGGCCAAAACGAAACTGATAATGAATAAATGATAGTTAAAACACGTAAGAAATAGAAAAATAATGGATGAGCTTATTAAAATGTTTCTATTGACAGGAATTTACGAACTATTCGGCAGGTATTTAAAATGACAGCTTTTTGCATGAGGGTATATGTTAGGGGATGTATTTGGAGTGTCTTCAAACTTTTATGAAGATACTTAGGAATTACACCCATAGTTGACACCACAATTGGTACGGTTCGCACGGAGTCAACTCGCCACTGTCTTTTTAATTCTATAGAAAGGTTATATTTTGCTATTTTTTCTATATATGTTGTTTGTAGGTTATGGGTATTTGGTATAGCTATATCAATTAGAAAAACTGCTTTGTTTCTTTTATCGTGTAGTGTAATATCCGGTCTATTGTGATGAATTGTCTTGTCTGT
Source organism: Hyles vespertilio (assembly GCA_009982885.2). Lineage (NCBI taxonomy): Eukaryota > Metazoa > Arthropoda > Insecta > Lepidoptera > Sphingidae > Hyles > Hyles vespertilio. The sequence continues at coordinate 3,670,244 of CM042810.1, forward strand.
CATAATAGACCTGTCCCAGTAAAGCTTGTAGTTGTCCGATTCTAGTATTATTTTGGGTGAATATTTATAATATGACGTTTTATTTGTTATTAACTCGTATTTGTATGCAAGATATTGGTGTACTATTGCAGCTACTTGGTCATGTCGATGTTTGTAATCCGTCTGGGTTATAGATTTACAGGCTCCGGTTATATGTTGAATTGTTTCAGGACTACTATGACAGTGCCGACAGAGATCATTTTGGACTGTAGTATCTTTGATTATGTGTTTCCTATAATTTTTTGTGTCGATTGTCTGGTCCTGGATGGCACCCATGAATCTCTCCGTTTCGGGAAACATTTCGCCTCGCTTAAGCCACGCGTTTGACGCTATTTTGTCAACGATAGGATTAGTTAAGTCGAGGCGGTATCTCCCGTGGAGAGATTTTTGTGTCCAGGCATTCAGCTTTTGTGTGTTAGTGGTCGGGTTTAAGTCCATCATGGAATCTAACAGGTTAAGTGGTGTATATTTATGATCAGCTCGTACTACAGCTCTATGTAGTTCTGACTCATGGGATTTGGAATGGAAAAATAACCGTAGTGTTTGAATATTATTATTATTTTTATTACATTTACAGTGACAAGTAATTTACTTTTGTAATGGTTCTCTGTATCATTCTCGACTTATTCTGCAACTGTCTCTCTCCGAATACTAGCATTATACTGCAATACTTTTCATGACTTTTTCATTTTAATTCCAGACTTAACAATCGAATTAATGTCTGGCAAATTTATTTTAAGTTTTTCTTATCTTTAAATAACATAATATTAAAATTACAGACATTATAAAATACTTTGAAATTTTTATAAAAAAAAATAAGATTCGCGTATGGCACATAGTTAGCATTGTCAAAAATGTCTGGTAATAAAAAAAGTATGCCAGGTAGACTTATTTAAAAACAAAAAATCAAAAATTACGCCTTCTAAAATGCTTTTAAAATCCAAGATTATTACCTGGATAGGTAGGATGCGCACTAATGAACGCAACCACTACCGCCAGCCAGATAGCCCAGACTCTAACCAAAAGTGCAAGAAGGACGACATATCACAAAATCAGCTGACCTAAAATTCTTACTTTTCAAACGTTGCTAGCTCCCGTACCAATATTTTTTCGAAAAATCAACCCACAGCGATCCCAAATTTCGTACAATGTACACCTGAATGATGACAAACTTGTGGGTTAAATTAAAGACTATATGCCAATATCGCCCTGTATATGTTTAAATCCACTGGTGTGGCCATACTAACGATGATTGTGGTAAACTACATGCAATGAATCTTCATAATCCAATGCGATTCTGCGATCGTTAGAAACGCTTATAAGCTTTTAGAAAGTACTGAAGTCGGTAATTAATTCCATCAAGTTTTCCAATGGTGCGGGGAAACTCAACGATCGCTTTGCATACTTTATTCCTATAATTGTTATTTATTCTAGTTTATTCACGCAATTGGTGTATCTAGAAAACTAGACAGAAATTATGAAATGTTTAAATTTTTCCTTAATAAAGACACTAAATACTATTTATATTCTAAATTTGAAGGTTCTATGTCTGCTAGAAGTGCCTTAGACTTTTGATGATCGGTCAGTCAGTCAGTGAGTGACAAAATTAAGAAAGTTTGACATGTTACAATTCTTAAACTACTGGTTCAAATTGAATGGAATTTTAAATATACCGTGTTTATACAATGACTGCCTAGTAACTGAAAATTCAGGTTTCTTGCTTTAACCAAAACGAAGTTATAGAGGGTAGAAAATGGTCTGAATTGCTTCGAGAAAAGGATGGTACGACAGTGCCGCTTATAGCATCACATTTTTTAGAACGTTTCTATTATAATTGCCAAGCTGGCTCAGTTGTACTACGGTATTATTGTCAAGCAGAGGTTTCGGGTTTGAATTCCGGGTCTCGTGAAGTTTAATTGGATTTTTTCTATTCATTATCAGCTCGGGATCTGAAATTTGTGTCCGATATATGGCCCAACTAGCTTAAGCAAATATTCGTACGAAGATATCTTAAATATTAAATAATTTATATTAAGCCATAATCCTAAGCCTTCTTTTACGTCATTCGCATTTAGTTTAAACTCTTAAAATATTTTTTAATATAATACAAAACGTTTTTTAATTTGTTATTTATTTATTTTTTAGTGTAGGCTATTTTAATATAATAATATAAATAAATATAATTTATAAATAAAATCAAGTCTTTTTCAGAGGGTGTAGTAGGCTGTTGTGTTGTTAGCAACCAGTACACCCACGTTTCGCCTTGTATGTTCCGTTCTACGTGATAGGGGGCGAGCCTATTGCCATATCGGAATTAATTCCTGACTCCAGGATAATGAATTGAAAAATCCACTATCGCTTCGTCCGACCCGGGATTCGAACCCGAGACCTCAGCTTTGTAATCATCATAGTACAACTACGCCACCGAGCCAGTCTATTAAATATTAAAGATTAATAAAGAAAATAATAAAATAGCATCAATAAACAAGAGAAATAAGAACAGCATACCTTTTTATTAAGTACCAGGCTACCATAAAAAGAAAAGAGTATTAAATCGATGTGGCCAGCCGATGGTAAATAAATATTATGTGCTTTATCCATTACTTGACCGCCTGAATGCATGTACTTAATTATATAAATCGATCTTCACTTAAACCGGATAACGCTACTGAGGGTCCTAGGTATTAACTTATTAAGTATATGTTTAAATTATCACATAAACTCACGCCTTTTTCCCAGAAGGGGTAGGCAGAGGTTCTTTTGGTTGAAACCAGGTAAACCACGTTTTGCCTAAAGTGTTCCGTCCCATGATGTGATAGGAGGCGAGCCTATGGCCATATCGGGTTTACATCCCTGACTCCGGACTGATAATGAATTGTAAATCCAACATCAATGTCCGAGCCGGGACGCGAACCCGAGATCTCAATGTAATAACCGTACCTTAGTACAACTACACCAACGAAACAGTCGTCTTGTCTCTCGTTTAAAATTTATTCGTATGTTGAATACATATAGCCCTTTTGGACGGTGCATACCTGCGTACTATACGTTATAAAGTTACGAATATTGATTTTCCAAATATATTTTTTATTGCAATGAATGGCGAGACAAGCATGCCTTTCGCCTGATGGTAAGCGATACGACCACTCATGAACAGTAGCAAAACAACACCTTTAATTACAAAGCAATGTTTGGCATTCCATTGTGCACCCATCCTGAGATATAAGATGTCTCAATATGTCCAGTAGTTACTCTGGCTACAATACCGGGTATCTCAAGACTGCTACCGAAAACGAAGCCGGGTGGTAGTTTTAGTGGCTGCAAACACAATGCAATTAAAAATTTCGCATAGAAACGCGACAATTATTTTTTATGATTTTTTAAATATCGTCATTTTTGGGTGGTAAATCCGTAGTTTTTGCTAAAATAATAATTTAAACTCTTTTATACCTTAGAGTATTTATAAATAAAAGGGCATACACTATTATTTTAGGAAAAAATGTATTTACCACCCAAATATGAAAATAGGAAAAAAATAACAAAAAAATAATTGTCGCTTTTTTTTTGCAACTTTTTCTGTTCCATTGTGTCTGAAGTCGTTTAAACTACCACCCGGCTCCGTTTTCGGTAGCAGTCTTGATATGCCCTGTATAATTGGCAAAACGCAAATAATTTTATATTATTTCGATATGAGAATTCTTTCGAGCATCTTTTGGCAGTTCGTGCGGTACCAACAGGCCAACACGAATTATAAGACTAATAATGACTAATATAATACTAATTCTTAAAAATAATTTGTCTAAGTATATCAGTGTGAGTGCAAGTGTATATTGTGTGTGTGTGCCCAGGAGCTTAGTTTTTTCAACATATCCATGTCAAAGATACGGATCCAAGGTTTAGTTGTACCGTCGTTTTCCACTCCACTAAACAAACTTAATTATTCCGCTTGAGTTGGTATTGAAATAATGTTAAAGCGATAGTTTGTTTGTCCTTTTATATCACTGATTTTGATAGATATTAAAATCTTAATCATCTAACTGCTGGTAGGGCTTATATTATGAGAGCCTGGGTAAGTACCACCGCAATGTCTATTTCTTCCACCAAACAGCAGTGCATATACACTATTGTGCTCCAGTTGAAAGGGCATTGTAGCCAGAGTAACTACTGGAAATATCAAGTCTTAAAATATTTTATATTACATTTCAATATACAGGGTATATCAAGACTGCTACCGAAAACGAAGCTGGGTGGTAGTTTAAGTGACTTCAGACACAATGCAACAGAAAAAGTTGCAAAAACAGCGATAATTTTTTTTTGTTATTTTTTTCCTATGGCCATATTTGGGTGGTAAATACATTTTTTCCTAAAATAATAATGTATACCCTTTTACTTATAAATACTCTAAGGCATAAAAGAGTTTAAATTATTATTTTAGTCAAAACTATGGATTTTCCACCCAAAAATGACGATATTTAAAAAATCATAAAAAACAATTGTCGCATTTCTATGCGAAATTTTTAGTTGCATTGTGTTTGTAGGCACTAAAACTATCACCTTGCTTCGTTTTTGGTAGCAGTCTTGAGATACCCAGTATAAAATACGAGTATATTATAGAAAAGTAAAATCTAAAATGCCAAGCATTGTTTTGTAATTCATGGTGTTTCGTTTTGTAACTGTCCATGAGCGGTTCGCTTACCATCAGGCAGGCTCGCCTTGCCATTCACCGAAAAGAAAACGTCATGCTGATAATAGGAAGTACACTGCTCGAAACAGGTCTCCATCAAGGTGGTAGGTCTCTCATATGTGAGAGGCCATCTGGGTAGGTACCACCGCAATGTCTATTTCTCCCGTGAAACAACACTGCGTAAGTGCACTGTTGTGTTTCGGATTGAAGGACATTGTAGCCAGAGTAACTACTGGACATATTGAGACTTAACATCTTATGTCTCAGGATGGCGAGCGCAGTGGAATGTTGCTTCTGTTTATGAGCGGTCGTACCGCTTACCATCAGGCGAACGGCTTGCTCGTCTCGTCATTCATTGCAATAAAAAAAAAGAAAGTACATATTATGTCATTGCAAGATAATTAATTTTGTGCGAACCAATATCCGACGAAGTCTACAAGTCATTTAAGTTTGTATTGTTACGATTCTGATTTTCTCTTTTATTTTCCTTAGTGTATTAGTTCGTATTAGTTTAATTGGTTGCTAAGAAATTTTATATTTGCGAATAGTTTTTTTGTTGGTTTATTGTGTAGATATTTATTTATAATGAACATGAGTGCCATGTATTTACTAATAATAAAAACGTCGCTTACATTGTATTGAATAAAAAACGGATATTATTACCCAATTATCCATAGATTTGTGCATAATTTTTACTTACTTAGTGGGTTTTCATAAGGTGTGAATTTCAATAACTTTTAGCGGATTATGCGAAGAGACATAAGATGTATGGTATGTGAACACTGAACACACACATTTGATAATAATATTTCTGACGTGACACTTATGACACCTAAAAGAAAATAGTTGAATAGCCTTTAATTAATTTGTTTAAAATTAAATTTTCGTAAATTTTATTTATTTCGCAATTCTAAACAGACAAAGCCGCGGGTACACACTATTTTAAAATGCTAATATAAATCATTTTTTTGTATTAGTTTTTTAGTAAATGTTTCGGTCGTGTTTGAGTTACGCCTGAAGCTAGAATTCTGCTCAAAAGCTTGTTTACTGCTTCAATTATCGCGTGATCATAATTGTTGGTATTATATTATTGCTATTCTAGACTACCTTGCCTGGATACAATTTAGTGTTTAATTGATATTCCTATTTTATTGTTATACTTAAAAAAAGAGGTACGTTGTGTTCTGGTAAATATAATTAATCATGAACTTGACGTAATATTCAATACTTAGTAGATAGCGGTTTTTTTAATGAATGCCATTCGCCTTCCGGTAAACGATACGACAGCTCATGGACAGTACGAAAATCAAACAACATCTTGAGTTACAAAGTAATGCTTGGCATTCCGTTGCGCTCGCCATACTGAGACATAAGATGTAAAGTCTCAATATGTCCAGTACTTACTCTGGCTACAACGTCCTTCTTACCGAAACACAACAGTACATTTACACTGCTGCTTAGCGGGAGAAGTATACATTGTGGTGTTACCTATCCAGACAGCCTCTCACGTATGAGACCTACCACCAGTAAATAAATTAATACTTAATAGATTGCTGGGTGTATTACAACTTCAAAGCCGTGAATGAGATGATTCAAGGAAATAAATATAACCTACAGTAATAATACATGCAACATCCATACATTATCCTATAGTAAAATATGTGTTTGTGTCGTGGGTTTCAGAAATAACGGCCTTAGGTCCCGCATCTGCACTTGCAACATATTTCCTAATCACACCATTTGTCTTTTGTTGATCGAATCCTTCGCCTCTGTTCCTTTTACAACAATTTTTGCTTACAATGTACTGTATATCTATGTATATACGTAATAATACTAACAGAATTAACACAAATACGAGTATTCTGAATACGAAAGTAACTTTCTTTAATACGCTTCCAGACATTAATCTACATAATCACGCCAGTATGTCATAGGGCTAGGGAGAGACTATAGATCATGACTTCATGCATTCTTGTCGGTTCAGGGTACTTTTGACCTGATCCTTGTTGAGGGTATCACCGATTTGAATGGTGTAGGTTCGGTGAGGTCGATCCCTACTGACTTTTGCCTTGTAAAGTTTGGGTTTGGTTAGTTTCCTTTCATCCCTCCTCTCTACACGACCGAACCATCATTACATTAACTGTACAAGTAATTATCTTGAAATTTGGTTAGGGGTACAGAAAAGGATATCGAGTACATTTAATGAAGTAAATAATCGCTTATTTTTTATTTTATTTTGTACTGTACAGAGAAACAACAAAGAAATCAATAATAATATTAGTACAAGTTGCGGCTTTATCACACCAGGTAATTTCTTACAGAAACCTAAGGATATTTAAGTAGGGGAAAGAAAGGGCAGTAAATAAAGCACTTATTCCCAAAAGATATGTTATTAAATAGACGTCCTTAAACATATTATATAATGCTTTAGAAACTTGCCCTACCGACGTAAATAAATTGAAATTTAATGCTAGAATTATATCAGTGGTATCTTACTAACTGTAATAGCCAAAAAAATACTGTTTCGGACTTAACTTAAAGACGTGGGTAAAACCACGAGTAAAATCAAGTAGTACAATAAAGCTACATTGTTTTAAACTGATAGGTGAATTGTTCGTGTTAATTCGAAAGTCTAGACGTATGGCCGTTCTTGTGGGCGTATAATGGTCTATTATTTCGGCGGAGATTAACAGATTAAATCTTGATGGCCCATTGATTTGCCGAATGATTTTGGATGATAGTTTGTTAGATACAAGCTTTTTTATTGGATTAGCAGTATTTGAATTTGGTAACATAATTTTAGTTGTCATTTTTTTATTAATCTTGTTTCTTTTTCGTTTTTATGTCTTCGTTTTGTTTGTTTTTGTTTGACAGCCTCCGTGGAGCAGTAGGTTAGATACCGGCTGTGAAACGAGAGGCCACGGATTCGATCACTGTACCGAGGCCAATGTTTGTGTGAATCACAAGCATTTGTTTAGGGTCTAGGTGTTTGTGAGACTGAAAAGTCTCTCGTAGTTCGTGATACCCACGACACAAGATTCGATGTAGTACGGAGTCAGGATTATGTATGTGAAAGTTACTTACATACTTTCTTACCTTGACCCAACACAATTTGATCGGCAACTAGATCGTGGGAGAAATGTTGTAAGGATTAGTACCGCAGGTCGGGACAATTGCTCCCAGACGGGATAATTTGATTGCCAATTTGAATAAATTGCCGACAAAATTGTGCCGTGTGGAGCTTCTGAGATAACACGAATTGTATTTTGGTTTAAAGTTGGTATGAATAAAATTGTTTTGTTATTCGGTTGGTCTGAATTAAATAAAATTTTATCTTATTGACATCTTTTTTATGCATGCTCGATAAATTGACTTCTAGCATTTGATGGTAAATGAAGTGCAGTAGAAATAGAAAATATAAAGACTTTAATTAGTGATATCAAATGTGACCTGTCGTTTAATAGCCTGCATTATACGCAACTAAATTTTTAATTAATAGTAATAATTTATCTTGTATGAAGATACAAGACATGGAATATTTTTTCTTTCTTTTTTCTTACTACTATTACTAGTCGTCACCTTTTTATAAGACGAAACGCCTTATTTATCTATTATTAACTGCACATAAACAGAAATGACACTTAAAGATAATTCAAATCAACAAAAAAGCACAGATCTTATCCCTCTAGACGACTTCTTACAGACGACCTATGATATAAGCAAAGGAAAATCTTCATAATATTATATTCCTTTTTTGATGGGATAGTCAAAAAGTCAAAGTCAAGTTCTCAGGGTAATTTCAAAATTTTCAAGTATGAAAGCCTTTTTTGTCTTAGTAATTATAAAGTATAGGAATTAAAGGAATTCGTGATGAGAAACCGTGAAGGCATTAACAAGAACTCGTTGGATATATCAGCCTTGTTTTATGTCTAGACAGGGTTTAATTTTTGATATGCTTGTTAACCTTATTAATATAATGATTCTTCATTATATTCTAACTACACTATATAACTGGGTCTTCTAACACAACTATATTAAATGCTTAAAATAAAACTCCTAATATTGTTTCACTATATGTATAACTCACTTATTTAAATAATTTTAATTAAAATATGTACCGTTACAAAGCTGAGGTCTCGGGATTGAATCCCGGGTGGAGCAAAGTATTATTAGATTTTCCTATTCATTATTAGGTCGGAGTCAGTAATTTGTGCCCCATATGGCGAAAGGCTCGCCCCTTATCACATCGTCGGACGGAACATACGAGGCGAAATGTGAGTATCCTGGTTGCACCTCTGCCTACCCATTCTAGAAAAAAATCGTGAGTTTACGAATGCATATAACTTTTTTTATTAATGTAAGGCTGTTATTAATTGTAATTATATCTAGGTTTACTGTATAATAAAGACTCGATCTTATTTCTCTTGAGCAATAAAGTTCCAATTATTTTAACAAAATATGAGATATTTAGTTTACTTTGAATTCTACAGAAAATAATATCTAGCTTTACCGCTGTGCAAATACCACAGGGTTTATTTAAAAACTAAATAATTACATTGTTTTGCATTGTAATTTATAAACTTTCTAACAGATGGCGCTACATGCATAGAAAAATGTAGCTAATATTTCGTAGGTAATTAGATTTAACGTAAAAAGTCGCGCGTGGAGATGTAATGTGTAATGTGTATATTTTATAGTAAAATAAATAATATTTTAAGGAAACGAGTGCAACGTTGTTTATTTTTAAGTATTTCTTTCGCATTGACGTTCTTCAACAATGTAATTAATCGAATAGAAGGAAGAGAGGCTTCAACTTTATTTTCCTCATTCTTATGTCTATTACAGCTTCCCTAGGACAGTGCCCTCTCTGAAATTATGTCGCTATGTTGATACTCGCACCGAGAATAATGCCTGTATAGCTTTAGCTTGCAAGTATTTGTATAGGGTGTAGTTTTTGTGACACCAAAAAGATCTCGTATTTTATGATAGGTATGTATTGGTATCTAAAATGTATCCTCTAATAATCGCTGTCCATATTCTGATTTCAAACTAATTAATCACAAGGATAATCTTTGGACGTTTGATTTTACTGTTAAGTGAAAAAAAAATTCTGTGAAGGGGCAATATTAATTTAAATATGTAGACAAAACCATTTTGAATAACAAAACTCAATGAACTTTTATCTCTTAACATGATTCAACTAATTTACGTCTATGTGATATTTTTTTAGAATATGGGGGTTTGTTTGCAATGTCTCTAATACAATATCTTAATGATTACAACTCTTATTGGTCTGTGATTACAACCGACCAGCCTTTCTATTCTCACAGTTAGAAGTTGGGAGGTACCAGGGCATAACTGTATGCAATCAATAATAATAGTGTTGCAATGTGTATGACAAACTCGTTTGATTTATACATCCATTGTGAAGACATGGGCTTAATTGCAAAATAAGGCCAAGTATGATGGCATACTTTACAACCATTATATTGAAATTATATGATGAATATGTTGTGTTAATAATATGGTGGAATTGATTCCTATCAAATTATTAAATGGTATAATGGACGTTTAATGATTTATTTAGACGTAATATGAATGTTAACATAAACGCCAGTAAGTAATGATGGAATTGGTTTGTTATATGATTATTTATATTATGGCTTATGGATAAATAATAAGCAATTACAAATGAATTGGAAATACGTATTTGCAATGATATCATTTATTTCCATCAAATTCTGTCTTGAAGATATCGCTCACTGCGATAAGCTTGTCATTTCAATTTTTATAAAATTTTCGGTTTACAAAGAAGTAAATAAATAGTTCTGATTTTACTCTATTAATTAATCTAAACTAAAATAGACTTTCTTTGTATTAGAAACTACTAAAAAGCTTTCTTAATAACTAAAGATCTGAAACAGAAAGATATGGAATGAAAAGTCGAATTAATTTAAAAGTTGTAAATCAAAACATCTTAGTTTGATGAGTACTAGGCTTGTTATACTGACTAAATGCAATTTAGACAAATGGATTTGTGTAGACTGTTGAGGAAAAAATTTGACTAATAAGATAATTGCGCTGTAGTTTGCAGTGCCCAGGTAACCTGAATCCCCCATTTCGATATTTTACAAAAAGACAGGTTTTTTTATTTTATTGCAATGAATGACGAAACGAGCAAGCCGTTCGCCTGATGGTAAGCGATACGACCGACCGCTCATAAACAGTAGCAACATTCCACTGCGCTCGTCATCCTGAGACATAAGATGTTAAGTCTCAATATGTCCAGTAGTTACTCTGGCTACAATGTCCTTCAATCCTAAACACAACAGTGCATTTACGCATTGTTGTTTCACGGGAGAAATAGACATTGCGGTGGTACCTACCCAGATGGCCTCTCACATATGAGAGACCTACCACCAGTTTTATACATATCGTGCTTAATACATATTGTGAGAAAATTAAACATGTTTGTAAAGGAAACTTGAGAGGAACACAAAGTAAAAACGTTCGGTTAACAGCTTCACTTTATTCCCTGCATTCTTTGACGCGCTAACCAATTTATGACATTAACTGCATCTCATGAATAATTTAAGTTACACGCACGCGGGCAACTTTTAGTTGCACGACTTTTTGTTGGAAACTATTAAGTTTTTTTTATAAATAAATAGATGTTGCTTTTTAGAATTATGATGTACTTGCTTAAAGACCAGCTACGCTCGTGTGCATTCTACGATAAAAGACCTATCCAACACAAAATATTTAATATTAATAGTAGTTCCTGGGATTAGAGGTAACAAATTCTTCAACTTTATATATTGGTATATAAATGAGGTACTCAATTTGATATCAAAATTAATTAATTCAGCATTCTTGCAGTTTTCTAACTTTCACGGAATGGGCAAAATTATTACTAATAATGTGCGTGGAGGTCTGTTGGGAAGAGCGTGGTGGCCTGTTGGTAAACGGACTAGACGCGGCTGCCCACATGTTCACGGTGGTCACGGGTTCGATTCCCAGGGCACACCTCTGACTTTTCAGAGTCATGTGTGTCACCCACGCACTAAAACGGTGAAGGAAAACATCGTGAGGAAACCTGCATACCATAGCGATTTATAAGAATTTCTTTGGTGTGTAAGTCCGCCAACCCGCACTAGGCCAGCGTGGTGGACTATATGGCCTAACCACTCTCAATCGTATTCTAGATTGTAGAGTAGGCCCGTACCCTGCAGTGGGACGTATATGGGCTGATACAGATACAGACAGACAGATTACTAATAACCAATTGCGTGACTATAAAGTATTAGATCGTGAGTATGAAGACAAAGAAATGTAACTATTAGTGCAACAGTTGCAGTTTACTCACGATTATGTCATAACTAAATATAGTTTCTTAAAGAAGAAATACTAATAAGTCTTTCCACGCTTATGAACGCGCATAGACTCCACCAGACTACAAATCAAGTACATAATTGTATTCGACAAAAAGTCGTAACAAACTCGACAGAAATGTCGATGGTATGTCATAGTCTTTATCCTTACAATGCATGGCAAGTTTATAGGCGTATTAATTATGTGAGGCATTCATACCGGCTCGCTGAAATGTCGCTAGACGAGCACTAATTGTAGGTGTTTAACATGGACTTTTTGTTTAATTAACGAAACTTGACAAGAAGTGATGGATGCTTCAGTATTGTTTGAGTATGGGAGTGGTTTGAGCTGAGTTTAAAAGCAAGATCATTTAAGTGTCAGCTGTGTGTATACATATAGTTTTTTATATAACAATGAATGGCAAGAGCATACAATTCGACTACTGACCAAGACTTGGCAAGACCAAACTACATTATAAATTACATAGCAATGCTTGGTTTTCCACTGCGTTATCCATCCTGGGACATAAGATGTTAATTCTCAATATATCATAGCTACAATGTCCTTTAAACCAGAACACAACAGTGAAAATACACTGATGTTTGGCGGGAGAAATACGGTGGAACTTACACAGGCGGCCTCTCACATATGAGAGACCTACCAACAGCGGAGTGGCATTACATATTTTCGACGAATATTATGCGACGAAGAATGCTTCTTAGTTATCAGACTATTTTAGGTTTGGTTATCTCTGTCGCGTAGTCGGTTGGACAGGAGGTTGTGGATTTAATGTCAATACTAAGACAAATGTTTGTGGGTAATTAGTGTTTGTCTTGGAACTGAGTGTTTGTGAGATCGAAAATTCTCTCGTAGTTTCTGATACCCACGACACAAGTATTGTATCTTAGTGTAAAGTCAGGAGTATGTCTGTTGATTTTATTTTATCATTTACCTTCAGTATATGTTACAACAGTTCGTTGCAGTCCACTGCTCGAAATGTACCTCCTCCTCTCTCTCCTCGGACTGATGAAGATGATGATGATAATATACTATTTAAATAACAGTAAGTCAATATTAATAATTTTTCTCAAATATAATGTTTCACCGACACTAAAATTGTAAGTTAACTTTCACTATCATAATACCCAATACTTAAACATTTTATCACAAAAACATTCTACGCTCACTTCTTTTTTTTTACATCGATTTTCACGCCTCCCGCCTCTCGAAGTCTATCAAAACCACAAATAAAACTAGTATGCTAATTGTGCGATAGTGATCGGATGCTATTCCTGTTTTAACCTAAAGGGAACGGTTGGACTAACTGTACTGTCAATCCTACTGGCTGTCTACTGATTCTGTCATTGAGATAAGGTTTGGAAATAGCTGTACTTGTTTATTTAATCTTGAAGATACACAAAGGGAACTGCAACAATTAACGAGATATACAAATGGCGGGATTATCGCTTTAGGTTTCTTAAAATCTTGTGTGGGTACATCTTGATATATATATACAGGGTATATCAAGACTGCTACCGAAAACGAAGCCGGGTGGTAGTTTAAGCGACTTCAGACACAATGCAACAGAAAAAGTTGCAAAAAAAAGCGACAAAATTTTTTTTGTTATTTTTTTCCTATGGCCATATTTGGGTGGTAAATACATTTTTTCCTAAAATAATAGTATATACCCTTTTATTTATAAATACTCTAAGGTATAAAAGAGTTTAAATTATTATTTAAGCAAAAACTATGGATTTACCACCCAAAAATAACGATATTTAAAAATTCATAAAAAAAAATTGTCGCGTTTCTAGGCGAAATTTTTAATTGCATTGTGTTTGTAGCCACTAAAACTACCACCCGGCTTCGTTTTCGGTAGCAGTCTTGAGATACCCGGTATATTGAGAAAGATCGCACTTTTTGAGGTGCCTAGCTTATAAATGAATTATAATATATACATTTTTGGATATATGTAGTCTTGTTATTTCTAATAATAAATAAATACATCCAACCGTCAGACAAATAGTCCTGACCCCACTTGTGTCATGGGTATCAGGGACTATGGGACACTTTTCGGTCTCACAGATACCCAGACCCGAAACAAATATGTACATGTGGATCACATTAATATTAGTCTCGGTGCGGGTATTGAACCCGAGGTCTTTCGTTTCCCAGCCGGCGCCTTACGAACTGCGCCACGAAGACTGTCAAATAAAATAATGTAGTTAATAAAATAGACAAATTATACATATAATTCGTTCATCAAAAAGAACAATGACGTAAATACGATTTAACTTTTTTTTTCAAAGAATGTCTTAATATTTTTGGATGAAAAATATCATTTACTTCCAATCATTTTGATGAAATCTTTTAATATTTATGTTATGTTACTTTACTATGAACCATACTCATAATGACTTCTTTTGAAAAGCAATTAAAAAAGTTATGAAATAAAATAAACAAACATTTTTGTAATTACGTCGATGTTCTATAGCATGAGGGATATCTAGACTGCTATCGAAAACGAAGCCAGGTGGTAGTTTTAGTATTAGTAAAACTATTGCAAAAAACGTGAAATTATTGTTATATTTAGTTCCTATCGTCGCATTTGGTTGGTGAATATATTTTTTTTGTAAAATAATTGTTTACAGCGTTTTATTTTTAATGACGCTATAGTACGTATGGCTATAAATTATTATTTTAGCAAAAACCATTGATTTACCACCCGAATACAATGACATTTAAAATAACACGAGATGTGCGTTATTTTGCGTCATTTTTATTTGCATTGTGTCCGTTTTCAGTAAAACTACCACCCGGCTTCGTTTTCGGTAGCAGTCTTAATACACTCTGTATACATGTTTTAGATAAATTAATATACAATAAATTACCACAAAACGTATATCAACGTCAAGATCTATTCACTAAGAAGGGTAGGTAGGTATTCCTTTTAACCAGTTTTTCGAATGAGTCGTACATTATGTTTTTACTGAATGGAGTAGCTCCGAGGTGTCCGGTATACCGGATTTCATCTCACATTCGCATGTAAATGATGTTGAAGACTTTTATCTGTTAGTGTTTCACTTCTGCGGGGTTTAAGTGCAACATGTTTGGTCTGTAGTAGTTTTGGGTTTTGTTTTCAGTATGAAATTAAATGAAATGAAAATATTTATTAAATCCATAAATGAAAATTTAATTAGCATATTTTGGATTATAAGCAAAAGCGCGAAATATCCATGTATATACATATACGGACATCCGAGTTTACGCCTCTTTCCCAGAAGGATTAGATAGTACCAGGACACTCAAATTTCGCCTTGTATGTTCCGTTCCATGATGTGGGGCGTATGACAGTAAAAGCTTCATATTTTCTGTACACAGTCTTGATACTCCAAGAGCTCTTTTTTGTTTTTAAATATACCTATTTTAATTGTTTTTAAATATTTCACATTATGCAAATGTAAAGTAAAGGAAATTATTTTTGTAAGATGTTACTATGTTAGTCTCATATAGATTTAAAACAAATTCAATACAGATAAACTAGGTACGACAATATTTATTCGATTGCTTCGCCATATTGCTTTTTCCTATTAATCATACATTCATGAGCCAAAATATATTTTCGTACATTTTATTTGTCCATTGTTTAGGTTTTATGATCATGGAGCTAATATAGAAAATGGTAGGAAGGAATATCTTGCCAAATAACGTTTCCCTTTCTCACAATATATAAAAACCATTGTAATATGTGCCAAATAGTTATTTCTACTCAGCAGATTCGTTTTTTATGTTGTATAATATTAGATAATGAATTGTTTATTGTGTTCGGTACATAATATAATATATCTAATGATAATATAAATCCGTATCGAGAATAAATCTGACTAAGATATACAGCTGGCAACGAACAAGAGAGGTTATTCTGTGACCCAAAACGAAACTCAAATATTCGACTTCCGAAGTAAGTTATGTTTCCACTTCAAAAAAAATATTTTTTTCAAATTTTCTCATATTCACCTGATGTTGGGAAGCATATAAGTTAAATTAAATAACATACGAGTATGTCAATATCACTCTGCATAACCTAATTGTTAAGTCCTAATATTTTATGTCATAATTTTAAAGTGTTAAAAATCTTTAAGATTTTTCTTTAATAGATGATAGGAAAAATGAGAAGAGATATTAATCCCCGAGTAATTAAAAGTTCCTCGGCGATATTAATTTGTATATTCTTTTCCTCCCGATCGTGTGGTCAGATTAAATTTCGCTGACGAAGGCTCATTCCATAAGATGCAGTACCTAGGGAAGAAAATCCGTTTAAAAAGCGTCGTTGCAGAATGCTTTTCAAGATGGTATCATTTGCAGATAGTCCATAAGTTTTCAGTTTAATCAAATAACGGTACGGTATTGCATCAGCCCATATACGTCCCACTGCAGGGCGCGGGCTTACTCTACAATCGAGAATCCGATTGACACCAAGCATTGAAGTTCATTTTTTTTGCAGAAAATTACCTATTTAATGTAATCATTCAGGTCCCATGTCCCCTAGATGGAGCAAAGAGTACCCACAGTGAATCACCATCTCGAACGGCTTTCTCTATTTTAATTACTTATTTTAAGCTTTGTAAAATAAAATAATACAAGCAGACTTTTTGACTTTGACACTAACCACTAACTAGCCATCCTTTGAATGAAGCAGGGATAATACACAGGGTTCTAAGTAATATATTTTAAATTTTATAAGACGAAATCCTTAACTAATTTCAGGCAAGTTGTCCAGGGCACACTGCTGACTTATCCAGCTCATGTGTATATTGTTAGTCAATCGCCACGCACTATAATGGTGAAGGATAAAATCGTGAAGAAACTTGTATACCATAGCGATTTGTAAGAATTTCTACATTATGTAAAGTTTATTTATTTAGGGCAACGTGGTGGACTATATAGTCTAACCAACCTCAATCAGTCGTCCTTTCGATTGTAGATGACACCCGTGCACTGCCGTGGGAGGTATAATTGCATTTTTTTTTTTGTGCCGCAATGTAAAGCTGTAGAATTGTTTGCTGTCACACGTTTCCTCTTTCCTATAATACTGGGTTTTTACGCCGTTAGTATTAGCATCTTAGTAGGCCGGCATAATTGCCTTAGCCTGGGCGGCATTTTCACTTACCATCAGATGCATAGCAGTCATTATGCTGTACCAGTGTAAAATGTGTATGACCTGATATAGTACAGTTAATAATTAGCATTTTTTCTTTCCAGGGTCTCACAATGTCTAGCGGGAGTTGTTCGGGCCCGGGGGTGTGCGGGGGGGCACGCCGCAGGCCTCCACCCCCGCCGGAGCCAGCGCTGTCTCTCGCCGCAGACCTGAGCGAGCTGAGCCTCGATCAAGGCTACCATACCCTAGCGGACTGCGGACCTCCCAGGAGAAGACGGGATAATACTCTCAATGACGCGCTGTGGTTGAAGATATTGTCTTATTTGGAGGTTGGTTGAGTTGGTGCAAATATTGGATGAAACAAAGAGTAAATAGGATAGGGATAATCAGAGGGTATAATATGAGATTATGGGGTTTTAATATGCTTTGGTTGAAAATTTCTTTGAAGGTTAGTTTTGTTTTAACCTCAGGTTAGTCATTTGGAATCATATGTACTGGAGATTTGGAATGGTAGCTGGATTTGGCGATGATGATGTGTGGTTTTTGATGTTAGAGCAAGGAGAATAGATGAAACCGATGGGATTTAATAAAAATAAAAGACATACGGTTACCTACATTCCACAGATAAAAATACATGGAATTTTAAATAAAATAGTATACTATATTAACCCTTAGTTTAAATGAAATTTGACGAGATTTTCCTTGTTCACTCCTCTCTATATTCTTTTTTCAATTCAAATTGTGGTAAAAGGAAGCGATTATATTATCTATTATTCATCTTCTCTTCTTTTTTACTTGGTATAAAAAACTAAGACAACAAGCATCAATCTAGTTAGCAAGTTGATTTCAACCATATCTATTCAGCATTAGAATTTGCCAACAGCGCCTTTAAACCACTCAATTAACTAACCTGACATACTAGGATTTACCGCCTCACCTATATAGATACTTTCACACGCAAACCGAGTAAAATCTAATAACAAGTCCATTATTTGTAAATGGTCGCCGGTAAAAACTGCTACTGTAAATGGATCGCAGTCATGGAAACCAGTTGCGGCGACCCAAATACTTCACCTTATGCTGTTTGTACTTAATTGGAGCTAAAACGCTTTGTGAAAATGTTTTGTATGAACAATTTTGGGCTTATATTATGTATAAACTTCACTTCTGTATCTATCTATATTAGTCCTTTTATGTTCCTCTGCAGGTCACGGACCGCCTCTACAAACGAGAGTATGATTGAGAGCGGGTAGATTATATAGTTGACCACGCTGGCCTATAATAAATATACTTAATGGTCTTTACTTACAGTCCTGACCCAAACTATGGTTTTGGGTCTATGGCCCAGTTCCACACTTATCTGTTAGATAAATACAAAAAGTTCTAAATGTTGTTTTTTGTCTGACAGATGAATACCTGATAGCTATCAAGAACTTTATCTGGAACTGGTGAAACTGGCCCTTAGATTGAATTCTTGTGTCGTGGGTATAAGAAACCACCAGGGTACTTTTCGGTGTCACAAACACCCAGACCTGACCTGACCTGTGGTTCATCTTAATATATATAATTCACGTGTCACGTTGTTTGTCCTCAATGGGCTCCTAAACCACTCAACTGATTATAATGAAATTTTGTAGATATGTGTTATTTGTTCCAAGTTACAGGGTGAGATAGTTTTTATCTCGATTAAATTGACGAAAGTATAAAATAAAGGAAAAAACATTTTGCCATACAAAATGTTCATGGGTTTGTAACTGTCAAACTTTTAATTTTCATACCGTCGATACGGTAAACTCTTCCCTCAAATTAAATAACGTATTTAAATAAAGGTTTCGAATCGACAACATATATCCACAGTATTCGATTAATGGAGTATTTTAGATTTTAAATATGTAAATTAATGACAGTAATGAAAAGTGGTTGACATTTAAATTGGTTGTCAAATATTTATGCATGCGTTCAAAAATTGATTTTGTGTAAACAAAGGAGTATATATTAAACTACATAAATATTGGACAGTTATAACTTGCAAAAAAGAGTACGATGCGGTGACAATTGGCATTAACGAAAAACAATTATGGCAATATTGAATATTATTAAAAATTCAATGATGTTCAGTTATTAATACTTCTATTCAAGATCGAACATGGATCGAATGTCACTTTTATCAGGAATTCTTACACTGGCCTTTCCTTCGCTACAATTCACTGATAGAAATGTATATCGTCTCTGAGTGAGGTAGGCTTTATTTTACCTAAAGGGGGGGTCAAAAAGGCTTGAAATGTTATGACGAAGAAAATCGAAACCACTGAAGTTATTTCTATGAAAACTTATATTTCAACTCTTTATTACTAACAAAACGTAATGGCGTGCAATATTATTGGGAAAACAGCATTGTGGGGGTGAAATAAAGGATGGAATATTTCATGGATAATCAAAATCGCTAAAGTGTTTAATGACAAAAATGTACAAGGCATTCTTTTCGGATATGGAGAGATGGGATATAATAGAATACGAGATACGGGAGAGGACTGGGATAGCTGACAGATTTGATAGGACGAAATGTAAATTATACGGTATAAGACGGGATGGAAAATGAAGACAAAGGACGGGATGGATCGGGAAGTGACTGGACAAGCGCGATGGGACGGGATTAACAGGACCGTAGGATACGTCAAGTTTAGGTATACAAGAGCTTATATAAAACAATAGCACGTATTTGGTGTGAAGTGGAATAAAAAAATATCTGCCTCCAGGCGAAGCTGGGTCGGGCCGCTAGTTCTTAATATATACTGGGTATCTCAAGACTGCTACCGAAAACGAAGCCGGGTGGTAGTTTTAGTGGCTACAAACACAATGCAATTAAAACTTTCGCATAGAAACGCGACAATTATTTTTTATTATTTTTTAAATATCGTCATTTTTGGGTGGTAAATCCATAGTTTTTGCTTAAATAATAATTTAAACTCTTTTATACCTTAGATTATTTATAAATAAAAGGGTATACACTATTATTTTAGGAACAAATGTATTTACCACCCAAATATGGCCATAGGAAAAAAATAACAAAAAAAAAAATTGTCGCTTTTTTTTTGCAACTTTTTCTGTTGCATTGTGTCTGAAGTCGCTTAAAGTACCACCCGGCTTCGTTTTCGATAGCAGTCTTGATATACCCTGTATAATTCACGTGTCACGTTGTTTGTACGCGATGGGCTCCTAAACCACTCAACTGATTATAATGAAACTTTGTAGATATGCTTTATTTGTTCCAACTTACAGAGTGAGATAGTTTTTATCTCGATTAAATTGATGAAAGTATAAAATAAAGGATAAAACATTTTGCCATACAAAATGTTCATGGGTTTGTAACTGTCAAACATTTAATGTTCATGCCGTCGATACGGTAAACTCTTCCCTCAAATTAAATAACGTATTTAAATAAAGGTTTCGAATCGACAACATATATCCACAATATTCGATTAATGGCGTATTTTAGATTTTAAAGTTGTAAATTAATGACAGTAATAAAAAGTGGTTGACATTTAAATTGGTTGTCAAATATTTATGCATACGTTCAGAAATTTAATTTGTATAAACTAAAGAGTATATTATGAAGCTAAATAAATATAGGACAATCAAATAAATAATATTCACACGTAAGAAGATAGAATGTCACTTGAAAATGAAAAATCTTTAATAAAATAACACAAAAAAATAAAAACTGAACTGAACTGAATAAAATAACAATTTTATATAATTATGGAGAATATTGCAGGGATTCTCAAATTAGGCGTTGCCTGTGACTTGAGAAACCAGTTAAATATAATTGTTACTACATTAATTGTGTGTGTGAGTGTGAGTGTATTTCTATGAAAATTAATATTTCATCTCTTTATTACTAACAAAAAGTAATGGCGTAATATTTTTGGAAAAACAGCATAGTGGGGGTGAAATAAGGGATGGAATATTGCATGGATAATCAAAATCGCTAAAGCGTTTAATGTCAAAAATTCATAAGGCACACATTTTGGATGGAGAAACGGGATATAATAGAGTGGGAGGTACAAGAGAGGACTGGGATAGCTGACATATTTGATAGGACGAAATGTAAATGCACGGTATAAGACGGGATGGATAATGAAGAGAAAGGACGGGATGTATCGGGAAGTGACTGAACAGACGGGATGGGACGGAATTGAGCAGGACAGTAGGATAGCTACGTCATATTTAGGTATACAAGAGCTTATACGAAAAATAACATGTATTTGGTGTGCAGTAAAATAAAAAAAAAGGTGGGTCGGGATATCTTGCTATGCTAAATAATTGAATATAATATTAATCATACAATAACTAAGCCATAGCTATCATATCTATTAATTGATTTCAATGAATGTCGTCGGAGTAGTAACAGTGTTATAATATCTCCGTAGCAAAATAATTGTTTAAATCTGGAGAGATAGAATAGAATATAAGGTGGATAAAATGGGACAGAAGAATAGGTACAGGATGGGATTGGAATTGGATAAGCTGTTTAGACAACGGCTGTCATGTTGATTTTAAATAAAATATGGACTGGAATCTGTATTTGCACCCAGGCGAAGCCGGGCCGGGCCACTAGTATAAGTATATTTCTTGATGCGGGGATCGAAACCGCAAACTCTGTTTTCATAACCAACTTACGCACTACGCACCAGAATCTGTCTTCATAATACAAAAGTCTTTTGAAAAGGACAAAAGTATTACTACTACAATGGCTTTATAAACTCTCTATGGCGGGCCGTTCGTCATTTGATTTAGCAACTTCAATAGTAATATCCCAGAGACATCAGCGTAAGTTTCAGATCCATGACAAGCATCTCATCTAGAAATAGTTTGTTCGTACCGGCATATCTTTACGTAATAACTTGGAGATGCTACAGAAATTTCAATTTCGCGGCTAAACTTGTGCCTACAAACATTTGTATGTTTACTGGAGTTATTGCGTTATCTGAAATTGTAATACAAGGGTTTTATTAGTGTACTAGCTGTACCCGCGACTTCGTCCGCGTGGAATTTAACAAAAACTTTATTTTTCTAAAATAAATGTAGCCTATGTTACTCCTTATTATATCAGCTATCTGACAATAAAAGTCCCGTCAAAATCGGTCCAGCCTTTTCAGAGATTAGCCGGAACAAACAGACAGACAGACAAAAAAAAATCTAAGGTCATTTTTGCTATAGGTATCATGTATATATTATACCCAGGCTCCTGTAGAACATTTGTCAGCCGCTATATATGTTACCAACAGTGATTTACACAAAATTACTACCTGGAGCAAGTCTTACGGCCTAAGAGTTAACCCGATTAAGACTCAAACAATTATAATCGGTAGCTCAAGAATTATCTCAAAAGTTGACTGGTTTCATCTTCCACAGGTAATGTTTGATGGAACCCGTATTGAAATTAGTAAAACTGTCAAAGATCTTGGGATTGTTCTCGACAGAAACTTGTCATGGGTCCCTCACCTTGCAGAATTGAGCCGCAAACTTTACGCCTCTGCTTCGATTCTCAAAAGGTTGCGTAACTTTTTGCCTACAGCCACTAAAGTCGCTTGCTACTACTAAATGCTTGCACAGTCCCTTTTACTCCCGATCTTAGATTATGCCGACGCCTCATATCTAGATTTAACTGAAGAACAGCTAAATAGACTCGAAAGGTTACAACATTATTGTATCAGATTCATATATGGACTACGTAAATTTGATCACATATCCGAATATCGCAGAAAGCTGAAATGGTTACCTATTCGTCTTCGCCGGAATGCTCATATCCTATTACTTTTATATAATATCCTATTTAACCCTGTTGCTCCTCAGTACCTGAAATCCCGTTTTGAGTTTTTACACCACATCCATTCCCGATCCTTACGTTCCTCCGAAACCCTCCTTCTCAAAACACCCTCCCATTCTTCTTCTTATTATGACAAATCTTTTACTGTTCAAGCAGTCCGGCCTTGGAACGCACTACCATTAGATATAAAACGCTCAAAAACTATAAACACATTTAAAAATCAGGTACGAAACCACTATCTGAAAAGTCTATAGTGCCACCTTTCTTGTCGTTATTTATGTATTTTGTTATAATTATTAGTATTATTTTTAAATATGTATTAGTTTATTTGATTTTGTTATTTAAGTATTAGTATGCTATTAGATAGTTTACCTTTTTGTTTTCTTTCTTTATTGTTTACCGCCATCTACAACTATTTCCAATATTCTCCATCCCACGGTTGTCTGGTAGAAATCGCTTTAAGCGATAAGACCGCCCATTGTATTACCAAACATAACATAATATATTAAAGCTCAATACTGTAATTTGGTGTGCAATAAAGAATTATTGTATTGTATTGTATTGTATATATATGATATGTAGTAGGACATTTTTTTAATTTTCACTTTACAAACAGACACTTCTATTTTATTTATATAAATAGATTCTGTCTGTATCAGCCCATATACGTCCCACTGCAGGGCACGGGCCTCCTCTACAATCGACTACCGATTGAGAGTGGTTAGGCCATATAGTCCACCACGTTGGCCTAGCATAGCGATTTATAAAAATTCTATGGTATGTAAGTCCACCAACCCGCATAAATAGATTATCATCAGCAGATTATTAAAAAGCGATATATTAATTTGTACCATATTTACGTATTATACTGTACCGTTGAATATATATTTTTATATATGGCCATGTGTATATGGTATAACCCTTCCTAATAGTTTTCTCGATGATAGACGAAGCCCATGTGGGCTGATACAGTAAACAGCTTGAACAAAAAAACAAACGCGTAAAATGCAACAAAACTATTCAAATAAAATCATAGAAGAATCCTTATATTGTTTATATGTAATGTATATGGAAAATAAACAACATAATAATCTCATAAATAAACACGGCGGTGTTGACGCAAAGCCATTCAAAATTCAAAGATATATTTGTCCTGGTCTCTATGGCATCTTCATCTTCTTTCTAATTTTGTTATTTATTACTGAATATTGTCTATGTCATACCACATAAATTTCTAAATTTTCTATATTTTATTCTTCCAGGTGTCCGATCTCTGCCGCGTATCCCGGGTATGCCGGCGATGGGCGAGGCTGGTGGCCCGGCTGACAACGAGGCCAGAGATCTGGAAGAAGATCCGCGCCGCTGGGCCATTGGAGATCGCGGCCCGGTGCGCCGGGGCCAGGGCGGGGCCATGCGTCAACGCTGTTAGAGAGTGGAGGGCTAAGAATTGTGCGGTTGGTATATTTTTATGGCGTTGATGAGTTGTCACTGCATAATAAAAATGGTGAAACGGTTTGGAAATTATGCATCTAAGCTGTGAAAAGGCGTATAATAAATAATAATAATAATAACACCCAACAGTCACATACATAGTCCTGACCCCACATTAAGATCGAGTCTTGTGTCGTGGGTATCAGGAACTACGAGAGACTTTTCGGTCTCACAAACACCCAGACCCGAGAGAAATATTTGTGGGCCGCACAAACGTTTCTCTCGGTGCGGGGATCGAACCCGCGGCCTCTCGTTTCACAGGCGGCGTCTAACCGCCTGCGCCACGGAGGCTGTGTATGAAAAATCCTTAATAAATAAATAAATATTATAGCTGTAAAAATCGAATTAGTCAGTAAAAGAAGAAGGCAGAAGTGTTAGCAGGAAACTCACGTCCCGCCTTGTATGTACCGTCTTACGATGTGATATGGGGGCGAGCCTATCGTCAAATCGGGTACTTTCTGGCTCCAGTCTGATAATGAATAGAAAAATCCTATATCACTTTGCCCGACCCGGTATTCGAACCTGAGACGTTGTAACTGTACTGTAGTAATCTACGCCACCAAGGCGGTCGAGTATTTAAGTATAACATTTGTTTATTTATTACAACACTTACTCTTATCTTTACTGCAGTAACTGTCCTTATTTTGCAGTGAAGACTAATTTTCAAACAAGTTTAATTAAATAAAATACATTTTGATATTTTTCAGGTGACGGTAGCCAGTGCCCAGCTATTAGCAGCGACGTTCAGGAACCTCACCCATCTAGCTGTGTCAGGATCGAGTAGCATGGACGCCCGGGCGTTGGCACCGCTCGTCACTGATCTAGTCGACTTACGACATATCGACTTGACTGGTAATTATTTCATTAATGATTTAATAGGGTATATCAAGACTACCGCTAAAAACGTAGCTGGGTGGTGGTAGTGTGAAGAGGCATCTTAGAAGCCCAGCGTAATTGTATCTAATGTCTTGGGACTGTCGTCTGATGCCATTTGATCCTCCTGGACGGTGTTGTCTGACGGTATTATGCTGGGCAGATGTAAAAAAAATAAAAACTTTTAGTGAATACAAATATAATGCAACAAAATTTCGCAAAGAACGAATTAATTTTTTTATGATTTTGTAAATATCATCGTGTTTGGATGGTAAATCCATAGATTTTCCTAAAATTTTACCCATTGCATACTATGGTATGGCGTTGTTCAAAATGAAAGTTTGTAAATTATTATTTTAGGAAATATTGTATTTATTACCCATAGACGATACGACCATAGAAAAAGAAAATTAACAAAATCTTCGTTTTATTTTTGCAAAATTTTTAGTTGCAGTGTCTGAAGTCACTAAAACTACCACTTGGCTTCGTTTTCGGTCGCAGGTCAGAAATATCCTGTATAAATAATTTTCCTGACAGCTTATTCACTGCTTTCATGAGCGACGGCTTAAAAATCCTTTGATGTATTAAGGCGGTGAATACTAAACGCTGCCAACAGTTCACTAAGGAAATAATTCATGGAAGGAAAATGTTTGATTTAACTTCTTGTGCAATTTATGTAGATTGAAATTTTAATTTAGATATATGGATTCCTCCACAAGTAGACTATTAGATAAATTATACAATCTAAATTATATTGCATAATTATTGTGTTATGAAGTCTGCAGTCAGAATAGTAAATTTTAGATAAATCTAAAATGGTCTATGACTTTTGTGTTCAAAATTGTAATAATTAAGATAGTCCTTCCAACAAATAATCTAAAATACGAGTTCATACCGTTATCCATTGAATAATAGTTACAAATTAAATGAACTGGAGTTGTAGCTATCTCGTATTTGTCACGTTCAGATACCGTAGAAAATGGTGTTTAAAATTTCAGCGGGGACCGATGTTCTATGCGTGTAGCGGCGCTTTATTTAGCTTTTACTTGAAATTGACGAAATTTAGTGAATAATTAATGTTGCGTGTGTATATATGTAGGATTTGAATGTATGATGAAAGATGAGTAGAATGGAACATAAGACGATTGACTGCTATGGAACGTGGATTGTCTGAAAGAGATGACTAATGAAAATGGTAAAAATAAGATGGTAAGTGCTGGAGGATGAATGATTAAGATGTTGAAGTACGGAATAAGAGAGCAGAGTTTGGGAAGACGATCGAAGACATTGTGAAAGGAAGATTGAGGCGAAAATAGAAGACGGAATTATATTTTAAATTATCCAAACAATCTTCGTTTGATTTGACCCGAGACAGAACTATTCCTACATATATAATTGTACATAAATAACCAAATTGCGCGAGGGTTTTTTTTATAATTAAATAATTCAAATGACTTATAAGCTAGATTATAAAATAATTGGTCGCATGTTGGTAATAAAGAAAATGGGGTAGAATAGGGTTAACAAACGTCTTTTGAATTGAGTTTGTGCGAAGAAGACAAAACATTCTATAATTAATATAGATTTTGATACCGTACTTGAAGAAACCGTACTTGATATATCGCTAAGGGCTTTGAATTTATTTTGCCTAAACTCAACCGAACATTGAAAGTTAAAACCCACAGAATTATTGATAGATTCTCAATACGCGTGGACTTTCGTGAAGTAATTTTGATTTGTATTAATATTATATAATGTGTATTTTAGGTACAGAGGTTAAAGCCACAAGTTGGTGTATTAAGATGTGATCCCAAGTGTAGCAGGACTTAAATGGCTATGGTCAAAAGTATTTATTTATTTATATATTCTTTATTGTCCACCAGGAAAAACACACAGATTTTAAAATAAATTAAAATAAGTACTCTACTGGTGTCTCATATGTGAGAGGCCGCCTGGGTAGGTACCACCGCAATTTTTATTTATTCCGCCAAACCGCAGCGTAAATGCACTGTTGTGTTTCGGTTAGAAGGATATTGTAGCCAGAGTAGCTACTGGGCATATTGAGGTTTCCTTACTCATACTTGGAAAAATGTGAGAAAAGTGCGTGGTAGCTTATTGCTAAACGGACCAGACGCGGCTGCCAATATGTTCACGGTGATCGCGGGCTCGAATCCCAAGGCACACCTCTGACTTTTCGGGGTTATGTATGTATTGATAGTCAATCACCACGCCCTAGTATGGTGAAGTAAAACATCGTGAGGAAACCTGCATATGCGGATATAACCTGCGGATTCGGAAGTATTCCGCCAACCCACACTAGGAAAGCGTTGTGGATTATATGGCCTAACCTCTCTCAATCGTACTCTCGATTGTAGAAGAGGCCCGTGCCCTGCAGTTCGATAGTGCATTCATATTCAACGAATAAAATTCGATTGTTCGGAGCACAGAATAATTTTCTATTAAAGTTAGCCAATTAAAACTGCAACGGAACTACAATAGGATATTTTTGTATTCGATTCTCGATTCATTCATCCAAAAATCGATTGTTCGCATTGAATCCATTTCTATTATAGCTCGTCTGAGCCCATCAGTCCAGTACTACAATCGAGTAAACCGAGCGATTGATTAATTCAATTGTTGGCAGTGACAATCGACTTTACTGTCCAACGAATACCGATACGTAGAAAGATGTAGGCAGTAATCGGATTACGGGACAATCGATGTGGATAATACTTCCATTTTCACCTACTTATAAAAATACTAGATTTTTATATTATTTAGTACCGTAGAATTTGGGTGTTTTTTTAATGCTATGAATGGCGAGAAGAGCTTGCTTTTCGCCTGATGGTAAGTGATAGAACTGCTCATGAACAGTAGCAAAACTAAACTACATCTTGATTACAAAACAATGCTTCCACTGCGCTCGCCATCAGACATAAGATGTTAAGTCTCTCTGGCTACAATTTCCTTGAAACCGAAACACAACAGTGCATTTACACTGCTGTTTGGCGGGAGAAATAGACATTGTGGTGGTACCTACCTAGACGGCCGTTCACATATGATATAGGATGGAATAAAGCGTGGATGAAATGGGATATAAGAGGACAGTATTGTAGTCCGCCAACACGCACTAGGTCAGCGTGGTGGACTATATGGCCTAACCACTCTCAATCGTACTCTCGATTGTAGAGTAGGCCCGTGCCCTGCAGTGGGACGTATATGGGCTGATACAGATTGTATACCTTGAGTCATGGGACTTATGTCTCGGTATGGCGAACGTAGTGAAATGCCAAGCATTGCTTTTCATTCAAGGTGTTGTTTGGTTTTGATACTATTAATGAGCTGTCGTATTTCTTACCATCAGGCGAACGGCAATCGTCTCGCTGTTCATAGCAATAAAATAAAAAAATACTCAAACTGGGTCTGATGTATAAAATATGGTATCGCGGATATGGTTCGGGTACATGTGGATTTTGTCAACTTTTATTAATTGATGAAGTTTGAACGCTGTTTTGTTTAATTTATGAGTTACAAACGAGGTAGAATATTAGTTTTGCAGGCATACTCGTAATTTTATGGCGATGTTATGAATTTAGATTGTGGTTATATGAGTTTGAGTATCAATTTATGTTCATTAATATGTAAGTATATTCTTACCTATGGAACCATAATGTAGTGCTGGAAAAATAGGAAATGTATATATAATAATGTGTGTTTATGAAATTTTATTTATGTCCATATATTTAAAAAAACGTTTTTTTTACACACATTCATGATATTCAAGTGTTTTGTAATATTCCAAATATTTTCCTTTTATAAAGGACTGTATTTTCCTGCTTACAATAACTTCAATATCTCGTCTTTTAAATGAACACCTTTGTTATCTTCTAATTATATTGCTATAAATGAAATTAGACTCTACCACATTAACTTACAATTTAAATTTCTATATACTTACCGAAGTATTGGGTACATTAAAAACAGTCATATAAAAACCAACTCTAATATTATTTATTAAAGTGCAGAATTGAGTGGCAAGTGTTTACAAAAGATTTGCAAGTACGTCGCGAATGAATACTCGTCAGATAAAGAGGCTGTATATCGTGCGTTCCTTTATTTTATAGACATTGGATCCTTTTTGCCTATCAGGGTAACATTGTATGTGTAACATTGCGCTGAATAGAGAAGAGGCTTGCGAATAATCATAGGGCTGCCAGTATTTGAATTGGACATGGGTATGCGATTTACATGAAAGGTAAACCAACTGTATAGTGATTTGCATACCTCTCACTTGTAGCAAAGACGAGTGATTTTAGTACGTAGTTATTTTCCACAAGATCTTAGTCACTTGAAATCAAATGAACATATTTATTGAATCCATAAAATGTTATACATTATTTAGATTCAGCCACATTTTTTCCACTACCACCCGGTTCACTAGGCTGTTTTCGCCAGAGAAGAACGTTGTTTCGATTTGAAGGACATTGTAGCCAGATGAACTACTGGACATATTGAGACTTAACATCTTATGTCTCAGGATGGCGAGCGCAGTGGAATGCCAAGCGATGCTTTGTTATTCATGGTGTTGCTTAGTTTTGCTACTGTCCGTGTGTTTGGAAAAAAAATTGAAAGAAATGTTACTTTTTCAAAAATTGTTTTGGTATTTAAAATTATTGTAATTATTATTATCTACATGCTGGTACTCAAAGATTTACACAGAGATATATGTTAGAAGTGGCCTACAAAGGTATGTCTATAATATATATAAACAAGATGCTTGTAGAGTATACTATTACTCGTAACGTTTTTATATAGGTTTTAAAATATAGTTAAAATACAAAACGAAATATCAAGAAAAATCTTTTTACATATGTACATTTTATAAAGTATTTCTACGCGACCGCGACCCTAACGCCGATTTTCACATTTCTACACTTTCTAAAGATGGCCGCCCAAATGGAAGGAGTTGTGTAAAATTTTGAAACATTCATAAATGAATTCCTTAAGCAGCTGACACAACTGTTAAATTAAATATTTAAAAACCTACATAAAAAGAGTTTTTAGCAGAACATCTTATCACTGTCGATTTTTAAATTGCCTGAATTGCATTCCAGCCTTCGCTACCGAATAGGCCAAGTCACTGTCTAGCGAGCTAAGCCGATACCTACTATGCCTATTCGCTGACAACTGAGTTAAGTCGGTATCCAATGCATCAAGTCGTTATCTACCGCAATGGGTAGTGACCTACCCTACCAAGTCATTGCCTACATTTTTATATTCCTATCTACTATTATGCAGACATTCATTGTTAAAAACAAAAATTATCCCACCTTTAATACCATGTTAAGTTCCCATCTATTATTATGCAGATATTCATTGTCATACGAATATTTATGCCACCTTTAATACCATGTTAATTTTCCATTTATTATTATGAATTTATGCCACCATTAATTCTATGTTAAGCTCCTATCTACTATTATACAAACATCATTGTCATACAAATAATTACCCTCACCTTTAATTCCAGGCTGCCCCAACGTAGACTGGCCGGAATGGGCGTGGCTGGAGACGCGGCTGGGAGCACGGCGACCGCCCGTGGAGTACATCGACCTGACGGACTGCGGTTCGGTGTCCGACGCGGGACTCTGCGCGTTACTACACACGTGCCCTTCGCTCCAGTACTTGTATCTACGACGATGTACTCTAGTCACTGGTGAGTGTGAATAAATTATAGTTAGAAAAAGAAACAGATATGAAAAAATAAAAAATCAAAACGTAGGTTTATAGTAAGTCATCTAAAATCTATTGCACTGTGGCGAAATTTGGAACTAGAAATAAAATTCAAAAAATATCTATGTATAGCATTGTTAGAGATATGTTTTCATGATGTAAACAGCAAGCATTGATAAATACGTAATCTTAGAGAATTGACATGTCAAATATAGTAAAAATGTGATGAGGGAAAAACACTTCCTAATATTTTAAAAGCATGACAAGGACGCATTCGGACGCCAAAAGTTCGTAGACGATCTACAAAATAGACCTGTAATAATGTCAATGCTAGTCCCAATATCATTTCTTTTTAAAAACTTAAAATACAATCATTATTCCGTGATATTTTTAGGGACCAGCGTGATCGCTAATGTTTGATCGGTTACCTATGTGCTGTACTGTATCAGCCCTTATACGTTCCCCTGCAGGACACGGGCCTCCTCTACAATCGAGAGTATGATAGATAGTGGTTAGACCATATACACCACCACGCGGGCCTGGTGCGGTTAACTATAGCTATGTATATTCTGGATATATTTTGGATATTATGTTTAATGCTATTAAATGTCAAATCATACTAATATAAAGTACCACAAATAATTCAGGCTATACATTATACATTCAAAGAGCATCAATCATTTAATTTATGAGCGTGACCTTAGTATAAATATGTACATATTTAATTTGCATAATATCCTTTACCCAATTCTGAAAGTAACACCCTAAGATTGAGACGCAAATAAACGAAGGGCACTATTCAAGTATAGTGAGATTTCCGCGTCCACTTATAGATATGGAGCTTAGTTCACGAACTCCGCAATTTTGTCATTTATTTATAGATATGGGTGGGTTATAAATCACGGTATTTGGAGCGGGAAGTGGCAACGCTTAGTTACATCCTTGTTGCTGCCTGCAACTAAAGGCGGATCCAGATTTTACGTCAGGGGGGTCATATAGTTCTTGTCAAAACACTGGGTCCGATTTCAAAACCTGAATAAGTAATAAAGATTTTTATAGTGATTTCGAAGTTAGTTACAGCCGTGATTTGTGAACATACACACACTTTTTTGCTTTACTTATACACATACGAAGAAATAATTGTGCTTATAAACATTATTGACAAGATAATAAATAAATTCTGTTAATCTGGAGCAAGCCCACGGGGGGTCATGACCCCCATGACCTCCCTCCTGGATGCACCCTTGCCTCCAAAATCCTTTAAAGATTGGGTTATGTTGACACACGGGGCGAATGAGGACGCGATTTTGTGTTTACTTTAGGTGAATGACTAAATTTCATAAAATTTTGGTGTACTCGTATTTGTTTTAAAGGTTGTTGGGTGCAGGCGGCTTTCAGAATTGGGTTGATTCGGTTATAGAAATCCTTTGGAGTGGTCTTTTTTTATTGCAATTAATGGCGAGATGTGTCGTTCGCCTGATGGTAAGCGTCATGAATAGTAGCAAAACCAAACAACACCTTAAAATACAAAACAATGCCCGGCATTCCATTGCGCTCGACATCCTAAGACATCAGATGTTAAGGTTCGATTTGCCTAGTAGCTCCTCTGGCTATAATGTCCTTTACACCGAAAGACAACTGTGCATTTACACTGCTATTTGGTGGGAGAAATAGACATTGCAGTGTTACCTACCCCGGCGGCCTATCCCGTACTGGAGTTTCTGTGCTTGAAGTTTAAGAAGTTGTTTATATTATGTTGGTGTGCATATAATATGTTTGCAAACAAACTATTTTATGTAATTTATAACATAATAAAGATTACAGTTGTAAAGTCCTAACTAAGTATATATTTTGAGAATACATTTTATATGTATTGTAGTTTCAGGTCGACATTTTTCTATTTTCCCAATTATTTTCTCGGCATTTCAATTCATTTCCTAGGAATTTCGTACCAAATACTACCCGAATCTTCATAGTTACGACCAAAGTATAAACCGGGATTTATATTACGACCGCCTTAGATTCGGAAGCTAAGTATCCTGAGTTATTGCTTCGTCACATCATGAAGGCTCAAGATTGAGTGACTTAAATTCGTCACTTACGCTCTTATGTCATTACCGAGCGGAGGATTTTGGGCAACGTCGTGAGAATTATCATTAGGCCGGAAACATACTACTGAAACGGCACGCGACCCGACTCGACGCGACAAATGAATCAAATCAAATCGTAGTATTTTTTTTTTTTATTGCAATGAGTACCTAGACGAACATGCCGTTCGCCTGATGATAAGCGATACGACCGCTCATAAACAGTAGCAAAACAAAACAACGCCTTGAATTACAAAGCAATGCTTGGCATTCCACTGCGCTCGCCATCCTGAGGCATACGATGTTAAGTCTCAATATGTCCAGTAGTTACTCTGGCTACAATGTCACACATTTGAGAGACCTACCACCAGTGATTTAATATTTTTATTTTCTACTAGCTGTGCCCGCGACTTCGTCCGCGTGGAATTTAACAAAAAACTTTTTTTTTGGTTATTGCATTTTTATTTTAATTATCAACCTTTATAACGAAACCATACCGCGATCTAATTCTACGGTGGCGCCATCTCTTAGCGAGCGGCGGTAAACTCCCGTTACACATTTATTTTCAGTTTTTTGTATTATCTTTATTGAAAAATTTCTTTATATACAAATATTTTGTAAATGTGATATTGATTCGTTGGTGGGAGAAGTGGTGGGAGGCGCCCGACGTAACGGCCCAGTGGTGGCATGCGCGTTAGCTGCGCGCGGGCATTGCAACATTACTTTATTTTTCTAAAATAAATGTACTCTAAGTTACTCCTTGTTATATCAGCTACCTGACAAAAAAAGTCCCGTCAAAATCGGTCCAGCCATTTCAGAGATTAGCCGGAACAAACAGACAGACAGACAAAAAAAAAAAAATAATATCATTTTCGGCATCGGTATCGTGTATATAACGATATGTAATTGGTAATTTTTTTTTATTTTCACTTTACAAAAAGACATTTCAATTTTATTTATATGTATAGATGACCAGAACCACACTACTAAAACGCGAAGCTACGTTAGCATATTATTAAGTTCTTTAATTATGAATTCGTTATATCGTTCGTTTTCTTTTATTATTGTAATTCATTTTTGTGTATTCTTTGCCTTATACTTTTTCGTGCTTTATTTTTTTGTTATTGTGCTAGCAATAAATATTTTGTCTTTCTTTCATGCTTTCTTTCTTTCTTTTTAATCTGTATCAGCCCATATACGTCCCACTGCAGGGCACGGGCCTCCTCCACAATCGACAGTGCGATTGAGAGTGGTTAGGCCATATAGTCCACCACGCTGGCCTAGTGCGGGTTGGCTTTTTAATATTTAATTAAAATTGAAACGATACTAAAATAAATCAGAGTTGGAAACATCGGAAGTTTTCTTGCCCAATAACTATTTTTTTTGGATGACAAAAATATTGGAATAAAACAGAGACGGTAATAAATAAAGCCCTTATATTTACATAAAACTGCTCACAATAAAGTCTGCGGGGTGTTCATAAAACGAGGCTGCTTTAATTCAGTATCACGATTTATTAATTTATTCAGGAAGTTCTTCTGTTTGTGGATTTTTGCATTGATTTAAAAACTAAAGATAGGCCCTTCAGCACATTTGGAGTTTCAAAAAGATGACTGTTTTTACAGTAACATAAATATTAAATTAACTTAATTTAACAGATTTCGTCTAAACTGTAATAAAAATATTATTTTAATTTTTATTAAACTTTCTGTCATAATACAAGGAAGCAATTTTCAAAATCATTGCGAGCGACGATTAATTTCAATAACACTCTAGATGTACTGGAGCGCGTGCACCATTAAGGTCGGAACACTTTACGCGCTTTCCGCCTTGTTCATATATTTATGTCAATGGATTTTTAAATATATTTTTTCCGCGTTGTTATATTTCTTCTACATATATTACTCTGGGTGCATTGTAGGGATGATATACCTCGGGAGATATTAGTTTTACGAATCCTTATAAAGACATGTGAATGCACATATATTCTGCTCTGAGGTTTTTAGTAAGCTGCTACATAAATAAAAAATAAAAAAATGTTGAGAAGTCTTTTAAATCTGGTGGTAGGTATCATATGTGAGAGGCCGCCTGGGTAGGTATCACTGTAATGTCTATTTCTCTCATCAAACAGCAGTGTAAATTCACTGTAGTATTCCGATTAAAGATATTTTACCCAGAGCAACTACTGGACGTAAAGAGACCTAACATCATTATGTCTCAGGATGTTGAGTGCAGTGGAATACTAAGCATCGCTTTGTAATTCATGGTGTTTGGTTTTGCTACTATTCATGAGCGGTCGTATCGCTTACCATCAGGCGAATGGTATGTTAGTGTCGTCATTCATCGCAATAAAATAAAAACAAAGCTCTCAAACATACAGGTTTCCATCGTATTTTTTCTTTCATCATTATTCGAACTAGGCGCAAGAAATTAGCAAAGTAAATGTAGAAAAAGCGGGCGGACCACAAAGTTATAAAATTAACAGCCGTTTTCAATAATCTATCTATCTTTAACAAGAGATTTCGTTAGATATTTAGATGCATTTTATGTTTCAGTTAACAGAGATAAAGAGGTAAGAACATTTTGCACATATTTATAGATAGCTAAATTATATAAATATATATGTTTATTTTTATTTTATGAAGCGTAGTATCACGGTGGTTTAACTTAGAACAAACAAAGACGAATTATAATCATCGTTTTTACTAACTTAACACCAGAGGGCAAAAAAATCGTTGGTTTGTACGGGTTTCTCCATTTTACGTAGGTTGTATTTTACGCGGATATTATTAGCCCTAAATTACTTTTAACAGCATTGATTAGCTTATTTGCTGATGAGTTAATTTTAAAAACATTATTAAATTTATTAAAATGCATACACATGCGGAAATGGGAATTGTTATGTTCACATTTCTATACGGAATAATTTGTTTCAAATAGACAAAATTCAAATCGATTTTGTTAGATCTTATTCAGGTCCAAACCTCCCTAAATCTTTTCTTTTCGTATATAAAGGTAATGAAAGTAAGTATAGATATATTACTGGATTGTTTATCTTACTTAACACCAGAGGGCGCCTTGAATTGATTGAGTGACGTCTCTATCTTAGTATGTAAAATGTACTCTGTGCGTAGTATTGTACCGACATGGTCATGGTAGCTATTTTAACCCTTTGTTAAAGATAGATAGCATATTGAGAACGGCCGTAAATAATTGAAAAATATTCCTACCCAGCAACGGTAAATTACTTGCAAGGATGACATTTTTACCGTCGCGTCGCAAGAAGTGATTAAACTTGTCTCAATAGTCTAATTGACTGTCAATTTCAATATTTTTATTCAATTTTCCCTCCTCCGGCTTTTCAGTTTGTAAATAAATTCGATACGACGTAACTGGAAGTCGCCACACTTTGATAATACCCTATAGACTTTATTCGTGTATAATAAGTAATTTTAATTTGGAGAGAAGTTTTGGGGTGCTTAGAGAAGCTTAAAATATAAGTTATTGTTACCTAAGGGACGATCGTTTTGTATTACTAACCTCTCAAGGGATGGAGAAATTATATAGTTTACAATAATTTAATAATTATTTATTCTTATTATTACGACACAATTATTGATTTTATGTGTATTAATTTACTGTTTAAATGTTATTTAAAATTATTAATTAATATTATTCTATTTAATGGGCATGTTTGCATAAGGCCGTAATAGTCTTGAGATTTTGAGATAAAATAAAAATAAATGTCACAAAAATTCAAGCATTAAAAGAAGAGAAATTAATTAATATTGTGAAAACAAAACAAAATCAATAAATCCTAGCAGGCGGCGTTACTGCAATATGTCTGTCGCAGCAATGCCGTATATAGGGACAGTCCAACCTGTTGGCAATCATTGCCAGGACTGAGTTAGTACTAGCTCGCACTCTACACACTAAGGATGCACATCGTTTACGCATCGTTGCATGGAAGCAGGTTGTCCGTGCCTCAGCGAATATGCCCGACGCACTGCAGAATCGGGGCAGTCCCATTACTGCTTTAAATGCATTATTATAAAGGACGCGAAGGTCACTGTAACTTTTCTTTGTATAGTCAGCCCACAGACTACATGTGTAAAGAGATGTACAATATGCTTTGAAAAGCATAGTCTTCACCTCTCGCGAACAGCGAGCAAACCTGCGGGCTATCATATTTCCTCGCAAAGACAATGACCTTCGCTCCTTTTCGATGTCCTCATGGTCTTTGAGATCAATAGTCAGTATGTGCCCCAGGTATTTAAATTTTTTTCACTCTTTCAATGGCGACGCCATTGAGTCTGACGTCCGGTAAATTAGAGGGCAATCTTTCACCGGCCTCAAACACCATGTACTGACTTTTACTAACATTATATTTTAAGCCATGTTCACAGACGTATTCTTCACAAATGCGTAATAAACTCCTTAATCCACAGACTGAAGCGCTCAGCAGCACCATATCGTCAGCATAGCTTAAATTGTTGACGCAGACATCATCTACATGGCAGCCAATATGGTTGCTACTGAGCGCCTCAATGAGTTCGTTTATATAAAGATTAAACAATGTCGGTGAAGTCAAACCACCCTGCCTCACGCCACATTCGAGCCGATACAGGTCTGACTTTGCATTTGCCCATCTTACATAATTTAGCTGATTCAAATACCAGTACTGGAATATACTAATGAGTTCTTTCGACAACCCTGTATTGTGCAACTTTTTCCAAGAATTTCGTAGGAAACAAGGTCGAAAGCTTTGGACAAATCTAAGAAACATACATAAACAGGCGTTCTCCTTTTTGTATTAGTATTTGATGGTATGCTTTAAGGACAATATTGCACTTTCTGTTGACAGTTGTGGTCGGAAACCAAACTGATTATCGTGTATTACAATATGTTTATTTAATTGCTCATTAAGCAAACCATCAAACACTTTGGCTATGATAGTTGCAAGTGATATAGGCCTATAGTTATTTATGTCAGCAAGATCTCCAGTCTTATTTTTAACCACTGGTACCACAACAGTTTTCATAAAGTCATCCGGTAAGTAAGAGTGGGTTACACAAAGCGAGAAAAACATTGCCTAAAAGCCTAAAAATGTGAGGTCCCGCATGCAACAGGTACTCAATACTGAATCCATCATGACCAGGAGATTTTCCTTTTGAAATTTGTGCTATAATTTTCCTTACATCTTTCGCAAGGAAAAAGGTCCTTAATTTTAAACCGCTCATGCCAGTATTGACCACCCTGCTTGCTGGGCCCAATGGGGACTGCACTAAGAAATGTGCTTTAAAGGCTTTCGCAATCCGATGGGATCACTGACTCCATCAACGCACACAGGGAGACCCGGCCGAAAGTTCACTTTGTTCGTATTTTGCCAAAAATCTCGGAAATCACCTTTACTGTACTTTACTGCAAGGGCATCCATTCGTAGCTGATCTTTATGGTTTTGACACCACTTTAATCTCGATTTAAATATCCTCCTATTCTCACACATTTGATCGTAGACAAGACCTGATTTAGGTTTACCACATTGCATCCATTCTTTGAAGCTAGATCGGGCCACCCTATGTGCATATCTTACATGTTTATTCCATCCCTCAATGTGCAATCCACTCCCACCACGTCTTATAATTCTTCGGCTGCTTGCTGCTGCTTCACGAAGCACGGTTACAATATCAAGATATAATTTATCTACAATATCATATAGATTTTTTTACTGATATAGAAGAAATTATATTATATGGCATTTTCTACAGGAACAAGACATATTACCAAACGGGAATGATGGGTGATGTACATCTTCTATACATCTATACATATAAATAAAATTGAAATGTATGTTTTAAAAGTGAAAAAAAAAATAATGTCCAACTGCATATCGTTATATACACGACACCTGTGCCGAAAATGATATTTAATTTTTTTTTGTCTATCTGTCTGTTTATTCCGGCTAATCTCTGAAATGGCTGGACCGATTTTGACGGGACTTTTTTTGTCAGGTAGCTGATATAACAAGGATTAACTTAGGGTACATTTATTTTAGAAAAAAATCTTAAAAAAAAGTAATGTTGCAATGCCCGCGCACAGCTCACGCGCATGCACTGGGCCGTTACGTCGGGCGCCTCCCACCAGTTCTCCCACCAACGAATCAATATCACATTTACAAAATATTGTATATAAAGAAATTTTTCAATAAAGTTAATACAATAAACTGAAAATAAATGTATAACGGGAGTTTACCGCCGCTCGCTAAGAGATGGCGGTATGGTTTCGTTACAAAGGTTGATAATAAAAATAAAAATGCAAAAACCAAAAAAAAAACTAAATAAACTAATTAACTTTTTTGTTAAATTCCACGCAGACGAAGTCGCGGGCACAACTAGTAATATAATATGATTAAATCTACACGAAATCTACGGATTAATTTTATAAATCCGATCTTGTACTCGCATCCGTGTTCCACCACTGTGATGTTAAAAGCAGTAAATTATTAGTATAAACGAAGTTATTTTGGTAACACTTTAACGCCCAATGCACGAATACACTCAAATTTAACTTTGAATTTGAACCCACATACCAACGCAAACATCACGAAGTCACAACTAAACCTAGACCGTCTAATCATAAGAGTGATGTTTAAAATGTTATGAGCCTACGTGTAGTAGACTTATACGGACCTCCGCGATCGTAAATCACGGCTATTATATACGCATTATGGTCTGGCACTGCGGTTTGCCATTAAGTGTCTATGAAGGGACTGGGTTGGATTCAGGGTTGGGATGTGAGGGTCTTGGGTCCTATCCTAATAATCATTGCTTAAAGTTGCGTAAATGTTTCGAAAAATATGAGAATTAAATTAATTTGTTGTTATTTTTAGTGACTGGTTTTGTGAGTGCGTGGTGGCCTGTTGGTAAACGGACTAGACGCGACTGCCAACACGTTCACGGTGGTCGCGGGTTCGAATCCCAGGACACACCTCTGACTTTTCGGAGTCATGTGTGTATTGATAGTCAATCACCACGCACTAAAACGGTGAAGGAAAACATCGTGAGGAAACCTGCATACCATAGCGATTTATAAAATTTCTATGGTATGTAAGTCCGCCAACCCGCACATGGCCAGCGTGGTGGACTATATGGCCTAAACATTCCCAATCGTACTCTCGATTGTAGAGGAGGCCCGTGCCCTGCAGTGGGACGTATATGGGCTGATACAGATTGTGATACATTGTATTTTAATATGTATTTTGATATGCTACAACATCTTTCAATAAGATTTGGTAATTCTCTCTACAAAAATGACGTGACAAACAATAAGTACTAGTTAATAGAGTAGTTTTATTATTTAGTACTCGTAACTCAGTGATAAAACTACTCTACTAATTACATAAAATCATGTAACGCTTATCTCAAGTAAATAGAATGAGGTCAGGTTGACGAAAACCTTAATTTTTGCCCCAACAATAATTTCTAAATCCCTCCCTGCAACGATTTGGCTAGGACATTATCGTCACTCATAGCTGTGGTGTAGTTTGAGATTTACTCGTTACTATATACGGTCACTCAGTTACACATAAGAATTACTAAGGTATGATATCTGAGAAGGGCTGTTTGTACCTGGATAGTGATGAAAATAAAGTTGAGTAAGATATTTACCCGCCAAACAGCTGTGAAAATGCTTTGTTGTGTTTTGGATTGAAGGAAATTAGAGCCAAAGTAACTACTGGATATATTGAGACTTAACATATGTCTCAGGATGGTGAGCGCAGTGGCGTACCAAGCATTGCTGTTTGGAATTCAATGTTCATGAGCGGTCGTATTGCTTACCATCAGACGAGCTTGCATGGCATGCGCGTCTTGTCATTCATTGCAAAAAAAAACTAAGTGTAGTGATTTGAAAACTCGGATGCATTATCTCTTCCCATCGCTGGAGTAAATCCTTTAATAACTCAATTTAGGTTTGCACGGAACTCGAAAGCTTCTAACCCATTTACACACTGTTACAGTTTCAAACGATTCTAAAACGTGGAGCTTTTCGCTTTAGAAATGGGTGAGCGAATGACATTGTACGAACACAAAGGGAATTGGTAAAACTGTTGAATATATTTCGTCAGTTGTATTTAGCGTGTTTTATAGGTATATTTAATTGATTCCCGAATGTATTTCAAAACTGTACAATGTAATGAAAATGGCAATTTTATATTGTAATGAATATTCGGCTGATACGGCTGGTAAGCAATAC
Organism: Hyles vespertilio; assembly: GCA_009982885.2. Classification (NCBI taxonomy): domain Eukaryota; kingdom Metazoa; phylum Arthropoda; class Insecta; order Lepidoptera; family Sphingidae; genus Hyles; species Hyles vespertilio. The sequence continues at coordinate 3,711,763 of CM042810.1, forward strand.
GACCTCTCATCGACAGTAGCAAAAAAACTAAAACGTATCATAAGATATTGAGCCTAAATATATATTTGTTTCTTATGCATTTACGCTGAAATTACTAAACCACTATTGATGAATTTAGCATTGAGATTGTAGCAAAATTTAGGGCCTTTAGATAGAGCATAAATATGTTTATTTACCCTTTAAGTTTGTTCAACTCTTCACCCATATTATTTTAGTCAGAGTGATGTATTAGGTACTTCCTGAACTGTTAACAATTATTTATTATCACAATTAGTAACTGTATGTCTAATAATTTACTATTCAAATTTTGTTTACTTACTTATTTATTAGCATTATTTAATTGGCGTGTTCGCATAAGGCCACAAGACTGGGACACCTTTGCATAGAGACTCAATATAAAAAAAAACAGAAATGTCAAAAAGCCCGCCATTCAGAGAGATTCAGAGGAATTATGATAAAAGCCGCTTCATTGTTTTGTATTGTGGATTTTGGAAATGCATATATCTAATATAGTAATTTCAAGATAGACTAGCGTTTAATACCTGATTTCTAATACATTTATTTCAAATAAATTGAACAAAAATCAACAGAAATATTCGTGCAACTGCCATAAATCTAGTGCGATGTCCCGTCAACCTGTTACAATACTCAGCCCCTACGCGGATTACTGAAATCATATTTCATTGTTGATACTGACATGACAGATTTTGTATCTAAATTGGCTAAATATGTGCCAAGACTCAGCACCTTAAAGGGATATTCTCGCCTGAAATATAGGATACTAGCGGCCCGGCCTAGCTTCGCCTAGGTGAAGATATTCTTTCAATCCACTCCACACCTAAAGGCAGCCTTTGTGGTATTGATTCATTAGTGAGAGAAGTGGCGGGAGGCGCCCGACGTGAAGGCCCAGTGATGGCATGCGCGTGAGCTGCGCGCGGTACTGGACAGCACTTGGGCATTGCAACATTACTTTATTTTTCTAAAATAAAATATTTTTTCTACAATAAATGGCTACCATTTTACTGCTAAAAACATAAGCTTATTACTTAATAACAAAACAAAAACAACTAATGAAACAACTTAGTGAATTAAATGTATTGTAATTTTTTAATTTTATCAGTGGGCATTTTTTCACAAGGGATAGCGAGTTTTTATTGTAGTTAGGAACTTTGTTTAAACAGCTGTTTGTAAAGCCAAAACTTCAGTTTTTTGCGGTATTATTTTTGTTTAGACAAGCTTGATTGTCTCTGAAATTATTTTATGTCAAAGACACTGTTTATTTAATTTATAAGCGATACGGCCCGGCTCTGCCCGAGTGTAGACACACTTTTCAAAATGGCGGCTCGCATATTCAAGTCTGACTATCAATTAAGAATATCGTCCAATCGGACCACGAAAAAGGAATAAAATTTCCCCGTATATGCTAGATTTTATATTATTGCTTCCCTCCTATATGTCCTATATAACCTACAGAATTCCTCGATAAATTACGTATCAGAAATAAAAATAATTTTCCTATTCGAGTCAGTAGTTCCTGAGATTGGACATAACAAACAAACAAACAAACTCTTTAGCTTAATATATTAGTATTGATTATACTCTAGGAAAAATATAACAAAATTTAAAATAAGACGGTCTTATTGCACAAGGAAATCTCTTCTAGACAGCCTTTGGATAAAATATAACGAGATTGAATGCAAACCAAGCTTCTTATTTTTTTACATCTCTCATCTATCCGTCGATAAATAAACAAAGAGAAAAACAAAATTCACACCGACCACACTCTTTGTAAAACAGAAACCAGATACAAAAGTTTCAGCCCCAAGTTGCCGAGTGCGCTTCCACGCTTTTACAATAGTTTCCATCCGGCAGAGTTTGTCTAAGCGATTGGATATCCAGTGAAAATTCTTAGGGGTTTGTATATAAGCGATAGACTACCAGTGGCGTAGTTGTACTAGGGTACGGTTACAAACCTGAGGTATCGGGTTCGAATCCCGGGTTCCTTTGCTCCGATATTCTAAATTTATAGTCGGAATTGAACATTTACGCCGCCATTTTGAAAAGTGTATCTGCACGCGAGCGAAGCCGGGTCGAACCGTTCGTGAAATATAGTTAACGGATTTATACTTACAGGATCTAGGACAAAGTTCTATGAAAAATGAAATAAAAAATACTTTTTTCTCCATTTAAAACACGAGAGCAAATCTGTTCAAGTCACTTTATTAACGTTGCGGTTAAGACGGGGTTGCGAACGGCAAGAATATTTTCATTTTTTCTTGCCGCTTAATCAGATTTGAAAATCGTGGAGTCAGACAATAATGCCGCGGAGTAAAACCAGCGGCAATTAAGGGGCTACAGGGAATTTACATAATCCCGCCCTTTGCTTGTTGTGCAATGGTTTTGCGAAAACGCTGCCGCCTCACCTTGGAATTCTTGCTGAGATTCGAGATTTTATTTTGATACGCTGTTGCGTTGGTGGAATATTAATGTTTTTTTTTGTTGAATTTGGACTATTTTTTATTTTATTTTGCTTGTTGTCTAAATTATTATTCATGATGTTAATGGCTTTGCGCTATTTTTTTAGTGCAATGAATGATGAGACGAGTCTGCCATTCGGTTGGTGGAAAGCGATACAACCGCTCATAGATATTAGAAAAACAAAATCACATAAATTACAAAGCAATGCTTGACATTCCACTGCTTTCGCCATCCTGAGACCTTATGTCTCAATATGTCCAGAAGTTACTATAGCTACAATATCCTTAAAATTGGAATACAACTGTTTGGCGGAGAAAAAGACATTGCTTTGATACTTTTTTTTTTCAAAGTATTATGAGTAGGTTTATTTTACACTAAATAAACTTAGCAATAACTCATTAAATTACATAGGGCGTTCGTATCACTCGAGGCAATCTCTTACCAACTACTTTGGGATGGACAATAAGAGATGGCAAAAAGAGAGGATAGTCAATAATGTATCAGTAAAATAAAGATCGATTAAAAAAAACAGTTAAAAAGAAAATTCAAAAAAGATATTGAATTAAAAAAAAACATCATGGAACAAAAATGTCTATTTAATAGATACTCCGAATACACATAAATATACATACGAGTATATATGGCAAATATATAGTCGTTTTCAAGAGCTTGTAGATATTTTCGTTGTGTTAAACTGTAGCTGTTATTTGTCTAAGCACTAACACCGTTACCAAAAAAAATAATGTATACTCCCATTTTGGCTAATGCAGATTATGATATACGTCTATTGGTTTGTTCTAGATGCGGGGGTGAGATGGATCCCATCGTACTGCGCCCTGAAGGAGTTAAGCGTGTCAGACTGTACGGGGGTGACAGACTTCGGTCTATACGAGCTGGCGAAGCTCGGCCCAGCATTACGGTACCTCTCCGTTGCCAAGTGTACTCAGGTGAGCATGAAAACAAATAGACTAACGCCCGAATACTTAAATATTACGTCGCGCTTAACAACGTAAATCCCGCTTAAATGTATTGGCTAAGTGGGCCGTGCGCTGTTAGGAGCAACTTTTTATTTGAATTGCGTTCGAGTATTCGGGCGTAAAATTCATAGATTTCAATTTACTGTACTGTACTGTATCAGCCCATATACGTCCCACTGCAGGGCACGGGTTCCTCTACAATCAAGATTGAGAGTGGTTAAATCATATAGTCCACCACGTTGGCACGCTGATTTCAATTTAGATAAATAGGTACTTATTATTAATACATTTATTTAGTTATAATATGTATGTTTCAAGTAAATAGTTACTTACATTTAGGAAAATTTTGAATTTAAGGATTTTTATTCCAATTAATATAACATAATTATGTTATTTCGAGTACAGTAGATATTCAATTATTCATAATTGTTTATTGCATATCCAAATTTGCAAATTTTTAAAGTTTAAGTTGTTTTAATCGACAGGTATTTGGGGTTTTAATAGGGACTATATCCATGTGAAAGTTATGGGGTTGACGTGGCCTTTACCTCTTCAATCCAATTTTCGCTTACAAACGAAGCTGCTGTAGAATTTATATAGAATGGAGCTACTATTTATAATATATAACTTTTTTAGAAGTAATTAATTATTAAAAGTAAGTAATTATGTCGGCCCCGTTACAACGAAAACTGTAAAGTAATTGAAACATCGGGAAGTTAAAAAATGTAAAAATTAAACCAAATCCGCGATAAAATCCGTAAGTAATAGTATTTATATATTTCATTTCAAAGTTGATTCGAGTCGACAGATTTCCATATACCTCTTACGAGGACATAAAGTTACACAATTTATGTTTACGACAGTGATTTCACATAAAGGATACGTCGGAACATTTTATATTCTAAGTTACTACATGCGAATATTTTCACGTCTCGTATTTAGCTGAGACTCTTGACAAATTGATTAGTGGATAGAGTTTTTGATGTTTTGCGTCTGATGAAGGATATGTTATTAGTTTAATTACATCTTAATATAAATATTTTTTCTAATCAATAATGTACTAGCATTTTAATGTACTAGCATTTTCAGTCCCAAGAAGTTAACTGAAAAAGGCATTCTGCATTATGTTAGCTATCAAATATACCATTTGCACAATTCAATGAATGCTTTTACTAATGACATAAAGATGTATGTTAAAAATGAACGTTTAAAGCATTTGTAGGTATTAATAATAAACAAACATTATTTTTAATAACAAAACCATAACTTTCTATTGTCTCATAGGGTGAGGAAAATAAGTGGCGTAGAAGGAAAAAAACATTGAAAAACAGTGAAAACACTGAATAACAAAACCAATTAAAGACTAACAACATGAATTAAAACACTAAAAACAACGAATCAGAGGCTTAGACGTCCATTACGGTTTAAACAGTCAGAGAATGAATAATTAGTTAATTTATTTTTAAACCTATGTGGTTTTGAGTAAAGCAGGGTCTAAGAGATCTACTGCAGTATTATATTTTGTTGCTCTGATGACTGCATTCTGCCTATGATTTGTTGCACTTTGAGTAGTTCATTAAATGACAAAAATAGAAAATTATCATCATCAAGTTATACTATTTATTTTTATTTGAAAGCTTCCGTGGCGCAGTTGGTTAGACGCCGGTTTTTTTTAAATCTTTATTGTACACATAAAAAAAATACAACATAAAGAAACAAAAAAAATATAAAAAGTACAAATGGCGGTCTAATCGCTTAAAGCAATGTCTTACAGACAACCATGGGATGGATTTAAAAGAAGGAAAAAGAGAGGGCAGTGTAAAATATATAATTAAAAGTGAAGAAACTAGATAAAACTCATACTATCTATATATATAATCTAAACATAAAAATACACCAAAATAACATACATACATACATAATAAAAAGCATAAATACATACATATATAATACTACAAACATATACATATATAAATATATAATAAATATAAATTTAAAATTAATTAGAAGTAGGAAATAATATTATCTACTAAAATCTGTTTATTTAGAGAGATAGAGGTAATGTTCTTTGATTTGCCTCTTGAATGAAGACAGCGATTGCGCCTGTCTCACCACAACAGGAAGCGCGTTCCACAATCGAACTGCTTTGACAGTAAAAGACTTGTCCATAAATGTCGTGGTGTGCACAGGCATTCTCAGCCTAAGATTCTCGGATGACCTCAAGGACCTCAAATGTGAGTCATGAAGAAAAATAAATCGTTCTTTAAGATAAGATGGGGTGAGAGGATTGAACAAAATATTGTAAAGAAGACAGAGAATGTGAGTATTCCGACGAAGCCGTATAAGTAACCACTTGAGCTTAGCACGAAACTCAGAAACATGGTCATATTTGCGAAGACCAAATATGAATCTTATGCAGAAATTTTGAAGACGCTCAAGTTTATTTAGTTGGTCTTCGGTGAGATCTAGATAGCTGACATCGGCATAATCAAGGATGGGGAGAAGGAGGGTTTGCGCAAGCGTAATCTTCGTGGTAACGGGTAGAAAGTTGCGTAATCTTCGCAGGGACTTAGCTGAAACGAACAGCTTACGGCTTATTTCACGAAGCTGAGGACCCCAAGTAAATGACTTATCAATAAGTAAGCCCAAATTGACGGACGGTGTAACTGTAAGGGATGGTTATCCCATTACAATAAACACTCGGGAGTTGATTCCAATCCAGCTTCGAGATCATCCTAGAGCTACCGACAACAATGACTTGTGTTTTCAAGGGATTGATCTTCAAACCATGAGCTCTACTCCAATCACAGATGTGTTGAATATCTGTATTGATATAAGCAATTGCATCGACCATCTTGTCCACGGGTGCCTGAGTATATATTTGGAGATCATCTGCGTAGAGGTGGTAGGAGGAGCGTAAAAAGTTGGTTATTGAGTTAATAAAAACAGCGAAGAGAAGAGGAGATAGCACGCCGCCCTGAGGAACGCCAGCAGCTACGTGGCACCAAGATGAAAATCTATCCTCCACACGGATGCGTTGCCGGCGTCCATACAGAACTACGAAACCAATCAACAGCCATTGGAGATATGTTAAGAGAACGTAGCATGGAAAGTAATACGTCGTAGTCCACGGTATTAAAGGCATTACTGAAGTCTAGCAAAGCTAAGACTGTCGGCTTGCCGTCCTCCATGCCGGATCTTATATCATCTGTGATATGGGTCAAAGTGGTGGTCGTACTATGCCCTGGACGAAACCCAGATTGGAGAGGATTTAAGAGGTTGTTCTTGGAGAGGAAATCATTAAGTTGGGAATGGATTAAACGTTCTAGGACTTTGGAAAGAAAAGGAAGTATGGAAATAGGACGAAATTCGGAAGGCAGAGATGCATTGGATTTCTTGGGAAGAGGGATAATGTGGGCTTCCTTCCAAGCAGTTGGCAAGATCCCAGTGGAGATGGAGTAGTTTAAGATGTTGGAAATTATAGGTAGGGTTTCGTCTAAGACATAAAGAATCATGTTACGACTAACATTATCGCTACCCATAGCATTAGATGACAAAAGAGTAATAGTCTTAACATCACAGCCGGTTGTGAAACGAGAGGCCGCGGGTTCGATTCCCGCACCGAGACAAATGTTTGTTTGAACCACAAGGATTTGTTTCGGGTCTGGGTGTTTGTCAGACCGAAAAGTCTCTCGTAGTTCCTGATACCCACGACACAAGACTCGATCTTAGTGTGGGGTCAAGATTATGTGACTGTAGGGTTTATTTATGTATTTCTTCCTCAGGTATCAGATTCCGGCATCAGAACATTAGCCCGTCGTTGTTACAAATTAAGATATCTCAACGCGCGAGGGTGCGGCGCGTTAGGGGATGATGGGGTGGAAGCCATCGCTAGAGGGTGTTCCAGACTACGGGCCTTGGATCTTGGTGCCACTGACGTTTCTGAAGCTGGTTTACAGGTGAAGTATTTTGATTTTTGACGCAGTTGTGTGCACGAGCACAACGTCGATTACGAAACAGATGTTGTTATTTTAAAATATTGTACGTATTTTTAATAGTGATATTTTCGTTTTTCATAGTATTTGTAGTTGTTTTGACTTCCATTCATCACTTAAGGTGGCTACTGAAAATCAGCGTTGTATTGTGGTTTGCGCCATATCATAACATTGAGCTGAGTGGCCACCTACCGGTCGCAGTCGCGACTAGCTATGTTTTCATTATTAAGTTTTATATTACTGTAAGTTTTATCACATCAAAAACATCCTGTAAAAAAATCCAAGTCTCGCAGCTTAGGTTAGGTTACAAAGTTATTCACGCAGTTGGTCTATCTAGAAAACTAGACACAAATTATAAAATGTTTGAATTTTCCCTTACTTTAGACACTAAACACTAATTATATTCTAAATTTGAAGGTTCTATGTCTGCTTATATGCCTTATATTATGCCTTAGACTTTTGATGATCGGTCAGTGAGTCAGTGAGTGACAAAATTAAGAAAGTTTGACTAGTTACAATTCTGAAACTACTGGCTCAAATTGAATGAAATTTTAAATATTCCGTGTTTACACAATGCCTGCTTAGTAACTGAAAATTCAGGCTTCATGCTTTAGCCACAACGAAGTTATAGGGGGTTGAAAATGGTCTGAATTGCTTCGAGAAAAGGATGTTACGGCTATGCCACTTTTTAGCTCGACTTGGAGGGGGCTCGGCGGCGCCCCCAGATACAGAAGGTCCCTTAAGCAAGGACTAAATAAATTAATCGACTTGGTATTACATGGATCTCACAACTTTTTGCGGTAGAAAACCTGAGCTGCGAGACTTGGAATTTTTTTCTAGATGTTTTTGATGGGATTTTGATAGTCGAATTCGTCAATCCTGTGCGTTTCTCACGACTTTAATATTCAGATATTAATTCTACTGATTCAGTTAAACTTTAATAATGACGTAACCAAAATTTCACATACCTACATACTCACTAAAAACCCCGGACGATAAATAATCGTCATCTGTCCTTTGGCTTAACCCCGTAACTAAAATTTAGAACTAAGCGGATCATTTTTTGCTGAATTAATCAACGTCAGTACAAGAATCGTTTATGTTCGTGTATATTGCGAGAGTGTAAAAATCTTCAACGCTCTCGCTGTTTGTATAAGTAATGCATTTTTAAATTGTATTTTGCGGAGCTATTTCTGAGGAAATTGCTATGCAAATGTTCGTGTTTCAAGACTGCTTTTTAGAAAATCTTTGCTACACTCTTCTCGGTTTGCAATAATTGTGTTTGGTGTTGAATCAAAGTGATTACTCTCAGATGGGCCCGCCAATCACATCAATGATCATCCGTTATTTTATCTCTAACAATATTGTCCAATATCTTGTAAAGGCAAGATTTACACTCATAAATACTCTACAGTTTCCTTATGTTTTAGTCCCTAAAACTACCACCCGGCTTCGTTTTCGGTAGCAGTCTTGATGCATCCTGTATGTAACAGATCCTACTTTTTAAATTTCTATGAGAGAGCAACTAAATCTAATCTGGTTTACACTCAGTGCCGTTTCAACGTGAGAGGTTAATTTTATCTTTCTATACACTGCCACTAAGATGGGATAACCACCGTTTTGAACAGTGGTCGCTGATATGTATACCCTAGAACTAAATTTTGAACCTACAGCAATTCCACATAAAACACAACATTAGTATAGATCCGGTTTCTGTAAAACATTGGTACCATTTCAGTCGAACTGACCCATTTAAACAATACCTTTAACATGCTATAGCAAGGCTGTGTACTTTCCAAATAAAACCATTTGCTGAATTTATTTAAATAAACGATTATAAAAACAGATGGAAAAGCTTGCAGAATTTCAATTTATAGGCATTACAAGAAGGTTAAAAATATATTGTTACAAAAAATAAATTGTTCAATTCTATTGCTGCTGCATCTATTCAATATACAAAACAATTGAAATATAACGTGCTTTTTTATTTTTACTAAGAGTGGAAAAATATTTATTGCAATTTTGTTTAGAAATTTCGAAACAAAATTTGAAGTAGAAACGGAATATTTATGACCATAATTATACATCCACCATCCATTAAAAGTGAAAATTTTATACTGTTTCCATTCGTTTATTTTATTTTTGACAGTTCACGCCTATAAAGTACGACATTACAGTAGAACAATATTTTGAAATAAAAGTAGATACTTTCTTGACGGGTAACGCCCACTTAGAGTTGTGCCATTCGTAACGAATGACCACAGATAACAAAAACGATTTTGAATAGAATCAATCAATCGGAATCATTTGAAATAAAATTACATTAAAATGCTAATGAAAACAGTTAAACGTAATATAGTACCCAATATTAGGATCGAATGTATTTGCTGCAAATTAATTAATATGAATAAAGGTATACGTATTGAAGTGACTTTTAATAAGAGTTTAATTTAAAATAATTACAATGATTACAACGAAAATAAATGTTTAGTACCTACTTGTAATAAACAGTTAAACCATGTTGGAATTCATAGTACTTTAAGGATTAAATAATTAAAACAACTAAAAGGTAATTTGTTAATATTTTTATTTATAAACAATCGTCTGTTTCGTCGGAATCGGCGTCGTCGTCACTCGTATCCCCAGTAACACTAATTATTAATGAGTCTATTATTATTAATTATTTCTCTTTATTTTAAATCTTTTTTTTTACATTTTTATATATACCTATAGTATAAAAACAAAATACATATAAAAATATAAAAATTCATCCAACAATGGCGAGGCTCGAGACCCAAGCCACCGGTGGTTAGGACCCCAAAGTGAGGAACCTCCTCACTATACGTGCCGTGTCAAGCAATACTGCCTTCTGTATCTGACTCCTGACCCAAACGCCGATTGAGAGCCTCTGTAGATGTTGGTCGAGGCTCTTTGGTATCAACCCATGAGCAGAAACGACAATCGGGACAATAATTGTTGAGTCGACATCCCACATGTCGGTAACCTCGTGTGCCAAATCTAAATATTTAGACATTTTGTCTTTTTCGGCTTTGACAAGGTTATCGTCATGCGGAATGGTGACGTCAACAAGTATAGCCCGGCGCGCCAATCGATCTATTATCACAATGTCAGGCTTATTGGCTAGAATAGTCCTGTCTGTGATAATAGATCGATCCCAATACAGCGTTGCATGACCATTTTCGAGAACTGGTTGGGGCACATATTGGTAATATGGCACTTCAGGAGTCACAAGTCCATATCGAAGAGCAATTTGCTGATGTATGATCTTGGCTACTAGGTTGTGTCTATGCAAATACTCGCCGTTAGCAAGATACGAACAACCGGAAATAACATGCCTGATGGACTCGCCAGGACGGTGGCATGCCCGACAGATGTCGACCGTACCGTCCTTCAGGATGTATTTCCTATAGTTGTTCGTCTTAATAACTTCGTCCATAATTGCAAAGACAAAACCCTCGGTTTCCCCAAAGAGGTTACCGAAGCGTAGCCAAGACACAGACGCTAGCCGATCCACATCAGGCCCATGAAGGGCTCGATAGAATCGACCGTGCAGCTCTTTGCTCTTCCATATGTCCTCGCGATCCTTGGTGCCTACCACTAGAGGTTTCCGCCAGTTCTCAATCGCCAAAGAGAGCGGGGTAAATCCTTTATCTACCATAACTACAACCCCATGCATATCCACGTCACTGTGAAGGAAATAATCCCTGAGATTGCACACCTCGCTAATTATTATTATTATTAATTATTAATCACCTGTCTGCCCAGTGTTGCCGTTTCACAATTTGTTTTTAACAAGATTACTATTGCCGACGGAAGTGATAAGAATATTAACTTAACATGAGTAAATGGTTTATTTTAATATAATTATTAAATCAAGTAACTTAAATATCCCTGAAGTTTTATAAAACAATGCATGGAGCAAAAAATAAAATATGTATTAAATCGATTAAAACTTGTTCAAAAATAAAATCGTTTGTTATAAAAAATTGATTCGATAACGCATCAGGCCATCACTATTTGATTCAGTACTCGATGTGTCAAAAATAAAATAAACGAATGGAAACAGTATAATGCATAATGTTTTTCTGTGATCATTAACTCATTGAACGGAATGAAATTATATGAAGTGAAATGCCGATGGATAATATTCTGTCGTCATTCAATACTCTATCTACATGTATGCATTATTGAGTGCAATAAGGAGTTATCTTTTTCATTCTAACTTTTTTTTCTGTCCACAGATACTGGCCCGATGCTGTCCAAATCTGAAGAAGCTGGCGCTCCGAGGCTGCGAGCTGATAGGCGATGATGGCCTTGAAGCTGTAGCGTACTACTGCCGTGGTCTCACGCAACTCAACATCCAAGACACGCCGGTAACCCTACGAGGTTACAGAGCAGTCAAGAAATACTGCAAGAGATGTGTCATTGAACACACTAACCCTGGGTTCTGCTGATGACTGACTCAAGATTGTAGGGTTTTATTGTAGTGGCCTGACTCAACTCAATATCCAAGATAAATCGGTAAGGCTGCAAGGGTATAGAACTGCCAAGAAGTACTGCAAGAGATGTGTCGTGAACACACTAACCTGCTAATAAGTGCCTTAAAGTTGTAAAGTCTTACTGTAGTTACCTAGCTCAATTCAACATCCGAGACATGCTGGTGACGCTGCGACGGTATAGAGCAGTCAAGAATTACTGTGAGAGATTTGTCATTGAATACCCTGGGTTCTGCCAATTAAGTCTTGAAATGGCAGTAGTCCCTACCGCTTATGTCAATAAGAATGTAAAGAATACTATAAAAGTCCAAGTGGTGAAACTTCGGTTTTGATTACGAATATGATGGTCGTATTAGATATTTCATCATTTACGGTCACTCCGTGTATAGGTCCTATAGGATAGATGGAGTGTGAAACGACGGCATCGAAATTTGCCATGTCTACCTTAGTCATTACAAAATTGGTGTAATTGACTAAGAATGGCACAAATGACATTGACCATGCTCGGCGAGTTTTTGGAGCCTAACTTGTTTTTTGTTAGAACTATAATAATTAGGAGATAGTAAACGGTTATATAGTTTTTTTTTATCCAAAGCGGAAGAATATTGGACTAAGAACAAGTAATTCTGAAAGGATGGTCTGAAAATGATGCATTTGATTTGAATAATCGGAATCTGACAGAATATACGCATACCGGGTATCTCAAGACTGCTACCGAAAACGAAGCCGGGTGGTAGTTTTAGTGACTAAAAACACAATGCAACTAAAAATTTCGCAAAGAAACGCGACAGTTATTTTTTATGATTTTTTAAATATCGTCATTTTTGGGTGGTAAATCCATAGTTTGTGCTAAAATAATATTTTAAACACTTTTCTACCTTAGATTATTTATAAATAAAAGGGTATACACTATTATTTTAGTAAAAAATGTATTTACCACCCAAATATGGTCAAAGGAAAAAAATAACAAAAAAAAATTGTCGCTTTTTTTTTTTGCAACTTTTTCTGTTGCATTGTGTCTGAAGTCGCTTAAACTACCACCCGGCTTCGTTTTCGGTAGCAGTCTTGATATACCCGGTATAAGAAAATTAGATGTTCTAGAAAATCCAATGATATTACAGCCTGCTATTTAGCATATTTGCTTAATGACTGCAAATTACTGTGGGTAATAAGTTCTTATATGAAGGCGGAGGTTTGGATGAAAGCAGTATCATCAAATTAATCATATTTCTGCCACGATTTAATAAATGGTGCTATTTTATGTATAGCTAGTATAATGGCGAAGTTATATACATAATTTATGAACTAAAATATGAAATTGATTAAAGTACGCTCTGTCATTGACTTGTATGTTTAAAGCCCCATTTAAACGGGGAGAGTTTCTCGCCTCGAAAATGTGACTATCGTAAGGATACAAAAAGTTTCACTGTAAACATTTTTCAAACACAATAATCTTATGTCGATTATGGCATACCATTCTCACTGCGAAAACTGTGCCCGTATAAAAGGCGCTTTAGATACTGCATTTGGTGCTAAATTACCTACTCATAGACTTACGTACTAATGGAGGTCAAAGAGATATGTAGGTTCTAAAAAACTAGGGTCTAAAGACGTCCCTAGACAATATTTTAGTTTGACAAAAAAAGTTTTTTATCTCAAGTATAAGATTTTTCGCCTCAATGCCTTGAGAATTGAGCGTCGAAATTCTCGTTTAATGTCTATACGATTTTATATTTTATTATAAATTCTATAAAAGGAGGCAATTTTACTATTAAAAATGTGTTGAAGTTTTGTAAAGAGAAGCAAATTTATATTTATTTATAAATTACAACAATTTTATAAGACATTTTGGTGCCGTTCTAAAATTTGGTGCCTTTGTATAAAACTTTGTACAAAAAGTATAAATAGTGGTAATAACAATAACATTTTTATATTTGTAAATGCTTTAATAATAATAATTACGTTATAATTATATTTATAATATTTACGAATAAACAGGGTGTGTTAGTGATAAAAATGTATCATTTAACTTCGTTCTGAAATCTGAAAATACAAATGAATTAAATCATATTATTTATTTTAAAATGCAATACAAAAGCAATTCTCATTATTTTTGATTGACAGTGAAATATTATATTTTGTTATACATATTTTTCGTGTGTTATGTGAATTTTATCAGTTATTTTTGTTCAACTTGACTTTATCCACCCAACTCAACAATCATCTCCGTTATAATTTAATAAGGAAATCATTAAAACTTGAGGATCATCATCCATCCATTCATCCATCAGCCAAAGGAAGTCCACTGCTGAACATAGGCCTCCCCCAATGATTTCCACAGAGACCTGTTGGAGGCAGCCTGCATCCAACGACGTCCCGCGACCTTTACCAGGTCGTCTGACCACCTTGTGGGTGGACGTCCCACAAGGCGGCGCTTTCCGCTACGTTATATTACAATTTGTTATTTTACAATAAGATCAAAACTACAGAAAACTGCAGCTTAGTTTTGGAGCTATACTGTATTGAAATAAAACTATTTTTTCGAGATTTTATCGCGAGTTTGGTGTAATTTTTAACTTTCCGACGCGCGACTTTTCGGTCGATATTCGCGTATATCTTAGAAATAGTTTCTATATTGTAATTAATATTCTGAACATTGTGACAGTAAAATAAGTTTAAATAAAGGTTATTCTGGTGCTATACATACGAAAAATATGTATTTATTTGATAATTCGGTACAATTGGTTGAAAACGTGCCATATCACCCGCCCGCACTTACTATTGGAACGTTCTGAGTGTGATTATTAATAAATTCTTTTATATATACTTGTAAAGTTCCTGTTAAATATTATACTAATAATGGTTGTTTACTGTTTTAACTGAATTCAATAAAAAGAAGGAGGTTCTCAATTCATCAGATTTTTTTATGAAGCTGGTTAGACATCGTTGGCTAGTTGAGTTGAATATTTTTGTGGGAAGATATTTAAATTAATAAAAAAGCAACAAAATCAGTTTTAATTCATATTTGAGGTTTTGAGCGAACTATTGTACGCACGCATTGTATAAAACGATTTGCCGAGAAAGTGCTGTCGTCTTAGAAGTCGTATTTACTAACATATGACATGTTCTTCGTTGCCATTTTTCATTCATTTATTTATTTATTTATTTCTTCCCGATTAATCTCTTCAAGAATTACTTTCAAATAATTGTATTTGATATTATATCGGTTTACTGATAACTTAGGTAAATATCCTTTAGCATAATTATATAATGACATATTAGGACAGGCTAAGTTAAATAAATTAATAAACCTAACAGACATACATAGCTTCTTATTATCATTTCATGTTACTAAGAATAAGTATTGTCAATTAGGAACCATAAGAGTCATTTCCATCACACAAAGATATTTAAGTCTCGATGCGATCGAACCCGCCGCGTCACGATTACTGGTGTCTAACCAACTGGGCCACGGAGGCTGACAAATTCCAATAGATAATATGGACATTATCTTTATGTTTCTTTATTTTTTTCTAGTAAACAATCATTATTAATATTAGCCGATTTAGTTTTGTATATTACTATATTTTGTATCATAGTTGTGTATACTTTAGTAATCGGTATAAATATGTAATTATGATATCTTAAAAAGATATTGTTCACTAGCATAATTATTATAATCTAACTCAATTGCCATTGTTGATTTAGTTTTTACAATTAAATTATATTTTTAACAAATACCTTGTTTAATTTTACAAACGCTATATTAGAGTCCAGAGCAACCAAAACTTTCTATTCTTTTACTGTCTCTCATATGTGAGAGGCTGCCTGGGTAGGTACCACCGCAATGTCTATTTCTCCCGTCAAACAGCAGCTTAAATGCACTGTTGTGTTTCGGATTGAAGAACATTATAGCCAGAGTAACTAGTGGACATATTGAGACTTAACATCTTATGTCTCAGGATGGCGAGCGCAGTGGAATGCCAAGCATTGTTTTGTAGTTCAAGGTGTTGTTTTATTTTGCTACTGCTCATGAGCGGTCGTATCGCTTACCATCAGGTGAACGGCATGCTCGTCTCGCCATTCAATGCAATAATAAAAAAACTATTATTTATTGCGATGAATGGTTATACTAGCATTCCATTTGCCCAAAGCTAAGTAATACGATCGCTCATGGACAGTAGCAATACCTGGCATTCCACTGTCCATGAGCATACACTTAAGCTGTCCAGTAGTTACTCTGACTGCAATGTCCTTCAAATTAGTACACAACAGTGAATTTACGTTGCTGTTGGCAGGAGAAATATACATTGCGGTGGTACCTACCCAAACGAACTTTCACATAAGAGAGATCTACCACCAATTTTCACATATAAATGAAAATAATTTATTTAATTTATAATATGTCAAAAATTACAGTCAGTATTTTTTGTTCTACCTTCAATTTGGAAGGTAGTTTTTCATTAGAGAAGAACGGGTAAAAAACTATAGTGTTGG
The DNA here is from genome assembly GCA_009982885.2 of Hyles vespertilio. Lineage (NCBI taxonomy): Eukaryota > Metazoa > Arthropoda > Insecta > Lepidoptera > Sphingidae > Hyles > Hyles vespertilio. The sequence goes on from CM042810.1 coordinate 3,728,227, forward strand.
TCATTTTAAAACCAGTGACAAAAACGCGATTTAAAAAGTTACAAGTTGATTTAAACTTAATAGCATTCATGTGTGTTCAAAGTTATTTATGGGTAACTTACACAAGTGGAAGAAACGTCACGGAGGTATCTGAATATGTGAGAAGTTGTATAAAGAATTTTAAAGGTAAAGTTAATTCATTTTGTTCACACAAATATTCATATAAAATAATAATTTGAACTCAAAGCCTCTCATAAGCCTTAAAAGGCTATGAACTTTTACAAATACTTAACGATCGTATAAATTACAATAATTATAATACAATCCATAGCCTCTGATTTTAAAACATTTTCCCAAGTGTATCATAAATGTAGTTAAAATACATACATCAAAATTGACACTCCAAACTATAATCAGATTCATTATAATGGTCTCAAATGATAGAAGCCGCGACCTTTCCAGCCATGTCCTTGCATTAAGCTACAAATTCGGGTCATTGTTGAGGGCCCCGCAAAGTGGGCTATTTCAAAGGCTTTACCTTGGTTCACCCCTGACACCACTGGCGACAATACCCTTCATTAGTCCTCTCATTGGCTGCGAGAGAACGTGGAATTTGTGGTGATATTGTCAATGTAATTTTATTGTAGGACTTTTATCGAGCACAAAAATGAAGCCTGACATTGAAATTAAACTATTATTTACGGATTTTATTGCGGATTTGGTTTAATTTTTCATTTTTACTTCTGGACATTTCTATTACGTTACAGCTTTGTGGTCACGGGGCGACCCGATTTCAAGTGTAATTCGCGTAAATCTAAAAAATCATTATGACGCTTGACACTTTGGCTTGTTTTTAGATACTCATTTGTCTACTAGTAATGACATGATACATACAGTCAAAAATGAATTCTGAGATTACTAGATTCTCAATACTCCTTACCTTTTTCTATCCTTTTTCGTTCTAACTCCACTTTTCCGATTTAATGAGCCTGGCAATACCTTTATGATCCAAGCGTTAGGAAGGTTCAAGGGCGGCAGTGATCGTTTACCATCAGGTGACCTGTTTGCTTGTTGGCCGGACAAAAGCAATAAAAAATATATTACCTGCCGTTCGATACTAAAATCCTGGCGATATGAGGTCATGTAGTGAAAAGCTATAATGTCTCCTGCATTTGAGATTAAGTCTGCCCTTTCACTCAATTTTGCTAATTGTGTTAATTGACATGGGACTGCTGTCCGATGCCAGTAGACACTCTGCCTGGGCGGCATTCGCGCTCACCATCAGGCGCAATGCCACTATGCCGGGCTAGAATAAAAAAAAACAAGATATAAGTTTTCTACTTAATAATCAATACTATTCTTTATGATATTTATCATGTTCACCGAACTTATGGTTATGAAGTGGAGACTGTCCCGCCCTCACACCCACCACTGCAACTCCTGTAAGCCAGGATCAACAGTGGCACGCAATGTAATGACACCGAGCATTGAAGCTCGGCGAGTCTCCGGGAATGTCTAACTTGTCTTTAACCCGCAACGAAATCAATCAGAAAGTTAAATTAATAGGAGGAGTTGGAAATAAATTATTGTCCACTTCCCTCCGTGCAAAGCGGGTGACAAAACTATGAAATAAAGAGGTAAATAACCTCGCAAAAAGACTTTTACAGCCGGAGAAGCCAGCTGTAAAGCACCACGGATCAAATCCTTATTACATTTAAATGGGACCTAATATGTGAGGTGGTATGGTTATGAAGTACGATATAATATTCTAATATTTTGAAAGGTATCTAGGTATATTAGTGAAGTTTTACGTACGACGTGCGAACATTCGAAGTTATTATCGGATCATATAGAAACCCTCTTGCGTTTAACGTTAAGTCAGCCCGTTGACTCAATTTTGCTGGCCTTATCGCAAACGAATATACACTGCTGAACTTGAAAAGCATTAACTTTGCATGGTTCACTATTTCGGGTTTCATTAACTTCTACAGTGGTTGCTAGATATTTAGACACTAATGATATTAAATAAATAAATAAAATTACGAGTTACAATCCCAGGTCAGGCAAAAATATTTTGGAATTTTCTATTCATTATCTGCCCGGAGTCAGGAATTTGAGCCTGATAAGGCCATAGGCTGGCCTACTATTACATCGCGGGACGAAATTCACAAGCCGAACCGTGTGTGTCCTGGTAGCAACTTCTATCCATCCTTTCTGTATTTTTTTTATGATTAGGACATTAGGATAATGTTAAGAGACTTGTAACAACATAACTATCATCAGAAAAATCGAAACGCCAAGTTTATGTTTGAATATTACAAAAATGAGTATAATATTAATTTGAATGTAGAACCTCAACATTAGGATTTGAAAACCATGTATTATTTACTACTGAACTATATTTGACATATGGATACTCCTAAATATACACATTTTTCTTGTTATCCTTATAAAATATAAACTTGCAGGGCGTTTCGGTTTTTCTGATGAGATAGATGTAAATATTGTCAAAAGCTCCCGAAACTTGTTTAAAAGAAACGATTGAAAGCTCAATCATATTATTTTAACTAAGTGAAAATTATATAAAAATATTCGGATACACATCACAAAGCGTACGAATACAAAGCGTGTCAAAATATCATCTTTCGTAAAACAATCTAAGTTTTGGAATGCATATTATTCAGAAAATAAGCAATTAATAAAATATTTATGTCATGACACAATCAATTTAGATAACAATTAGATTATTTTCTTAATTTAGTGTTAATCTGGCTTAAGTCATTATTCGTTGCATGAAATGTAATCAATATTTGTTTGTACCCAGTTTTAATGTTTGAAAGTAGTATTTTTTATTAATATCTACATATCTTATGTTTTGAATTAACTTATTACTCGTAACTTAACCAAATACATACAAGGTATTTAAAGATTGCTTCAGACTTAATGAAACTATTTTCTTTTGCAAAATTGCTATTAAGTATTTTGTTACTTTTCCTATCGTCATATTTGGCTGGTAAATATATAGATTTGATACACACACAAATAGGCAATATTATTCACTAATGTGTACACCGTTTTATTTTTAAACACACATTCAAATTGTTATATTTGCAGAAATTATGCATTTATCACCCAAAAATTGCTCCTTCAACATATCTCCAAGTGTGATTGAATGGTTTCATAGTTACCTGTTTGGTCGCCGTCAGTGTGTTCGCCTAGGGGATTCGGTTTCCTCGTGGTGCAACACATCTGCCGGTGTTCCTCAGGGTGGCGTCCTATCTCCCCTTCTTTTCTCAGTGTTTATTAATTCAATTTCTTGTAATCTTTCTTCCTCCTACCACCTTTATGCAGACGACCTTCAACTTTATCGTCAATCTCCGCTCGACCAGCTGAATGACTCTATTCGTCTGATGAATAGCGACCTTCATGCAATATCCGAGTGGAGTAAAGCATATGGCCTTAAATTGAACCCAACAAAAACACAAGCCATTATTATAGGAAGCCCAAGAACTATCTGCAAGATCGACTGGTCTCTTTTGCCTCACGTGCTGCTAGAAGGGGTTGTGGTCCCGTTTAGCGACACTGTGAAAAATCTTGGTGTTATTTTCGATCGCAGTTTAACTTGGGGCCCTCAAATAGTGGCAGTTAGTCGTAAATTGTTTGCCTCTGCTGGTTCGTTGCGTAGATTGCGTAATTTTCTTCCGACTACCACTAAGATTGCGCTTGCACAAGCTCTCTTGCTCCCTATTCTCGACTATGCCGATACCAGCTATCTCGATCTTACTGAGGCCCAGCTAAATAAGCTTGAGCGCCTTCAAAATTTTTGTATCAGGTTTATATTTGGTTTGCGCAAATATGACCATGTTTCTGAATATCGTAACAGGCTCAAGTGGCTCCCTATACGTCGTCGCCGAAATGCTCATATCCTGTCTCTTCTCTACAGTGTTCTGTTTAATCCCTCTTCTCCGCGCTACCTTCAGGAACGTTTTAACTTCCTACATACTGCTAATTCACATTGTCTTAGGTCATCAGAGAATCTGATGTTGCAGTTTCCAGCACATAGGACGTCATTTTATGACCGTTCCTTTACTGTTGAGGCAGTGCGGCTGTGGAACGCTTTGCCTCTTACAATTAAGCGATCGTCCTCGCTGGAAATATTTAAATAAAGGGTGAAAGCTTTCTACCTTTCGCAATAGATTTATCATCATTCACTATTATTGTTATGTATATATGTATGTTTATGTATTATATTGTATTTAAGTGTATCATATCTTGCATTTATTCGTTTATATCGGTATTTATATATTTATATTGTATGTAAGTTTATTGTTAATAATAAGCACCGTCCATAACCATTGGATCTTTCCTTTACCAACCGGTTGTCTGGAAGAGATCGCTTAAAGCGATAAGACCGCCAGTTATATCACCAACTTTATTTTTCTATAACTATTGTTTTCTTCTTTTTTCTTTTGTTTTTGTCTTTTGTTTATCTTTTGTATATGGTGTTATAATAAAGAGTTATTATTATTATTATTTACAGAGTTTTTCTTTCACAAAATTATATAATTTTGGTGTTCAATGAAAACCACGAGCCTAGGCCAAGTGGGATTCAGTTTCAATGTTTATTTCCGTGGGTTCCTGCAAAAACTTTCGTACGCTTCTACATGTGTTCAGAATTACAGCTTTTTGCATAGTTATAAAAATACTTTTTGGCAGATCAAGCAGCTTAATGCTATGGAGCAAATATTTTGGTATTATACCTGTACTAGAAAGAACCAATGGCACAATATACACCTTGTTCATTTTCCATATTCTCATAACTTCTTCTTTGAGTTCTGTGTACTTATGAATTTTTTCAGTTATAGTTTTCTGTAGGTTATGGGTGTTGGGAACTGCTATATCAATTAGGAATACAACTTTGTTAATTTTATCTATTACAGTTATATCAGGTCTATTATGATGAATAGTTTTGTCTGTTAGTATGGCTCTGTCAAAGTATATCTTGTGAGTGGCGCTCTCTAGCACGGGTTTCGGCGTATATTGATAATAAGGTTTGGGTTTATCTACAAGTAGTTTATATTTTATGGATAGCTTTTGATGAATAATATTTACAACCTGATTGTGTCTATGTGTGTAGTCTGTTTGGGTGAGAGAAGGACATGCGCTGGTAATGTGTTGAATGGTCTCTGATTGACGGTAACATTTTCTGCACTTATCATTTTGGATATTAGGGTCTTTCAGTATACATTTTCTGTAATTTTTTGTATTTATCACCTGATCTTGTATTGCAATCATGAAGCCCTCTGTTTCAGGAAACAGAGAGCCCAATTTAAGCCACTTATTTGAGGATTCAATATCTATATGGGATTGCTCTAGGTCATGTATATGTCGCCCATGGAGTTGTTTATTACGCCATCTATCAGTTTTTTCTAGTTCTTGGAGTTTCGCGGATTTAAATTGTACGTCCCTTGCGTTCAAGTTAAGTGGTGTAAATTTGTTGTCTAGCTCTACTACTGCTTTGTGGATGTTACTACCGTTAGATTTACTATAAAAGAATTCTCTCAAATTCCGGACTTGATTTTCCCATAGTATTTTCAGATCTATTAGGCCCCTTCCTCCTATGTCTCTTTTTACAGTCATTCTTTCCGTAGCTGATTTTGGATGCCAATAATTATGTTTTGTCAATATAGTTCGAGTTTTTATTTGTAACTTTTTAATATCTGTTGCTGTCCACTTAATTACGCCAAACGAATATGTTAAGACTGGTATAGCATATGTGTTAATAGCTTTAAAAAGATTTTTGGAGTGTAATTGAGTTTTACATATTCTATTTATTCTAAAATTATATTCATTAGTAACATTGTGTTTTATTTTAATATGATTAATTGTATTTGATTGATGTATACCAAGATATTTGTATGTGTCTGCTGAGTCCATTATTTCAAATATTGTATTGTCTTCGTCTGTATCTAAATTGTTTATGGGTGTTTCTATTTTGCCTTTCTTTATATTAAGAGTTCTACATTTATCCAACCCAAAGCTCATATTTATATCTGTACTAAATTGTGTTGTTAGTCGTATTAAATTTTTTAAATCTTTTTTGGATTTGGCAAACAATTTAATGTCGTCCATGTACATTAAGTGGGTGATTGATGTATCAGCTGTTAATTTATATCCATTTGTGGTTTTATTGAGGAGATTAGAAAGTGGGTTAAGGGCTAGACAAAACCACAGCGGGCTGAGGGCATCTCCTTGAAAAATGCCATTTTCAATGGGAATCTCATCTGTAGTGATAGAAGAAACCGAGGCGTTTGCGAGATAAAGCGAAGTTCTCCAGTTGGTCATGGCATTTTTCAGGAAATCAATAATATATGGGTTTATTTTATAGATCTTTAAAACTCGTAACAACCACGAATGGGGTACACTATCGAAAGCTTTCTGGTAATCTATGCATGTGACATGAAGATTCTGCTTTTTACTATTGGCATGCTTAAGGACAGTCATATCTATAATCAATTGTTCCTTGCAGCCTTTATGGCCTATTTTACATCCTTTTTGTTCTTCCGCCAGAATTTGGTGATACTGTACATGATTATTTATTTTATTTGTTAAACACGCTGTTATAAGTTTGTAAAGGGTCGGTAAACATGTAATAGGCCTATACTGAGAAGGATTAGAAGTGTTTTTACTTTTGGGTATCATGTACGTTATGCCTTTTGTGATAAATGTTGGTGATTCTTGTTGACCTTTAATAATATCTGTAATGTTTTTAGCTAATATGTCATGAAGCATAGAGAATTTCTTATACCAAAAGTTATGCACGCTGTCAACCCCCGCCGCTTTCCAGTTTTTCATTTTTTTTGTTGCTTCAACTATGTCATCTATTGTGAATTCGGAAAATTCCATTTGATTAATATTTTCCCATTTATTTTCTTCGTCGTGTATCCATGCTGCACTTTCATTGTGGTCTCCTTGACTATTCCAGATTTCAGCCCAGTAGTTTTTAAGTTCATGGGATTGCGGTGCACCATCAGAAGTAATATTCATGTTATTTCTAATCCTTCTATAAAAGCCTTTTTCGTTGTTAATAAACAATTTATTATCTTCTTTCCTATTTAGAGCTTTTAAATACCGTTTGAGCCTCTGTGATTTTAGTGCTAACTTTTGTTTTAGTGTGTCTAGGTATTCTATTGGTCTAGAGTTATTGTTTTCGTGGGAGGAATGTATTTTTGTATTACTAAAAATCTTTTCAACCGCCTTTATCACTTTTTTAGATCTGTTATTCTTTACGTATTGAGTTAGTCTACCAACATCAGCTCTTAAATTCTTAATATCGTTTTCTAATCTAATTTGCCAGGGTGGTTTTTCTGATTTTGGTTTCCGAGCTTCCAATAAATTATTTTTATTTCTTATTTTGTATCCTATATTTTCTGATATTACAAGTGCACTGCAATATATCAATGTATGAACTTTTATTATGTCGGAATCTAATGTGTTTAATTATTATTATTATTAAAATTGTCGCACTCCTTAACAAAAAATTTAGTTGCATTGTGTTCGTAGTCACTAAAGCCATCACCCAGCTTCGTTTTCGATAGCAGTCTTGATATACCCTGTATTATATTGGTATTTGGGAATAAATCCGCCTCGAGTCAAATTGAACAAAGATTGCTTTGGTAATCTTCAATGTAATTTCTTCGTCTTTATTCCGTCATAAGATCATGTTTACATTCTTTGTACTTAGCGTTTTCTATCGTCTTCATACAGTTCTCTTCTATTCCATACTTCTGTACTAATTAATCTTTTAATTCTTTTCATCTTTAATCGTCATCTCTTTCGTTTAAATAAAATTTCATACCATTCATCTTTACTTTTACTGTTCTTATCTTTCATAATGTTCCAATGTTTGTGCCGACGGCGAAGTACCAATATCTCCTAACTGTCATTTTCCAATCTATCTATTGATGGCAATACAGGAGGTACCTAACCGAATACATAATACACTATCATAAAATACACAAATGCAATATAACATATAAAGCCTACGTTATTACTATTGCCCATTAATAAATATAATAACTAAGTTTTAATTTAACAAATATTAATTTTTTTTTCAGTTTGTGTAAAATTACTTGTTAGGTGTTATTGGCACTTTGCCGTCGAAATATATCAAGTATGTATAACCAACTGCCCACTTACCAGTTATGTGAATAATATGATTTATTTAGTAATGGGCAAAAAACACATGGACAATTCATAAATATCATGTGGCGTTGTAAAATATCCGAGTTTTGTTATCCGAGCTATTTACATTTTGTTGCGATTTAAATCATCACATGTTAGACTCACGAAGATTCAAAGCTTGGTGTGATTATGATGCGTAGTACTGTTTATCCTGGCTTCCAGGAGTTAAAGTGCTGGACGAGAAGGTGGAGCAGTTTTCAGTTCTTTTTTAATTATGTTTATACCGGGTATCTCAAGACTGCTACCGAAAACGAAGCCGGGTGGTAGTTTTAGTGACTACAAATACAATGCAACTAAAAATTTCGCAAAGAAACGCGACAATGATTTTTTATGATTTTTTAAATATCGTCATTTTTGGGTGGTAAATCCATAGTTTTTGCTAAAATAATAATTTAAACACTTTTGTATCTTAGATTATTTATAAATAAAAGGATATACACTGTTATTTTAGGAAAAAATGTATTTACCACCCAAATATGGTCATAGGAAAAAAATAACAAAAAAACAAAGGTCGCTTTTTTTTGCAACTTTTTCTGTTGCATTGTGTCTGAAGTCGCTTAAACTACCACCCGGCTTCGTTTTCGGTAGCAGTCTTGATATACCCTGTATTATCATCAGTTTATTTTATGCCACAGACAGGTGAATGTTATGCCAAAAATGTGGACTTTAGCGATTTTATCCATCAGGCATTTTACTGGTGGTTGGTTTCTCATATGTGACAGGCCGCCTGGGTGGGTACCACTACAATGTCTATTTCTCGGTTTTGTTTTGTTGTGTTTCGGGTTGAAGGATATTGTAGCCAGAGTAACTACTAATATGTGCATATTGAGACTTTACATCTCATGTCTCAGGATGGCGAGCGCAGAGGAATGCCAAGCACTACTTTGTAATTTAAGGTTTTGTTTGGTTTTGCTACTGTTCATGAGCGGTCGTATCGCTTACTATCAGGCAAACGGCATGCTCGTCTATCCATTAATTGCAATAAAAAAGGCATGTCACGCAGATCTGTCGGCAAATTCCGTGCTACTCATTAAAGGCACGAGAAATCACGGCGCAGAAACACTCAGCCAAGTACGTCCAACACTCGAGATAGCGTGGTTAATATTAAACGCCTTATCTGCAGTTTTATTAATTTACTTAAATATATTAATTGAGTCGCGCCTCTATCTTATCTGCGTTGATATTGGACGCGGAATTTCGGCTTTTAATAAACGGAGCGTACTCAAAATGGGATATATTTGTGTGTTTCCGTAATATAGAACTGGTAAATAATACTGGTTGCCCTTACCACCAGTATAATCTCATACTAGCGGCCCGGCCCAGCTTCGCCCGGGCGCATATAGATTTCTCTACAATAATATGCACGTATAATACACATAAACCTTCCTCTTGAATCACTCTATCTATTAAAAAAAGGCATCAAAATCCGTTGCGTAGTTTTAAAGATTTAAGCATACAAAGGGACATAGGCACAGAGAAAGCTACTTTGTTTTATACTATGTAGTGATGTATATCATATGAGAGAGGCCGCCTGGGTAGGTATGGACGCTTTCTCCCTCCAAATAGAAGTCTAAATGCACTATTATGTTTCGGTTAGGAGGACATTGTAGCCAGAGTAACTAATGGTGATTATTAAGATTAAACATCTTATATATCATGATGGTGAGCGCGGTGGAATTCGTTTACTTTGTAATTCATGTTATTGTTTAGTTTTGCTGCTGTCCATGAGCTGTTGTATCGCTTACCATCAGGCGGATGGCAGACTTGTCTCAACAATTATTGAAAAAATAAACCTGACAGTTATTTATTTGATTATCGGTGGTCTGATAACTATATCCGTCGCAATCGTAAAAGATCATATATAAAATATTAATTTGTGTATGAGCTTTCTTACTTGGCTTAAAAATATCTGTATCTGTATCAGCCCATATACATCCCACTGCAGGGCACGGGCCTCCTCTACAATCGAGAGTACGATTGGGAGTGGTTAGGCCATATAGTCCACCACGCTGGCCTAGTGCGGGTTGGCGGACTTACATACCATAGAATTTTTTATAAATCGCTATGGTATGCAGGTTTCCTCACGATGTTTTCCTTCACCGTTTTAGTGCGTGGTGATTGACTATCAATACACACATGACTCCGAAAAGTCAGAGGTGTGCCCTGGGATTCGAACCCGCGACCACCGTGAACATGTTGGCAGTCGCGTCTGGTCCGTTTACCAACAGGCCACACACACACCACCAGTTTAAATGAAACAATTCTGATATATACCGGGTATCTCAAGACTGCTACCGAAAACGAAGCCGGGTGGTAGTTTTAGTGGCTACAAACACAATGCAATTAAAAATTTCACCTAGAAACGCGACAATTTTTTTTTATGATTTTTTAAATATCGTCATTTTTGGGTGGTAAATCCATAGTTTTTGCTAAAATAATAATTTAAACTCTTTTATACCTTAGAGTATTTATAAATAAAAGGGTATATACTATTATTTTAGGAAAAAAATGTATTTACAACCCAAATATGGCCATAGGAAAAAAATAACAAAAAAAAATTGACGCTTTTTTTTGCAAATTTTTCTGTTGCATTGTGTCTGAAGTCGCTTAAACTACCACCCGGCTTCGTTTTCGGTAGCAGTCTTGATATGCCCTGTATGACAATTAGAGCGTACATACAATTTTCCAACATAATTGGCTAAATCAAGGTGGTCTTATAATATGTGAAAAAAATATAAAAACAAAAATAATAGTTAAAATTATTTGCTAAATAATTCTTAATATGTATGAGTTAAGTAAGAAGCGACGTGGATGAGGAAGACAGCTTTACAAGTTCTTAAGAACAATTCACTAAATTGACAATATCACGATGTTTTGCTTCATCAATAAAACATGCCATAAATTTGCAATGAATGGCGAGACCAGCATGCCGTTCATCTCATTGTACCATGGCTCATGAACAGTGGCAAATCCAAAAAACACCATGAATTACAAAGAAATGTATTCCACTGCGCTCGCCATCCTGCGACAAATGTTAGTCTCAATATGTCCAGATGTTACTATGGGGACAAAGTCCTTGATGTACGTATGTGCGATGTACACGAGTGCCAGACTCATATTGAATGAGGGATTACCATCTCAGTTTTGATTGATGTGCCTGATTGAGTTTCGAGTGTCAGCCCGATGAACCCGAGCGCTCGCTCAATCATCGCTTGCTTTACATATTGGTGTTTTTGACTTTTGAATATTAGAAATTATGGAACGTAAAATATCAATAGTTTAACATATAAGTGAATATATTTTATTGCTTAGGTTCGGCAAACGAGCAAACAGGTCACTTTTTTGAGCACAAGACTATGATTTCATTTCAAAAAATAACGCGTAAAAATCGAGGTTATTTTTAACTTTGTGATAGCGTAAGTATTTTGTAAACAAAATAAAGCTCATATCTAAAAACAAGGGCAAATAAAAAACAATATTTCTATTGTATGTTTTTTGTATTTGTTTGTGGAACAGATTTGCTAAAACGTTTGTAAAAAAATTTGATGTACGTTTATGACTGGTACTAAAAAAGAAAAAAATACGATTGTTCATACATACAATATACTTCATTCACAATTGTGAGATAATTTACCCAACGTTTTTAATATTCCACACTCAATGAACAAGATTACTTACCTTTAATAACATTTTTCACCATCTGTCTAAGAAGCAGGGAATTTCTGTAAAAACGTAATTTCCTGAAAAGATTTATTTCCTCGCCGGGTCATATGGAAGTTATTAAGGGGCATTACACGCGTTAGCGCCTTCGCGGGTTATCTAAATGGGTCCTTACACAGCACTTCATGCATTTCCAATAAATATCTATTAGTGTGAGTATGCAAATAAAAAGAAATAAATATACGGGACCCTTTACACAGTGCTTGTTTACACTGTATTTTGTGAAAATATATTTTTAGCCATAGATTTAAAACAAAACCTGAATGTCGCAGGTAATGACGTTCCTTGCATGATTATGTTAAATAAATAAATATTCTAGGAATATTTTTATCTTTATTTCTCGGTACTTTTGTTACTTTTTTATAATTACGTTTTACACAGTATGTTCACTGTATATTTTATATAAGACTTGATTTCATGAGTAATGTAAATTTATAGTACGTTTTTGGAGGTAACCAGGTTTGTTTTTTATATTCGATGCGTATATACTTTTGAAATACTGCGTATTGGGATAGAATATATCTTGATTATCGGTTAAATTGGCAGCTCATAAGCCCATCCCAAATACAGGCCTGATATTATGTACATATTTTATTTAGGCGTTTATTTTCACACAAGACCGAAATTATGATAACTTTAAGTATTTTTCATTTTATTGTATATTTTTATTCATATATTTTTCCCTTGTTGATTCCGCGAATCGAGGAACAATGAAAATTTATCAAAATATTAACGAAATAGCAAAATAAAAAACAACACAAATAGAAATGTTAAAAAAAACTGCTAAAACTACATCCTCCTCCTTGCATCGTTTTCCTCATTGCTGAGGGTCGTGATCCCCTGAACATGGAGTAGTCTTTGACCGGATTACTAAATGGATGGCTAAAACTACATATATTCAGTGGAAATCCACTCCAACTGTATTGACGCTCTCGATAACAAAATTCAATTAATCAATGAATGCTGCCTGCTGTTTAATCATATTTTAAAACCATTTTTTATATTTTTTTTGTTTATTTTAGTGTAAATGCAATAATAATAGAGGCGGGTAGGTACCACCGCAATGTCTATTTCTCCCGCCAAACATCAATTTAAATGCGCTGTTGAGTTTCGGATTGAAGGACACTATAGCCAAAATAACGACTGGACAAAATAACTTATGGCACAGGATGGCGAGCGAGCGAGCGAGATGATAATATTTAATTTCGAAAGGATCAGCATCATTTTGACAGCCTCCGTGGTGCAGTCCGTTAGACGCCGCCTGTGAAACGATAAGCCGCGTGAGCGATCCCCGCACCGAGAAAATGTTTGTGCGGCCTACTAATATTTCTTTCGGGTCTGGGTGTTTGTGAGACCGAAAACTCTCTCTTAGTTCCTGATATCCATGACACAAGACTCGATCTTAATGTGGTGTCAGGATTATGTATCTGACTGTTAGGTGTTATTTTTTTTTTTTAGAGACTTTCCCGCCCTCACACCTGCCTCTGCAACTCCTATCAGCCAGGATCAACAGTGGCACACAAAGATTTGACACCGAGCTCCGGAGCTCGGCGAGTCTCTCAGGGACACTAGCTTGTCTTTAACCCGCATCGAAATTAATAAGAAAGAAAAACAAAAGGAGGAGTTGGAAACAAATAGTTGTCCACTTCCCTCCGCAGCAAAGCGGGTGACAAAAAATATTGAGTCGAGAGGTATATATCCTCTGATATAAAGATATACAACTGGAGAAGCCAGATGTATTAAGCACCACGGGATAAACAAATTACATGGGTCCTATAGTTTGAGCTGCTAAATTTGGGTCCAATAATAGGTATGGCAAAAGCGCCGGACGGAAGTTAAGAATCAGTTATTTATTTATTTATCGAATCTATCAGAAAGGGGCACAATAATACAAAGAAGCAGTCTTTTTTTTACAGGCCTGTGTTTTGTATCAGCCCATATACGTCCCACTGCAGGGCACGGGCCTCTCTACAATCGAGAGCACGATAGAGACACACACTCACATTTACAGGCCTGTTTTTATAATAATATGTATTTTCTATATATTTTCTGTATATTTCTTGCAATAAAATTTTATTGTAATTAAATAGTATTAATTCATATAAAATTACTCTGAATGTGTAAAATCTAAGGAGACCATATTTAAAGTAGTTTCTTTTATATTTTTTGTAAATTCTACAGCCATCTAACTGTTTGATTGCTATTTAAATGCAAAAATGGAGTTTTAGAAGACAAGATTACTTGCATAAATATATTAGTATACTTGTTACACATTTTTTAATACTAAATAACAATTCAAAAGCTTAAAACCCATATAAACTGGTATAATAGTCCAAGGGAAGATTTTTTTTTCATTTTATTGAAATGGTTACTGATGTTACATAGAAATAATCTAAGACAATCAAATATTAATAAATATGAATAAAAACTGGTTCATTCCCAAAAATAGGTGATCGAAGTTAACATAGTTTATTATTCGGTTCCTCTCAGCAATTCGACCGCGTTGATATAATTTATTAGAATAATATTCGGTAATATATAGCCAAAGTTTCGGAGGATAACCTCTTCGCCATCGAATAAACAAAATATGTAAAAATGCTTTTATTCTGTAATCTAATATTAAACTGGTCGGTTGGTTGGTTGGTCTGGTGGAGTACGATTAAAAAGCTGAGGTCTCGGGTTCGAATCTCGGCTTGGATAATGTGATATTGGATTTTTCTATTCATTATCAGCCCAGAGTCAGTAATTTGTGCCCAAAATGGCGGTAGGCTCGCCAAATATCCCATTGTGGGGCGGAACATACAAGGCGAAATGTGGGTGTCCTGGCACCTCTGCCTACCCCTTCTGGGATATAGGCGTGAGTTTATGTATGTATGTAATATTAAATGATGTTTATGAAAATAGGTATTACACATACTTATCCACTCTCTTGATTCAGTGACCTAAAGTGGGTTTTGGCCTACAAAACGAGAGTTCTCCAGTTTTCTGTGTTCTGCGCCACATCCTTTTCTCCCCACCAAATATATTTCATTATTTTGTCACCCTCTTTATCACGGAGGGAAGTGGACAATTATTTATTCTCCTATTAATTTAACTTTGTGATTGATTTCGTTGCGGGTTAAAGACAAGTTGGATATTCCCAGAGACTCGCCGAGCTTCAATGATCGGTGTCATTACAATGCGTACCACTGTTGATCCTAGCTTACAGGAGTTACAGTGGTGGGTGTGAGGCGGGACAGTGTCCAGTAAGATACGAAGACTTTATGGTGCCACAATTAAAAAACAAATATTAGTGAAACATTGAATCATCGACGTCCAGTTTTACAACTGGTTTTAAGCTAACTTCACTACGGAGGCTGTTAAAAGATGCGTCGATTCCACGAGAGACCTTGAAAAGAATAGGGAGGAAAATAATGATAAAACTCGGCAGACTTATTCGTATTACTTACTTCGTTCTCATTACTTTTGGTCGCCTTGTAGTCGGTAGTCCACCATGATCCATTAACTAATAATACATCTGAATTTGTGTTTAGTGTATTATTTATAAACACTATTTTATAAAAAATAAAAGATATTAATTTTGAGTGCAATCGGATCAATTTCTAAATGGTTAAAAATGAAAACTGTAACTTTATTTGTATTTTTTTTAAATCTAGCACTAAACTTCGTCAATAGACTGAGCAAAAACTAAAGAAAAATAAAATAGAACACAATGTTTTTGAACTGTTTTGTGTTCGCCTATTTATTTATTATTATAATTATTTCAAAAATTCAAGGCTGTTGTCCTCTCTTTTACCCAAACAATATACTTTTTAAATTTTAAATACTACTGTTTAAATAGTTTGTATGCAAATACGTAATTGTGTACATTTCAGCTTTTGTTTTCCATGCCGTGTAAAAGCAGGCTACCTATTTCATCTGCAACTGAAGGCCAAACTGCTGAAATAATATAAAAACATGCTTTGTTTATACAGTTACAACTGTAAGTGACAAAAACGCTTTATGAATTAGTTTACAACTATGTAACTGCAATGTGATTATTTATGGATGGAATACTTTTTTACATAATGACATCATTTTAGGTACACAATTTTTTTATTGCATTGAATGGCGGGACGAGCATTTCGTTCGCCTCTTGGTAAGCGATACGACTGCTCATGAACAGTAGCAAAACAAAACAACACCATGAATTACATGCAATGCTTAGCATTCCACTACGTTCGCCATCGCCGTTGGTTTCTCTGACTACAATTTCCTTCAACCCGAAACAACAAAGCATTTACACTGCTTATTGGCGGGAGAAATAGATATTGCTGTGGTACCTCCCCAGGCGGTCTCTCACATATGAAAGACCCACCATCAGTAATAAGGTATATTCCCGACTCTCATATTTTACGATAGAAATAATCATTGCCAACTTTGACCCTAGGTACACTGTGTAACCCTTATGAGTTATATGTATCAGCACAAATACGTCCCACTGCAGGGCACGGGCCTCCCCTACAATCGACAGTACGATTGAGAGTGGTTAGGCCATATAGTCCACCACGCGGACCTAGTGCGGATTGGCTAGTAAGAGTTAGCTAATATCAAAATATAAAAAAAAAAATATACAACTTTAAAAATGCAAGTATTTTTAATTACCCGCCTAAAACTTATGTTGTTGGCCGGTTTTTTATCAATGTTTGCCATTTGCCGATTATCGTCAGTATCACCCGCGATTTCGACGCGATAGGTTGCGTCGCTCCGTTGCGAATTTGTTAGTTCGTTCCCGCGTAAAGTAGTGACAGTTGGAAAATTTGTTTAAAAAATAAATCAAGTGTTTATTTTGTGCTTCTGTGTAGTTGGAAATATGTGACGTATTTTGTGTTTTCCTGTGCGAGTATTGAGGTATGTTCTGTTAAAAACTGTCAAAAATACAGAGATTAAAATTGAATGTGTTTTGGTTAGGTTTATTACAAAATATGTAGGCAGGTTTAATTTTTCGGTATATTTTTCTAGGTTTTTTGTTCAACAACAAAAGAAAATTCTGTTATGCCTATTCGCATGACATAATGTTTTCAAATTAGTGCAGTGTGTAGTAACAATATACACTGTAATTTGTACCATAAAAAAAATAACAATTGATAATATTCAATCATCGGTAATAACTGTTAAGGAAAACGTGATATATGTAAACATAAACCTTGCTAAGATTTCCATGTCGAAAATATATTGAAAATATTGGTACAACATATAATGCTAATAGGATTTCAATTTGTGTAGCCCGTTGTTCCGCAATAAGCCAGCGCGATAGGCAATGTATGAAATCTTTTCATAGTAGTATTTATAGAGGAGTTCCATGCCCAGAAGTGGGCTTATACGGGACGACACAGTAATATAATAATATTAAAATGAGTCCATAATATAATTAAATTATTATTATTCTCCATACTTCGTCAAACAAACAAAAGTAATTGTTTAGATAAAGTAATAATCTTTTGTAGGTTATCAATGGAAACATTTCATTTTTGACTGATATCAATAGTTCATGATAATCGATATTAAATAAATAGATGTGTGAAGTTAAATTATCCAATGATTGTCTCGCCTAAAAATATATATTGCCAGAGTTGATTTTTATTTTTTTTAATTAGTTTTAATGTGTGTATAATACTGGATATATGTAAGTCAGTAATATTTAAAAAAACCGTGAAAATTTAAAATTTGAATGCAATACACTCGATTGTAACTGAAGTGCAGTCTTAATAAAATATTAACTGTAGAAAGTGGGATATCCGCTACCGCTCGACATTATTATGCCGGCATCAAAACTATACGTAAGGTGAACCCGCAACGTGGTATACTTAAGTACGCCACCTCTGATAAATTTTCACTATTGTGTTTAGTAGTCGCCTTAAGCCCCATTTTCGTAAAAGATTTTCCTGCGGCGAGAATCGCATGACATAACGGCCATAGATTATAGTGTTCTTACTATTGATTTAAAAACTAAGGATAGGGCTTTAGAACATTTGGAGTTACAAAAATATGACCGTGAAAATCGCGCTAAAGATAATGTTTTTATATACTACTATGATACTTACCCTCCGAACTTATCCTTTGTTATGAATAATTCGAACATTTTGTGGAGTACTTAGGCGCACTCGTACAGTTTTATCATTTATGTACGACGTTCTGTCATTCCAATTTCGTGTCGGATCGTTGAGTAACCCACCTGAAGCGCGCGCAACACGTCGGAACACTGTACGCGCTTTTCGGCCATATATTTGTCATTCGTTGCAAATTTCTTACATCCTTACTATACGATAATCGCATCTTCGAGGCAAAAATTGCCCGTGTAAATAAGCTGTAGGTACTATGCGAATATCACCATCCAATGGTGGTTTAATAATTTTAAGTGGGTACATTTTCCATAATATATTTTAGTCAGTCAATGTAAAAATCGATGATAACAAAGCAACAATTTATTGTAATAACATCAAATAAGTTTGTGTTATTACAATCGGGCCTAGCATTAATTACATAATATGTATAAAAATCCGGCAAAACATAAGACCAACATATACAAACTATAAATATTGACGTTTGTATAATAAAATACGCGATAAGAAGTATGAATGAGTGCTTCGTGACGGTAGGATGTAAAAAATTGTTTTGATACGTCTACAACTTAAATGTGGGTTATAGTTATTAGTTTCATACGGTTTTTTTTAAATTTGCAATGAATTGAAATAAAACTATTATTTACGGATTTTATCGCGAATGTGGTTTAATTTCCCCGCCCCGCCCCGTGACCATGAAAGCTGTAAAGTAATCGAAACGTGTCGGGAA